>OX465299.1:42365128-43064128 GCA_949987735.1 Leucophora obtusa | reverse complement strand
TTCTGTGCGGGAGAAATATTTGTTAAAAAAATTGTAAACTGCTGTTTTCAAAAGGCTCGATTTTTATTTATATTAAAAAAAAAATTAAAAAAAAAACTTCGAAAATTTTAAATTTTTTGTGATTTTTTAGGCTACAAATTATTTAGCAAAATTTTTTGTTGATTTTAGCAGGTCAATTTCCTATTTTCCTTTAACAAAAATTTAACTCAGATATAACTAAAATTCTGTATATTTAACAGTTTTATTTTTACTAATATAAAGCAAAAATAATCTGCTAATTTTAACAGTTTTTTCTGCAGCATAATTTTTAACTAATTTTTAGTAACTTTTTCTGCTGTTTTTACAGATTTATTTCTATGAGTGTAGAATATGAATTAAAAAAAAAACGGACTCAGGAAATTGCAAAGTAGTGGCGGAACGCGAAGAAAGCCTTTATGGTACAAAATATTTGTTAAAAAGCTTAGCGATTTATATTCTGCAAAATTTTTTTCGCGAATTTTTTTTTTGCAAACTAACCTCCAAACTTTTTGATAAGAAATGAGTATTATAGTTAATATATTCGAAATTAAGAAAACAAAACGCACTTACAAAATTGCAAAATAATGGCGGAAAGCGAAAAAAGTTTACGGTGTAAAATATTCAGTAATAAGCTGAGTCAACTTACATTTTGCAAACGAATATATTGATGCATATATTTGCAAATTTATAGCAGAGCGCGAAAAAAGTCTTTATGGTATAAGAGATTAATTTGAAAACTTAATCAGCGATTTACATCCTGCAAACGAATATATTGATGCAATCATTTTCTTTTTGCAAATTTTTTCGCGATTTTTTTTTTACAAACTAATTACCAAACTTTGGTATTAGGTATTTGTATTATGTTCCCTAGATTATAAATTAAAAACATTACTTAAACTTAAAGTTCAGAACTATTCAAAAACAATCTGCTAATTTAGCAGTTTTTTTCTGCAGCATCATTTTTAACTAATTTTTAGTAGTTTTAACTAAATTTTTTACGGACTTTTTTATATTAGTGTACTAAAAATTGTATACGATTAATTGAAACCATTAAAATATTAATTTATTCAATTAAATATTTGATTAAAAACTGTTTTTATTTTTATCATATATTTAATTGGATATTTTAGGTTAATTATTTTTTCTGTGTATGTATATTTTTTTGCAGGTATTTATTGTAGTTTTATTCAATAGAGAGAACTCTCTTTACTATATCATAAAGAGTTCTATTTAAAAGTTATGAAGTATTTGAAAAAAAAAACTTGTAGAGTTTTATCAATAAAGAATTTTGAACTTTTTTGTTGTCTGATATGTACAACATTAAAGGCTGAGTTACCCAACCGTAAACGTATCTGTAACGAATCAGCTGTTCCGATACCACAAGAAGAAATGTATACGAATGGTTACTAACACGTAAATGTAAACGAACTTGCCGGATCATTCTGTTGGAATCAGAATTTTCTATCCGGCATCGAAACAGCTGAATGATTTTAGTCGGAAAAAATATGAAATGAATAAAGAAAATTGATTCAAACAACAAATAAGGAATAAAAATTAACAAATAAATGGAAAAATTTAGAATAAAATATAAAACCACATGAAATAGATGCTAAATAGTAATGTCGTTTACGATAATCTATAAGTGTACTTTTTAGCTACGGCACGGTACAGTTACATCACATTTATGTTTACGGTCCAATAATCCGACCTTAAGAAAGCTGTAATTTTTTTCGCAAAACCATTTTTTTTCTCCAAATAAAAAATACAATGTTATGTTATTTTGTTTATTCAATAGGGTTTAGAAAAATATTCAATTGAGTTAAGAAAAAAAAAAAAAAAGTCGCAAAAAAAAATTTTCCGGTGGGAAAAAATAGCGAAAAATTGTATTTAAAAGTATAAAAAATATCGTTTTATGGTACTTTAGCACCATTGAATTCAGTGTACTCAAATTAGTAGGGTGCCCAGCTTGTTAAAAAAAAGGTTCAAATTCGAGCATAGTGTTATCGTTGCTAGGTAAGATTGAAATTACAGCTAATAAAACTGGCCTTAAATGTCCATATCTCGAAAACTAAAAGCGTTAGAGAAAATATGTTTGCCCCAGAGGACAAAACCCACTACCAATATCCTGACACCAAAAGCAATTATAAACATTTTTTAATTTACCTATTTTCAGTTTTGCCGTTTTTTTCTTTTTATTTGAAAATTTAAATAAATGTTGGTTTTTAATTTTTATTTAAAAAATAAAAATTGTTTTTTCGACCTTTTAAATTGATTAATTAGAAATTTATTAAATCAGTTCGAGGCAAATTTCCTTATTATGAATTAACATAATAAGTACTTTTTTCAGACACTGCTATTTGAAAAAAGTACTTATTATTATTTTGAAAAAAGTACTTATTATGTTAATTGATAATAAGGAAATTGGCCTCGAACTTAATTAATAAATTTCTAATTGATTATTTTTAATTTTAGAGATTTTTTAATATTACCGTTTTTTAAGTTTCCGCGATTTTTTAATATTACCGTTTTTTAAGTTTTGGCTATTTTTTTTTCTAATTTAAGCGATGTTTTTTAAATTTCACAAATTTTTGTTTATTGCTCCCTTAAAAAGAAACATACTCGTACACAGAGTAGGAAAATAAACTGCACCCAACATGTACAGTACTCCCAAGGAACACATATTGTCTGATGATGAACGTAAACGCTACGATCATGTAACTGTGCTTTCAACCAGTGTTGCCAGAAACTTTCATCCCAAATATGCTAAATCACCGGAAAATATGCTAAATTCTGCTAAATCGGGGAAAAAAAAATCAAAAATATTGCCATTTTTATTTTTTTGTATTAGATAAACATTTTTGAGAGTTTTTTTTAGAGTACACGCGTTTAATCATTTAAAAAAGTAGTCTAATGATTGTTGAAAAAATAATTAAAACTTAATCTTGCATGTACAAATATATGCTAAAAATCAGCTTTTGTCAAACGAAATTTGCTAAAAAGCACTTAGCATATTTTTCTATATAGCAGAAAATATGCTAAAATGACAACACTGCTTTCAACACATACTCTTCCTCGTAGTAGTTCTGGATTTTCTTCAGTACACAGCCCGAACACGCTTCGTTTTTTGTAGATTTGCATCTTTGGTTTTTGTTCGTTTTTTTGTTGCTAAGAGATTAATCACAACTGGGTCGACAACGACAACGAGAGTTGCTTTTTCATATATTTTATATGGGAAGAATCTAATAGAATCTATTTTATTTTCATGGCTACACACTAACACACACTCAAAATATTTGTCAAATTGTTGCCATATTTTTAACTAATTAATGGTTGCCATTAGAACAGAGTTGTAGAAATTCATATTAGAGTTGCAAAAATTCGTACTTTGTTTACAAAAAAATTATTTTTTTGACAGAAGAAATATAATTGAAAATAAAAATACGTGATTTACCGCAAAAAAGCAAAATTAAACACAATAAAATTAATGCAAAACCAATTGAATTGATAAAAAATTGTGGCCAAACAAATACAACCATATTCTTGTTTTGCTTTCCTTTTTCTAAACGTCAACAAATGTCGACGGTGGATTGTCGCTGAATTTAAATTAATTGTGACGACTTTTGCTGTCGTCGGTCGACAATCGACCCAGTTGTGATTAAACTCTAACTCACATGATCGTTGAGTTTGGATTCGTCAATTTCACAATCGTAGCGTACTGAATTCGGGTTTAGTGTATAAACACAAACACTAATTGGAGAGATAGCGTATGTATTTTTTCTTTAAGGAATGTGTTTGTGTACTGTGTTCGACGATATGCAGTACGAAACGTTAAAGTACCTACGGTTCGTTAAAGTTTATTTTCGTACTCTGCTCGTATGTAATGTATTCTGGCTGTGTACTGTAGAAAAAGTGCAATACATTATTGTAGCCTTTGTCTTCCTCATCTCTCGATTGTAGTGTACAGTATTTGGGTTGTACATATATAAATAGACAAACACTAAAATGAAAGTATAGTGTATGTGTTCTTTGGGAGCACCGTGCGTAGTGTGTACTCTGCTTTTGTCCTTAACCCTCTAATGCCCAAGGCATTTTTGGTTAAATAACAATATTTTATTAAACAAGTTGTATTATATCCATAGAAAACTTAACTGCCTACCTTTTTTGCCTTCAAACTTTTTTTTTGTATAAGGAACGGGTTTCAAGCGAGAAGCATGTAAAGTGAAAATTTAGAAAATTTGAAAAAATAAACTTTTTAAAATAGAAACAAATATTTGAGAAATTGCCAAAAATACATTTACGATCTGGCGTACATTACCGATAATAACAAAGCTAGTTTAGAGTCTCTAATTGTAAAATCAGTTAAAAATTGTTCTCCAGGACTCACAAGATAACGCCAGGATACGTTTTACAAATATCTCTCTAACTCAAAAACTAGCCAACGGATTTTCTTCAAATTAAACACAGATTATGTACTCAGAGGTAGTAGTGAATTAATTTCGTCAAAATTTATTAATGTTTAGTGCCAAGTTCGCCAAATTTCGTAATTTTCAAAAAGCGAAAATTGCCATAACTTTTGAAATAACAACAATTGATCAACAAGTTTCGGTACGTAATTTTATTTTATTGATAGTGATATGTACAGCAAAAACTACTGGGTTTCAAGATACGTCTTCAACCTTTGTTGTGCTATATCGCCTAAATAAAGCGATAAATTAAAATTTTAATATTTGTTCCATAGTAGATTTTCAACGCCAAATATATGGTTTAAATATTATTGTAATCAGAAGAAAGAGCATTAGAGGGTTAATAATATTTAAGTATCGTTGGCAAAAAATTAAAACAATTATAATATTTTTTAATTTATTTAAACAAAAAGTAAAAAATATTAATTTTAAATAAATACACGAATTTAGACAATGATACATCACACTAATACATATAATTTAATTTATTAAAATACATATAGGATAGTCACAGAGTGTCACAAAAAATCATAACTAAAGAGAAATGCAACAGTACAATCAAAATATATGACACAAAGTGGTACAACTTTCGTCACGAGTTTTTAAAACACTTAAAGTAATATTTCATAAGTTTTGAAACTATTTTTAAGAATTGAAATTTTAATTCAACTAAAAAAACAAATAATTTTAAATTCATAATAATGTTAGAAATTATAAATCAATAAATAATAAAACAAAATTAATTTAAATGCTAAATATATAAGAAAAACTATGTTAGATACATGAATCAATAAATAAATAATGATGATAGGAAATGTGAGGAAGTATAACTACATTTAAAAAAATATTAAAATAATAACTTATTAACTAAATTTATGAAAAATCTCTTAAGATTATGAAATGACGTTTTGAAAATTTTAACATAATACTATATAGGAAAAAAACAAAAAAAAAACATATTTAAATATAATAAACACATATTTTTTTTCAAATTAAAATATTTAAAACTTTAATTGCTTGCCTCATCTGTATCGACATCTTCGATGCCCTTCAATTTATTCTGTTGATTATCTGCGGTAGCCTTTAGAAAACTTTGTAACATTGCATTTGAATCGACCACCAATATGGGCGTACATCCATCTTTTAGATGTTCACTCTGTGAATCGTACATTTCCCTGGATATGCTGCGTGTAAATGAGAAACGTAATGATTTGGTACGTGTAAGCTTCTTTTTGATTGGTGGTTTTCCAGTAATTGCTTGGGGTTCCGACATAATTTTCTCTTTTTCGGGTGTTGGAGGCAGCGAGGAAATTTCCATTGTGGCATCGCGTAATATATCTTCTGCAAATGATTTTATATCTGTCCAAGCATCAACTGTAAATTGAAAGAATTGAAAGGGAATGGTTAAGGCCATGTAACTTTAATGAAAGAGGTTTTGATAACATCCGCCCTAATGTGTGGAAGGTACTGTTATGGCAGTTATTTAATAAAACAACTAACGAAACCCTTTGTGGATAAAAATAACGCAAGATTTAGGAAAATTTTATAGGATTTCCAAAAATATATAGCTCGTATAGATCCGATCAGTGCTCGCTAAATTTTGCTAAAAGGTCGATATCAATTATTTTTTATTAAAAGCCACGGCCACTTAAAACAAGTGAGAAAATAAAAAAAAGGCGGAACGCTAAAATTCTGCACAATTTTCTAAACCATTTTCTCGCATTTCGGGGCGAATTTTGCCACTATTTTGATCTTTAAAAATAAAGGCAGCGAGAATAAAATTAGAAAAAACTTGAATGTCGTTATATTTTCCACTACTTTATATTGCATCGTTAGTTAAAATTCCCTCCCCATAATTTCCTCAGCTTTGCGGAAATCGTACTGTGTTGTAGGATATAAAATTGTTACGAAATTGGATTAACCTGCCTGCAATTTTGTAAGAAAAATATCCCAAGAGACGGAATTTACAAAATTCGTTAATGTGGCAACACTACATTTAAGTATACACCACAGCATATGCTATAATGTTATGTGCCATAAATAAAATAAGTGCTATAATTATAGTACTCTGGAATTGTCTAGTATGTTCTACAACCATGGCCGTTAAACTATATAAGGCTGAACTTGAGGAAGGAAGAGGAAGTCGCGCTAGTCAGTCTAGCGTTTGTGTAGTTAATTGCACACTAGCCTTGTATAGTGAGTTGCGCAATAGACTTAGTATAGTTGTGTGTGCTATACTGTTGTATGTAAAGTAGTAAATTATTAAATAAATAAGCTCAATATCAAACAAAAGAGTGTGTGGTTATTTTGATTGCAATAGAAAAGAAGCCGGTTTATTTAAAAGAAATAAACCAACGTTTTTAGAAGTTAAAACGTAGCAATATGTTGTCTTAATTCCAAGGTCCTTAAAACTTACCTATATCCTTTTCTGTAGCATGTTCATATGTTACACAAAATCGTATAACATATTTTCCATTCACCAATGAGGGAATCATATGCATTCTACCGGAGTGATTGATTTGAGCCAATAATTCTTGATTATAAGTATCAGCAGCTCTACAATAAAAAAAAAAAAACAAAAACACACAACAATTAATTAACACGCCATTTTTTACCTCCTATACTCTTCTTCAATCCTTACCTCATTCTAAAACACACCAAACCCAAATACACATCGTTTCGTACTTCAAAACGATCATCTTTACGTACTAATATTTCAAATTTCTTAGCCAATGCCATATGATTGCGTATATATGCTTGTAATCCCATTACACCATACGATCGAAAAACAAACCATAATTTTAAAGCTCTAAAACGCCGACTCAATGGTATACCATAATGTCTATAATCAATAGCTTTATCATGTTCATGTTGTAAATATAAGGGATTAACATTTAAAGCGGTCTTTAAACTCATGACATCTTTAACCCACATGGCTGAGGTATCGAAATTTGTTAATAACAATTTATTAGGATTTGTATTGAAAGAATCAGCATACTCTAAACCTTCTGAAAATTTACGCATCTCTGGTAATATAAATGAGTTACCCGCATAGGCACCATCAACATGAAACCAAATACTGGGTACTTCTTTACAAACTTTACCAATTTCAGTTAAATTATCAAATGCACAAGCACCGGTAGTACCCACCGTGGCGACAACGAAAAATGGTGTTAACCCGGCATTAGCATCATTTTGTATAGCTTGTCTCAAGAGATCAACACGCAGGCGTCCCCTTGCATCAGCTTCTATAATTCGTAATTTAACTAAAGCCATTTTTGCTGCTTTTTCCACTGACGAATGAGCTTCTTTACTGGCATAGGCTATTAATTGTGGTAAAAATACACTTTCGTGTATTTCCGAAGTTATTCCCTTTAGTTTTTGTATAGCTCTAGAACGTGCTGTTATCATACTGACTAATGTACATTCTGAGGCAGATCCTTGTAAAGCACCACCACCTCTACTACCGGGTATATCACTGATAAATGCTTTTGGTAGGCATAAGGCTTTGGCATACCAATCCAATACAATAGTTTCTAATTCTGTTGCAGCAGGACACGAGGCCTGAAAGATAAATATAAATTATATAATAAGATTAGAAATTTGGACTAAGAAATTATTGCAGGGTAAAGTTTTAACTGGAAATGTAGGAAACAGTGAAGTCATGTTCGATTTTAAAAATGTTAAGATCTCCTGGATAGATGTGTTTAACAAGGATTTAAAAAAAATGGTCTTTAATAGTCATTAAAGAGTTCTCTACTTGAAATAATCTCTAGAAGAGTTGATCAATTTTTAAAATCGGGTCGAAAAGTTGTCTAAACGAGCAAAGAAATTATATAGCCCAGTTAATAAGTTCTCTAGACGAGTAAATAAATAGGTATGTACCCCAAAAAATTATGGCGAGTTCCAAAATTGTTTAGGAGAGTTAAAAAATTGTTTAGGCAAGTTCGAAAGTTGTCTAGAGAAATTCAAAATATGTCTTGGTAAGTGGAAAACTCTAGACGAGTTGTCCAGATGAAGAAGTTGTCTGCAACGGTTGAAAAGTTGCCTAGTCGAGTTGAACAGTACTCTCGATTAGTTAAAAAGTTCTTTAGATGAGTTCATAAGTTCTCTAAGCAAGTTGTTAAGTTGGCTAGACGGGTTTTGTAGTTGTCTAGACTGGTTATGAAGTTGTCTTGATGAGCTTAAAAGTTATCTATCTAGACGTGCTTAAAAGCTATCTAGAAGAATTAAAGAGTTCTCTAGACGAGCTTAAAGTTGTCCAAAACAGCTAGAAATTTATCTAGAAGATTTGAAAATTTGTTATGTTGGAAAGCTGTCTATACGAGTTGGAAAGTTTTCTAGATAAATTTAAAAGTTTTCTAGACGAGTTGAAAAGTGGAAGTTACTGTTAAAAAGTTTTCTGGGATGTTGTTTAGACCAGTTTTAAAGTTTTCTAGAGGAGTTGATAAGTTGACTGGGTGAGCTTAAAATTCTTCTAGACGAGTTTAAAAGATGTCTAGAATTATCAAAATTATCTTCAATTGGAAGTGTAGGAAACAGTATAAGATTTTAATTGATAAATATTGTTACGAAATTGGATTAGCCTAGTATAGAATATTCTGGAATTTTATAAGAAAAATATCCCAAGAAACGGGATTTACAAAACAATCTGGTAACACTACATTTAAATATACGCCACACCATATGCCATAAATAAAATAAGTGCTATTATTATAGTACGCTGGAATCGTCTAGTTATAAGGGGAAGTTGCGCATTGCCACTTGTGGAGTTCAGTTACGCTTTAGAGCTTGTATAGTTAGTTGTGGACTA
Organism: Leucophora obtusa; assembly: GCA_949987735.1. Taxonomy (NCBI): domain Eukaryota; kingdom Metazoa; phylum Arthropoda; class Insecta; order Diptera; family Anthomyiidae; genus Leucophora; species Leucophora obtusa. The sequence continues at coordinate 43,054,834 of OX465299.1, read as the reverse complement.
GAGTTTGTTAATTGTGTAGCATTGTATAGTGGGTTGCACACTAGCGTTTGTATAGTTTTATGTGTTGTTGTGTTGTATGTGAAGTAATAAAGTGTTAAATAAATAAGTATATAAGCTCTAAATCAAAAAAAAAAGTTTTTGTTATTTGAATTGCAAAGAGCACCATTATTATCTGAATGAATTTAATAGATTTTTAGATAATATGGATACATTGATTAAAAAACTCTTATAGGTTCTTTAAAATTCTTCTTTAAAATTTATTAAACAGTTCTGTATTTGAAAAGTTCTCTAAAAGGGTCTAGTCAAGTTAAATGAGTTGAAAAGATGTCTTAACGAGTTGACATATAGTTAAATGTTTAATATTTGCCTAGACGGATTAAAAACTGGTCTTGACGCTGAAAATTACTAACTTTCCTAAAATAATATTCAATTTGTGGCTTTTAAAATGCTATTAAAATGCTCGCCACCTTGACCAGAAGACTAGACTTAATAAGTTACAAAATTGACCAAAAAAAATTACCCTAAAATTTTGTAAATTAAAAAAAGTTTAATTTATAACTTACCCATGAAAATCCAATAGACCCTATAGCACTGCTTAACATATCACCCAATATGGATGGAAATGAATTTCCCGAAGGAAAATATGCAAAAAATTTTGGATGATTCCAATGTACCACACCTGGCATAACTTTATTTTCAAAATCTTCCAAAACATCTTCAAATTTTTCGGGCTTTAATGGTGCCTCTTCTGCAAAATAAAACAAAAATGAACAATTTATTCCCACATAAAATTTTAAGCTTGAAAAAATTAGTAACTAACTACTTAATACTTAAATGATAATGAAATCATTCAAAATATTTACACCTACTAATTTAATTTATAGTATACATACACTCAAAAAGTTTATTAGTAGAATCTACGAAATATTACAGTTAACACAAATGTATATGCAATGAAAAAGGCAACAAAGTATTTAACCTTTAAAATAACCAAAAATAAATGTTTAGTTAGAAAATTGTTCTACCTCAAGTTCAAATTCTAATACACAATATTCTAACTAAATATATGAAAATATAAAAAGGCCGAAAAAACAATTTTTATATTTTTTAATGCAAAAATTAAAATTATTTTGATTAAAAATAAATATAATTGTTTTGAACTGTTAAACTTCAACTAAGAAATGCTGTAAATATACCTGACAATGTCTTTAAAATAATTGACAGATTTTGCTAACCAAAAATTTGAAGCAGCTGACAAAATTGATAAAAATTATTGTTTTTAAGGGTTTTTCGGTATCATATAAATATATTTTGTTAAAAAAAAACTGATCTTTTTACAGTAATATAATAATATATGTTATATACACTCACATATTTTTTTCATAAAATCTACTGAATATACACATTAAAACAGTTGAAAATCAGTTAAAACAGGAGGACTACATACTTTACGTTTAAAACAATTGTATTTTGTCGTTTACTATTAGAATTTAATTAACTGGAAAAATCGGATTTTAGTTTATTTTAACTAGAGTTTGAAAGTACTCGGAGATACTTGTGTGTACTTACTAGAATCTCCGAGTGCTTTCAAACTCTACACACAAGCTGGCTTACTTTACCCAGGGTATGGCCACATTGTAATGGCCCACAAGCCAATATACTTCGTAAGTACACACAGGTATAGTGGCCAGTAAGTTAGACAAAATTTTTGAAAATTTTTGAAAAATTTCAAATATTTTTAGTTTCATATACAATTGTTATACACAAGTATTCCATATCGTAAGTACGCACAAAGTAAAGTACACGAAATCGATTACATTGTGTGGACTTACACGTTTTTCTAAGGGGGCAATTCAATTCAGGCTGGCCAGACTGGGAGTGTTGTCCCCAAATGTGGGGATTTTTATTGGTCTTCGGGACATTTAAAAAATGAGGATTTAAAAAATGTTTTGGGAATTTTTAGGGATATTGTTATAAATTTTGAAGATTATGAATTTATTAATTTTGAATAGTTTTTTCACATAATTTCAAAGAAATGTAGGCACATATATACCGAACGCAGAACTAAGACGTCTGCCAGAAAATGAGACTGCGATGCCCAGAAGACCAAAGCGCTTTACTTCTACAGGACTATTTCTTCGTTTATTCTGACGTGAATAAAATAAATGTTATTTAATTATTAACTCCCCAGTGTAGAAAATCATTACCAGATATGTGGTTATGTAACTACATACTTGGTAATGGTAACTAGTTACTTTTGTTATTACATTTCTTATTACCTTTATGTGGCGATGTCGCGAAAAATAATGAGTTGTCGTTACACACCAGCATACGAAAAATCAAAAAATATATCGTTACCTATGTGCTTACCAGTACTGACAAAAATAATGAGTCTAAAAATAGATTTTCAAAAAAATAAATTATATAAAAAAAAATATTTTTTATTGTATTTTTTTTTTAAATAAAATTTGCTGGTGCGGGAATCGAACCTGGGTCTACAGATTGCCAGTCAACTGCTCTACCATCTGAGCTATATTGACATGTAATATTTAAAAGATAAAAACATAATTGACCTGCTGCAAACAAGTAAGCTTACTCGCCAACATACAAAAAATCAAAAATATGTGGTTACATATATCCTTACCAGTGTTTAAAAAATATTGAGTCTAAAAATAGATTTCAAAAAATTTTCAAAAAAATCTAAAAAATTATTTTCTATTTGAAATAATGATAAAAATAAGTTATTATCAGTAACTCATTATTATATGTTTTAAAATAATGCAGAAGGTAAGTGGGTGTCACTACTGGTACTCCAAAAAATAATGATATGTCATTACCGTTTCTACACTGGGTCTTAATTAAATTGAAATACACTAATGTTAAATATAATTATCTTAAATAATAATTTCGGTTAATTTAACACACTCTAACTGTATTATTAATTATTGACTGACGTAATTAATTAAAATTGGGAAATTAAAAAAAAGCACCCCTTCAACACGAATATAACCTTTATGGCTGAGATTCTTATATGTCCCAAAATCTCAAATATTGTTTACAGAAAAAACCTGTCATAAAATTTCAAAAGAAACAATTTTTAAGGCAGATATGGTTAATTTGAGTAAATTAAATTAACTACTTAATTTCGTAAAACACTTGGGTGAAGTGAAGGGAACTTTCAATGTAAAATGTTTTTGTAACAAAAACAATTTCTATAGAAATAACGCAACACTTCACCGAAGTGTTTTAGAAAATTACCCCCTAACTCTATTTTTCAACATTTTTTTCAATTGGGAATTTTTTGGGTATATTTTTAGATTTGTTTGGGGATCACGAAGAAAAGTATCTGGCAATTCTGATTCAATTCACACTTCTTCCTATTTGGTCTTTTGAAAATATCATCATGATCTTATTAAACAAATCTTAAACGTAAATGTAAACATATTGACTGTCATAAATTGAAACGTCTAAACTGACAATTTTTATAATTTCAGAAAAGTATGGCGAACGACTTTGAGATTGTATAGAAATCATTTGACACACTCATCTCAAGTTATAAAAACTAACAGTTAAGAGGTTTCAATTTCTGACCATCGATATGTACATATTTACTTTTAATTGAGGGAGTGAGTAAATTATAAATATGTAATTAAGTGTAGTCGGTCATTAGGTACGAGTACATATTTCAATTGTTGTTATTTTTGGCAAAGTACATATTGAAATAATTGTTTTATTTTTATTTCAAGAGAGATATACAGGTGTTATTGGGATTTTTCGGTTTCGGGTTTTTACTTTCTAAACATTGATGTTATATTTATTTATAGTTTTTTTTCGATTTGTTTAACTGTTGTAGTTTATATTTTAAATTGCACTGTTTTATCTCAATATTAAAAAAATAAGGGAAATTGAAAGTGTTTTTGTTTTGGCACTATTTTAATCAATTGTTTCTAAACATTCAAAAAGACCTTGCATGTTTTAGGTGTTTATTTTAGGGGATATGAGTTGGCAGCACTAATTATAATTATAGGGTACTAATTATACCCTACACCACTACGTGGAGAGGGTATTATAAATTTGTGATGATGTTTGTAACACCAATAAATATTAGTCCTACACTTAAAAAAAGTCAGTAAAGTCAGCAAAAAATGTTGCTGTGTCAGCAAATTTTTAGTCAGAAGCGTGCTTGCAAAAAAGTTAGTAATTTCAGCAAAAGGTTTGCTGAAAATCAGCGAGCTGATTTTTATCAAAAAAATAGTAATCTTCAGCAAAAGTTTTGCTAACACTTAGTCGACTGCAAAAGAAAAAAATCCTTGCTAAAATCACTAAACTTTTTGCTGAATATTAGTAGACTGAAAAAAACTCAAAAAACTTGTAGCAAAATTTTACTTTAGTTAATTTATTTGCTGAAAATTTAAATATAGAATATGTATAGAGTTGTTTTTCTTTTTTTGTCATTTCCGTTTCCAGACAAGGTGCGACATTTACATACATCTTGTCTATCTGGTTGTCGCCCACGCTATGAATGCGGTTATCAGCACAATTTTTGTAGCAAAATAAATTAGTAAAACATTAGTTGAAAATTAGTTTAGTGCTAAAAAAATATAACTAAAATTTTTGCTGAAAACGGAATTTCAGCAAAAAAAAATGCTGAAAACTAGTACACTTGAAATACAAGACGTTTTACTAATTTTTCTACTAACTTATTTTTTTGAGTGTAGCGCGACCTTATAGTATACCGATCGATTCAGAATTTTTTGTTTATTTCGATTTAACGATGTCCGTCCGTCTGTCTGTCCATGCATTCTTGTGCACACTCTACAGGTCGCAAATATCAAGATATTTTGACGATATTTGGTACACGGACTTACGTCGGCCCAAGGACGACGTCTATTGATTTTGGTTGAAATCGGTCCATGTTTAGACCTAGTGCGCATATAAGGGTACCCCCCAAAATTGTATTTTTTACACGCTGCAGGTCGCAAATACCAAGATATTTCATTGAAATTTGGTACGCAGACCTATGTCGGCCCAAGGACGAATGCTATAGATTTTGGTTAAAATCGGTCCATGTTTAGACCTAGTGCTCATATAAGGGTCCTCCCAAAATTGGCTTGGAAATTTGGTTCGCTGACTTACATGGTCCCAAGGAAAAAGCCTATTGATTCTAGATAGGATCGGTCCATATTTGGACCTATCGCCCATATGGGCTATATTTTCGATTTTCTCTTCTTTTATGATTTTATAGAAAATTTTGACACAAGTCCGTTTTAACCCATTCAAATTTCGGATTCAAACATTAGTTGGCTTTAAATCAGACTGGTGTAGGGTATTATATAGTCGGCATGTCCGACTTTAACCTTTTTACTCGTTTTTAATTGCTATGTATGTGCACTAGACCGTACCGCAAAAAAAAGTTCGCCGTACACCCTCTAATATGAAGTATTTTTGCAAGGCAAATTAAAAAAAATTTTTTTTTGCGAACGTAGGGGTCACCTTTTTTAATTTTTCGCTATAGCTTCGGCATTTAAAGTCAGATTTTAAAGTGTGATATATCAAATTTTATGCCTCGAGGAGACCAGTAATGCTATAATGGTAAAATTCAATAAAAAAAAAATTTAAAAAGGCGACCCCTACGTTCGGCAACCAAAATATAAAAAAATTTCAAAACTTGTATAAAAATCCGGCATACACAAAATAAAAACTTGTGGAAAAAATCGTTGCCAGGTAATTGGTAGCATATAATAAAGTTTTTTTTCGCATAAATTATGCAAAAACTAGTTAGAGTTTACTAATTTCTGCTTAATTTTTTCATAATTAATGCAAAAGACTATTATTTGATATGTTATCAATTACTTGGCAACGATTTTTCTCTGTGAATGTATAAAACAAAATGCAAATTTGACACTAATACAAAATGTGGTAGTATGAAATAGCCTTAAGTTTTGTTAAAAAATCCAGCCAGATTATATTTAGAAATAAAAATGTATTAAGTAAATATAAAATAAATTGTATTATCCATGTGATTTATATTTTGAATACTTTTATTTAAGCAAACACCACATTTTTTATTATCTGCAAGTAAATTAATTTGTATTACTAGAATTTTAAATTTATTACCTTAAAAATTTAGCAAAAGAAAAATCTAAATAACAATTTTAACTAAATTCATGAGTTTTTTTTAGGTAAATAAAAATCTATACACTTTAGGGTGTCCCGAACTTTTTGCACCACTACGCGGTCAGAGTTAATGCTACCAAATACCAAAACTACCGAACCTAACTACCGACTCAAAATCACTTTCTGAAACTATTTAACAAAACCGTAGATATCTGATTGCTATTTGAGTTGTGAGTACAATCAGTGCTGCCAAACAATTTTGGTGAAAAAAATCGTCAAAATCGTCATTTATCGTCTAAATAGGAAATCGTTAATAAAAAAACTTCTTTATTTTAAATTAAAGAAGAACAAAATTTACTAAATATCACAAATTTTAGGGCAATGAAATTAATACATATAAATAATTAGTAGACGCTACTAAATTTCAGTAAATTATTGTAAATTGCAATTTAAAATCAATCTACTGAAATTGGCAAAAAGTGTACTAAAAATAAATTGTAAAATCTAAAAAATCAAATTTAATAATTTTTTTTCTATTGTAAAAAATGTATATATCGTACACTTATAGAAAAAAGTTTGTAAAAAACTTAGTAAAAACTACTAAAAATTAGTTAAAAATGATGCTGCAGAAAACACTGCTAAAATTAGCCAGAGACCCAAAATAACTGTTATATTTCTAAAAAAGTCACCACCCAAATTTATTTAATTATAATATTTCAATAATGCACTATATTTTATAAATCATATTGCACAAAAAAATCACAAAGTTTGGCAAAGATTTTAATTTTTTCAAATTTTATATTTTACTCTATAAATTTCTGTTGTTTTTTGATTTTTATTTTAAAACTTTTTATAAAAGTTACAGAATGATTTTTTTGAAAAAATTAAGCAGTAACTTTTTTATTTGATAATAAAATAAAAATTAAAAATTGACCTAAATTGAATGCCGGAAGGTGATGGAATATACATATTTACTCACTTTAAATCACTGTTCAATCTTTTATTAACACTAGTTGACATCATCAGGATATTATAATTGTTGAAGTCATTGGTTCTATGGCTTTTGATTTGTATTCTTAATTGTTATTTTTTGATAAAGAAAAAAAATCACAAAATAACTTTTATTATTTTTGAAAAAATAAAAATCGTGTTTGGATTGTTTTTGTTTGAATTTAAAATAAAAATCAAACAGAGCAAATAAACAGAAAATTAAAAATACTCAAACAAGAAATAATTGTAAAACAATCACTTTTTTGAATAAAAGTTATAACTGTTACGTCCCTGAAATTAGCATATTATTTGTGCTATATATTAGTAATATAGGAACAGCAAATATAAAACTTAAATATACAGAATTCTAATTATATTTGAGTTAAATTTTTGTTAATGTAAAATAGCAAATTAACCTGCTAAAATCAGCAAAAAATTTTGCTAAATAATTTGTAGCCTAAAAAATAATAAAAAAATTTAAAATTTTCGAAGTTTTTTTTTTTTAAATGCAAATAAAAATCGAGCCTTTTGAAAACAGCAGTTTACAATTTTTTTACCAAATATTTCTGCTGATTTTAGCAGAACACACTGCTATTTGCATTCAATTAAATTTAGCTCAAAAATAACAAAAATTTTGTAGATATAACAGTTTGTTTTTGTTATTTTTAGTCTACTAATATTTAGCAAAATTTTCTGCAGATTTTACAGTACAATTTGTCATTTTCAATTTTTTAAAAATTAACTTAAATATAATTAAAATTCTGTAAATTTAACAGTTTTATTTTTGCTGTTCTTATTTTACTAGTATTTAGCAAAAAAATCTGCTAATTTAAGCGGTTTTTCCGCAACATCATTTTTGACTAAAAATAAAAATAGCAAAAATAAAACTGTTAAATTTATACACCTCAATTCATAAATGCTTTGTAAAGTTATAGCAGGTTTACAAAACGTCATTTTCATACAAAATTTGTTCAATAAACCTCCTATAATTTTACAAAGCGTTTTTGAATTTAGGGGATAGAATTTTACTTATATTTAAGTTAACTTTTAGTTAATTGAAAATGACAAATTGTACTGTTAAATCGGCACAAAATTTTGCTAAATATTATTAAATTACAACAAAACTAATCTGCTAATCTTAGCAGTTTTTTCTGCAACATCATTTTTAACTAATTTTTAGTAATTTTAACTAAATTTTTTAGACTTTTTCCTATTAGTGTAACTTTCATTGATATCATGATAGATAATTCGCTCAGTGTATGCTTCAAATCTCCAAACTATTTTGTGCAAAAATTAAAAAAAAATAAAATTGCCAACTTCATGCTTTTGTCGTTTGAGTGCTTTTCGCAAATAAAAAAAGTTCGGGTCACCCTAATACATATGTCTTAAAGTTTGGAATTTCATACAAACTGTTTTGCGCTTTGAAAAATTTACCAAATAATTATTGTTATTGTTAATTTTTTTTGTTTCATGTAGTAAATTTAATTATCAGTCAGAGAAGAAATTTCACGTAAAAATATTAATGAACTGAAAGGCCAACCTACGTCTAACATTAATTTGTTTATGTTTATGTTTATTTTTTTTTTTGGAAATTTTTCGTTTGTTATGAAATTGTTTATAATAAATTGAGATTTTAGTTCATCAAATTATACCAAAAAAACCTACATGAATTACATTAAACATATTTAATTATTCGTCATAAATATATGTCAATAATAGATATAAAAATATATATAAAAGTGCTCATGCATAATAATTGGAAAACCTTATAACACGTTTATAAAATGAATTTTGAAAATTTGTTTTATCAGCCATTTATAAATTTGAAAAGTGATTATGCATATGAGGCCCTATGCTCCTTATAGGAACGACGGGAATATATATGACCCAAAAAATTTCTTAAAGGATCATGTTTTCTACTCTGTGGGAAGTCCAAAGCCGGCTTCGCTGAGCAAAGGTTTTTTACATAGCGTCCTTTTTTACATAGCGACAAAATGAAACAGCAAATATTAGAGAGAGTAAAAAACACAATTTGTAAACAAATAAACAGTGATGCATACTTTGTTCCAAAGGAAAATCGCTATAATTTGTTAAAAATCTTTACAAACACAGAAACAACGCTAGAAACAGAGAAAAACTTAGGAAATTGACAACATTCTAGACAATCGATAACTAAATGTCATTTAAAATTGAATTTTTTAATAAAATTTTTGACAGTGCTTGATTTCCCTGATATGTAAGTATCATTGTACTTTTTGCACTTATATAATTTTCCTATGACTATAGATTTGCACTGTTCTCAAATAATTTATCAATATAAAATAAAGATAGTTTCATACGGGCTTTAAAAAGGCAGAAGGTATTTTTTTTAAGAACTCTTGTGAGGAAGAAGGGGAAAATTTAACATTGTGCTATTAAGAAGTGAGCCATTAAAAAGTGTAACACACATTTTTCTTAATAACTTTTTCCACTTTTAATTAAAATAATTTTTCTTGATAATTTTGATCTTTGAGAAATATCTCAGACTTTGTCAAATTCGAGTGATTTATTAGTAACAATGGTGAATCAAAGACAAGTGCACAAAAAAATGTATGAAACTATTCAAAATAATCCATTGGGGACTTATAACAGAAGTATGCGCGACCAGTAGACTGTATACTCACAATATTTTATCATTAAAAACAACCTAAAATACATATTAAATTAATTGAAAATACAATTAAAAAAAGTACTACTGATTTTTCATTACATTCAAACTATTTTGCTATCTATTTTCAAACATTGCTTAAACAATCCATAAAAAAAATAAAAATATTTAAAAAGTCTGTTAAAAAAATCTTCAATTTTTAACTGACAAAACGTTAGAAAAAAACTATTTTGTGGTTTGTTTTTTAATATTTGAAATCTTTTTTTGTTTGAATTTTCAAAACACTACACACACGTTCATATTTTTATTATTGGCTATATTTGTGTGTATGAGTAAAGAATTTCTTGTAATTTCAATTGAAATAATTTTGTATATAAATAAACTATTTTAACAAAAAAGAAAAGCGAAAATTTTTTGTTTTAAAACACAAAACAACGAAGTTATTTAAATTATTTTTTCTTAAAATAGAAAACTAAAAATAGAACATTTGACTGAAAATATCAACTCCCACAGACGATATGTATTTATTTGTAGTTTGTTTTTTATTGACTTATACAAAAAGTTACACAATATGTTTCCATGAATTTTAATTGATTCTTCAATTGAAAACAAACTTTACCTACTACTTTTCAAATAAACCTCAATCGGTTATGGAAAATATATTGTGAGTGTACCACCTTACAGGCTAAAAAAGAAAGTGCGCGGTTCACCTTCGAATGAATATAAAGTATTCTTGCAACTCAATTTCGATTTTTTTTTCCGGAACGTAGGGGTCACCTTTTTTAATTTTTGTTACAGCTTCGGGATTTACAGTCGGATTTTAAATTGTGATATATCGGTTTTGTTTGCCTCGAGTATTTTGCTATAAAGGAAAAGTCAAATAAAAAAAATTAAAAAAGGCGATCCCTACGTTCGGCAACAAAAAAATAAAAAAATTTCTGCTGGAATTATCGAAAAACTTCATTAGCAAAAGTTTAATGATTTTTTGCAAGCATTAATTTTCTGACATTAGAGTGGTACATTAGGGTGGTAGGAACTGAGATCTGGTGGTTAAATAATAGAACGGGACACTTGAGGTCAATGGCCCTTAGAGCAGAACATTTGTCCCCTCGAGACAAAAACATCGATATATCATACTTTAAGATCCGACTGTAAATGCCAAAGATAACGAAAAATTTAAAAAGGCAACCCCTACGTTAGGCGAAAAAAAATTTTTTTTAAACCTTGCAAAAATAATTTAGATTCGACGGTGTAATGCGAACTTTTTTTTTTGTAGTACGGTCTAGTAACCAGGCAATGTGTTTCCATAGTATCTTACAAGAGCTGCGTTTTTGGTATCATTTTCTTTGTCCTCACTACATCTAGACAATCTGCGACATCTACATCTTCTCTTTCTGGTAGCACAATAAATTAGTAAAACATTAATTCAAAATTAGTTTAGTGCTAAAAAAATATATATCTAAAGCTTTTGCTGAAAACACACAATTTCAGCAAAAAAGTTGCTTAAAACTAATATACTTGATAAATTAGTAAAACGAATTTTTCTACTAACTTTTTTTTGTTTGAGTGTAGTGAATTACGTTATTACAAAATTATTTCGTTAGGGTATTTCAAGGTTATCAGTATTATAAGTTATTTCGTTAAGTTATTTAATTTTAAGTAATTTCGTTAGGATATTTTAAGGTAATTGATAGTCCTTCTTTTTTTAATAGTTATTTTAGGGTTAGTGTTTGCCAACCATGGTAATTTTATATTATTCAGATTGTTACCAAAATTTATCAAATTTGGAAAAAAAAATAGTAAAAAGACTTTATGAAATTTTAAAACTTGTTTTTATTCGTTTTTCGTTCAATTAATCGAATATTTTTGTCCAATTAATCGCTCTTTCGATCGATAAAAATATTTTTATCGTTTAATCATTAAAAAAACTCAGAATAATTGACCTCTACTGGATTCACTTTCAATTTCTTCGGTCATTATCGCCTAATTTAAGAAATATCACGTTTAAAAATTTTCGAAAAAAGTCTACCTACAACCATTTGTTTTTTGTTTTATTAAAACTTTTAACATTTTTGCTATTAGTTTTGCATAATTAATTATAAAATTTATTTGTTGTAATAATTTACAAAGCCATTAAACAATTTAATATGTAAACAAAATTTATGAACACCTTTGTAATAAAAAAAAAATTAATAATATTCAATTTGTTATTTAAAACAATATAAATAAGGAACAAAAAAAAAACAATAAAATTAACATGTGTTTATTAATAGATTTATTGGTTTTTAACAGAATACATTGCTAAAATAGAATAAATTGCACGTGAATTTGTTTTAATTGCAATTTTAAAATAAAATTGATATCTATCAATCACTGTCAAAATTAAATGCAATAATTCCTAAATTTGTTTAAAATATACAAATTGTTGTTAAAAATTATAAAGAAAAAAATTTTTAGAATCACAAATTTCAAATAATGCCTTCTTACACCGAGATAAAAGTCTTTGTAATATTACGTATTTGTTTTCAAAAAGTTTCAAAGTTTAATTAATAAACAAATTTCATTGTAATTTTTATCAGTTTGTAAAGAAACGTTTCCATTTATTTTATTGCCTGAAAAATTATGAGTATGTTTCATAATTTTTCATAATTTCTGTTAATTTATTAGCATTTGCTTAAATTTATTATTATCAAAAAATATTAAAAAATTTATATGGCATGAATTATAACATAAACAAAAATGACTTTTAAGAATTCATTAAAAATCTGTTTCTCCTAATAGCATATTTAACATTTCTAAAAAAAATAAATTTATTTTAACTTAGGGTGTTATTTTCTAAAATTCTTCGGTGAAGTGCTGTGTTATTTCTCTAGAAATTGTTTTTGTTACAAAAACAATTTTCCTCAAAAGTACCCTTTACTTCACCCAAGTATTTTAGAATATTACGTACTTAATTAAAAAAACATTTTTTCTTACCCGGCAATAATTCTTTTAAATAGCCAGGATCTAATGTTGGCGCCACATCGCGTTCATCAATATTTTGTGCATAATTGCAAATGTAATCGATCATTTCTTTGCCATGTTTTCTAAAATCTTCCACATTCATGTTTGTTAAATTCTTTTTTTTTATATAATTTTTAATATAAAACAATTAATTTTCTTCAATTTTTATTCAAAATAGCCTCTTCTATATTTCCTTAATTATTTTATTTTCACTATTTGTATTAATTTCTCATTTATCAACTTTAACTTTAATTCTGTTAAACTTTTTTTCGTCGTTTTAAAATTTTCTTATTATTATAGGATGTTTCTTTTTTTCTTTTTAATTATTTCTGTTATTAATTGAAATTTATTCTTTCTTTTTATATTTATTTTTCTTTTTTTTTTACAAATTTCTTTTATTTTTTCTTTTAATTCTAATTGTGGTACCTGTCGTTTTTACGATTATATTTTATCTATTACCACATTCGATGTTTCTTAACTGAATGATCATTTTTAGCAAAACGCAAAGCTTTATATTAAATTTAAGTTGTATGAAATTTTGTTTAAAAAGCACAATATTTGCTCTCTTAACAGTAGTGGACAAAATAGTTCTGCAATATGGTCAATTGAAACTTTTTAAAATGTCAATAACACATACAAATGTTTATATTGCTGTTGTTTAAACTGCGAAGAGCTTTGAAGAATTAATTCTTTAAGGCCCGAATGTCCAGTTAAAATTTAGCCGACAGTTAAATTTAAATGTTATATGAGAAACAACAACAAATGTGTCAGTTAAATACCCAGTTAGTACACTAATAGAAAAAAGTCCGTAAAAAATGTAGTTAAAACTACTAAAAATTAGTTAAAAATGATGTTGCAGAAAAAAAACTGCTAAATTAGAAGATTATTTTTGCTATTAATTAGTAATATAGGAACAGCAAAAATAAAACTGAAATATACAGAATTTTAGTTATATTTGAGCTAAATTTTTGTAAATGGAGAATAGCAAATTAACATGCTAAAATCAGCAAAAAATTTTGCTAAAAAATTAGTAACCTAAAAATTCACCAAAAAATTTAAAATTTTCGAAGTTTTTTTCGATTTTTTTTTTAAATGCAAATAAAAATCGAGCCTTTTGAAAACAGCAGTTTACAATTTTTTAGCAAATATTTCTGCTGATTTTAGCAGAATAGACTGCTATTTGCATTCAACTAAATTTAACTTAAAAATAGCAAAAATTTTGTAGATATAACAGTTTATTTTTGCTATTTTCAGTCTACAAATATTTAGCAAAATTTTCTGCAGATTTTACAGTAAAATTTTCTATTTTCAATTAACTAAAAGTTAGTTGCTGTTCTCATTTTACTATTATTTAGCAGTTTTTTCTTCAGCATCATTTTTAACTAATTTTTAGTCACTTTTTCTGCTATTTTTACAGACTTATTTCTATGAGTGCAGCTATTGAATTCTTAATTATAAATTCAATGAATTAATTCACAAAGGACTATATATTGAATGGAATTAAATCATATTTGTTTTCGTACGATTTATTTTGTTACGAATTCAATTGCTATAGCTTTTTTTATTAAAACAAATGGCGAACGCGTTCGATTTTATAAATCGAGTGAATAAAATGTGAATTAATTCCTTACTGAATTAATTCCTTACTGAATTAATTCACCACTGAATTCATTCAATTTAATTTTCGTTCAGTGAACTAAAAAAAAAATACGTTCAGTGAATTGAAAAACAAAAAATTACGTTCACTGAATTGAAAAACAAAAAATTGCGTTCACTGATTCAAAAACTGTTTGCTGAAGTTCAGTACACAGTGGAGTGTTTTCAAAACATTTTCGATTTATGAACTAATTTTAAAAAGAGTAATATTTTTATAAGCGCTAGTAAAGGCATACAATAAACATACTTACATGTATGGGATATCTCTTACAGTATAAAAGTTATTCACATTTGAAAATTGAGATTTTTGCATTTTTGCAATAATCTGGTCCGGTTTTTTGCTAATGGCTGAGACAAATTAAGTCCGATTTTTTAATATATATTTTAGTTATATATGCATATAATTGTTTGTCTTCATAAAGAACATTTTATGCAATATCTTTTTCACGCTTAAAAAGGCGCGCCTTTCAACCGAAAATTAGAAAACCTAAATTAAGTAATTTTTTAGTGAAAAATGTCCCAAAACTTTTAAAGATTCTTAAAGAACACGTGTAAAATTTATATTTTTCTGAAAGCATACTTCTTTTAGATGGGCCTAATGGAAAAAATATTCTCCACTTGTCAATTTTTGTGTCAGTAATGTCACCACTTTCTAAAGAGAACTGATGATGGGGAACTGGGAAATCTCCGAAACGATCGTTTTTTCATTCCAGGCGCAGAATATTGGGAAAGCAAAAACTCTGTGAAGTTAATTAGTTAATTGCTAATAAGTAGGGCAAGGAATTCCATGAAAATGCATGTTTTTCTCGATAGTCCAAAACTTATATGGACTAAATATGTATCCGAATCATCAAATTTAGGTCAAAATGGCATCGATTTGTAGTTGCATATTTTTGCATATTTTGACAAAAAAGCATGTTTTTGCATATTTCGACTTCAAATGCATATTTTGTGCTTTTTAATGCATATTTGTGCATATTTTTCATTTTAGGAGCATTTTTTATTTTGTAGAAAAATATAAAAAATTTATACAGTTTCATTTATTGATTCAATCAAAATATTTTTTTTGTCTCATTATTTTTAAAAATAAACATTCGTAAAAACCTTATTGACCTATGGAAAAGCTTGGAGTTCTGTGTCTGTTTGCAAAATAAATTACTTAAATATATTTTAAAGTTTTTAAGTGCATTATTTTTTTAAAAATAATAGTTTTTAGTGCATATTTTTTATATTTTTAATGCATATTTGTCTTTTTTAGTCGCATTTTTTAGGCGCATATTTTCTATTTTTAAGTGCATGAAATTCCTTACCCTACTAATAACAATTTACATTGTAAAATCAGCAAACATATATATTGAATTACTACCTAAGGAATAGAAAAAAATTGTATTTGTATTTTATTTAAATTTAATTGAATGAATATCCACAGACCGCTGATTTCAGAACGGTAGATTTTTATTCACATTAGGAAATATCTAAAAATAACTTTGAAGACTTTAAGTTTTTTTTATGATGGTTTTAGTCTACTAATATTCCGCAAAATTTTTTGCAGATTTTGGCAGGGTAAATGTGATTTTAAATTAATTTTTAATTTTATTTTTGCAAAAAATATTTGTTAATGTAATTTTTAACTAATTTTTAGTAGCTTTATCAAAATTTTTTACAGACTTTTCTACTTTTGTAGAAAAGTTAGTAAAACTGTTGCTACTTCAACTTAACAAATTTTTAACTAATTTTTAGTTAAAATTTAATTTTTAGTTAATTTTTTTGCTACCTCCACATTACTAACCTACAAATTTTTTTGCTATTTTTTTTGCTGAATTTAGTTACTAATTTTTAACAATAAATTTGCTAACTTTACAGTATTTTGCTGAATTTTAGTTACTAATTTTTAATGGAAGATTTGCTAATTTTATAAATTTTTTGTAAACTAAACGACCAATTTTGGAGCGCTTATAAACAGAATGTTAAATGACTCATAAAAATTACTGCATATTTTTAACTCGCCAAAAATAATGCAAAAAGTTTTTAAATAAAACTAAATTGAAATGGTTGAAAATTTGTCCTACTCATAAAATATCTAAATTATTAAAATTTATGAGAAAAGTTTCTATTTATCGTAATACATTAATTTTCAAAGATCAAGTTTTATTTTGGACAACCCATTTTAATATGAAAATTGTGATTAAAAGTATCTCTGGGGAGCAAGTGGAGTTTACGGGGATGACACTAATTTTTTCCCCCAATATTGTAGTTATTAAGCTTATTTAAAGAATACGATATTTTTAATCGGCCACACCTTCTTTCCTGTGGCTGGAGCTTTAGAGGTGAAAATGGAAACTCAAATAAATTCGGAAGTACATATCCGATCAGCAAACAATGAAAATCAAAAGAAGGGTCTCTGAAATACATTTTGTTATGGTTAACATATTATTGTCTATAAATATTACCACTTTTACAAAAAATCATTCTTGGGAAATTTTTATTGGCATTGAAATATAATTGGCATTACTTTATCTCAATGTCAAAGCCAACCAATTTCATCACCATTCAATGCCAATGAAATTTTTTTCAATTTCAAGAAAAAGCATTGTAATATAAAAAAAATATAAGAAATACGCGAATTTTGAATTATACCCTACACCAGTACGTGGAGAGGGTATTATAAGTTTTTTGCTGATGTTTGTAACACCAAAAAATAATGGTCGTAGACCCACCTTTTAGTATACCGATCGGCTCAGAATTTTTTTTATTTCGATTTAACGGTGTCCGTCCGTCGCTCCCTCCGTCCGTCTGTCTGTCTGTCTGTCCATGCATTCTTGTGCGCACTCTGCAGGTCGCAAATATTAACATATTTTGATGAAATTTGATACACCGACTTACGGCGGCCCAAGGACGACCTAGTGCCCATATTAGGGTCTCCCCAAAATTGTATTGTTTATACACTGCAGGTCGCAAATATTAAGATATTTTGATGAAATTTGGTACACAGACCTATGTTGGCCCAAGGACGAAGCCTATTGATTTTGGTTAACATCGGTCCATGTTTAGACCTAGTGCCCATATAAGGGTCCCCCAAAATTATATTGTTTATACGCTGCAGGTCGCAAATATAAAGATATTTTGATGAAATTTGGTACACCGATCTATGTCGGCCCAAGGACGAAGCCTATTGATTTTGGTTAACACCGGTCCATGTTTAGACCTAGTGCCCATATAAGGGTCCCCCCAAAATTGGCTTGGTTAGACGCTGCAGATCGCAAATATTAAGATATTTTAACGAAATTTGGTTTGCTGACTCGCATGGTCCAGAGAAAAAAGCCGATAGATTCTAGACAGAATCGGTCCATATTTGGACCAGAGCTTTGAAGAAATAATTCCTTTTTGAATGAATTCACTACCAATCGAATTCAATTTTCTCTAGAATTGAATGAATTCCTTTTCTTAAGTAATTCACTGAATTCGTTCAAATGAACGCGTTCATCAAACAACAAATTCAAAGAATTAATTCAATTGCAATAGTTCTTTTTATTAAATCAAATGAATTAATTCACCGGTGAACGCGTTCAATTTTATAAATCGAACGGAAAAAAAAGTGAATTAATTCCTTACTGAATTAATTCACTAATGAATTCGTTCAATTTCATTTTCGTTCAGTGAATTAAAAAAAAAAAATAATAAGTTCACTGAATTGAAAAAAAAATAAAATAAGTTCACTGAATTGAAAAAAAATAAAATAAGTTCACTGAATTCAAACTTGTTTTCTGCCGTTCAGTAGAAGAAAACAATAACGTACAAATACAATTTTTAAATAAGCAATTTTGCAGCGTGTGCTAGTAAAAATAAACAAATTAGAAACCGGATGCTGTTTATCAACCTACATGAATCAAAAATAAAGCCTTTTACTATTAAAAATAAAAACTTTACTTTTATAGATAAATTTGGAAAAAAATATAACTATTAATTTTTCAAACCAGTTATATAGTTATATTTTTTTCCAAATGTATCTATAAAAGTAAAGTTTTTATTTTTAATAGTAAAAGGCTTTATTTTTGAATCATGTATGTTGATAAACAGCATCCGGTTTCTAATTTGCTTATTTTTACTAGCACACGCTGTAAAATTGCTTATTTAAAAATTTTTTTTGTACATTATTGTTTTCTTCTACTGAACGGCAGAAAACAGGCTTTGAATTCAGTGAACTTATTTTTTTTTTTCAATTCAGTGAACTTATTTTATTTTTTTTTCAATTCAGTGAACTTATTATTTTTTTTTTTTTAATTCATTGAACGTAATTCTATTTTTTCTTAATTCACTGAACGTAATTTTATTTTTTTTTAATTCACTGAACGAAAATGAAATTGAACGAATTCAGTAGTGAATTAATTCAGTAAGGAATTAATTCACTTTTTTTCCGTTCGATTTATAAAATTGAACGTGTTCACCAGTGAATTAATTCATTTGATTTAATAAAAAGAACTATTGCAATTGAATTAATTCGGAACAAAATAAATCGAACGAAAGCAAATATGAATTAATTCCATTCAATATATGGTACTTAGTGAATTAATTCATCGAATTTTTAATTCAGAATTGAAAAATTGAATTAAGGAATTAATTCTTCAAAGCTCTGATTTGGACCTATCGCCCATATGGGCTTTATTTACGATTTTCTCTTCTTTTATAATTTTATAGAAAGTTTCGACACACGTCCCATTTTAACCCATTCGAATTTCGGATCCAAACATTAGTTGGCTCTTAATCAGACTGGTGTAGGGTATTGTATAGTCGGCATGCCCGACTAACCTTTTTACTCGTTTTTTTCTTTATTTATTCTTTTATTAAAACATGAAAACAAATACTTCTTACATCAATTATGAACAGGGTTGGCAGGCAATACCGCTAAAATACCGTTATCGATTCAAAACCATTTCAACTGACTACCGTTACCCCTAAAATACCGTTACCGAAATACCCGGAATACCGTTATCCTTAAAATACCGTTACCGAAACAAATGAAATACCGCTATGCCTAAAATACCGTTACCGTTATTTTCAATTTTCTGCTTTTGGTAATTTCACGTGGTTATTAGTACTTTTTAAAAATTAAGTTGATAAATTGGTTCTGTTTTTAATCTCGTTTGTTTTTTGTAAAAAAATTGCGGGATGCATCGAAATAACTGACTACCGCTACCCTTAAAAACCGTTACCGATATAACTGAAATACCGTTAACCTCAAAATACCGTTACCGAAATAACCCAAATTTCGTTATCTTTAAAATACCGTTACCGAAATAACTCAAATACCGTTATCCTTAAAATACCGATACCGAAATAAATGAAATAGCGTTACCCTTAAAATACCGTTACCGAAATAACCTAAAATATCGTTCCGATAACCGCATTCGTTTCGGTTACCATCCATGATTATAAATGTGCATTTAGGCATTGAACAATGCCAATTGAAAAAATTTCAATTAATTGACACATTCAATAAACTGATCCCAAGTATGTTTTTAAATACACATTTATTTTTTATTTATTAATTTCCATTTCATTTGCTCCTTTTTTCCAGTCCACTAGTAATCTGCAAAAGTTTTGTTGATTTCAGAAAATTTTAGCAAAAATTTTGTAGCTTTAACATTTTTTTTCTGCTATTTTCATTCTACTATTATTTAACAATTTTTTTGCTGATTTCAGCAAGTTAAATTGTTATTTGCAGTTTACAAAAATTTAGCTCAAATATTACTAAAATTCTGTAAATTTAACAGTTTTTTTTTGCTATTTTTAATAAACTACTATTCAGCAATTTTTTTTGCTAATTTTAGCAGGTTAAATTGTTATTTGCAATTAACAACAATTTAGCTCAAATATTACTAAAATTCTGTAAATTTAACAGTTTTTTCTGCTGTTTTCATTATATTAATATTTAGCAAACCGATTCTGCTAATATTAGCAGTTTTTTCTGCATCATCATTTTTAACTAATTTTTAGTAACTTTTTCTGCTATTTTTACGGACTTATTTGTATGAGTGTATTAGCGTAGATAAAGAAAAAAATATGGTAGACTTTATTTAAAATTTCATTTCAACAATCATGGGGAAAATTATTTTTAATGTTAGATTTAAGAATATATTTCGGAAGAAAATTAAAAATATGTCATTTATACGATATATGTTGTGTTTCGATGACGACAAAGTCTCACAAAGAGATTGTATTTCTGGGTTTTTGAAATAGACTCTCTCTCGATGAAATCTATATATGTGATAGAGCGGACAAAATTAGTAAAAATCAGTTATAAATTTGTTCGAAACATTTTTGTTTGCAAACTTTTTAATATTTAATGGAAAAATCCTTAAAACGAAAATCGGGGTAATTTTTTACCCCATTTTTTAACCTTCAAATATGAGATTGGGCCGCTAAAAAGGTGAACTTCCCAGCATTATCTTTCCTTACCAAATAAGTAGTTATATAATAGAAATTCATAGCTCCGCATAACTTATTTTTTGTGTCTTTTTTGTTTTTTGTGTTTGGGCTTAATTTTTGAGTTTCACTGTTCGAACACACATAATTCTACTGGTATGTGTAAATTATACTCAAAAGTTTCCTTTCAATATTTGTAGAGTCAATTTAAAAAGGTAAATTTTTTTTAATGAATGAATTTCACATTTTAGTGGAATGTTTTATGTTATTTTTTTTTATTCTATTTATATTTAAACGGAAAACTTTCATATGCAGTACACTTTGTAGCAATACCGTTTTCGATTTTTGTTTAGAAACGTGAAAATATATAAGTGATGGATTAACATAGCGTGCAAGAAATTAATTAGAATAATAAAAAAATTAATTGTTTAAAATTTTTTTTTACTGAAAAAAAAAAACAATACTAAAAGGAAAGTAAACAAAATTCCGTGAAAAACTAAATCAAATGAAAAAAAATTTGTATGATCATGTGAGAAAAACTTGTATAATTTTGTATTATAAAATTTTTTCTGGTTATTTGATTTGTACTAAGTTTCAAAATAACTACTTTTAATTTGATCATAATTATTGTGTATATTTGTTAATTTGTGAATTTCGTGTCAATTACATGGTGTTACAAAATAGAAAAAAAACCATATATTTTTATATATGTGACCTTTTCTGAGAAAAGGGACCTAGTGTGTCAAAAAACCTAGTGCGTCAAAAACTTGGGAAAATCGATAAAAATGAGAAAAACATTAAAATTTTAATCTTTAATTTAAAACTTCATTTTCACACACTAGGTCCCTTTTCTCGGAGAAGGTCACATATTGTCTTTTATAAAATTAAATATTAACCATATATGCCATACATAACGAGATATGACAGATCTATTGTCATATAATTTTTTGCTGATTTTAGCAGAATAATTTGCTATTTTCCATTAACAAAAATTTAACTCAAATATAATTAAAATTCTCTGTATTTAACAGTTTTATTTTTCCTATATTACTAATATATAGCAAAAATAATCTGCTAATTTTAGCAGTTTTTTCTGCAGCATCATTTTTAACTAATTTTTAGTAGTTTTAACTAAATTTTTTACACTTTTAGCTATTAGTGTGGTATTTCAAAACTCGTGTTTAAATTTAATTTTTTGAAACAGTCTCTGCATAGTTTCAATATAACTATTAGGTACTCAAATTCTTAAAAATTATTGTTTTACTAAGAAAAACAGGAAGCTGTAGTGGTACTTATGAGAAATTTACCAAACTACGATAGTTCTGTAGTGGATCTTTGTTACCAGTATCGTATCAATTGATTTACACCTCAATCCAATTCACAAATAAAAAATTTAAGTGTCTTAAAGAATAAATATAGTAGGTTTGAGGTTAAGAAGAAGCATAAACCTTTTTCTCTAAAAATTATAAACCAATTAATTTTCAAATCAGACTAGATCTAATCTAATCACTAATCATAATTTATAAATTGCTTATAAAACAAATTTTTCATACAAAATTAATTTTATAAACGTGTTATAAGATTTTAAAATTATTATGCATCTTATTGTGTTGTGTGTTTTTTTTAATCTAAAAATTTTATATAAAAAAAATTTTAAAAAATATAAATATAAAAATATGTGAAAAAGTTTTAGAAAAAATTTGTAAAAAATACTTGAAAAAAAAATAAGATCAACGAAGGTCCACATTTGCCCATCCACTAAACTGATTGATGTCTTTTTTACAAAATTGTTTTCTTCAAATTTATAAATATTTTTTTGACTTCGTTTAGCACGAAGACGAAAATGTCATTAAAATACACTTAACAACTCTCCATGATAAACTGTCATTTTCAATGTTTGAACTACTTTCAACGAAAAAAAATACGTAAAGTTCAAATTATAAAATTGACAATGCTCAAATAAATCCCTAGCAAATACTTCTAAAATTCTAAATACATTTTTTTTATTTTTAAAGCACATTTTTTGTATATAAAACAATATTTTTAGTTCATGAACTTCCTAGCACTATTCATAAGTTTACTGTAAAATTTCATTAATTTTCGTTCAATAAAATTATCTCTATGTATTAGTAAACTTAAAAATTTATTTAATTTTTACATCAAAGGAGGTACACTCATAAAAAAAGCCCGTACAAATAGTTAAAAATTCTGCTAAAATAACAGGAAATAGTACCTGAATTTGCGCCAGCAGAAATTTCAATGATGTTAAGAATCATGGTCTGCTAAATTTAGGTGACCTAAATTTTAGGTAAAAAAGTTAGTTCAAATACAATAATTTATAAGAAATATTGTTTAATGGAAATGAAAATTACTCAGTTGAAATCAGCACATGATTTCTGCTAAATTCTAGTTGGTTATAAACAGGTAAAAAATTCAGTTAATATTCGTTTAATAGAAATGAAAGTGGGTCAGTTGAAATCTGCAAAACATGCTGCTAAAATTACAATCACTTTTTGTTATTAACTGAATAAAAATAAATTAATGTAAATATTGTTAATTTTATTTTTAAATAAATTACACAATCCAAAAACACTATTTGCACTAAATATCACTTGTATTTTCTTGCCAATATGTGTGCCAGCGGTAGGTTGAATTTAGATGAAAATGTTAAAGGGCTGAAATAAAAGAAAAACAATAACATATTTAATAGTATCCCGTAAATAAATATAGTTTATATTAGCTGTATTTTGTGTCATGCCTATCAACGTTAAGTATTTAAGCAATCTACGTTAAACCGATTGTAGTATAAAAAAATTTTAAAAAGGTTATGTTAATAATTGTTCCGTTATAATCGAACGTACGTCAGCAAAAGTTTTTAGGAAGTAACGCGAATAAGTTACGTTAGATATGAAAATGTATAAACGTTGAGTTTTCAACGTTGATAATTATCCGTGTTGAAAGTTAACGTGCATACGAAAAGTAATATGTTAGTTTTCGTCTTAAACGCGTTTTTATGTACTTTGAGTTTTTTTATGAGTTAACGGATATAGTTAAGTCGAAAACACAGCTATTATAAAACAAACCTCATTATTTTATTTTTTAAAACAATTTTAACTGCGAAATGTTAATTTCCAGTATACCTCCGCTTTCTTTTGCGTTCCTTTTTTTTTGTCTACCTGGTAGAATTTTGATGAAAATGTTAAAGGGCTGAAATAAAAGAAAAACAATAACATATTTAATAATATTCCCGTAAATAAATAAAGTTTATATTATAAAACAAACCTCATTATTTTATTTTTTTAAAACAATTTTAACTGCGAAATGTTAATGTCCAGTATATCTCCGTTTTCTTTTGCGTTCCTTTGCTGACTAACAGAAACAAAATAAAACATGCTCTTATCATATTATTTTATTTACTAGAACTTTCTTAAGACGCGCCATATTATTTTTATTTGTATTAGTAAGCGTCATCAGTGATGACTCTTCACACACATTAAAATACACTACTTACTAGAAATTTTCTAATTTGTATTGGTCGGCAAACTCATCAATCACTAAATACTAGCGCCCCTATCGTTTTCTTTTGAAACCAAAAATATTAAAAAACTTGCCAACAAATTTATCTATATTAGCTGATATATTGGCAAAATCGTTTATAAAAAAATAGCTAAATATCAGGAGGAAAAATTAGTTCAAGTACAGCACAAATATGTTTTTGTGGTGAAATTGAATAACTAACAACTTTAGCTAAACAACGGATTTAAACGAAAACAACAGGAAAAATTAGTTTAACTGAATTAGAACGCGTTTAACAGACTTTTGTACTAACTTTTTTTTATGAGTGTACGTTTATAAATCAGTTTTTAAAAAAATACCTCATTCGTTGAGTTTATTAAAAGTTCAAAACGGATTAAAATATTATCGGTCATTTTCGTGAAGTTTATAAATAAAACTTTTGCTTAATATAGTTTGTCCCAAATAATGCCATATATTTTCTGCTGGAAATCACCGTGTGAAATCCATTACGCTAATAAATTATAAAATTGTAATTTGAAACCGACAGATGGTTTATCTGTATAAGCACGTATTCAAATTTTAGCTACCGGCGTTTTTATTATACAAATGTTTTGTAAAATAAAATATAGTAGTATATAAAAAAGCACGTGAAAAGTGTTTTATTATAAACTAATAAAAAATGTTAATTAAAAACTAATTAAATGATTTTAAAAGTTGTCTTGTTTCGATAAACATTTGAATAAAAAGATGTATGTGGTGGTGATAAAGATAAGGCATGATTTTATTAAAGTTTTTGCAAATAACCCAACGGACTTTCCATTACTTAAATAAATTTAATTTATTAGGGTAGGCTGGGGGGCCTTCGTCATATTCGTCAACCGCTGCTTATCCCTGTATTAAAAAGTGCTAGCTACCAAATTTATATTCAAAAACAGATTGCTAGACTCCCCCTTGAACGAACGCAGATTCTTAAATATGTTAATTTTGTTCATCTAAAAACCTCTTAACGCCGCAACCCCGTGTCTTCAAATGCCACAAATTACTTGCAGTAAGGGGGTCTAACAAAAGTTTGCTTGGTAGGCTGAAAAAAATTATATAAAAAAATTTAATTTTATGTTCTCATTGATCACAATATCTTTATTTTCTCAACAAAATTTTATTTTATTTCAAATTAAATTTCAAACGAGTAAAAAAGTTAAAGTCGGGCATGCCGACTATGGAATACCCTCCTACACTCTGGTTAATAGCCAACTAATGTTTGGATCCGAAATTCGAATGGGCTGAGACGGACTTGTGTCAAAATTTTCTATAAAATGATAAAAGAAGAGAAAATCGAAAATATAGCAAATATGGGCGTTAGGTTCAAATATGGACCGATCCTATCTAGAATCAACAGGTTTTGTCCTTGGGGTCATGTGAGTAAGCGAACCAAATTTCATTGAAATATCTTCGTATTTGCGACCTGCAGCGTGTAAAAAAGCTAATTTTCGGGGGACCCTTATATGGGCACTAGGTCTAAACATGAACCTATTTTAACCAAAATCAATAGGCTTCATACTTGGGCCGAAGTAAGTCGGTGTACCAAATTTCATCAAAATATGTATCTAAATATTTGCGACCTGTGGAGTGCGCATAGACAGACGTACGGACATCTTTAAATCAAAATAAAAAGTGATTCTGAGTCGATCGGTATACTATAAAGTGGGTCTAGGTCCAATATTTTTTGGTGTAACGAACATAAGCACAAACTTATTATACCCTCTCCACGTAGTGGTGTAGGGTATAAATAGTCCTCAATTCAGGTTCTTGTTAAGGGTCCTTAAATTAGAAAAAATATTGTGACTTAAGAACGATTTAAAAAAAAGCAGTTTCATCAAATTCAAAATTTTGGGCGGCTTCTGCAATAGAGTTTTTTTTTTCTAAAATGTCAATTTTTACAGCCTCGGAGGTACCAGGAAATGAAGTCCAATTTGTCTAAAAATTTTACATTACCTTTTCAATGCATATTGCAATAGATCTCACAAATAACCCAATGGGGAGTATTCGTGAACCCTAATAACGAGTGCTCCCCAGTCTTCCATAATTTTTTTGTTGCAAATTCTTTAATTTTCTGTAATGACTCAGATAACACCGTGCTACAGTTTTCAGCTTTTGCTTTCGCACATGGAAACATCGATATGCACGTGAAAGTGGAGATCATGTATAGTACCTAAAACTTCATGTTCTTTTGAAAATATCAAAGTATACTATTGTGACAACATATTTTTGACCACTTCTTGTATCCAAATAAGAGGCGAGAATCTCCACACCTCAAAAATAACATAGATTTTGACAAAAAAGGATAAAGGAAACACTTTTTTTTGAAAATCTTCTATAGCCTTGAAATGGTACAATATTTTGTTTCAAAATATACAAATTCAATGAATATTTATGACATAATTTTGCCTTGATAGAAAAAAAACAAGAGCTGTTTTGTAAAATGTACAGATTCTCCTCTTTCATTTCATTTGATACCCATATCAACATCAAAGAATGTGTAAAATTAATAAAAAAAAGGGTTGTCAAAAGGCTATTCTTCAAAAATATAAAGTCCTTTTAAAAGGACTTCTGACTTGATCATGAAAATTTAAATACGCAGTTTTACCATACACGGTCTGTTTTTTCACGTGTACTCGTATATCGATTTTTAAATGGGTAAGAATGACCGTTGCACTGTGTAATTTAAGTTTTTTCTCTAAAATTTTTAATATTTTTTCAAATTAGAATTTATTAGCACTTTACATACAATATTTTGACGATTCCATCATAATTCAAATATTGTATTATTTTCTTTAAATATGCCTTGTGTATTAACAATATGTATCCATTGTGCTATTTGGGGATTTACACCTCCACTTTCAAAAACAAAAAATCAAACATTGAATCTCACTCAGCTGGCCCATTACTAACAATACTAAAGTCTCGTTAGCACCAGGGTTTTAAAAGAGCAAAATATATTTGAAAGACGTTCCGTAATCAGGGTATTAGCATCTCTCTCTTCGGTTAAATCTGCTCTTTGTCTGCGGATGCGACTAGGAATTAGCCAATGATTCCAAACCCCTATAATCCGAATTTGATCTTTTTAAGTCTTTTCATTGTAGTTAATTTTGGTTTTGCACATTTGCGTCTTTTTAATGTTTTCAGTTCACATTGAAAGTTTTGAAATTCATTTAAAGAAATGAAGAACTACTTCTTTTGTAGCTCTGACCATTGTTTAATTAAAAAAAAAAGTTTCAATATAATGTCTATTCATCTTTCTTACATACACTGATCTATTCCAGTGGAGAAATAACAATGTTAATATCATTATTTGTAATTACTGTTATTATTTCTTTTTTTTTCCATTGTTTACATTATCTTCTAACAAGTTCAGCGGTTCTTTATTTTTGCTCCCACATTATTTTTAAATGTAATATTTAAATAGCACACGCTTTTATTCCTTTACCTTCACTGTATCGTGACGTCAGAATGACATATTTAGTACGTATCTATTTGTGATTTAGACAGGCGGGAACGTGATTTGTAGTCTCAACGTATTACGTTATAGAATTTCCATCCGATCATATTTTAAGATAATTATGAATTAAAGTTTTTTTATACGGTATTAACTAAAAAAATTATAAACATATGATAAATACATGAATATCCGATTTTACTTATTTTTAGTAAAAATCTCTGATGAAAATCAGTATTTCCGTCCTGTACCGCTTGTAATTCTAATCCTGTTTCTTTTAGACTAACAGACGAACAATAAAAATGTGTTGAGGGTATTCACAGTTAAAGTGCATTTCTCGAACTTTTTAAGTTTTCCATAAAAATTTAGCGATAAGTCGGTGAATAATAATGATTCCAAATTCTGTCAAGGAAATAAATGTAAGAAAAATGCTAAGAAAACGTCAAGACTGGCTTTAAAAAAATCGCTAGTTTTCCCGCTAATAGCTAAATCATATTTTATCCCTCTACACGAGTTGAAATATCGCTAGATTTGACGAGAAAATAGCTAAATTGGCAACAGTGCCAGTGTAGGTAGATTGAGTTGTCTAACCAGTGTTGCCATAACGGCGATTTTCTCGTCAGATCTGGCGATTTTATTTCGCCCATAACGAAAAAAATTTTCCTGTGGCTATTAACCAAAAATCTAGCGATTTTTTATCAGCCGTAATATAATTTCTAAAAATTGGTTTTATGTTGAAAAATATTGTTAAATTCGCATATTGATATTGTTTTATTATAAAAAACAACTTCTTAAACGATTTTAGTAACAAAAACTTTCTAAAAAAATGCACATTTCAATAAAATATGGGTATGTACTTTTTTTTATCGAACAATGCCCTCTATTGAGTATTTTAAATACTAATATTAATTCAATGAAAATCGGGATTCATTATTTAAAGCTTAATCGTAAAATTTTTCATTATTTAAAAGTTTATAACTCTTCTTATGAACATATTAAAGAAATTTTTGAGTAAAAAACTCATTTAAGTACCATTTTTCAACAATCTAGCGATAAAATCGCTAAATTTTTAGTTTAGTTTATAATCTAGTGATTTTCTAGCGATTTTTGGGTCCGATCTAGCCATTTATTTTGAAAATTTGTTGGCAACACTGTGTCTAACTATTTGAAACCAAATCTTATAGTTCCCATAAGAACTGTTGGAGTTGACTTTTCTTATATTTGCCTTTTTGTGCGACTGGTGTCCATCCCGTAGTTAGTCTGTCCCGTAGCTTAAGGACTGTTGGAGTTGATTTTCCTTAAAATATTTCCCTGTAGTCTGTCCCGTAGTTAAGGACTGTTGGAGTTGACTTTCCTTAAAATATTTCCCTGTAGTCGGTCCCGTAGTTTAAGGACTGTTGGAGTTGACTTTCCTTAAAAATATTTCACATTATTTTTTTCTTCTCTATCACTTATAATCTCATTAGGATCAGAGCGATCCCATGGACGTATTCAGTAATCAAAATTATTATACTGATCAGTGTCCAACTTAAAAAACTGTTTGATTTATATTATGGCATTCTTCCGAACCCTAACATTGAATATAAAACTAAAAAACTAATTTCAATCTATTTTTAACAGATTGAGTTTTGTTTAATATTTTTCCAACAAAAGATTTTCTTAGAACTATTTTTTTTATAATAATAAAATCTAAAATTACCTTTACTTATTCACAAGAATTTCAGTTTTATTTTTATTGTATGTTAACCAAGATCAAGATCACGGAAATCTTGTTCACATTTTTCAAACAGATTAGTGAAATGTCTTTCTCAATCTGCCTACAATCTAAACGACACCGCATGTGTTGTCGTACTAATACATACAGGTGTTGTTGTTGTTCGCCAAACAACAAAAACTACCGTATTGAAGGTGTTCCCATTTTCAGATCAATAGCAACCAAACAGCATGTTATTCTCTATTATTAATTGCTATGATTAAAATATATGCGCTAAAATTTATACAATTTGAAAGAGTTTTTTTTTTTCACCACTTGCTGCCAGTGGTCGTTAGTTAATTGAATGAGTCATATTGATTGACTGTGAAGATCATATGCTGTATAGAAAAACTCTGTTTATTTGGTAGTCAATGTTACTTCGGCACTTGATCGAACTTTTGTATTTTGTTTTAAATTTGTATGTTAACAATGATTTAGCACTTTTTATAGTTATTTAGGTGTAATATGCTGTATACAAATTCATTCACATCATTTCGACCGGTACTAATATTGGGTATAGGAAAAAGATATTTCTTGATTTTAAATAAAATTATTTTAAACATTCACGGTGGGTCTCGCACTGGAAGGTTAACTTTAACTTAACTGTTACACAAAAGAATATTATATACAAAACTATAACAAATTTGAACTCATAGACCGTTACACAGTGGGCAAGCTTCATCGAATTTTGGCCAAAATTAGAATATTGAGTATATGAGACCAAAAAGTATGAAAAAGGCGGTTTTGGAAGCTGCATATCACGATTCTGAAATAAAAATTTTAAATTCAAAATGGCGGATCCAAGATGGCGGCCATGGATTTTTATTTTTTAATATATTTGACTTAAAATAATCAATTAAATAAATAATTAAAAATATATAGTCTAGGGCCCGCTGATTAAAAATCTAAAATTAAAATTTTGAAATTCAAAATGGCGGATCCAATATGGAAACAAAAATGTTTTCATTAAATTTCTTATGTTGTCTTAAAATTTCCACCACACAGAGAGAAAAAATCATAGTTAAATCAAGTATTACATCATATTTGAATTAACATCATATTTTTTACAAAAATTTTTGAATTAATTATGCATTTTTTTAAAGTTAATATAATTCTAGTTAAAAGAAATTTGTTCTTATTTAAATTAATGTGTAAACATTTTGTACTTTGTTTTCGCATTCTAAAAGCAAGTAGAAGCATATTTAAATTAAAAAGAAAACAAACTTTGATTTCAAAGCTGTTTCCACTTAATTTAGGTAATGTTTTTTCTTCTGGATTTCAAAATTTTTTTTCTGTGTGCAGGGGAAGTTTTTGGGTACCAGATTACGAATCTGAAATCAGATTTTAAAAATTCAACATGGCGGATCCAATATGGCGGCCATTAATTTAAAATTGTTATGTGTTGGAAAATAAATTATACTGTACAAAACAAAACAAAACATGGTTCTGATAACTGATTCTGGCAGAGGGGACCAAAGAAAAATATACGTGTATCGGCGTTTTAAAAGTTTACGTATGGCCCTTTAAATTTGAAGTAAATCAGGCGACATAAGAAATTTAATAAAAAAAATGTTTGTCGCCATATTGGATCCGCCATTTTAAATTTCAAAATTTTAATTTCAGATTTTTAATCAGCGGATCCTAGACCTATGTAATTGATTATTTTAAGTTCAATATAATAAAAACTAAAATTAATGGCCGCCATCTTGGCTCCGCCATTTTGAATTTTGTATTTTTTATTTCAGATTCGTGATCAGCAACAGCCAAACCCCCCTTTGTGATATCTTTTAGTCTCATATACTCAATATTCTAGTTTTGGCCAAAATTCGACGATGCTGGCCCACTGTGCGTTGGCCAATTTTGAGTGGGTAGTGCTGGATAATCATTTTTTGCAAATGTTGGTATTCTTTGCCAGTGTTTTTTTTCAAACCACTGAAATTTTTGAAAAACAAATACTGGCAAAGCGACTCAAATAAGTGTTCTGCTATAGTCATTT
This sequence comes from Leucophora obtusa, assembly GCA_949987735.1. NCBI lineage: Eukaryota > Metazoa > Arthropoda > Insecta > Diptera > Anthomyiidae > Leucophora > Leucophora obtusa. Next base: position 43,023,240 of record OX465299.1, on the reverse strand, counting down.
ATTTTTAACACCACGGTTATCCAGTGGTATGCCAGTGCTTTGTTTTTTTTTTTTTTTGTACCACTGACAATTTCTGACCGGATGTTTATTAAATTATTATTGAAATAACTGCTTTAAGCAACCCAGCAAAACCTTCTATTACCAGGTAAAGGGAAATGTAATAAGAAACTAAAAATTGTAACTACTTACACTTTGGTCGCATAACACATTATTTTAACATGGGGGTGTCATTGGGGGTAAATGGTTGCCTAAATCGTACCGGTATAGGCTTAAATAAGTGGTTGCGAAGGAAGTACTGAAATAAGTTGTTACTTGTAATATTAAATTCACTAGTTAGCTAAAATAAGTACATACTTTTATAGAGTGAAGTAAGTCATTACACATTAGTACATATTTCATTGGTTCCATATAGGCAATACAATAAGATCCGAGCAATGTAATTAGATTCTAAATTTTTATTAAATCGTACTTTCGCATAATAAGTAGTTATATGTATTATGCAATACCAATAACTTATTATTTTTACCCTTATTAATAAGTTATTATAAAACAAAATATCGGTAATATATTATTTTAAAGGCTCCAAGTAAGTAGTGATATATCTCCATATCGGTAACTCATTACTTCATACCTCAAACATAAGTATTGATGTATCACAATATTAGTAACGTATTACTTTACGTTTCTAAGTAAAACCAAGGGTAAAGGGGTACCCATTGCCAGGCAATGCGTGAAAAAGGTCAAACCCATTACCAAGGTTTTTCTGGGAACTATTACGAAACTTTTAATTAGTTTCTTTTTTAATAACTGTGAATATGGTTGTTTTTAATTTAGAAAAACAACTAAAATTTATACAAACATGTGATATAGTAACTGCAGACACGGATCTAGGAAACGGTTTTAGGGAGAATAGTTAAATTATTTTTATTATTTTTATATTTTTGTAATAATTATTTTGCGAGAGAAAACAAAACCCAAATTCCTTTCTCCTGGTTTCCGTAGCTGTTGTTTTTAACTGAAATTACAGTTAAAAACAACAGCTACTGATTACTACAAAAACAACTGTCATGTATAGTAACTGACAAACCAGTTTGAGCGTGTATACGATTTTTTCATCATAATAACAGACATAAAACTCACAGCCTATGTGTGGGCAGGGATTACACATTACTTTTCCCTAGATCTAATATTTTTTTTTTGTAGGTGCAAACAAACATGTTCATAAACATATCACAACATGTCTTTCATATTGTCTTTTTTGATTTTTGGAATTTTATATTTTAGCAAATGACGTCGGTGATCTAAAAATATAATCAAAAATTATTTAAATGTGATCGTAAATCAAAATTTAACCTATAGTCACACTTTTTGAACATCATTATTTTATTAATGTATACATAATGAAATACGAACGTACCTACTACATTGATAGTAACTACACACATAGTTCATTGGTTGCCTGCTGAATTCACACCTTAGGTGAAGTTACTAAACAACATGGTTTTTTTGCATTTTGTCTATTCCGTCGAACTGGTACGATGGTTGGCACGTATAAATATTTTTGTGTTATGTTCATTATGCTTAAATAAATTTATGTTTCTTGGAACTATATAACAATGAAATTTGTTGTTTTCTCACCACTTGACAACAAATTATCCCATACACTCAAAAAAGTTGTGTCTGTAAAATCTACTGAAAGTTATAGTTAAAAAAAAGGTAAATGCAGTTGAAAAGCCGAGAATAGTTTACACCTTTAAAATAACTGAAAATGTAGTTATTTTTAATCATTAAAAATAACTAGTAATTGCAGTAAAAATAACTGAAAATAACATAAAAATAACTGATAATTATTTTACTACAAACATTTTTAAACACCTGACAAAAATTGTAGAAGCTACTTTTTTGACACTATTTTTTTTTTCTTTGTTAAAAAGTTCTGAATATTTTTAATTCCTAAAACACTTTTCCTTTGATTACAAAACATGTATAGTTAATTAATATTACTGAAAATTTAAAGTCCAAATTCCAAACGGTAATCCAGATTTTTTTTTGATAACTAACAGAAATTAGCTGTTAACTGCAAAAATACTGGTTTGGTAGTTGTTTATTATTGTATAAAAAATAACTGCTTTAAATAGCAGCAACGAAATAGAGCACTTTTCTTAAGTTGTTTTTTAAGGATAACCAACTTGAGTGAATCTTATCTCACAATCACGATAGAAAAGTTCCCACCATTTATTAAGTAAATTAAACTTTCATTACACTCACATTTGTTCGCGTGAACCACGCAAATTTACGAAACAAAATCGTTCCAGAAAATAAGGAATTAAAAAAATTAACGAAAATATCAAAGGTTAAACTTGGAGTAACTTCTAACATGTAAGTTTGTCCTTTTTTTATTTAAAACCCCAAAATTATAAAACTGCTAAAAATATAAATGGAAATATAAATAAAAATCCCCAAAAAAATTTGCAAAATTTGACTCACGCACATTTTGTATATACTCAAGTGAGTAAATTCAGATTTCGCTGTGACACGTTTGAGTGACTCAAGCGTGATTCACGTGAATCAGGCTAAAATCTACTCATGTGCCTGTGTCGAGTATTTTTTTAAATAACTGTGGATTTTTATTTTTACGTAAATAACTGTAATTACAGTTAAAAACAACAACTACTAATTATTACACAAACAACTGTCATCCAGTATCTGACACATTTTTTTGAGTGCGTTTTAGCCATTATTAAGTGAAGAATCAAATATTTGATCCGCATAGCATTAGTGAGAATTTTATTTGTAGACAATTTATTGCTTCTTAACACGTGGGCCTTGTTGTTAAGACCACCTTTCATTCCTTTTTTTCTTTGAAGATTTTTTTGATGTTCATACCCTACACCACTATGTGAAGTGGGTATAATAAGTTTGTTCTGATATTTGTAACTACTAAAAATATTGGACCTATATCCACTTTCAAGCATACCGATCGACTCATAATAACATTTTGAGTGATTTTAGCGATGTCCGTTTGTCCATCTATCCATAGAACCTCGTAATTAAACTACAGATCGCAATTCTGAATTTGACGAAATTCACTATTTTAGTTTGTATTGGCCCAAGAATGAACCCTTTTGAAAATAGTTGAACCCCGTGTATGTTTGGACCTAGCTGCCATAGAAAGGGCCCATCTGAACTAAGCTTAACCCTCTAACTGGCCTCAGCTTTTTTGCAATGAAATTTATGCCATGTGTTCGGAAAGAAAAATAAACAATAAGTTCTTCAAAATTTTGTTTCATTCGATTCCTAGGGGTGACCCAGCGAAACGCCGGGACACGTATAACTTGTTTTTACCGATATAACATTTCCCGTTGGTTTCATCCCATCCCGATTTTGACTGTCGCATAGTGTATATTAATTCCTTTTCGGAATTTGTTACACTTCCCGGTATATTACTCAAGTCCTACTGTTGTGTAGGTTATTTAATTGTCAGTATTGACCGACTGTCATTTTTTACTTGTTTTGTATTAGCAATTCAGGGATTTTGATGATTCACTGCATAATATTTAAAAATAGATTAAATTAAAATTATGGCTTTTAAAAATATTGTTGTGGCTATTTTTGGGTTAAATGTATTTTATTTAAACTTGACCTAATCGCAAAAATAGTTATTTCATCTTTTTTAGATTTTCTTGCTCAGGAGAATAACAAATAATCTTGGTAAAACTTAGCAACTTGTCTTGCTTTTTTATGTCGTAATTACATTTCTGTCTTTTGCAATTCTATTTTATTCAACATTTTATATTTTTTTATTCAACATTTTATAATCACTTTTTAAATTTATAAATGGCTTAGAAAACACAGTTTTCATACAAAATTAATTTTATATACGTGTTATAAGGGTTTTAAATTATTTTCCATAATCACTTTAACTGCTTTATCAATTTATAAAAAAGCAACAACAAAAATCTTACAACAAGAATTAAACAAAAACTAAAAATACTTTATTCGAGGGTGTATCAATAATTCCGTGACTTTTTGAACGACAGGCAGCTGTTTTAGGAAAAAAAAAAATAAAATTTAGCTCAATACACTTTATACAATGTTTCTCCAAACTTTTATACCTTCCAAAAATATTCCTTCCTAAAAATAGGCTTTTGTTTCATCAGTGATTTTATCGTCGGAGCTAACTTTCTTTCCGCCGAGGCATTTCTTTAGGTTTGGAAATAGAAAACACATGCCAACGATGAAAAGCTTATCGAGTAACTTTATCAAATTTCTGCGTACTTTGGTGTGGTGATTCCGAAAAAATAACAAAAAAGTCGTATCACCCACCAATTTCTCACGTTTTCATATTAAATAGAAATAAATTTTATTAACCAAAATGTATAACGAATTCCAGCGAAACTTCATTGAAATAATATAAAAATGCATTAATAGCATGCAGATAATTCTCTCAGTGTAGTGGGTAGAGCTCTCGTCTGTAAATTGACTTCCTGGGTTTAAATCATGGCACGAGAAAAAAATAACACTTCGGCTGAAACATCCGTAGGATGACACATAGTTGGCTCTACTAATGAAAATTCCAAATGATTTTTTGGAACTACCAACCTTCAGATGATACCTGTCAAAACTTACTGACAATTTGTTCATTAGTGAATAAGTTATAGCTGTTTTAGCGAAGCTACTTTGGCGAGTTTGAAAACAGTGGATTCCAAGCAATTTCGTATGTTGACTTATCATTGCTTTTTAATGAAGAAAAACACCGTTCAAGCAAAAGTAGTGGGCGCTGTGGTGTAATGGTTAGCGCGTTGGACTGTTACACGTAAGGTTGCGGGTTCGAGCCCCAACCAAGGCAACATCAATGTATGTAAAATAGTAATATGTATGAGTTTTTTCTATCCCTCATACTTATCGCATCGTCCTCCTTCGGTGTTCCCATAGCACTTAACCCCACCGAAGTAAAACAATATAACAGGGCTATGAACTGAAAAGCTTCAACAAAGTTCGCCAACTCACCATCAGATGGCGCGCAACAACTGTTCTAAAATTCAACATCTCGCGCAATTACAGTGTTGCCATATTTGAAGCCCTTCATCTTTCACTTCTTCTCTATCCCCTTTTCAAAGGAAGCAACACGTTAATTAATAGGAAGAATTTCCTGAGTGTTGCTTCTCTTAAAAAAATAAAAAAAAAAGCTTGGCTTGATAAGTGTTATTCGCACTCTGTTCCATCGAGACAAATGGTAGAAAAGAGTTTTGCTGACAAACAACGATGACGCCGAACGCTCTGGTCGCCAAAAAGAGGTGGTGATACCGGAAAACATCAAAAACGTTCACAAAATCGTTTTGGCAGACCGTAAAGTGAATTTGTAGGAGATAGCTGATACGTTAAAGATATGCATGAAAATTTGTTCATGAGAAAGCTGTTTTCGAAATGGGTGCCGCTTTTACTCACAGTGCAACAAAAACAACGTGTCGATGATTCTGAGAACTGTTTGGAGCTGTTTCGGCGAGATAAAAAAGAACTTTTTGCGTGGATATGTAACAATGGACGAAACTTGGATCTGCCACTTCACTCCAGAGTCGAATCGGCAGTCAGCTGAGTGAACAGCAACAGGCGAACCTCGCCCGAAGAAGCCAAAGACGCAACAAGTCAGCTGCTAAAGTTATGGCATCAGTATTTTGGGAAAACGGCCCCATATCAGAGCTGTAAATGAATCATTCTTTTTTGAATTAATTCGCGAATCATTCATGCATTGCATGAGCAAAATTTTGAATTAATTCTTTTCATAAAAATCACGAATTGAATGAAATTTTAATCAATTCACATGAATTTGGCAAAAATTAAAGAAAAATAAATTGTAATGAAATTATTAATTGCTTCTTGAATATTAAATGTGTTATTGTCGTTCAGAGTTGACATACCAAACACCATGTTTACTTCGCAATTCATTTTTGATTTCATTAATATGAATTGCAATTCATTTGACTTAATTCAAAATCAATTCAATTCATTTAAATTGGAAATGAATTGAATTGAGAGCAAAGTTTTGGGGAGAATAATGAACGATGAAAAATTCAGTATCGCTCACAAATCAAATGCTACAATAAGACACCTGTTTACACACGAAAAAACCAAAATAGTTAAACTAAAGATGGATAATGTAGTTTACGAAATTAAATGCGATGGTAACGAGAGGGAGTAGTGCAATAAGGTCTTAGGTGTAAGAAAGTCTGAGAATGAATCTGATATTAATAAGGGAAAAGAGACAACAGCTTTAGCGCACCATGCTAAAGACAGCGGACACAGGGCAAACATTAAGAAAGTTAAAATATTAGACAAGGAAAATGAAAACAAGAGATACACGTTAGAAAGCTTAAGAATTCAACAGAAAATAACGAACGCCCTTAATACAAAAGAAGACAAAGACAATATCACAGAACTTATTATCATTTAAGATAATAAGTTCTGTGATATTGGTTTTGTAATTTAAGCTGTGATTTTATTTATTCTTACTGTGATTATTTATTAAAATTTGTGTCGTGAAGTCCTGTTTTTAAATAATATTTAGCAAATACTTGACATGTAAGGAATAGTATCGTAAGTTTGAAATATTGTGCTAATATATAAGAACATTTATTAACATATTGTTATACTTTGTTGCCAGAAGTTAATAAATTTTTTAAAATACTCTTGAAAAAGTTGGAATAAAACCCGAGATGAAATAACTTGCTTTTATTCACATCTTATAAATATTGCTTGACCAAAAATAGTCCGAATTAATTCATTCTAAATTGCAATTCATTTGAATTGGAAATGAATTGCAATTAGTTTTTGTCAAATTCATTTGAATTGCTTCGAATTTCATTCAATTCTTTTCCTTGGTGAAAAGAATTAATTCAAAATTTAGCTAATTCGAAATGAATTGAAATCAAAAAAGAATCATTCTTTTACAGCTCTGCCCCATATGAAGAAGAAAAAAAGTGCTCTTTCACCCAGACAATGCGCCGGGTCACAAGTCGTTGGCTACCATGTTAAAATTAAATTGCTTCCGCACCCACCGTATTCGCCAGATTTGGCTCCCAGGGATTTTTACCTGCTTTCTGATTTCAAAAAAATGCTCGCTAGAAAGAGATTTGTTTCGAATGAAGAGATGATTGCCTAAACAGAGGCCTATTTTGAGGCCAAAGATAAATCATTCTATCAAAAAGGTATCGAAATGTTAAAAAGGCGTCGGATTGTTTCGCCCTTGAAGGAGACTATCGTACCTATTCCTACGAAAAGTCTGTGACTCTTAGTTGTGACTATATTCCCCGTGTATTTGATGTTGCAAAGTCACAATAAATTCTATTTATTCAAATTTTTGTTTAAAAACTTCAAAAAAATGAAGACTTGGTATCGACACAATCATAACATTGACAAATAAAATTTGAATTTTTTGAATTTTGTTGTTTTGTGTGAAAAGTTATGAACTTCAGTATTAAAAATATCCTTACACAGAGAGAATTCCTTGGACGAGTTTTAATGAAATTTTTTCACTAAACTAATGAAGTGTTCTTCACAATAGGAATGAAAAATTCCTTAAACCCTATGAAAAATCTTCATAGTTTTAATGCAAATATTTTTAATGAAACTTTTTCATTAGTCGTATTAAATTTTTAATAAATAATATGAAATTTTTCATTAACTTTTATGAAAAATTGCATTAATTTAATGAAAAGTTTCAATGGACGAATTCCAGTGACAATTCATTGAACTAATGCAAAAACTCATTGATATCATGCAGATAAGTTTCTCAGTGTATGACGGTCACAATGAGTCACAAGTAGGAACAGGCACCTATGTTGATGAATAAAGTCGAACTTTGCCAAAAAGTTTTTATTTTATTGGTTACCCTACGGACTTTTCAGCCGATGTGTTACTTTTTGTTAAATTTTAAGCACCGTAAGTTGTTTCGATTTCACGTGAAAAACTAAAATACCATACAAAAAACGATTTTTTTTCACGATAATGAGTTTTAGAGGTTCATCACAACTGGGTCGATTGTCGACCGACGACAGCAAAAGTCGTCACGATTAATTTAAATTCAGCGACAATCGACCGTCGGCATTTGTTGACTTTTAGAAAAAAAGAAAAGCAAAACAAGAATATTGTTGTATTTGTTTCACCACAATTCTTCACCAATTCAATTTGTCTTTCACTAATTCTTGTTGCTTTATATTTTATTGTATTTAATTTTGCTTTTTTGCAGTAAATTATGTATTTTAAATTTCAATTATATTTCTTCTGCCAAAAAAATAAATTTTTTGTAAACAAAGTACGAATTTTTGCAGCTCTAATACGAATTTCTAACAACTCTGTTCTAATGGCAATCTTTAATTAGTAAAAATATGGCAACAATTTGACAATTATTTTAAGTGTGTATTAGTGTGTCGTCACGAAAATAGAATATATTCTATTCCGACGACAAATCGCCGGACGACATGACGATATTTTGCTTCCCATACAAAATATATGGAAAAGCAACTCTCGTTGTCGTTGTCGACCCAGTTCTGATTAATCTCTTACATGAAAATCGTTTAGACTTTGGTTTCATGCAAATTTAATAAACAATACTATTATTTTTCTTATGAAAAAGTGACATTTTGTGTTTATTGTAGGGTTTGGGATTTCCCGGACTTTTTTATTTCCCGGGAAACGGGAATAAAAAAATTTGATTCCCGGGAATCCCGGGAAATATTTTTGAAAAAAATTATTAATGAAAACCACCTATATAAGTAATTTTTTGTTAAAAAAAACATTATTTCAGTACAATTTCAGTCTGTGTAGTGAGAATTGAAAGAAAAATATCAGAATGTTGAACATTTGATTTCACATAAATTACTCTAAGCACTGCCAAATGCATTGCATGATTCCAGCAGAAAGCACCTACTACTGGACTGTCGGAAACAAACCGTTTCATCACATGTGACCCATTAGATATGGTGGCCGCAATGTTATTTTCCAAAGACAAATAAAACTCTTCTAGGCTTATTTCTACAATTCAATACATTTGTACACTGCTCTTCAGTTGCAGACAACTGAAGAGTAGTGTGATGGCTAAGAAACAATTGTATTGTCTATCATGAAAATGATCAACCTTTTTTGAAATAAGAAATAAAATCTAATATGACAATTTCATATTAGAATTTGGACTTGAGGTAGAACAATATTCTAACTAAATATATGAAAATATAGAAAGTCCGAAAAAAACAAATTTTTAATGCAAAAATTAAAATTATTGTTCTTATAAAATTGTTATACACAAATATTCCACATCGTAAGTACACACAAAGTGAAGTACCTGAAATCGATTACATTGCATAGACTTGCATGTTTGTCTAAAGGGATTTTAGGCTTCAGCAGAATATTGCTAAAAATATAAATATTTTTAGATATGGTAATGCAAACAAAGATTCCTAGAATATATATTTAAATTTTAGTCATTCAGTTATAAGAACAATATCGTCATTAAATCAAAAATATGTGGGGGTCTTTGCCGTAATAACACCACGAGGAAGAAATACGTCGAAAGGTAAATAATAAACAAAAACAAGAATAAAATTAACTTAAACAAAAAAGAACGATTCTTAAGTAAACACTGGAACACATTAACCCTTTAATGGTTTAAAAATATATTGTGTATTATCGCGTACTTTCGATAATAAAAACCAAAATAAAAAACTAGTGAAAACTCCTGAGACCATAAACTACATTAATATGTTCTTGAACATTATATATATGTAGTGGAATCGATTTATCGATGCCGTTTTCCCGTTGTAACGTGGATGTAACATATTCCGTTAATCACTATAATCGATAAACTCGCGGCTTACAATGAAATTAATCCAAAAATATCCATTTGTATCCAAAATATGGTGGCTATAATTTTATAGACTAAAGTCTAATTGTATCTAATTAGATCTGATCAGATAAAATTTGATACAAAATGATCCGATGTTTGCTCAGATATAACTGTATTTGCAAACCCACCAAACTTCTCAGAACTCCGGCTCTGTTCGAAAGAGAACCAAAAACGACGACAAATTATGGATGGAAATTCAGAAAATATCAATTACACTCTAAAAAATGCTTGTAAATTCACTATTATAAAGTATGTAAATTTTCATGTAAAATAACGCAAAATGTCTAAATATAGACACCAAATGTGTGAAAATCTTACATGCACACTTATGTCAGCAAATTTACACAATACTTGGTATTAATATCCACATTTCATTTATAATTACACACTTTGTGTCTACAATTAGAAGTTTGTGCTCAAAAAGTTTAATGTGTGTAAATATGCTAACATTTAGAAGTGATAATAGATTTGTCATTTGAAAATTTGTAACAAAATAAAAATTACAATTAATATATTTTGTGACATTAAAAATAGGAAAAATTCAATCATATCGCTGCAAAATTAGTTTTAAATAGCTAAACAACGCTTGCCGTGCCGTAACAAAATATTAAAGGTATGTTTGTAAAAAGTATACAAATTAAAACAAGAAAACTTTCATTCAAGCTTGTTTTAAAATGTTTCTCAATTCTAATTTCTAAATCTAATTTTTTAAACTCTGCAGGATTTATATTGATGCCTAATGGTTGCTGGATCTAGAAACTAGATAAATGCAAAGCCAGTACAGAAGGTAGTGGTGTGAGGGCCTCTAATGGTACCGGAAGACTACCGAGATATTCCAGGATCAATGCAGTGGCTTCCAAATTTAATATTTATATTAATCTGACCGATTTGTGTAAAATTTGGTTTGTATTTTCCTATTTTTTTGAAATTCTTTAATTCTCAAAATTTTGTTGCGGTTCCCGTTTTATCGATGTTCAAAGTTGGTTATTTTTTAGGAAAAGAGTAAGAAATAATCACTGTTCAGGTCATGTGTTTCAAAAGCGAAATTAAAATCCTCGAATTAGTTCCTGAATATCTCAGCATGTTCTCATTTCTTTTTACACATATTAGTTAACATAATCTTACAGATTCCAATTTGCCCAATTGTTTAGTTAGTTTTCTATATCCTACGTTACTACGTGGAGATGGTATTAGTTAATGCTGATTTAGTAAATACCAATAATATTTGATAAAAATACTGTGCTCGAATCGGAGACATTTTTTCCGACAAGCGGGGCACCCAATGTTTAAACCTAATTCGGCTACGCTGAATCCAGTGGTGCTAGCCATTTTTCTAGGTTAGCTCTTAAAAAAAAGATATTTGAATGTGAAAATTATGGCCCCAAGGACCCCACATCACGCAATCTTTTAATTTGTTTACCATAAATTTTCAGTTAGGTTGTTAGCTGCTTTCCCAAGTAGCTTCATAATAAAAATAATCAAAATCAGCCTAGCGGTTCAAAAGTTGTGGTGGAAAATGTTAGGACACCTTAAATATCTCAATACAACTTTTTCATTTCAATATAAATTTCAGTACATTTTAAAGCCATTTAACAAAGAAATAAAACGTTATATTTTGTATAGAAAATTTCGAACTGTCCTCACATTTTCACTCACAACTTTTGAAACGCGCCACCGATTTCGATCATTTTTAACCCAACACTTCTGGGGGCATAACAAACAACGTGGGTCCTTGGAACCATAATTTTGAAATACAAATATCTTTCTTTTAAGAGCTAACCTAGAAAAATGGATAGCACTACTGGGTGCCCCGCTTATTGGATTTTTCAACTAGCACAGTGTAATTTGTATTTCTGAGTCGGTATGTATTTCTGAAATCTATATTAATACAACTTCAATTTGAACACCAAAGAACGTGAACCACAACGAATTTTAGTAAATTAAATAATATAATTTTTTTCAAAATTAGGAGAATATTTATGCCACGTTTCATGTTAATTGAATTACCCTTAATAATTATAAGTATTTTTACTAACTTACATATATTTATAACGCCAAATTTCTTTCAAATAAAAATCCTATTTAGAAACATAAATAAGTTTAAATTTTTTAATTTGAAAACAAATATTTTAGGTGGTCATGTTATGACCAGTTAATATTTTTTGATTGAAAATTAAGTAAAATAACTGAACATTATATAGACAAATTTAATATAAATTTACACACATTGTGTGTACAAATTTTACACACAATGTGTGTATGATTTTAAATTTACGCACATAGAGTAATTTTTACTGATATTATAGTAGGTAAAAAGTTACCTACTATAAATAGGGTAAATTTAAACAAAAATTTATAAGAGTATAGAATTCAGATAACATTAATTGTAATTCGGAAAATATCACTTGAAATTTAGAAATCATCAATACTCATCAAAAGAAAGCTTTTAATTTGATAATAAACACGAAAAATCCTTACCAAATTTTAAGGATTTTAAAACTTATGGAGCAAACTAAAGTTTCCCAACCTCAAAAAGCATTCTAATATAAAATGTTTTATTTTCCGAATTTGAAATTATTGAATACGATTTTATGTAAATAAAAAATCCCAAACCAAAACACATACCTTCATATCGGCGAAAATTGGTTGTATTCGTTGAATATTCCATATTTCAAATATTCACTGAAAATTAAAATATTTGTTTTATAATCAGTTGGAACCACAGTACGTATAATCAACATCATATTTATCATGCGTGATGTTGTTCCTAATATATAGAACAGATATAAAACTCATGGATATTAGTTTTTCTAAATTCATGTTTCTGTCGCTGGGGATCGAATCCGCAAACATATGTGAAAACAGTTCAACGCGCAAACCATTACACCTCAACGCCCATATTGATGGGATACGATATACTTTTTGCTGTTGCGGAGCAGTTGGTATGGAAAGCCTCATTTTACATTTGAAAGCTTTGTTTTTGATATTGTTTTTATCCAAAATTTCAAAAATATATTTGTATCGCTAAAATATTCTACGACAATTTTTAACGCATTCTTATCACGAATTTTTGTTTACAAGCAACATTATAGAGGGTGTAAAATATTCGGCCCTCTTACTTATTTTAAATTAATTATGTTTTTTAGAATGTTTTCAAAGCATTTTTTTGAGATTTTAAAAATAGATATATTATTCAAGTTATTTTAAACAACAAACTAAAAATATCCTTAACGAAATAAATAAAAATATGTACATACGTTTTTATGTTCATTGAATACTTTTTGAAAATAGAATTAATCAGTCACAAATACAAAAAATTACGCCAAACCTGTCGATGTTGTATGTCACTAAAAGCTTTTATTAGCGTCACTTATGATGCTCTAGAAAATGTTGATTCGAATATTCTTTCTAGTCGTTTTCTTAACAACTGGTCACCGACTGAATATTTTTTTTTATCATAATTTTTGGTTAAGCCATCTTGATCCAATAATTTCTGCAGTTCATTTTCTATGTTTTAAGTAGGCAAATTTGGATTTAATTTTTTCTTATTAGGTATGTAGTTCTAAATCATATTTTTTGCCAGTAAATATATCCTTTAATTTTTCTTTCATATTAAAAAAAATCCATGAATTTCTGATTTTCCTAAAGGTTTATGTATACTTTTTTATTTGTCGAGTATTTCTTATCACCATTTGCAAGATCTCCTAGATTATATTCAACAGCTAAAGTGGTTGCAGCTGAAGAAGAATGTTGCTTATTATATTTCTGTTCTAAATTGTCATAATCATTGTGATTTTCCTCAAGCTTTTTCGCCAGTTTTGCGTTATCTGTAGATCGTTTAATATTATGCGTTTCCGGTAGATTTGTTATTTCCGGCAAATATCCTCTTTTCTTTAGATATGCTATCGGTGATTGCCAATGATCTCGTAAATCATTGATAAGATTATTATAGGATTTCTTATATTCTATTGCTGTGGCCGAATCATCATTAGATGTTTGTTTTATATTATGTCCCAAAACCAAATTTGCATAGATTAAGATTACGAATAATCTGTATATTACTCTAAAAATATAACTTTATATTACTTTAATTGTAACATAAATTTTCAATATTTATATTACTCTAATAAAGTAGATCTTTGTAGCGTCATTATAGCGATTTTTTCTTTAATTTTTTTTTTATAAAAATATACAATTCTGAATGATTGATATAATTCAGGGTTTACATAACTGAAAATTGTTTATACAAAACTAGCTTAATCTACGACATAATCGGAATTTATTTATAAGAAAATGGTATCCTTTTTTTTTATAAAAGTGGGTATTTCAATATCAATAACGGATAACCAACAAAAAAATGCGTGCTGAAATAATCAAAACGTTTTAACAAAAGCTATTCTGGTTTTGTACTACATGAGCAAAAACTACCCGGTTCTTGGCTCTTGTGTCAAAACGCATAGATAAACGATTAAAAAGGTTAAAGTCGGGCATGCCGACTATATAATACCCTACACCAGTCTGACTTAAAGCCAACTAATGTTTGGATCCGAAATTTGAATAGGTTAAAACGGAATTTCTATAAAATCATAAAAGAAGAGAAAATCGAAAATATAGCCCATATGGGCGATAGGTCCAAATATGGACCGATCCTATCTATAATCAATAGGCTTTTTTCTTGGGACTATGTGAGTCAGCGAAATTTCATTGAAATATCTTCGTATTTGCGTATTTGCGACATGCACTCGGTCTAAACATGGACCGATTTTAACCAAAATCAATAGGCTTCGTCCTTGGGCCGACATAGGTCCGTGTACCAAATTTCATTGAAATATCTTCGTATTTGCAACCTGCAGCGTGTAAAAAACAATTTTGGGGGGTACCCATATATGGGCACTAGGTCTAAACATCGACCGATTTCAACCAAAATCAATAGGCGTCGTCCTTGGGCCGATGTAATATCTTAATATTTACGACCTGTAGAGTGCGCACAAGAATGACAGACGGACATCGTTAAATCGAAATAAAAAAAATTCTGAGCCGTGTTACAAACATCAGCACAAACTTATAATAGTGAATGAGTTTACCAAATTTGATCAAAATATCTTAATATTTGCGAACTTTAGCGTACGCACAAGAACACATCGACAGACAGACGGACATCGTTAAATGGAAACAAAAAGTGATTCTGAGTCGATCGGTACGAGGGGTAATGTTTATATTTTGGGAACTGGCAACACTAATGTCAATAGCTAAAATCTGGCAACATCATAATAAAATTTGAAATTTTTCAGCATAAACGTAGTCACAAGTGCTATATGTTTTGTTTACAGTTAGTTAAGAAAATCAATTTGGCCTAAAAATGGAAATTTTAAGGATTATTTTTCACAACTTTCGACGTGGATTATCTCAACAAGAATGTGCTGATGAACTCAGTTCTTTGTATGGCGATAAATCACCATCAAAAACCACAGTATATCGCTGCTATAGTGAATTCAATCGTGGTCGTAGTTCGATAGCCGGTCGTCCAAAATCGGTTGTTGTACCACAAAACATCGATGCAGTGCGTGAACTGATAATGTAAGATCGTCATGTGAGATATCGTGAGATAGAGGCATCCTTGCACATTAGTTCCATTTAAATACATTCAATTTTGCATGAACACTTAGTTGTAAAAAAAAATTTGCTCTCTTTGGATACCCCATAATTTAGCAATCGCTCAAAAAAGGTTCGCGTCGATTGGTGTAAGGGAATGATTAAAAAGTTCGACCGTGGTGCTTCAAAAGACCTGTATAAAATCGTGACAGGTGACGAATCATGGATATATGCGTATGAGCCGAAAACAAGACAGCAATCGATCGTGTGGGTATTCCAAGACGAGCGAAATCCAACAAAAGTTGTTCGTGGAAGAATCACAGCGAAGCAAATGGTCGCCTGTTGCTTCGGCCGAACGGGTCATGTGGCCATTGTTCCGTTTGAGCAACGTATGACGGTCAATTCTGGGTGATACACGACCGTTTGTTTGCCGGAAGTCTTCGCAGAAATTCGTAAAACCAACCGCCAAAGACGAATCATTCTCCATCATGACAATGCGAGCTCTCACACACCTCGTCAAACAGATGAATTTTTGAGCAGTCAAAACATCGAATTGATGACTCATTCTTCGTACAGTCCTAATTTGGCACCCAATGACTTCTTCTTGTTCCCGAATATCAAAGGTAAAATGCGTGGTCAGCGATTTGCGAGCCCCGAAGAAGCAGTTGAAGCGTTCAAAAACCATGTTTTGGAGGTCTCTCAAGAGAAATGGAAAAACTGCTATGACAAATGGTTTGAACGAATGGAAAAGTATATTGATCTTCTAGGGGAATATTTTGAAAAACAATAAAGCCATTTTTATTTGAAAATGTTTGTTATTATTTGCTATTCCCGAAATATAAATAGTACTCCTCGTATCTTTAGATATTTTACGAACTAGAGGTAGAAATTTGTATACTTGTTTTAGCATAGGTTCTCCAAATTGTTCCCAAAAGTATCAAACAAGGAGTTCGGGAAAATCTGTTTATTAGTGTGGTCGTCTATCTTCGATATAGGTAACTTAAAAAAACTATCGGTTAAGTCAGCATAAAGCTTATTCTGTTATTTTGTATAAGACCAACAAAATTAATTTAAGTTTTAGTTGTTTTGAAAATGTAAGAGTTAACCATAAAAATTGTTAACATAAACTTAGAAGAATTTTTTATTGTAATAAGTTAACGATATATTTTTCTATATTCAATAAATTTTTTCGTTAACTATTGAATTTTGTCATAAATAAGTTAAGAAATCGCAGCACAGAATCCGAAATCTTTATAAAAGCAAATATCTCTAAATTCGCAAACTTAATACGTGTAAAAATCATTTAAAAATAAAATAGTGTTCTCAGAATATGATTATTTTATAAGAAAAATTACTCCAAATCCTACAATTTTCATATCAAACTTAGAATATAAAAAATTTTCCAGTGTCAAAAATAATTATAAAGAAGAATGTCTTAAAATTTTAAAGATTTCCAATACGTAAATTTTGGAAACAAAACCTTGAAATTAAAAAAAAATATAAGAAACTAACGAAGAAATTATCCCGATAGGTTCCTTCCAATCTTAATAAAATTCGCATATAGGATAGAGCTCTGCGGCGAAAGTCGCCATATATCCAAATCTCAATAAAATCTTCTATTACACTGTGAGACAAATGGTAGGGGTCAGTGATCGGGAAGGGTTCAAACTACCGGGGAAAGTTATATCGGTAAAAAAGAAGTTATAAGTGTCCCGACGTTTCGCTGGGTCACCCCTAGGAATCGAGATATATCGATTTGACCTTTGGTGGTCTTTTTTTTGACATAACTCGAGAACTACTAGTCCGATTTTGCTCAAACAATTTTAAAAAAATTAAAAATTACAATTCCTTTAATCTGTTCATATAACGTTTTTCTATATACTCAACAGTTTTGCCGGTAAAAATAAATGTATGAAGAAAAAAATATTTTTTGCCTAAAATATTAAAAAAAAGTAATAAACAAAAGATTATTGATTTTTATGGTAGCGGTAACAAACATTTATTTTTACCGGCAAAACTGTTGAGTATATAGAAAAACGTTATATGAACAGATTAAAGGAATTGTAATTTTTAATTTTTTTAAAATTGTTTGAGCAAAATCGGACTAGTGGTTCTCAAGTTATGTCAAAAAAAAGATATATCTCGATTCCTAGGGGTGACCCAGCGAAACGCCGGGACACGTATAACTTGTTTTTGACCGATATAACATTTCCCGTTGGTTTCATCCCATCCCGATTTTGACTGTCGCATAGTGTTATTACCCGGTAATGAGTTTTGAAGGAAGTAGTTAAGGGAGGTAGCCCCTTACTTTTCTGTTACAAAACGTATTAAGACAAGTCGATCGGGGTAACTCCCTCCTACAAAACACTCATTACCCCTACACAGAGAAAATTTTAGTCGACGAGTTTTAATGAAATTTTTCAATAAACTAATGAAGTTTCCTTATCAAAATAAATGAATAAATTTATGAAAAGGTTGATATAAATGAATGTTATTTTTAGTTTGACTCAAGATCATAAATCAATATCACTTTCTGTTTAAGTTATTTTTGATATATTTAATGAAACTTTTTCATTGAGTGTACGATACTTTTAATAAATAAAAGGGAATTTTTCACAACATTTTATGAAAAATTCCAATAATTCAATGAAAAGTTTCAATGGACGAGTTCCAGTGAAACTTCGTAGTATACTGGAAGATGACAAAGCGAATTGTAGTAAATTTTTTGTTGTTGTTCTTTTCTTTGATATTTAAAATGTTTAATAACGCTCCTAGACGAGAACAAGAAATTCTCATTGAGTTTGTAATTTAACTTAACAAATATTTCTAGAAATTCTTAAAACGTCGTCCCCTGAAGATTTCCTTAGGCAAGAATGAAATCCGGATAATCTGCCTTCAGCATATTATTTTTCACAATTTGTTAAATACGTTTTGGGATTTTAGCATATTTACTTCCTTTAATGTAGTAAATTATCATTTTTCGTAAATTTGACAATTTTCTATATTTGACAAAATCATTCTATTAACGCGGGGGAAAAAAAAATGTTATTTTATAAATCCCTACGTATGCGTGATTGATTTTTACGTTATCACTTGAATTGTCAAATACATACATTTAAGTAAATATTTCGGTAAAAATAGCTATCCCGTAAACAGCACACGCGACTCACTTTGATTTTGCGATGGGGACAATTCTGGTTATTTTTAAATAAGTTACTGGCCCTAAGCTGTTACTGTCTGACCAGTTTTCAGTGAAAGGCTGCTACCACTGTTATAATTTCTGAATTTGTTAAGAAAATATTAGCATAACATGCATGTACCCTGGTGGTCCATCTGTCTAGTACAATTGACATGGTCCTATTTTTCACCAAAAGCATAGAGGTGAATAAACATTTACAGAAGCGTCAAATTTTTCATTTAAAAAAATATTTTTTTTTGTCAAGTTTATTTAAAATTTTACATTAAAACCAGGGACGTAGCAGTTATAACTTTTATTCAAAAAAGTGATTGTTTTACAATTATTTCCTGTTTGAGTATTTTTAATTTTCTGTTTATTTGCTCTGTTTGATTTATATTTTTAATTCAAACAAAAACAATCCAAACACGATTTTTATTTTTTCAAAAATAATAAAAGTTATTTTGTGATTTTTTTTCTTTATCAAAAAATAATAATTAAGAATATAAATCAAAAGCCATGGAACCAATGACTTCACCAATTATAATATCCTGATGATGTCAACTAGTGTTAATAAAAGATTGAACAGTGATTTAAAGTGAGTAAATATGTATATTCCAGCAACTTCCGGCATTCAATTTAGGTCAATTTTTAATTTTTATTTTATTATCAAATAAAAAAGTTAGTGCTTAATTTTTTCAAAAAAATCATTCTGTAACTTTTATAAAAAGTTTTAAAATAAAAATCAAAAAACAACAGAAATTTATAGAGTAAAATATAAAAATTGAAAAAATTAAAATCTTTGCCAAACTTTGTGATTTTTTTGTGCAATATGATTTATAAAATATAGTGCATTATTGAAATATTATAATTAAATAAATTTGGGTGGTGACTTTTTTAGAAATAAAACAGTTATTTTGGGTCTCTGATTAAAACTGCAAAAAATGTTTTTTCGGACTTTTTATATATTTAGGACGAATATTAGTTGTATTTTCGGTTATACCTATCAACGTTAAGTATTTAAAGGAAATCGACGTTTAACCGACTAAAGTACAAAAAAATTATTAGCAGTTAATATTTTAATTGTTTCAGTATAATCGAGCGTATGCCAGCAAAACTTTTTAGGAAGTAACGCTAAGAAGTTATGTTAGATACAAAAATCTATAAAAGTTGAGTTTTCAACGTTTTCGTGTACTTTGAGTTTTTTGTGAGTTAACGGATATAGTTAAGTCGAAAACACAGCTATTGTTCTACCTCGAGTCCAACATCTAAAGGATGAATACACCAAAATTGCGACACTTTGGAAAACTTATAACTTACTCAAAAAAATTTATATATTTTGAAATTCAAATACCCTGAGTAGGACATGACCTAAATTTCATATATGAGAAATTTCATTCGAATTTGATTTTTAGTTTCGTCAAAAATGTCCACTGAGTTAGAAACGATGCAAATTATTTTGGACGAATATATAAAAAATCCGGTTCTCAGTGCGCGTAAAATTGCGAAAAATGTAAAAGGGCTCCACTCGACAGTTTCCAGGGATTTCAATCGCTACAGAGAAGGTCTGACAATTGAAAATAAAGTCCAAGTTTCCAAAAAATACATGGTTTGGCAAGCCATTTGCTCCTGTGGTCGTAAAAGCAGCCCTTTCATCACATCTGGAACAATGAACGTTCAAATTTATGGGGATGAGTGTCTCAAAATGCGTCTTCTGCCATTTTTTAAGAGTCACGTCACCAAACCAATGTTCTGGCCGGCCCTGGCAAGCTGCCACTATGCCAAGGGCACATTGCAGTGGTACAATGCAAATTAATTTGATTTTCTACCTCGCAACTTCAATCCACCCAATAGCCCAGAGCTACGCCCTATTGAGGAATATTAGTCAATAGTGAAGGGATTATTGAAGAAGACAGGTGAATGCAGAATTCAAACCAAGTGGTTTTCGGCGTCGCGAAAAGTCGATGATGCACTCGTGCAAGAGATAATGCCGCGTGTGCGACGAAAATTCCGATCAGTTGCATATGGAACAAATAATAACTAATATTTTAATAATTTTATTACCTCTAAACTTCAAAGTATTCGAATAAAAAAAAAATTTATTTCAAAGCCATCTAGTTTTTTTCTTGTATTAGTTTCTAAGTGTCGCAGTTTTGGTGTGTTCAACCTTTAATATGATTTATAATATTTGCTGCTTCACGTACATAATTCTCATAATGTTGAATTTATTTACTGTAATGGCTCGGTTCGAGTTACCCAGTCATCATTTTCTTAATGGGCACAACTGAAGAAAACGGTGATGCCCAGAAAACAATTGTATTGTCTACCATGGAATCAATCATTTTCATGATAGACAAGCAATAAATAAATTCTAATATACCCAGCAAATAAAGAGATGCAAAAGCAGTAGAAAAAGCACTTCATTAATATTCTAGATGAACTTCTTTTTAAACAGAAGCACTAATGATTTTAATATTGAGTTGTTATAGGAGGTGAATACTCCCATTTCAAAATTTTTTCAGTACATTTTGCACGAGTGTAGGGTTTCTATTTCAGCAACCGAAAGTACAAAAAAAAAAAAATATTTTTGATTTTTTTTATTACCGCCATGGGTATCGAACTTGCGATCTTAAGATTGCTAGTCTAGCCCTCTACCGCTGAGCTATTTTATATGAATGTTGTTAACTGGCATAAAAACACCACTTTGTCATAGCGAGATCTTGTGTCTTATTCTCTTCAATAAAAGTACTTAGGGTGGGTGCTAACTGGCTAAATAAAATCTAATAGTATATTTAGACTTGGCAAAAACTAGTAGTTTTTGGCCATTTTTAGGTTTTGAGCTGAAAACTACAAAATTAATTTAGTTTTTCCATACAATTTTCAAACAAACTGAAAACCAGGTTCTACCTGGTTTTTGCCAAAAACCAAGTAAAAATATATAAAATGTGCATTTTTGATACACCCAGTATCATTTATAGTTAACTTTCGATGCACCCTGTTACAACGAATATAGAAGTAAAGCAAGTGTCAAAAAAATATTTTTTAGTTTTTTAAGAATATTTCTTTTTTAGTTTGAAATTGTGTGTTGTTATTAATTTTTCAACGTATTAATAATTTTTTTGCATTAATTTAATAATAAAAAAATAAAGAAAAATGTGTAATAAAATAGTGATGTGACAAAGAAAAACTAAATAACCAGTGTAAATGAATTGGTTTTTGTAATTTAGTTTTGTACAAAAACCAGCTGGTTTTTGCTTAGTCTAAATTCAGTATAAACTAAATTCAGGTTTCCAAATTTCTATGAAATTTTAAAAAGTTTTGAAAAAATGTTCAAAAAAATTTTAAACTTTTTTGTCAATTTGTATTTAGTTTAGAATTTATTTAGCCACGCACAGGGCCTTAATAAACAAGTTTAAAATGTAGACATCATTTCAATATTTTTTCATTATTTATCATTTTTATTTTATTTATTTTAAAAATTCAAATATTAGAAAAATATTGAATTTAAACATTAATTTTATTGTAGATTTTTAGTTGATCTGAAGATGTTTTACAATGAGTGTTATTTTTGTTCGGTTTAAGATCAAATATTACAAATTCTAAATAGAATTTACAATTTTTATTTTACAACCAATAGAGAAAAACTTATGAAAAAAACTTTCCTAGAACCAATGGTTGACAATTAATGCATTTTCAAGTGATATTTGATCTTAAACCGAACAAAAATAACACTCATTTTAAACATTAATTTTATAAATATTGAAAAAAAAAACAAAAACATTAAAAAAATATTGGTCGCACCAGGTTTCTAACTCGCGGTCATCTGCTGGGAAATAAACTGTATCCAAATCACTTCTTAGGAATTGAGTTTTTGGATGCTGTTTAGAATTAATTCTAAAAAAGCTGGAAAATGTATTAACGGATATTTGGAAGAAATGAAAAAAGTGATTTTTTTGAACTTGTTCCAAATTAGGTACTTCTGAAAAAAACAGTAAAAAATACACTATCGGATATTTGGAAGCAATCGGTGTGTTCGTTTACTCGAAATTCTTACTACTTTTACTACAATTGGAAAGTTTTGTTTACTTTTTGGACTGAAATTTTCTTTTAAAAGCAGTAACATGCAGTAAGTAAATAAACATGCTTAATAAAAGAAAGTTTGTAAAGCATGACTTCGAATTTTTTGCTGGGTAACAATATCATCTTCGATTTTGGACTTGAAGTAGAACAATATTCTTACTAAATATACACTAAGAGAATTACGGAAAAATTAACTGCAATTGTAGTTGAAAAAAACATACACCACAATTACTTTTATAATTAACTGATATTGCAGTTATTTTAGCCACAACTGCAGTCAAAAGTAACTGCAACTGTAGTTAATTCCAGTGCAATTGAGTGTATGAAAATGTTCTTTTTTATTTGAAAAATGTTTTTTATGTGTATGTTTATGTCTTTTACTTGTTTTTACTCAACTCAAACATAAATATTAAGGTCTTAATATTTTATTTGATAACTTTCAAGCAAATTTAGATTGGAACAGCTTTTTTTTAGAGGGACAAAAATTTTGCTAATTAATTTTTAAATAAATTCAATACATTAAAATTACAACTAATTTTTCTTTAATTATGATTATTGCTCGAATTGTTGGGTGAACTACCTTTCCGAGGCAAATTTGGAGATTTCTTAGGAGATTTTAAAATATTAACTACACCAACCATATCACTTTCAGGCGAGGGTGAAGAACCAGCACCTGAATTACGCCTGGAAGAAGATGGCCTAACATTTGTATCCAAATGACGAAAACTAGAAAGTAAATGAAAATGTGTTGGTAAAGTCAAACTTAGAAAATATGAAATTTAAAAATTACCGCAATGAGACGTTACTCTTCTGACCACTTTCCTCATTGTTACTATTGAATAAGAATGCCAATGGCCATGATATCCATGAATTATGTTCAATAGAACTTTGTGTGCGTATAACTGGATTTGTACTCCTCTGACTGGTAACCACTGGTGAAGATATATCCATTGATACTTTTGGTGTACCAGCCTTATTGATAGCAGGATTATATATTTTTGGATCACTGACCATGCGTACGAAAAATGAACGTTTCTTGGCCAAAGTATCTTCTTTCTTTTTATTAATAATTTCTGACAATTCATCATGTTGCTCCTTCTCCAATAGTTCATTAGCAAAATCAACTATAATATCCCAAGCATAATCGATATCTTCTTCGGTAGCATTTGGAGCTACAGCACAAAATCGTATGATATAACGTTCATTAACGCAGGCCGGTACCATGTGAATTTTACCTGATTCATTTATGGTACTGAGGAGTTTTTCATTTAGTTTATCGGTACCTTTTAAACGAAAACATACTAGGCCAAGCTGAAAGAGAGCACAATAAATAACAATGAAATTAGAAGATTAGTAGTATTTTATTTGCATATATAATTTTGAAACTAAATTTTCGACGGAAAGTTTTTATGAACAATCTATGAAACGTTGTCTGCAATATTTTAAGATTTAAAACCGATACAGAAAAACTGCTAGGAATGGAACAAAAACATTTCTATTAGGCAAAAACAATTCACAATAGAACTATTTGGAGTTTTTTTTCCTCTAACTCTTAGCTTATTCTCTACCGTGTATGTTATATGTCTCTTAACAATTTAAAAATTTATTTAAAACACCCACCTAATTAACAATGTTTATTGAGAAATTTCGATTTTGTAATACTTATTTTGAAATCTGTCATAAACATTTATAATGAAAAAACAATAACTCAAATGAAATGTCACCCGCAACAACGCCAAATAGTCTACAAAAAAACACCAACCCAAGAAATTAAATCAATTCAAGTGTTTGGAAACAGCAAAAAGTACGAGTATGTTTTACTTTCTCATTATTGATTTCAATTGAATTTCATTACAAAAAATATATAGTACATATGTACTAGGGATGCCAAACGGGAAATCCCGAATCCCGAAATCCCGGGATTTTCGGGATTGGAAAAATCCCGAATCCCGGGATTATTTCTCAAAATACCCGGGATTTTCTTATTTTTTAATATTAATATAAACGCAAATAAACAAAGTGAGCAATTTTAGATTACCTACGTTTTTTCTTGAATTTTCTCATATTGACAAGAAATTAATTTTTAACTTTGGCAAAACGCTGCCAAAACCAATAAATTGGTGGTTTGGAATTATATTTTCCAAAATAAAATGTAAAAAAAGTTTATATGTATCTTTTTTTGTCGTAATGTTTTGTAAAACAAATACTGGTAAAACGATTTTTGCAAACGCTGACAA
This sequence comes from Leucophora obtusa, assembly GCA_949987735.1. NCBI lineage: Eukaryota > Metazoa > Arthropoda > Insecta > Diptera > Anthomyiidae > Leucophora > Leucophora obtusa. The sequence continues at coordinate 42,998,258 of OX465299.1, read as the reverse complement.
AGCGTCCCAAATGAGTGTTCTATATATATATTTGTTCCTTTTACTCCTGCAATGAGTGTTCTGCCAGTCATTTATTTTTAACATCGCGGTTACCAAGTGGTATGCAAGTACTTGATTTTTTGTACCACTGTCAATTTCTGACTGAGATGTTTCAATATTCATAAAACGTACCACATTATTAATTAACAACTATTAAATAATTATAAAACGCTTTATTCTATAAAAAAATTGGTTACATAACATAAAAATTTTTACAAATAAAGGAAAATTTAAATCCCGAAAAATCCCGAATCCCGGGATTTTCAAATATCAATCCCGATTGGCATCCCTAATATGTACGTATAAATGTTTTTGTCATAAACATCATAAAACCAATTAAACTATGGACGCTTTATAAGTAGTTCAACGCCACACATCATCAGCTTCAAAATCGAACAGCAGCAACAACCACTTGTTGCTTCAAGTGCTTGATTTTCTTATACAGAAATTTGAGGAAAAAAAATCAAGTGTTGCGTGCAGAAAAAAAAAACTTTTGTTACCAATATCATTAAGAGATCGAATCTTTGTTTTTGATAGAAAAAAAGAAAAAACACCAAAACAAACCTTCAGCTTAAACAAAAACAGAATTGACAGATTTATTGACATACAAGAGCCTGATTGATTTTTATCATAAGCGTAGATATGAGGCATTCTATAACAATTGCTTAGTTTAAAAATTTTGACTAAATCCTCACACAGGGAATACCAAAATCAGGTTTCAATTAAAATATTTGTAAATACTATTAAAATTTAATCAAATTTAGGCCAATCAAACTTTTAATTATATCAATTATAAATTTTATTAAAAATCTCTACACTCAAAAAAATAAGTTAGTAGAAAAATTAGTAAAACATCTTGTATATCAAGTGTACTAGTTTTCAGCAATTTTTTTGCTAAAGTTCCGTTTTCAGCAAAAGTTTTAGTTATATTTTTTTAGCAATAAACTAATTTTGAACTAATGTTTTACTAATATATTTTGTTACAAAAATTGTGCTGATAACCGCATGTACGACAACAGACAAGATGTAGATGTCGCAGCTTGTCTGGATGTAGTACAGACAACGTAAATGATAATTAAAAAAAAACAACTCTACACAATTTCTATATTTAAATTTTCAGCATATAAATTAACTTAAGTAAAATTTCTCTACAAATTTTTTGAGTGTTTTTCAATCTACTAATATTCAGCAAAAAGTTTAGTGATTTTAGCAAGGATTATTTTATTTCCAATCGACTAAGTGTTAGCTTAGATAACACTTTTGCTGAGATTACAATTTTTTTTGGTAAAAATCAGCTCGCTGATTTTCAGAAAACACTTTTGCTGAAATTACCAACTTTTTTGCAAGCACGCTCCTGACTAAAAATTAAAATTTTTTGCTGACTTTACTGACTTTTTTTTTGAGTGTAGAACAATATTTCAACTAAATATATGAAAATATAGAAAGTCTGAAAAAAGAATTTTTGTATTTTTTTTAATGAAATAAATTAAATAATAAATAAATTAAAATAATTGCTGAACAAAAGCATACCACTGCTACAGTATCAGATTTGAATTAAAAAAAATTTTTTTTTTTAATTCAAATAAAAATCTAGCCTTCTGCAAATAGCAGTTTACTACATTATATTTTTAGCAAATATTTCTGTTGATTTTAGCAGAATAGACAGCTATTTGCATTCTACTAAATTTAATTTAAAAATAACAAAAATTTCGTAGGTATAAAAATTTGTTTTTGCTATTGTTAGTCTACTAATATTAGCAAAATTTTCTGCATATTTAAATTTTTCATTTTCAATTGACTAAAAGTTAACTCAAGTATAAATAGAATTCTGTAAATTTAACTGTATTTATTTCAAATATTTTGTTGCGTGAACAAAACTGTTCACATATGTAATATCAGATTTTACAATGCAATTTGCAAAATTTTCAGTTGAATTGAATAAAACTTATGCATGCCGAAAGATATCGCTCATGAATGATTCATGTACAATTTCGAACGGTAGATCTTAAATAGAGATCTAGTTTTATACATTTATTTAAAAATTTTGAGTTTTGTGAACTATTAAGCTTCTCACTGTACCTATACCGTGATCGTCAAAAGAAACTGTACACGTTAGACTATTATGTTTTCAACTTTATTTTACTAATTTGTTTTATCATTTAACGAGTGAGATCATAAAAATGTTAACACACATTTTTGCCTATAACTTTGGTTTAAAGCTTCTCATATTTTTTTTTTCCGGCAATTTACATTTTAAAAATATGTCAGTTAATAAATTAAATTACATCATGAGTTTTAATTTGCAATTTTTTACACAATGGACGATGAAAGAAAAGTGCGTTCAAAAATAATTAAATATTTTGAACAAAACCAAACATGGACATACAAAAAAATTGCCAAAGAAACTAATGTACGCCGCCAAACAGTTTCAAAAGTGGTAAAAATGTATCTGGAACACCAAACAATTAAAAGGAAGCCGGGAACAGGAACAACGACTGGTTATCGTAACATTGGTAAGGCATATAAAGTTAAAAGCATCCTTTAGAGAGCTCCTAACACATCTGGTAGAAAAACAGCTCGGTTAGCCCAATGCACGGACTTTTTTGTACGTAAAGTGAAACGTAAGGCAGGACTAAAGTCCTACAAAGTTCAAAAAGTTCCCGATAGAAACGCTTTTAAAAATTTGGAGGCCAAAACCAGAGCTCGAAAATTGAAATCAAATTTTATACAAAAATACAACTGTTGTGTAATGGACGACGAAACTTATGTCCTGGCTGATTTTTCGCAGCTCCCTGGTCAAGAATTTTATGTTTCCGATGTTCGAGGAAATGTTGCGGAAAAATTTAGGTCGAAAGAGCAAACAAAATTCCCTAAAAATTCGTAGTATGGCAAGCTATATGTGACATCTGGCTCTATAAGCAGCGAAATTTATATCAAGGAGTGTTTGCAGAAGAAACTTCATTCATTTTTGAGTCAGCACAATGTATCCACTTACTTTTGGCCCGATCTAGCATCTTATCACTACAGGAAGAAAGCGCTGGAGTGGTATAATGGTAATAATGTGGTTTTTGTAGCAAGAGAGACAAATCCACCAAACTGCCCGGAGCTCAGGCCAGTGGAGAGATATTGGGCTCTTGTTAAAAGAGAATTAAAGGGCACAAAAAAGGTCTCCCAGGACATGCAAGATTTCAAACGTAGATGGACCACCTGCTCTAAAAAGGTGACAGAAACTACCATAAAAGCCTTAATTGTAGGGTTTCCGGAAAAAGTGGTTAACTTCGTTCGTAGTGGTTAGAACTACATGTGGTTTTTTTTGTTTGATTTTGTATTAAATTTGATTTAATAAAAATTTGGTTTGAAGTCTTAAAATTCAGTGGTTTGTTTTTTATTTAACTTTATGTGTGTTAACATTTTTATGATCTCACTCCTTAATCCAACATTTTCGGTGGGTCTCATACTGTAGGTTTAACTTTAACTTAACTACAAACAAAAGAATATGTTAAAAAATGTACACAAAACAACAACAAATTTTTGGGGTAAATATTAACTAATGTTTAAACCTGCAGTATGAGACCCACCGTTTATGTTTTTTGAAAAATATATATTCTCTAGGTATGCCAAACGGGAAATCCCGAAATGCCGGGATTTTCGGGATTGGCAAATCCCAAATCCTGGGATTATTTCTCAAAAATCCCGGAATTTTCTTATTTATCAATGTTAATGTGAACGCAAATAAACATAAAGCACAATTTTAGATTAACGACGTATTTTCTTGAATTTTCTCATATTTACAACAAACTGATGCCAATATATTGGTAAAAGCATGCGCGGCTCCAGCAATTAATATTAGGGGAAAAATCATACGCCACCGTAGATAAACACATTGGGCAGGTTTACCAGAGAAACCCGCTACCGCTACAATTGATATGTAGCGCATTATGATTACCTTAATCTGGTGAACTATGTTACTTTTGTTTTTGTTTTAAAATAAAAAAATTTGAAGAGGTTTCTTTGATTTTAAAAATTTTTTTTCCTTTATAATTATATTTGTATATACCCGGTGAAAAATGTCCATATATGAACATTTATGGTCCAACCATATATATATGGATCCGAAAAATGAGGTAACACCTAAGTATATGGACATATATGAACATATATATTTATTAAATATATGCGAACATATACATTTATTATTCATGGCATTAAATATAATTTCAAACTTATCCAAATATGAGTTCCTCTTACACATATGGAAAAATGTATTCTTCCAAATATGTTCATATAGGTACAAGTCACTTTTGAATAAATTCAATAACATATACTTCCATATTTGTCCATATTTTTCCATATATGAAATAGCAGATGCCTCCATATATGTCTGTGTATGAAATCTTTTTCCATATATGGAATCACATATACTTCCATATATGTCCATAAAAAATCCATATTTGTTCATATGTGTCCATACATAAACCATATATGAACATATTTAAGCGTATATGAGCATTTTTCACTGAGTGTTTATAATTCTGTAAAAAAAAGTATATAAAAAACAAACGACAGCTGATGTATCATTAACTGCTCACAAGTAGCGTAAAATTTGAACGCTACCAAAACAAGGTAGCGCTACTACAACATGTTGACTTAGCGGTAGCTAATCAAATCGTTCACCAGATTGTTGAGTAGCGGATTAGTAACAATTGAGCGTCTGGTAAACGCACTCATTGACTTGGGCAGTGTGGCGTATGCTTTTCCCTCTTATATTGATTGCTGGAGCCGCGCATGGGTAAAAGTAGAAATTAAGTAGATATTTCAAGTAAGTTATGCAAAGGCTTTGCAGAAAAATTTTATGAACGTAAGTCAAGTTTATTTGTCATTTTACCATTTTACTTTTTATTCCAAACAAGATTCGACTTTTGAAACTGAATTTTGGCTGGGATTCTAAGTTTGAATTTCTCCAGGAAAACATTTGATAACGATAACAAAATAATTTTCTTGCTGTAATTAGACGATTCAGTTGGCAAGGTTGTCGCAACGAATCTATTTTAAAATCTGCTTACAAATAACTGGGCGCAAGCGTACTTAAGTGCAGGCCTTCATACATTGTGTTTCAGTATTGATGAAATTTATGTGTCACATTATTCATTAACAACTATTACATAAATATAAAACGCTTTATTCTTTAAAGAAAAATTAATTATATAACTTAAAAATTGTTAAGGCACATCTACACGGGATAGAAAACTCGCTAGACTTTTTGAAAATGCAGCTCTGTAAAGGTCTACCAAATGTAATCTCTAGGGCATTGACAATTGCTGTCATACATAATTTCTTTAATTAGTAACAATTTTTAAGATGTCTTGTAATATTATTGAACATTTCAGTTTATTAAATGCACCTTTTGGTATTTGGAGAAAAAATTATTCTTTAAAATACAACAATTTTATTAAAAACAAATATTTGACAACTAGAGATGATACTTTTACGATAAAAAAATAGTGCCAACTATATTAGAGATGACAAATTAGGCGTAAACTCTACGAGATTTCTATCCCGTGTAGATGTGCCTTTATAAATAAGGGAAAATAGAAATCCCGTAAAATCCATTAGTGCCGAAAATTTCGGGAAGTTGGTGATGGTTGGATCGAGATTCTAATATTCTCTTTTCTCATTTTATAAAAAAAATAATACATAAAAATATACAGCAAAAAAAAAACACTTCATATTTACAGCGTCAAAAGAAATTGTACAGTCAGAATAACAAAGGATTTTAAAGAATTTAGGATTTTGTTTGATTTTAATTTGATTTGATTACAGCTTGCAATCTTTTGGGAATCGATTCCACTAGATTTCTGATTAGTTCGAGAGAGATTTTTTTGTCATTTCTCCATTATCATTGATTTCAGAATGTCCTTGCTGGTAATTGTAGTTTTTCTTATTTGCCGGTCCAGATGCTTCCACAAATGTTGAATAGGGTTGAGGTCGGGTGACTGGGGGCGGGGGGGAATGATACAGCTGTTTGGGAGTACGGTAAAGCAGCCATTCCTTTACTTTTTTGTGGTGTGCTTGGAATTATTGTCTTGTTGAAAGACCCAGGTTTAATCAAATCCCAATCTTCCGACACTGGGTAGCAAATTATCTTTTAAAATAGTGAGGTAATCTATTTTATTTATAGTGCTTTCTATGAAAACCAAGTTAGCTACACCACTGGCCGCCATACACTCCCATACCATGACCGAACCACCACCGTGCTTCACTGTGGATATTACAATTTGCTAGGCAAAGTGTGAACTTTAGCTTCTCCAAACTCTTAACTGGTTTTTTCTTACCAAAGATTTCAAATTTCCTCTCGTCGCTAAAGACCACATTGTTCCAGAATTTATTGGGTTTACTTCATTGATTTCGATATATTTTCGATATATACGGGTTTTTTTCTTGGAACTCGTCCATGTGGTCCATTTGCATGTAGTATTTCACGCATTGTTCTGGCGGTAACGTTGACACATCAGCATTCTGAAATGTTCTGGAATATTTTAATAGCACTTTCAGTTGGCTTTTGTTTTACTTTTCGTACAATGGATTGTATTTCAGTCCCATTTAGTTTGTTTGGCCTTCCAGATTTGAGAGTAGAAAATATATAATTATAATAACATGACACGAAATTAATGTTTAAAATTCCATTAGATAAATTTGAGAATAATTTAAAATTCAAGTTTTTGTGCAAAATGTGTATTAACCCAGTTAAAAAAGCAAACAGAACCTTCAGTATGAAAAACCCAGCGTCAAACTCTCCCCTTAATTACTTTAGCCTAATCTAGAGAACGAACAAAGCTTTCATAACATCTAAAACTTACCTTAACTTGATTACAAATTTCAAAACGTTTGTCTTTAATAACATACTGTTCAAAACGTTTGGCCAATTCGATATGATGTCTTATGTACTTTTGTAGACCGGAAATTCCATAGGAACGTAAAACAAACCTGTAATTTAATGGTCAACAAAGAAATAAACAAAAATAGAGTTATTATTTGCGAACAAATACATTAATAAACAATACAATTTTATGCATGATCACTCTTTTTGATAAATTTTAAAAATATTTCACAATTAAGTAGGTAAATTTGCTAATAAATAACCAAACAACAAAAAATGTGTTAAATTTTTTCAATAATTTGCTAAAGAAATTCACAAAAACCTTAAAAGCTACATACCATAATTTTAAAGAACGAAATCGACGACTTAATGGAACTCCCCAATGACGATAATCGATGGCAGCATCAGAATAACCATGTTTTAAATATAGTGGATCTACCACTAGAGCTGATGTCAAACGGATACGATCACGTACCCATAAAGTGGAACAATCGAAATTAGTTAATAACCATTTATTGGGATTTGTATTAAATGAATCGGCATATTCAATACCCTAAAGAAAAACACCGTTTTAATTAACTTAAATGATAATTTTTTTCAACATTTACCTTTAGTAACGGTTTTAGCTCGGGGCATATAAATGAATTACCAGCATATGCAGCATCTACATGTAACCAAACACCAGGAAATTTTTGCAGCTCATGACCAATTTCTGATAAATTATCAAAAGCACAGGAACCCGTAGTACCCAAAGTTGTAGACACAAAGAAGGGAACAAAACCTTGTAACTCATCTTCTTCCATGGCCTAAACAGATAAATAGATTGAATAGAAAACTCTTAACACAATTTCAAATTGAAATTAAGAGATTTTCAAATGGAATTGTAAATTAAATTTCCAATTAAATATTGAAAGTCTTGTTCGAATAAGGGAGTATGCCGTGTTTGAAGCCTCTTATCTTTCACCATCTTTCTTCTCTATCCCCTTTCCAGAGAAAGCCACACGTTATTTAATAGGCAGAATTTCCTGAATTTCTCTTTAAAAAAAACGTACTTTTATTAACAAGTTTTGTCAAAATTTTGATAATGCAGAAAGAAAGGTATTCGAAATTGCGCCTCACTCTACATTCGAACGCTAATTTAGGAAAGACGACTATCTGAAAATTAGACTATGATACTTAGAAGACTAAAGCGTCTTACTCCTAAGGGACTGCCTGCTCGCTTCTGTTGACATGAATTATAAATGTTATTTTATTATTTATAACTTAACAACCAACTGAAAGATCGATTACTTATTGTCCATTATAGACATGTGTAATAAATATTGGAAAACTTGCAATTTGACCGCGAATTTTGCAGTTCCGCGGTCTGTGAAACTTATAAAATTGAAAGTTCATAATTTTTCTTAACAAATTATCAGAATTCTTAATTTGCAGATTTCAGAAAAAGCTCTTGAAGAATAAAATATGTATAAAAAATTAAATAATTAGCTCTATTCAACTTATAATTTTGGAGATTCTTGGGTAGATTTCTATATAATACTTTGTATAGAGGTGCGACTAGACCCGTGTCAAGGAATTGTCGGAAAAATTATTAACAATATTTATTACGGTATCCCAACTTTTTCTGGTCTGCTGTAACCTTCTTTAAAAATAGTTAGTGTCCTTATTCGAGCGAGACATTCAATTGAATAAAGCAAAAATTAAAAAAATAAAAAACAAACTTATCCAGAAATTTTTTTATCGAATATTAAGTGATTGCAAAATATAAACTAGTTCTTAATTTCACAAAATTATATTATAATCCATACCTCTCCTAAAGTTTCACCTCTTAAACTGGCATTCTCATCGGGTTCCAAAATTCTTAGCTTAACAAATGATATCATGGCTGCCTTTTCCACACAACTATGAGCTTCTTTAGAACAATAAGCCATAAGTTTGGATAGTAAATGACATTCCTCGACAAAAGGATGTTGAGCCTTGAGGCGCTTTAAAGCCTGAGCTCGAGCAGCCAGCATTGTTACCAATATACATTCGGAGGCAGAGGTCTAAAATTATTTAAAAATTAATATATTTTTACCACACTCCTCCAAAACAGTTTCACCTGTATTACACCACCTCCGGTACTGCCTGCTTTTAAAGCCAAAAAATGATCAGGTAACCCAATGGCCTTACCCAACCAGTCCAATACTATTGTCTCCAATTCTGTACAGGCCGGACTAGCAGCCCAAGAAAATCCTATACAGCCTATGCCATCTCCCAACATGTCGCCCAGTATGGAAGGAAATGAGTTGCCGGCTGGGAAGTAGGCATGAAACCTAGGATGTTGCCAATGTGTTACACCTGGCATTATTTTATCTTCAACATCGTTCATTATTTTATCCCAGTCTTCCGGATCATAAGGTGCTTCAGCTTGTTTTTTATTTGAAATTTAAAGAATTAGCGGATTTTTACAATTGTAAATTCTTTTCTTTTCTTATTTTTGAATACTTACTTGGTAATAAATGTCTAAGATATCCTGGCTCTACACTTGGCGTAACACGTCGTTCATTTAAGGTCTCCAAGTATTGGCATATATATTCCACCATTTCAGTACCACGTTTACGAAATTCATTACTGTCCATGTTGTAAATTTTCTAAAGGCTAAAACATTAAAAAAAATTATCATCCTTACACTAGTAAAAAAAAAAATCTGTAAAAAATTTAATTAAAACTACTGAAAATTAATTAAAAATGACCTTGCAGAAAAAACTGCTGAAATAAGCAGATTATTTTTGTTATATATTAGTAAGATAGGAACAGCAACAAAAATAAACTGTTAATTGTACAGAATTTTAGTAATACGAGGGCAGTTCGAAATGTTCGAGATTTTTAAAATTATTTCATTTTTCAATATAATCTCCTGAAACTTCAATACACTTAGTCCAACGTTTTTCTAGCAATTCTATCCCTTGATTAAAATAATTTTCCTGAAGCTCCTCAAAATAATCGTTTACAGCTGCCATTGCATCTTCATTCGAGGTAAAACGTTTGCCAGCAAGGATTTTTTTTAGATTTGGGAACAGGTAGAAGTCAGAGGGACCCAGCAAAAACAGACATTACCGAGTAATTAAGCGAGTAAGCAGCACACAAAGGGTTTCACTACTTACCAGGCTATTTACTCGCAACATTACTTGTGTTCGCGATGTCCAAAAATTCATGGGTGGTCATTACCCTCTCGCTTACAAAAACAGTGCGAATAACGAGTTACCCATAGTGAAAGAATAATTAATTACTCACAAACATAGAATAAGTGGTTATTAAGAAGTTAGCAAATAAGTGGTTACCCTACATTGTAAAATAGTTAGTCATATTGGCAAAAAAAAGTTTTTACTTTGGAAAATTTCCTATTTAGGATAAAACAAATTTATAAATAAAATATTAATATAAAAAAGACTAAATCAGTACTTATTTAATAAATTACCAGTAATTACTTACTTTGCAAAAATATATAAGTATTTCTATAATTTATTATCGGTAAGTCATTATTTTGGATTAAAAAGTAATGCAAATGGTAATGACATGTCATTGCCATGTTTTTGCTGGGGAGCTAAATCAGAGAAATGATGAGAAATGAGAAATTTTCATTCGAATGCGTTTTTGGTCAACTGTTAACAAATGCGGCACCCATCTTGCAGAAAGCTTTTTCATCTGTAATTCTTGATATAAAATAAAATGTACTCGATTATTTGAGATGCCTATGGCATTCCCTATTTCACGCACTTTCACTCGTCGATCGTCTAATACCATATCATGGACTTTAGCTATGATTTCTGGCGTTGTTGCAGTTTTTGGACGTCCACTTCGTGGTTCATCTTCAATTTTTTACTGTTTCATATGAGGAGCTTTTTCACCTAACACATTCACAATATCAATTTGAATTTCTTGTCCCGATAGACCTTTCTTATGTAAATATTTAATCACTGCATGAATTTCTAATTTTTCCATTACAAAAAAATCACTGAAGCGCCTTTTTTGAAAACCTGTTACTGTACGAATGAGTTGACAGATCGAAATGAAATTTAACATGTGTTCATATGACGGACGGAAATTTTCATTATACAACGCTTTTTGCTGTTTATACCGCCATATCTATGTCAGGCTAAGAACATTTCGTACTGCCCTCGTATTTGAGTTTAATTTTTGTTAAGGGGGGTAAATACTGTAAGAACAGCATTTTAAAGGGCATATTTGAACGGTTGTCAAAAATTCAATTAATAATATTTTTAATATTTTATTTTTTTCTTTAAAAATCATGTTATTGTAGTATTTTTAAAAAAATATCAGTTTTGTATTTCCCCAGCCAAAATCGCCAGAGTTGCCACTTCATTACTGGCCTTTTTTAAAAAAGGCAAAATGGGCTGCCACTGTGCAGGCTTCATTAACCCTTTCGACCCCAAAGTTGCCCACAAGCAACTTCGTTGTTATGTGCCTATAACTCCCGTTATATTTGTTTTTTTTATAACGATTTCATAGCAGGCTTTGCTAGTGTTCATTTGAGAGCTGTTTTTCATAGTGTTCATACCAGGGACGTAACATTTATAACTTTTATTCAAAAAAGTGATTGTTTATTTATTGTTTATGTTATGTTTATTTCTTGTTTGAATATTTTTAATTTTCTGTTTATTTGCTCTGTTTGATTTTTATTTTTATTTCAAACAAAAACAATCCAAATACGATTTTTATTTTTTCAAAAATAATAAAAGTTATTTTGTGATTTTTTTTCTTTATCAAAAAATAACAATTAATAATATAAATAAAAAGCCATAGAACCAATGACTTCAACAATTATAATATCCTGATGATGTCATCTAGTGTTAATACAAGATTGAACAGTGATTTAAAGTGAGTAAATGTGTATATTCCAGCACCTTCCGGCATTCAATTTAGGTCAATTTTTAATTTTTATTTTATTATCAAATAAAAAAGTTAGTGCTTAATGTTTTCAAAAAAATCATTCTGTAGCTTTTATAAAAAGTTTTAAAATAAAAATCAAAAAACAACAGAAATTTATAGAGTAAAATATAAAAATTGAAAAAATTAAAATCTTTGCCAAACTTTGTGATTATTTTGTGCAATATGATTTATAAAATATAGTGCATTATTGAAATATTATAAATAAATAAATTTGGTTGGTGACTTTTTAAGAAATATAACAGTTATTTTGGGTCTCTGGTTCATACACATTTTTTCCTACAGCAAATTTTACGGAAAAATAAATTTTTTGTTTAAATTAGTCTCAAAATTTGTGTGATGAATTAAATTCAAAAAAATCAAAAACTTTTATGTAGAGTTTAGTTATAGAAAAAATATAAAATTTAAATTTAAAAAAAATCTTAACCCGTTCGGGTCCGGTTGCATGTTAATGTTTAAATTTTAATTCCAAATATCTCCGTTAGGGGGTGCTGCAAAGCCATAAAAGTAACAGAAAATATTTATTTTTAAACGAAGTTTGGTCGGAAAATTCTCAGCCATTTAAAGTTGGGGTCGAAAGGGTTAATTATCGGAAAATAAAAATATATAATTATTCTTAATCCCATATAAATTCTCTAGTCCTTATCGTGGCCCGATTTTTATTTTTAAAATTTTCTTTTAACGAAGTTGCCACACAAACTTAAAAATTCCAAAAAAGGCAATAAAAAACACATTTGCTCGGGGATATAAAATTTATTTGACCAAAATTCAAAAAAAACGGCCACGATAAGGACTCGAGTTTTTTGTTGCCTATGAAAGAAAAACGCCCGGATCGAAATCGGTTAACGTGGCTGTACAGTGGCAGCCGAATTTGAACTCAGGGTTGTGGGAAAACGCGTTTAAAGTTTAAAATTAATTTTACGCTAAGAAAACAGCAAAATTTTAAAAAATCGTGTATGAACAAAATATATATCTCGCAGTTTTCCACATGCAGAGCTTTAAAGAATTAATTCCTTTTTGGAATGAATTCCCAAAAATTTAATTCAATTCTTTAATTCAAGGAACGAATTTATTAATAAAACATAAGCAGGAATTAATTCCTGTGAATGAATTCAAAGAATTCAAATTTATAGAATGAATTCTCTGACCAAAGCACTAAGCATTCGAATTAAAGAATTCATTTACTAAAGAATTCATTCAACACGAGTTAATTCAATTTTAAGTCAAAGAATTCATTCAATTCTAGCTAATTCAACTTTTGGTCGAGGAATTCATTCAATTCTAGTTAATTCAACTTTTGGTCAAGGAATTCATTCAATTCTAGTTAATTCAAGTTTTGGTCAAGGAATTCATTCAATTCTAGTTAATTCAACTTTGGTCAAGGAATTCATTCATTTTTAGTTAATTCTACTTCTGGTCAAGGAATTCATTCAATTCTAGTTAATTCAACTTTTAGTCAAGGAATTAAATTTATTTCGTTTAATTCCCTAAGGAATTAATTTTTTTTCGTTTAATTCCCTAGGAATTAAGTTTTTTTGTTTAATTCCCTAGGAATTGAAACTTAAATTGAAACTTAAATTCAGGGAATTAAAGGAAAAAAAATTTAATTTATAGGGAATTAAACGAAAAAAATTTAATTCCTTAGGGGATTAAACGAAATAAATTTAATTCCTTGACTAAAAGTTGAATTAACTAGAATTGAATGAATTCCTTGACTAAAAGATGAATTAACTAGAATTGAATGAATTCCTTGACCAAAAGTTGAATTAACTTGAATGAATTCATTGACCAAAAGTTGAATTAACTAGAATTGAATGAATTCCTTGACTAAAAGTTGAATTAACTAGAGTTGAATGAATTCCTTGCCCAAAAGTTGAATTAACTAGAATTGAATGAATTCCTTGACCAAAATTTGAATTAACTAGAGTTGAATGAATTCCTTGCCCAAAAGTTGAATTAACTAGAATTGAATGAATTCCTTGACCAAAAGTTGAATTAACTAGAATTGAATAAATTCCTTGTTGAATGAATTCATTAAATTTTATGAAGGCATTAGAAAAAAATTAATGAATTCCTTTAAGATAAATCGAATGAAAAAAAAAGGAATTCATTCAATTCCTTAAGTTTGGTCAGGGAATTCATTCACAAAATATAAATTCAGTTCAAAAAAAGGGAATTAGGGAATTAATTCTTCGAAGCTCTGTCCACATGTATACCAAATTTGGGAAGAATCGGATAAAGAGTATTTTATATATTAACCCAAATATTCTTAAAAACGATGGTAGAGAATTTATTAGACATTTCATTTCGGTCAAAAAAATCTTTTATTTCGTACATTTTATAATTTGTTTTGTATTTGTTTTTAATTTTTTATATACATTGATTACTTTAATGGCTTATAAAAAGCCATCAATACCTGCCTCAGATAACGTGCCTTCGCCCACTTTCGAGGATGTATTGAATATTACTTTGTAACTAAAATATATTTTACAACAAAACATGTAGAAATTTTATTTTTTCGAATTTTTTACTGATATTTTCTGGGCATATACTGAAGAGTATACTCTATCCAAATAAAATATAAAAACGAGTAAAAAGTTAAAGTCGGGCATGCCGACTATATAATACCCTACACCAGTCTGATTTAAAGCCAACTAATGTTTGGATCCGAAATTTGAATGGGTTAAAACAGACTTGTGTCAAAATTTTCTATAAAATCATAAAAGAAGAGAAAATTGAAAATATAGCCCATATGGGCGATAGGTCCAAATATGGACCGATCCTATCTAGAACCAATAGGCTTTTTCCTTGGGACCATGTGAGTCAACGAACCAAATTTCATTGAAATATCTTCGTATTTGCGACATGCAGCGTGTAACCAAGCCAATTTTGGGGGGACCCTTATATGGGCACTAGGTCTAAACATGGACCGATTTTAACCGAAATCAATAGGCTTCGTCCTTGGGCCAACATAGGTCTGTGTACCAAATTTCATTGAAATATCTTCGTATTTGCGACTTGCAGCATGTAAAAAAAAAAAATTTTGGGGGGTACCCTTATATGGGAACTAGGTCTAAACATGGACCGATTTCAACCAAAATCAATAGGCGTCGTCCTTGGGCCGATGCACCAAATTTCATCAAAATATCTTAATATTTGCGACCTGGAGAGTGTTCACAAGAATGCATGGACAGATAGACAGACGGACGGACACACGGACATTGTTAAATCGAAATAAAAAAATTCTGAGCCGATCGGTATACTATAAGGTGGGTCTAGGACCAATATTTTTGGTCTTACAAACATCAGCACGAACTTATAATACCCTGACCACGTAGTGGTGTAGGGTATAAAAATTCGAAAACAAAATTTTTCCTAGTATAAAATCCTTAGTATAAAATCTACATCTTGATAAAATAAACAAAAAATTTTGCTAATTAATTAGTAGCCTAAAAAATCAGAAAAAAAATTAATTTTTCCAAGTTTTTTTTCGATTTAATTTTTTAATGGAAATAAAAAATCCAGCCCTTTGAAAACAGGAGTTTACAATATTTTTGTGTAGCAAATATTTATGCTGATTTTAGTAGAATAGGTTGTTATTTGCATTCAACCAAATTTGGCTTGAAAATAATAAAAATTTTGTGTTTTGTATTTGTTTTTGCTAAAATTTGTCATTTTCAATTAACTAAAAGTTAAATATGAATTCTGTAAATTTAACAGTTTTATTTTTGCTGTTCTTATGTTACCAGTATTTAAAAAAAAAATCTGCTAATTTCAGCATTTTTTCTGCAAGAACCTTTTTAACAAATTTTTAGTTTCTTTTTCTGCTATTTTTGCAGATTTATTTATATGAGTATATCCATCCGGATTGAAAATCGTCATTTCCTCCTACATAGATTACATAGATCTCTGAGAATATGTTGAACATACGTTCTATACCTTTGCAAAAATATTCGAATGTGTGTTGAAAAAATGTGTTTGAAGAAGAGTTTGATATCTATGTAATATATGATTTTCTAAATGAGAAATCATCAAAAATCGTCAATCAACAATAAACTATACAAATTTTTCATTTTCAAAAAATCGTCAATTTTTATACATGAAATTTTAAAAATCGTCAAGCAATCAGACGTCAAATTTCACTTCAGAAATCGTCTGTCTGATTTGGTAAAACCAGTTATAAATCAACTCCTTTGACAGTTCATATACGAAAGTACAAAATTCTCATCCCGTTGGTTTTTTGTACCTTATGTAATGTCTCGGTTTGAGTAGGAAAGTTATCATTTTCTTATTGCGGACAACTGAAGAGTAGAGTGATGTCTACGAAACAATTGTATTGTCTATCATGAAAATGATCAACCCTTTTTGAAACAACAAATAAAAATCTAATATGACAATATCATATTAGAATTTGGACTTGAGGTGGAAGAATATTCTAACTAAATATATGGTAATACTTTAGTGCATTTGCTCCCAAAGTTCAAAAATGGATTTTGTTTTTTTTTATCAGCTGGTAATTTAATTAAAAAATTAAATATATGTAGCTTTTATTGCGTGAATGAGATATAAAAAAGAGTCTTTAAAAAAAACATTTTTTTTGATTTCTATAAAAAAATTGGTAGATATTTCTTTTAAATATAATAAGTAAAGGTCTACTCCTAACAAAAAAAAAATAATAATATGAACATCGATTAACATCATTTTTTTTAATATATTATCAAACTTTGGTAATTTTTAGGATTTTAACGAAAAATTAGGAATATTTAAGGATTTATTAAAGAAATAGATGATGTGTTTTTGCCAAATTTTATACTTTTTTTTTTTAAAAATAATATTACTTCAATTTTTGGAAAAAAAATTATAACATTTTATTAAAATCTAAGAAAGTTGGAAACTTTTTCGTAACCCATAAAAGATGAAATTACAAATTTTGACACTTGGAAAAAATTTTTTTTTTTTTAGTTAAATTAAGAAATTGGTTCTTTTCTTTATTTTTTCTTATATAAAATTATAAGAGCAAAACAAAAAAATTTAAAATTTTAAAATCAATTAACATAAATTTTTTTGATATTTTTAGGCTCCCAGCAAAAATATTGTAAAAATTCAAAGAATAATTTGATATGTTAATTGTAGATTTTTTACAATTTTATTATTTTTTATTGATTCAAATATATTCAAATATTAAAAAAAAATTTTTTTAAGATACCTCTAAAAATTAATTTTTACAAATTTTTTTTTGTAAGATCCAAAAAATTCATCTTTTTTCATTACATTCTATGTTAAAAATTTAGCGACTTTAGCGACCTCTAGTGTAGAGAGAATGAGTTATACCAGAAAGGATAATATTTACAATATTAAGTAATTTTAGTATATACATATATAAAAAAAATATTTTCGTCGAAATCAGAGACACAATTTTTTTTTGTCTATGGGACAAAGCACTGTGTGGTGGCGCCTTCTACCGGGTAATAATAGGCGAGCAATGAAAATATATTTTAACAATAAAGTGTATAAAATTTAACAAATGTGTTCTTAAAAATTAGTTGTCAATAATTTTGAAAATTAACACTCAAAATTAGTTAAAGTACTGAGGGTTTTTAGTATTGTGTTAAATGAAGACAACTAAAATCTTTGTTTAAATCAGTGTTTCAACTAAAAAATTTGTAAAACACGTTTGACTAATTTTTCTACTGACGCATTGCATTGAAGTGCAAGTAAAATATTTTGTTCACCTAAATTTTCAACTATTTTTTTTTTCTATTTTGAGTCAGATTACATACTCGTATTATTTTATTAAAAAAATTCATAAATTCCTAAAAGGTTATTAAAAAAAAATACTTTTTTCTGAAATTGTTAAGTTAAAAAATTTGTTTTTTCAAAACAGCAACAAAATTAGAAAATTAATTTTTTTTTTGGAAAATTTTTATATCGTTTTTAAGAAACTTTCTCAAGTTTTGAGTTGGTATTTTAAATTTATGTTTTATTATCTTTTTGTAATTATATAATTTTTTTTAACTATTCACTTACACCACAAATAAAGAAAATAATATTGCAGTTTATTTTAAAATATTTTCTATAATAATCCTTAATGCAATATCCGTATCCGTTAATATTTCCGTTAACCGATAGAAGCTGGCGACAAAACGTAACTGATCATCGAAATAAAAATGACTTATAAAGTAACCTCGGTATCCTTTCTAGGCATCCTTTAACAATCAAATAGAGATGTTAGGAAGAAAAAGAAGTCATCTAACGGTACATATATTTAGAACTGCAACAACCACAGCAACAGCAGTAAATAAATGAAATATTTGTGGTGTTGTACTTCCAATTCCAATTTACTTTCTTGCTTTTTGCTCTCTTTCATTCATACCAAACAACCAGACGTTAATTCAACCACAGTTATCTAACTTTAAGCTCGAGGTATTCTAACATATAATTCAACAATTTGTTTTTTTTTATATTATTCTATACAAAATATTCTAAGGGGTTGTCAATCTAAACACCCGCACATAAATGTTGGAAAATTCTTTTTGTTTTTTTTTTCTTCTTCCAACCAAGAAGTGTTTTATGAAATATTTCAACACCAAACCCAATGCGTGCAAAAAAAGAAATATCACTATCAACATCGTCATCACTATCACCCATTAAGGAATTCGTGAAAATATGTTAAGGCGAAAAATATAAAACAATTGCTTACAATTTTATGAGAGTGTGTGTTTGTGTTTTGAGGACAATTCAATTCAACATTTTGTTAAACGTTCTGGTATGAATTTCTTACATTGTTAAAGTGTTTAGTAGTGAATAGCGGGGGTTTTAGTGCTAAATATTTTAAGCCAAATAATGGGAAATCCTTTTCTTAGATTATTGTCCTTTTTGATGCTTGAAATTTGGTTTTTGACATTCAAAATTTGTTGTCAATTTAATTTTAAAACATGTAGGCATAATATGATAAATTTAACAATTTAGCAAACACCATAATCATTTTATTTGAATTTGAATTTTTATTGAGTTTTACTCAATTACATTTTTGTTAAATACCAAAATGTCCCCAAATTGTCTGTGCTATTCATTCATGATTTTTTATTTTATTTTTAAAGATGATGTTGTGTGAAATCTTAAGTATTGTTCTACAATACTTCTAAATATGCATAAGGCATACTTCTTATTGTAATTATAAAGATGTCAATAGATTATAAATATATTGAACTGATGGTGGATTCTAAAAATAAGACTAAAATACTTAATTGAATTATGTTTGATAACACAGCGATACACCCAGGGAACTTCTGCATTCCAGCCTTGTTAGTTGTTTGAGCAGTACACTCGTAAAATTAACTGGAATTGTAACTAACTGCAATTGCATTCATTATACCCTACACCACTATGTGGTCAGGGTATTATAAGTTTGTGCTGATGTTTGTAACACCAAAAAATATTGGTCGTAGACCCACCTTATAGTATACCGATCGGTTCAGAATTTTTTTTTATTTCGATTTAACGATGTCCGTCTGTCCGTCCGTCTGTCTGTATGTCCATGCAATCTTGTGCGCACTCTACAGGTCGCAACTATTAAGATATTTTGATGAAATTTGGTACGCAGACCTATGTTGGCCCAAGGACGAACAAGTTTGATTTTTTTGAACATCGGTCCATGTTTAGACCTAGTGCCCATATAAGGGTCCTACCAAAATTATACTGTTTATACGCTGCAGGTCGTAAATATTAAGATATTTTGACGAAATTTGGTACACAGAACTATATTGGCCCAGTAACGCAGCCTATTGATTTTGGTGAACATCGGTCCATGTTTAGACCTAGTGCCCATATAAGGGTCCTACCAAAATTATACTTTTTATATGCTGCAGGTCGTAAATATTAAGATATTTTGATGAAATTTGGCACACAGACCTATATTGGCCCAATAATGCAGCCTATTGATTTTGGTGAGCATCGGTCCATGTTTAGACCTAGTGCCCATATAAGGGTCCTACCAAAATTATACTGTTTATACGCTGCAGGTCGTAAATATTAAGATATTTTGACGAAATTTGGTACACAGAACTATATTGGCCCAGTAACGCAGCCTATTGATTTTGGTGAACATCGGTCCATGTTTAGACCTAGTGCCCATATAAGGGTCCTACCAAAATTATACTTTTTATATGCTGCAGGTCGTAAATATTAAGATATTTTGATGAAATTTGGCACACAGACCTATATTGGCCCAATAATGCAGCCTATTGATTTTGGTGAACTTCGGTCCATGTTTAGACCTAGTGCCCATATAAGGGTCCTATCAAAATTATACTGTTTATACGCTGCAGGTCGTAAATATTAAGATATTTTGATGAAATTTGGTACACAGACCTACATTGGCCCAATAACGCAGCCTATTGATTTTGGTGAACATCGGTCCATGTTTAGACCTAGTGCCCATATAAGGCTCCTACCAAAATTATAATGTTTATACGCTGCAGGTCGCAAATATTAAGATATTTTGATGAAATTTGATACACAGACCTATATTGCCCCAATAACGCAGCCTATTGATTTTGGTGAACATCGGTCTATGTTTAGACCTAGTGCCCATATAAGGGTCCTACCAAAATTATACTGTTTATACGCTGCAGGTCGCAAATATTAAGATATTTTGATGAAATTTGGTACATAGACCTATGTTGGCCCAAGGACGAAGCCTATTGATTTTGGTGAACATCGGTCCATGTTTAGAACTAGTGCCCATATAAGGTTCCCCCCATAATTATATTGTTTATACGCTGCAGGTCGCAAATATTAAGCTATTTTGATGAAATTTGGTACATAGACCTATGTTGGCCCAAGGACGAAGCCTATTGATTTTGGCGAACATCGGTCCATGTTTAGAACTAGTGCCCATATATGGGTCCCCCCAAAATTCGCTTGGTTACAAACTGCAGGTCGCAAATATTAAGATATTTTAATGAAATTTGGTGCGCTGACTCACATTATAGAAAATTTTGACATAAGCCCCATTTTAACCCATTCGAATTTCGGATCCAAACAATACACCAGACTGGTGTAGGGTATTGTATAGTCGGCATGCCCGACTTTAACCTTTTTACTCGTTTTTAACTACAATTGTAGTGAAAATAACTGCAATATCTTAAATGCAATTACGGTGTACACATTTGTGTTTCAGCTTTGTTATTTTCGACTGAAGGAAAACATTAATTTGTAGAAGAAATGTAAATTTTAACTATATTTGTAAGTCATTAAGAAAACAAACAAGATATAATTACAGAGAAGAGAGTTTCTACCATTTTACGCAGTCATTTCGTAATTATTAAAATACACAATAAACCAAATAAATATAAGTTCCCGAGAAAAAATAGTTACACTATATTTGGTCATTAGGCTGTCCCTTAAAATACGATTTGTCGATTTTCATTCATTACAAAATGGAAGAACTGGATTTTTTTTTAGAAAACGTTAACGCGGCCGAAAATTGTCACATTTTTGGTAAAAATAGCATCTCCATTGAAAATTCCTAAAATTCGGAATTTTGCAAAAATGGCTTTTTTAATTTGCTCATTAAATATACATAGTTGAAATTATTCAGATACGGAATTTTAGTTTCGTCTAGAGATGGGCACGTGAGTGAATTTTTACTCTTTACACTCACTCACTCACGCTCAGGAGAAAAAAAATTCTAATCACGTACAATCACTCACGATAAAAAAATTACTACTCACACTCACTCAGGCTCACGTCAGTAAGTTCAACTTTAAGTCACACTCACGCGTGAATCACGCAAATTCACGAAACAAAAGCTTCCCAGAAAAAAATATTCAAAAATTAAACATGAAATTGCGCCGGGTATAGAGTTTTGGGTTCGGAAATTCCCGGGCGGAATTTACCGAACGAAGTTTGACGGGAATGCAAAGGAAATATAATTTTAATTTCTGGAAAAATGGGAAATTGTTAAAAAGTGTTTAAATGTTTGTTTGAGTAATTTTAGTCCACCAAAGTTTGTTTTAGGTTTTGAAATTGTATATTTTTTTTCTTTTTAAACTTGTAAATGCAAATACTACCCAGCAAAAAAAAATGCAAGTAATGCTTTACAAACTTCTTCTTTCAATACTTCACAAGTATCCATTAGTGTATTTTTAGTCCTTTTTCAGAAGTTATTCTGAACAACCTTAAAAAAATCACTTCTTTCATTGCTTCCAAAGTATCCGTTATTACATTTTTACAGCTTTTTTCGAATTACTTCTGAACAACTTTCAAAAACCCACTTAAGTATTGCTTCTAAAGAGTAATTACTCTAAAAGTGATCGTTAAAAGTGATATCATTTGGCATTTCCAAACAGAGCGTCCCGGGTTCGATTCCCGGCGGGACCAATATTTTTTTATTTCTTTTTTTAATTTTTTTTTATTCTATTAATTTTTTTAAAAATATTTTTAATTAATTTATTTCAATTCAATATTTTTTTCATTTTAAAATTTTTAAAAATATGTATATATAAAAAAATGGTGACAAATTGCTTTTTATGTACCTGTAAAAATAGTACTGAAAACAATATTGAATTGGAGTGCACCTTTTACACTTGTTTAATAAGTACTTTTATTGAAGAGAATAAGGAACAATATCTCGCAGTAACAAAGTGGTGTTTTTATGCCAGTCAACTTTTATATCAAAGAATAGCTCAGCGGTAGAGGGCTAGACTAGCAATCGTGAGGTTGCAAGTTCGATACCATGTGGCGGCAATAAAAAACGTTTGTAAAATAAAAAAATATAATTTTTTTTTGTGAAGAATTTTTTTAAACTTTTAATTGGTGAAAAAGAGCTTCCTTTGCACTCGTTCAAAAAGTACGGAAAAAATGTTGAAGTGGGAGTACTCCTCTCCTATGACAACTCAATGTTATAATCATTAGTGGTTATATTAAAAAAGAAGTACTAGCTTCGGTATCTCTTTTTTTCCTGGTGTACTTAAATGGTGTACTTAAATGCTTCTATTTTAGCAAGATTATTACACCACTTTTGATAGCAGTTTTGCGAACTTTTGATCCTGTTTTGGGCTTAAAATAAAATCTGTTGATTTTAAAACATTTTTTGTTAAATTTAACAAATCTAAATTTAAGTATGAAATTAGTAAAACTACAGTTTTACTTGTAATTATGCTGAGTCGTAAAATCTTTCATATTTAGGGTCTCGGGACCCTCCCCGGGCCTAGTCCATATCATCTAAAGGCATGTGAGGAACTTCACTTTTTTATTTAAAGTACAGTTTTTATAATAAAAGCCTTCACCCAGCCACTACAAATAAATAATTCTGCACAACAATCGTTTTAAAATAAATAAATATTTGATCACTTTTTCTCATGAAAGTGGATTGTTAGTAATGAATCCATTATAAATAGCAATATACGTGTGTATGTCAAGATAATTTGGTAAAGTGCGAACTTAGGTAGATAGACCCGTAAGTAGTTTTGTTCATTTGTGTTTTGAATGAAAATAAATAACGTAAAGCAGGGTTGGAAAGCATTTTATAATATTAAAGATAGCGGGCAAAGCCCGCTACGTTGTTAGCTTGCCTTAAAGTTTTTTTTTAAATTCCAGTTTATGTAAAGGTAGACCTGGCAATTCAAGTAAATTCACAAATTCAGTTGGAAAATTTACTGCGTCGGTTTCTTCCACCGGTGCTTCGTTACCTGCAGTTTAAATATCAGAATATATAAGTTCCATTCCTTTTCTAAGGTTTTTTCTCTTTTAGAAAATTTGTTTAACTTTTTGGAGAGTATGTTTCAATGCTACATAAGTTTCATATTCCGTGGATAGTGTTTGAACAGGTAATTAAAAGGGGTTATTCACCCCTTTTTGTTCCTCCCAGTAAAAATCCCAAATATATATAATCTTGCCTCAATCGCATGCGAAATTTCAAGTACCAAACTCCGGCAGTTTGAGTCATTTAAATTCCATTCCATTTTGTTTAACAATTTTAGTGTTCCAATGCAACTCCTTCCAAGATTCCATTTCGTTCACCATTCCATTGCATTTCGTTCCCATTATCTGTTATTCCAATTCCACTCGTTCCCCGTTTCATTCCATTTCATTCCTACTGTCTTGTGTATGGATATTGATATCAGTCGCTTCTATTTCCATTCCATTTCTTTGCACTTGCTCCGTTCCATTCCTCTTTTAACTGCAGTGTTTCAATTCCACTCGTTTCTCATTCTATGCCATCTCGCTCCTCATTCCATTTTGTTCTATAGTCCATTCCATTTTGTTCCCTCTTCCAATTCATTTCCATTGTCTATAATTTAAATTCCACTCGTTCAACGTTTATATCCATTTCGTTCCACTTGTGTAGTGTTTCAATACCACTCGCTTCTTATTTAGTTTCTTAATTTCAGTATTCCATATAATCTTGTTCTTTAAGTTTTAGGTTTCTAGCTAAAGACGCAGACGTTAAGGGGGGGGGGGCAATTTTCGCCTTTTGAACCACCATTTTTACCACGTTCCTGTCCAAAGTCCTAAAAATGCCTTGTCGAAAAGTTAGCCCATACTCCAAGGAAAACATATTATAGATTACAGGTTTCTAGCCGAAGGGGGGTTCGGCTAGGCCATGAAGGGGGAGAATTATTCCGTGTTTACCCCTCCCGATAGGAATTTTCAAAAATTCCGTCTTAGAGGACGTCTGCGTTGGAGGAGGAACCTACTACATAATTTATTTTAGGTCTCTATATACTGCAGTTTGGCCAGGCCGTCAAGGGGAAAGTTTTTTCCCTTTTTACCCCTCCCGGTATAAATTTCCAAAAATACCGTCTTAGGGGACGTCAACGTTGGAGAAGGAACCCAAATACCGAATTTAAGCTCCCTAGTTCCAGCAGTTTGGCCAGTCCGTTAAAGGGGAGACTTTCCTGTTTTTGACCCTACCTGTGGAAATTTCCAAAAATCTCATCTTAGCGGATGTCTACAATAGAGGAGGAACTTTAATACCAAATTTCAACTTCCTACCTCCAGCGGTTTTGGGCAGGCACTCCAAGGAACATATGTTTTACATTTCAGGTTTCTAGCCAACTTTAACTAATTGTGCCCCTCTCGGTAGGAATTTACGAAAATCCATCGACAGGGAATTTCAGGTTCCTAGTTCCAGCAGTTTGAGCAGGCTGTCAAGGGGAACACTTTTTCTTTTTTTGTCCCTCCCGGTTGGAATTAGGCTGGAAGAGGAACCTAAGTACCTAGTTCCCTTTTTGAGCCCCCATTTTATAACGACGCTGTCCAAAATTCAAAAAAGCATCTTTCTAATAAGTTAGCCCTTACTCCAGGGAACCACATTTTAAATTTCAGGTTTCTAGCCGAAGGGTTTTTACAGGCCACCAATGGGAGGCTTTTCTTCTTTTTGCCCTCCCTTTAGGAATTTACAAAAATTCCATTTTCGCGGCTATCTGCGATGGATAAAGAACATTCATACCAAATTTCAACTTCATTGCCTCAGCGGTTTGGCAGGCCGTTATTGAGGACATTTTTCCCTATCAACCACCATTTTTAATATGTTCCTGTTCCAAAATAGAAAAATTACGTTGCCGGTGAGTTAGTCCTACTCCAAGGAATACATATTTAAAATTTTAGGTTAGCCAAAAGGGATTGGGCAGGCCGTCAAGGAGGAGACTTTTCCCCTTATTTCCCCTCCCGATAGGAATTTCAAAAATTCCGTCTAAGCGGACGCCTACACAGAAGGAGGAACTCACATACCGAATTTGCTTTTGGGATATCCTGTAGGGAATTCCAAAAATACAAACTTAGTCGATGTCTACTACAGTGGAGAAACCTTTGTACCAAATTTCAACTTCTTACCTCCAGTGGTTTGGGCAGGCACTTTTCCACGCACGTCTATGCCGAATATCAAGAAACCTTTATTTAGTGGCAATATCCGTGGGGGGAGGAAAAAAAGTACTTTTTTGAAATTATATTTTTTAAAATGGTACTTTTTGGAAAAAGCGAAATTTTTTGGTAAAAGATACTTTGTTTTTACTTAGAAAAAGGTACTTTTTTGGAAAAAGGTACATTTTGGAAAAAGGTACTCTTTTTTGGAAAAAGGTACTATTTTTCTGAAAAAGGAACTTTTTTTGGAAAAAGTAACTTTTTGTTGGAAAAAAGTACTTTTTTGAAAAAGGTACTTTTTTCTGAAGAAGGTACTTTTTTTTGGAAAACGGTACCTTTTTTGGAAAACGGTACTTTTTTTTAAAAAAGTACTTTTTTTGGAAAACGGTACTTTTTTTTGGAAAAAGGTACTTTTTTTGGAAAATGGTAATTTTTTGGAAAAAAAATACTTTTTTTGTCCCCTTTTTGCCCCTCCCGATAAGAATTTCCAAAAATGCCGTCTCAACGGACATCTACACCGGTCGAGGAACCTACATACCAAATTTCAACTTCTGCTGGATCTAGAAGTTTGAGCAGGCCGTCAAGGGAGGAGACTTTTTTTCCCTTTTTGCCCCTTCCTTTAAAAATTTCCAAAAATCCCGTCTTGGTGGATGTCTACGATAGTGGAGGAACCTTTATACCAAGGCCGTCAAGGGGGGCCTTTTTCGCCTTTTCAACCCCCATTTTTACAACGTCCCTGTCCAAAATTCCAGAAAGTACTCTCCAGAAAAGTTAGCCTATACTCCAAGGAACACATATCTTAAATTTCAGCTTTCTAGCCAAAGGGGTTTTGGCAGGCCGCCAAGGGGGAGACTTTTCCCCTTTTTGCCCGTTCCGGTAGGAATTTCCAAAAATCCCACATACCAAATTTCAACTTCCTAGCTTTAGCGGTTTGGGCTGGGCGATGTTGAGTCAGTGAATCAGTCAGGCAGTCACGTTATTCTTTTATATATAGAGATAATACAATTTAATGGAAAATCACTGATGAAGCATGTCCATAATAAAAAAAGGCAGAAGCTAGATCTAGTCTGACGGGGACGAAGCCTATCGATTTTGGTTAAAATCGGTCCATGTTTAGACCTAGTCCCCGTATAAGGTTCCCCTCGAAAATTGGCTTTTTTACGAAGATATTTCAATGAATTTTTGGTTAGACGCTGCAGGTCGCAAATACGACGATATTTCGATGACTCACATGGTCCCAAGGGCAAAGCCTATTGATTTTAGATAGGATCGGTCCATATTTGGACCTATCGCCCATATGGGCTATATTTTCGATTTTCTCTTCTTTTATCATTTTATAGAAAATTTTGACACAAGTCCGTTTTAACCAATTCGAAACATTAGTTGGCTTTTAACCAGACTGGTGTAGGGTATTGTATAGTCGACATGCCCGTCTTTAACTTTTTTACTCGTATTTATAATAATTTTTTTATTTCATTATTTTGTGTTATTTTAAGGTTATTTTTTTTAGTCAGCTGTTGACTTTTGTCACTTTTTCATGCAAAAACTCTACAAGTTAAGCGAAACGCAGTGTTGTATTCTGTAAAAGTTTCAACATTTGTGAGATTTTCATGAGATTTCTTAGAAATGTCGCAAATTTACGGGATTTCACATGAGATTTTCACTGAAATCTCAATTTTAGTCGAAATCTCGGGATTTGGGTGGAGATGTAAATGCAACATTACTTAATGTTATTTTACGTTATTTTAAATTTGTTTGCAAATTCGCACCCAAAAATTAAATTTTATTTGATAATTTTATTGACAAATTTTGACACAAATCCATTTCAAACAATTCCAAACAATATTTGGCTTTTAGCCAAACTGGTGTAGGGTAGCATATAGTCGGCAGGCCCGACTTTAACTTTTTTACTCGTTTTTTAATTTAATTTAATTATGAAAATAAGTTTAAAGTTTTTATTAACACATTTAACTGATATAATTCCTTAGCTTAAATAATAACTAAAATGGATCAACTTTAAATTGCATTTTTTCAAAGTAGACAAGCAAAAACAACAACATAAAAAACGCAATCTACAAAATGTATTATATAACTTACAGCATCAATCCCTTCCACAGTTAGTACAAGCTGCACTCTTAATTTTTTTTTCTATCTCAAACTTGGCATCATAACACTTTACATACACTATAAATATGCAAACACTTGTTGAATCCTTTAATAAATAGCAGAAATGAATATAAATGTTATGGTCTTGTAAATAATGTCTGGTTTAGACTATATTCGAATTAGCTTCTAACGAGGTTTTGATATTTATTCTGGGACTTTGCCAACAGCCAATCTAGCAGTAGTAGTTTATGTAATTAGTTGGTAAATCTCATTGCTTAAAGTAATAAAGTTTTTTGTCTCCAACTCTAGTAGATTTTTTAATGTAACCTAAGCACGTTATAAAGAAAGAATTACAACAAATTAAAACAATTTGGCGTGAAACAACCACTTGTTTGTGAAACCATTATTGTGTTTTATTTTTATATGTAGTATACATAAAATAAACCCACTATTTAGCTTCCGTTTCATTGAATTTACAAACACATGCTCAAACTTCACATCACTACACTTAAACAATTTATTAAAATTATTCATCTACCACGTGTCAATCGACAAGGACGTGTCAAAACCATTTTCACACATACAAACACAATTAGAAACGGAAATAGATCAACTTTAACTAGAATTCATCCAACAACCCACTCAACCACTGCTGCATTAAAAAAGAGGAATTATTATGACTTTCTTTAAGGAATGTTTAGAAAATTGTTTCATCATATTTTCTCAATTGCCACCACATCATCATCATCGTCATCTCAAGTTATCAACACTTAACAAACAATAATTTAATTTATGATAAAACTGATTACACAAAACGACAAGAAAATTAATTATTTTTAAGTAATTTTTCTCAAGTCTTGATAATCTAACTATTTTTTATACGGTAATTTCTCGAAAGCTAAAAATGTTCATCAATTTCAATCAAGAAACAGAAATAAAATGAATAAGTTATAACAATCTCAGATATTTTCGAATGGAAAATGTAGTTAAATTTTGAAGAAAAAGTGCCTTTAATTCAATAGATTTTAAAAGAAATATGTTTTTCAATTCTTACTAATTTTTCTATAGAAAAAATTCAGGGGATATTCTATAAAAAAAGTACTACGAATGAAAATATTCTGTAGGAAAAAGTTTACAGTACGAAATTACTGTATTTCTGTAGAAATATGATAATTTTTCTATAACGAAAAGTTCTCGTATAGTAAAAAAAAAAAATTCTGTAGGAAAAGTTTATAGTACAAAAGTATGACTGTATTCTGTAGAAATATGATGATTTTTCTATAATGAAAATTCCTCGTAATGTAAGTTTTCTTTTAGCAGGTTTGAGGTTAAGAAGAAGAATAACCTTTTTCTCTAAAAATTATAAACACATTCATTTTCAAATCAGACTAGATCTAGTTTCTGCCTTTTTCTATGGAAGGCTTCATTCGAGATTTTCGATTAAATTTAGGTTGTTCATAAGGGGTGTGCTATCTATTGTATCGTTGTATCGTCCTAACAAAAAACAGAGTTGGTAAAATTTTTATTTGTGTTTAACAACGATTTTCTATTCAGTTTTCTATATGTTAGCACACTCAAACATAGGACACTAAACATACGTAAAAATGTTGTATCGTGCTATTCTCAAATGTTGTATTTTTTCAATTTAATTTTTAACAACTCTGTTTTTTGTTAGGACGATACAACGATACAACAAATAGTACACCCCTTGTGAAAACCCTTATTGTTTTACTGTGTATATTTTATTGTCAAATTGTCTCTATATGATAGTTTTTCAGCAACCCTTCGGCTGTAGGATTCGAACATGTGCCTATTCCTGCGTATTTATACTAAGGTGCGACCCAAGTAAGGCCTATAATGCAATGTAACTAATTCATAGATTTCTTTCCTATAATGCTTTCTGTTATTGTTTTTTACTCAGAAGTGATCAACACAGACACATACAAAACTTCTATTTTATGTGTGAATTCATAAATACATACTTTATAAAGTTATAGAAGGCTTATGAAATAAATTTTGTATGAAAAATTTGTTTTGTAAAGCATTAATGAATTTACACATTAGTTTTTTATTTATCTTCCAATCTCCTTCGTGTTTCATTTTTCGCAAAAATTGCCAAATTGACGTATGGTTTTTACCAAGAGCAGGCAGCTTGCATATATATTGAAGACGGATTGCCACAGGGCAAATTTTTATAATGTACAGTAGAGCGTACCACCTTACAGGCAAAAAAAAAGTGCGCCGTACAACCTCCAATATGAAGTATTTTTGCAAGGAGGTTTCAAAAAAAAATTTTTATTTTTTTGCCGAACGTAGGGGTCGCCATTTTACATTTTTCGTTATATCTTTGGTATTTACAGTCGGATCTTAAAGTATGATACATCGATCTTTTTCTTTCGAGGAGACCAGTGTTTTGCTCTAAGGACATTTTGACCTCAAGTATCCCGTTCTAGTAGTTACCCACCAGATCTCAGTTTCTACAACCCTAATGTACCACCCTAATGTCAGAAAATAAAAGCTCGCAAAAAATCATTAAACTTTTGCTAAGGAAGTTTTTCGCTAAACCCAGTAGAAATTTTTTTATATATTGGTTGCCGAACGTATGGGTCGCCTTTTCAAATTTTTTTTAATTGGATTTTTACTATATAGCAAAACACTGGTCTCCTCGGAGCAAAAAAATCGATATATCACACTGTTAAATCCGATTTTAAATGCCAAAGCTATAAAAAAAATTAAAAAAGGCGACCCCTACGGTCGGCAAAAAAAAAAATTTTTTTTTTTAAATCGCCTTCCAAAAATACATCATATTGGAGGGTGTACGGCGAACTTTTTTTTTGAGGTACGGTCTAATGTGAATAAACCTTTTTCTCTAAAAATTATATTATATTTTTTCTTTGCAAAAAGTCCTTAGATTTTTACCAAGGAAGTTCTGCCGTGTGGCTCACATCGATTTTGATGAATTACTGAGGCGGAAATATTTTTGTATGGGAGCGTGTCTGAAATTAACAAATTTTATACTTTTTTGCATTGTTGGAAAACACTAAGCCGAAAATACCAATAATATCAAATGATCAACCTTAAAATACCATCAACGAAATAACTTCAAAATACCGTTAACCTTAAAATACCATAACACAAAAATTTAAATTGCCGTTAATCTTAAAATATCCTAAAGAAATAACTTTAAACTTTTTACTTTCAAATGCATTTTTATCGTCATAAACTAAACACTAATTGCATTAAAGGATTTAAACGTGCTAAAATTTCAAAACTTCTCTTCTATAATTATATTTGAACTTTTTTTTATTATTCTTAAAAAAAATAATAAAAAAAGAAACAAACGGCAGCTGATGTATCACTAACTGAGCACAAATAGTACAGAATTTTTACGTTACCAATACAAAGGAGCGCTGCCTTAACATGTTGACTTAGCAGTAGATAATGAAATCGTTCAGCAGATTGTTTTAGTAGATTACTTAGTAACAGTTGAGCTTCTGAAAAACGCACCCATTGACTTTTAATTTTTATTGGACAGTTATTGCAGCTGTTGACAGAACAGGGATTTTGTCGTCAGATATAGCGAATTTCATTTGCTCCTAGCGGGAAAAATTAGACAAAAATCTAGCGATTTTTTATCAGCCGTAATAAAATTTTTAAAAAGCAGCATAAGTAGGGTGACCATTTTTTTCTGACTTCAAATCAGTACAAATTTTAAAAAATATTATTTATTTATTTATTTATTTATTTATTTATTTATTTATTTATTTATTTATTTATTTATTTATTTATTTATTTATTTATTTATTTATTTATTTATTTATTTATTTATTTATTTATTTATTTATTTATTTATTTATTTATTTATTTATTTATTTATTTATTTATTTATTTATTTATTTATTTATTTATTTATTTATTTATTTATTTATTTATTTATTTATTTATTTATTTATTTATTTATTTATTTATTTATTTATTTATTTATTTATTTATTTATTTATTTATTTATTTATTTATTTATTTATTTATTTATTTATTTATTTATTTATTTATTTATTTATTTATTTATTTATTTATTTATTTATTTATTTATTTATTTATTTATTTATTTATTTATTTATTTATTTATTTATTTATTTATTTATTTATTTATTTATTTATTTATTTATTTATTTATTTATTTATTTATTTATTTATTTATTTATTTATTTATTTATTTATTTATTTATTTATTTATTTATTTATTTATTTATTTATTTATTTGCTGTTCTACACACAAGACTAAGAGTCTCATATTACAGTATAGAACTGAGTATTTGTAAAGGTAAAAAAACGTTAATATAATAATAAATAAAAAAAAAATTTTAACTTAAAAACTAATTACAAAAAGAAGAAAAAAAATCATTACAAATCATAAGGACATCAAACTAATTTTAAACATTTTCTTATCAAATCATTGTGAGAAGAAATTAATAATATTTTTCTTGAACTGCTGTGCGTTACATAAAAGTTGAATGTCATGAGGAAGTGAATTCCAGAGAGGAATGACATGAACATAAAACTGCCATTTGGACATTAGGCTATTATATTCAATTGATAATAGTCTCTTACCTCTGCTAGAAAAGTTTGAGAAATTAAGTTTTTCAAAAAGATGTTTAGGTTGGTGGGTATAGATGATTTTATGTAGGAATATTATCATAAAAAAAAAAAAATCATTATGCAGCCAACCTAATTTGTTGTCAACCGAATGTTTGGTTGAGGCAACAAAATTTTACGGTTAACCATCGTACCATTCAAAAAAACCTTACACATTTCTCCCTATTCAGACCCCAAGACAAATTTTTTTTTTGCATGAAAAAAGCCAGTGTTTTAAGTACAGGAAACGGACCCATTATTTAGAAATTTCAATGATCTGTTACTATCCCTTTTCTGATTTTTGTTGTAACAGATTGATGAAATATAGCCATAAATATATATAAATAAATAATAACCAATCGATTGGCTACAAATTTAGTTGGCAGAACATAGAAAAACTTCACATTTTGGCTACGTTTTTCTACAAAAACACGGTAGAGAAAACATCTCACATTCACAAAAATTTATCCTATAAAAGAAAAACTACATTGTACTTGTATTTTGGCTTTTTTTACTAAAAAAATGTAATATTTTTTTAAATGCCAAAAATCAGTGCAATCAGTACAAATTTAAAAAAATCAGTACACGACTTTTTCATCAGTACACGTGACCAAAAATCAGTACATGTAGGTACTGATCAAATCAGTACGAATGGTCACCCTAAGCATAAGTCTCATCTATCCATTTCTTTTTAACAGTTGACATCAGCGGCTATTGCTATTGTTTACACTAGAGGCCAGTATGAATGTATTGCAAGACATTCACAAAACATTTTCTTATACAACACCAAAATATTTTTTTTGTTTTCTGTTTTATTTATTTATTTTTTTGTAATGATCTGAATTTTACCATCTTGTAAATAACTACAAATAAGTAAAATGGTAAATTTTTGTTATATTTAGTATTAAAAATCGTCAAATCTCTCATCAGCGCATGCAAGAGAATGTTTTGTAAGACATTCATTCAGCCCTCTAGTTTACACACGCATTTCATAAAGTGACCGTCCCTGATGTTGAGATTATTGCAAAATAGGACTATCATTAACATTAAAATAACACTGACTGATAAAATAACTTAATCTACCGTTAACCTTAAAATAACGAAAAAACTTAAAGTACCGATAACCTTATTTTTAGTTCCATATAAATTTAACATTCATAATTATGGTTAAGCACTAAACTTAGTTTATTTTAAGATAAGTTAGCAGGACCTAGAGTCTTAACGTTTTATCGGAAATAATCCTCCGAATGTGAGTGTTACTACAACGGCAATCCTCAGAATCTATGGATTTTTCTAAAGAAAAAATAAAACATCATAAAGAATTTATATTTATAATAAAAATTCCCCACAATCTAAGGGTTTTAATAGAAAAATCCTTTAGAGTCTGGTAATTTTTGTATTGGAACAGTGCTTTGGATTTCAGCAGTGCTTATCTGTAGGATAAAGTACTCGAAATTTGAGGATTTTTCAATAAGAAAAAGTCTTTGAAATCTAATGATTATTCTTTAAGGGGACTCTTAGAAAACTTTTGTTTCTGAATTTTTTTTTATTTTTTTTTGGATAGAGCATACTCTTCAGTATATGCTCAGAAAATATTAGTAAAAAATTTCCACATGTTTTTTTGTAAAATATATTTTGGCCACAAAGTAATATTATATGTATGTGTTAAATTTGTACACAAAATTTTTTGGGAGCGTTTTTTTATCATTGGACAAGTTTGCCAGAGAAACCCGCTACCTCACAAGTAGCGTAAAATTTTTACGCATCCAAAATAAGGTAGCGCTGCCACAACATGTTGACTTAGCGGTAGCTAATCAAATCGTTCACCAGATTGTTGAGTAGGGGATTAGCAATAGTTGAGCGTCTGGTAAACGCACTCATTGTCTTTATTATAAATCTTATTTCGCATAATACAGCAAAACAAAAAGAAAAAAACTACATCCAAAGATGCAAGAATTGCACGCAGTCTTCAAAGAAAAGCCAATGACGATTCCTCGATGGTGGGCGAAGGCACGTTATATGAGGCAGGTACTGATGGCTTTTTATAAGCCATAAAAGTAATCAATGTATATAAAAAATAAAAAAAAAATAAAAACAAATTAAAAAATGTACGAAGTAAAAACATTTTGACCAAAAGGAAATGTCTAATAAATTCTCTACCATCGTTTTTAAGAATATTTGGGGTAATATATAAAATACTCTTTATCCGATTCTTCCCAAATTTTGTTCATACACAGTTTTTTGAAATTTTGCTGTTTTCTTAGCGTAAAATTAATTTTAAACTTTAAACGCGTTTTCCCACAACCCTGAGTTAAAAATCGGCTGCCACTGTACAGCCAAGGCAGGTTAACCGATTTCGATTCGGGTTTTTTTCTTTTGTAGGCAACAAAAAACTCTGGTCCTTATCGATACCCTTTTTTTGAATTTTGGTCAAATAAATTTTATATCCCCGAGCAAATGTGTTTTTTCTTGCCTTTTTTGGAATTTTTAAGTTTGTGTGGCAACTTTGTTAAAAAAAAAATTTTAAAAATAAAAATCGGGCCACGATAAGGACAAGAGAATTTACCTGGGATTAAACATCATTTTACATTTTTATTTTCCGATAACTAATGAAGGCTGCACAGTGGCAGCTGATTTTGCCTTTTTTAAAAAAGGCCAGTAAGGAAGTGGCAACTCTGGCGATTTTGGCTGGGGAAATATAAAACTGACATTTTTTAAAAATACTACAATAACATAATTTTTAAATAAAAAAATAAAATATTAAAAATATAGTTAATTTAATTTTTGACAAACGTTCAAATATGCCCTTTAAAATGCTGTTGTTACAGTATTTACCCCCCTTAAGAAATTCTTTAAGAGTTTTTCCAATTCTAAATTTGTACTTTCATTTATATTTTTTATTGCGAAATTTCTCAGAACCTTTGTAATGACTCTTTATTCTTTTAATGTCCGCTTACTAAATATCCAGTTAAAATTTAGCCAACAGTTAAATTCAAATTTTACATGGGAAGCAACAACAAATGTGTCATTTAAAGTCCAGTTAGTTGCTACCTGTGCATTGTGAAAATGAGACCAAATTTACTAATTTTCAATACAACTATAATAAAAATGCTTATCCGTTATTTTCAGCAGCATGATGCACTATCGGAAAGGTGAAAATATTGCAAAAGAGTTAACCAAGGAAGAACTGCCATTTGAAGATTTCTTACCTAAAGGAACGGAGTTTCTGTGGATGCATGTGAGTTTTGTATTTGTTTTCAAAAATTAAAACTTAAACGATTTTACTAATCAACAAACACAATTTCTAAAGGTTAATGGTGGCACAAAAGTTAATAATGTTTTAACTTATGCAAAAAATGCCTTAGAGAAAGGAGAATATAAGCATGTAGTATGGAGTGGTAATGGTGGTGGTGTGGTGAAAACCATATCCTGTGCTGAAATACTTAAGAGAACATATCCTTTATATCAAGTCACCAGAACGTGTTATACAACGTAAAAGAAAATTGAACTCGAGATAAAAGTGTAGAGAAATATTTATTGAAATATTTTTTTTTTTCTTATAGAGTTGAAGAACATTGGATGCCCCAAATGGAAGGTCTAGAAGAAATTGTGGCCAATAGACAAATACCTTCACTGCATATATTTATGAGTTTGGAACCTATAGAAGATAATGTTGCTGGGTAGGTTAAATAAAATATAAAATTATTTTGCAATTTATAGTATAAATTAACTTTTTCATATTTTTAGTTTACAAAAACCAAATACAAATACTGATTTTTGGGTTTATAACAGTAATAATCAAACGCCATCTACATCATCCGCAAATGGTAATAATCAAAGATCAACTAACAGTAATCATGGTCATAGAAGACCAAATTATAATCAAAATAAAAGTCAATCGCAACAGCCGCAACAACAATATCAGAATTCTTCAAATAAGCAACGAGAACCAAATAACTCTAGTACTTCAAACAACAATCCACAAAGAAATTCACATAATAAACCCAAACGTAGGAAACCTTATCACAATCAAGATCGTGCTACTCAAAATCAGGCAAGGAAAGAGGAGTCTAATTCTAATCAAGGCGAAACTATGGAATCTTAAATTATAGTATATACTTATTAAGTAGATACTGTAATTTTTAATATATACTGTGTTCTGTAATTATGTTAATATTTTTAAAGAAAATATTAAAGTCTTAAAATTGTCAAATGTCTACATCTCGTAGCTTTCCTTTTTTTTTATTATGATAACTATTTGATGAGGTATACAGAAAGCGCTTCAAAAGGCGAAGTCGGAGGTAAACAGAAAAATCTAAAAACGAGTTTTAATTACGAAATTGATTATATTAATTAATATTTTAATTGATTTTGCACCTATCACTCAAATAGTACTATTAATTACTAAAAAATGTATACGATTAATTGAATCGTATACGTATTGTATACGATTAAATCTGTAAATTTCCAAGTGGGAATTTTTTCCGAAAAATGAAAACATTAACCCTATATGGATCAAGTTACACAAAATAATAATTTTTATCAAGTGGGAAAAATATTTTTTTGATCCGTTGGAAGTGATATTTTTCCTAAAATTATGAAAGGTGTTATTCTGTAAATTTCCTAGTGGGTCGTTTTTGGCCAAAAGTATAAAAATTAACCCCATATGGTTCACGTTACATAAAATAATTATTTTTATTCAGTTGATATTTTTTTAAATCAATTTAATGGCTTTACAATCTCGTAGTCATAATTAATATTAAGTTTCATGGGCCTTTTCTGAGCCCAGGCCACTAAGGGTTAAAGATTTTTTAAACAAATATAAAGATAATTATAGTCTAACTAAATTTAAGTGATGTTTTTCCGAAAACTGTGTAAAATTTGATGAAAACATTCAAATTTTGTTAAATATTTGATAAAATGAGCAATTTTTATAAAATGTCCTGGAAAGCAGTCGCTCCAAACACAAACTCGAATTATCATTTTTCCAATTTATTTTTTTTTTTTTTCTTTAATGTCAACTATTGCATGGTACAAATATTAATCGACATCTCCAAATTAGGCATTTTAAAAAATCTTTAAAATTTATTTATAAAAAACACGTTTTTGCATTTTTATCAAATTCGTGGGTCATTTTTGATTCCAGACAAAAGTGGGTTAATGATATCCGATGAAGTCACAATTCCATATCTGAATAATTTTGACTATATTAAATGAATAAGTGAAATAAAAAATTAATTTTTTCGAAATTTAGAATTTTGGGAATTTTTAATAGTAATATACTTTTTTCTAAAATGGGCCATTTTTGTCCAACTTTCGGCACGGGTTAACGTTTTCCAAAAAAAAAAAACATCGATTTCATCCATTTGGGACCATTTCCAATAAAACTGGGGGGTGTTATGATCGAAAATCGACAAATCGCTACTTTAAGGGACAGTCTAGCTCAGAGATTGTATAAAAACAAACAAATTTATTCAGTCT
Organism: Leucophora obtusa; assembly: GCA_949987735.1. Taxonomy (NCBI): domain Eukaryota; kingdom Metazoa; phylum Arthropoda; class Insecta; order Diptera; family Anthomyiidae; genus Leucophora; species Leucophora obtusa. Next base: position 42,960,304 of record OX465299.1, on the reverse strand, counting down.
CGCTTGAGCATTCGTTCAATGAAATTGTGTCAACGCATGTTGGTTGCGTTACACTGTACGAAATGTTTGACGAAGAATGGGAATTCGATTTCTCGTTTACTGAAATTTTTTCGGTAAACGAAAATATGTTATTTTTGTCGAAAAAAGGACAATCGTTGGATTTCGCAATCTATGAACCGAGTTTAATTATATATACCTTTATGGCCATGCTGAATAGCACAATAAAATAAAATTTTTAACTGCAACGTGTTTTTCTTTCAAAATTTAATTTTTAAATTATTTTCTATTTTGTTCTATTTTATTTTTATATTAAGGTTGTTCATAAGGGGTGTGCTATCTGTTGTATCGTCCTAACAAAAAACAGAATTGTTAAAATTTTTATTTGTGTTTAACAACGATTTTCTATTCAGTTTTCTATCTGTTTGCATACTCAAACATAGGACACTAAACATACGTAAAAATGTTGTATCGTGCTATTCTCAAATGTTGTATTTTTTCAATTTAATTTTTAACAACTCTGTTTTTTGTTAGGACGATACAACGATACAACAAATAGCCCACCCCTTGTGAAAACCCTAATTCTAATTGTATGAGAAAATTATACAGAAATTTCTTTCAGTGCATTGAGAGAGGAAAAGTTACATCTCGTTCATACAAGCACAAAACTGAGGTACTATGCGTTTGCCGATCCCTGCTTAGTATAATTTTTCGCTCGTCAGCCCCGATTTCCTTAGTTTTTGGACTCATCTCAAAATAAAGCTTTCAAAGAAAAATAAGTCAGCCAAATAAACTGTATGCAACCACCAAGTTTGCTTTGTACTAAAAAAAATTAGTGTAACACACATTTATTGCATTTAGGGTTTATGTCCCGGGACGGGATTCCCGGGAATCCCGCCCTTTTTTCAATCCCGCAATCCCGGGAAATTTGTGCGGGATTTCCCGAGATTAAAAATATTGATTGTTTTGAAAATAATTGAATAAAAAATATTTAAAATTGAAAAATGCGATTTAAAATTTAATAAACTGAATTAGTAGTTATAAAAAAATATTATTTAGGCCGAGTTTTTTTGGATTTATATAAACCAAAAACAAATTTTATTATTCATCATCAAGTTTAAATACCAACAACAATACTCGTACCTCGCAAATTTGCTTTTTTTTTTAATGATGATTTTTGTTCAGTATTTCAGTTCCAAATACCGCCAAAAAAAAACTCGTCATTAAAATTAAAAAAAAATAGTTATATGTATTTTCATATTTTCAATTGATGTAGTGTTTTGAGTTTTTATTACTTCAAATAATTTCATTTAAATTTCAATTGCTATTCCTTTATTTCAGTTGTAATTTTTAAATTTTATTTATTTGTTAGATTAAATATTTTTGACCTTTGGTGTTGTTATATTTGTAGTATTGTTTGGCTCTAGGTCATAAATTAAAAAAAAAAAATAAAAATCCAAATATTTTGTATTTTATTTTTCAATATTTTATTTTTAATTTTCTTCCGATATTTCGATTTGCATCGCAAGTCATCCTCTGGGATATTTAAAAAATATTTTTTTGAACGTCACTGAGTTGAAAACTTCTCGCTGCTCTTAAAGCTTACTATTATTAAAAAAAAATATATCAGATGCTTTTTCAAATTATTTTAGATTTTTTATATGTTAATTAAAAATACAACAATGAAAATTAAATAATTATTTTTAAGTAGTTGTGGCATAAAAAATTTCTTTTATAAAATACCAATTAAAGTTAAAAAACTATTTAATAATATTTTAGTGTCCACTTTTATAAAAAGATTTAGACGATTTGCCTTTTTTATAAAAATAGACGAATACTTCTGAAAATCTGCATAGAAACATAATATCTAGAAATAGAAATTTTTGGATTCCATATTTAAGTAAAAAATCGATCTTTGTTCTGACTCTAAAGCTGGTCCGATACAAGTTTGCACCCATTAACAATTCCAATATATCCTGAAAGAATTTATGATTCAATTCTGCTAAATTTAGCAGAAAAATATACTAATTTATTTTTTTTTTTTGATTTTTTACAATTCTTGTTTAGTTTATATTTGTTACTATTGATATATTCTTAGTTTGAAAATAACACTCAGAAAATTTTATTTTATCTCCAATGCAGTAAAAGGTCATAACTGGAGAACCGTTTGCAATTTTGACTCCAAATTTCAAGTACGATGAAGTAATTATACGCTTGTTACAATCGAAAGAAAAAATTTTTCTTTTAAGATTTTACAGTTTTTGCTTTTTTAGTACAATTTTTTGCTACTTTCAGCATATTGATTTTAAATTACAGTTTACAACAATTTACTGAAATTTAGTAGCTGCAGCTAATTATTTATACTAATTTCATTGTACTAAAATTGTGATATTTAGTAAGTTTTTTAACTGATTTTAGCAAATCGATTTTGAATTGCAGTTTACATAAATTTTACTAAAGTTTAGCAGCGGCTACTAATTTTATTGTACACAGAATCTTTTTATTATTATCTGTACAAACACAGAAAAACCCTTAGATTCTGAAGATGTTTTCCAATAGAAAACTCCTTAGATTCTGAGGAATTTTTTCGTATAGATAAATTCTCAGATTTTGTGTACTGTTTTATTCACAAAAACTCAAATTCTGAGGACTAGAAAAACTTTCGGAATCTTACAGAATAAACACCAGATTCTAAGATTTTTTTGTATAGAAAATCTCTCTGATTTAAAAGATGTTTCTATTAAAAAATCCACAAATTTCTAAGAGAAAAATCTTAAATTTCAAGTATATTTTCTATTGAAAATCGTTAATATAATGTTGTTTTAATATCTGTTATTAGAAAAATTATATGATTTGTGAAATTTTCATGTATTATTATCTTTTTTTAATAAATAAATTAAGATTAAATAAAATAAAAAAATATATACATAATTTTGGGGTCTTTTCGCAATAAAAAAGTAACCTAATATTAAAGTAGAATTACCAATATTTTACCTCCATTAACATTGGTAATACAACAATTTGCCTTAGTTAATTCAACAAAAGTTATAGGTAATTTTTGGAACATAAAAGTCAAACACAAATTACCTATTCTTTATGCTAATATTGCCGTAAAACATAGCAAACTCTATGTTGCCTTTGAAAATAAGTGATATCACCCTATAAATTTAGGCAAGATTACCTATAGTTTTTTTTGTGTGTATGTGCTTATTGGGTAGTCTTGTATATATTTGCGCGAAAACAAAGTCTCTTTTCATGTGAAACTCATTATTGTGAAAAATATTTTTTTATGGAGTATTACAGTTGTTTCTAACTTCACAATTATTTTTTTTTTTATAAGAAAATCAAATAGAACAAGCCCATAATGTTCTTTTTTAATAATAGTTTTTTTTTTAATAAAAAATGCAAAAATCCAGCTCCCCCAAACCCGAAAATAAAATCTATGCAGATGCAACACCTGGTTTACCTGAAGATTATTCTAAACCACCAGCCAAATATGGTGCTCCTTTCCCACTAAATTTAAAAAAGATAAATAATAAAATTTAAAGCCACATCAGTGTTGCCATATAGCCGGTTTTAACTGTTTTTTTACAGTTTTTTGGTATGGCTAACAGTTTTCCAGTTTTTTCATGTAAAAAACAGTTTTTTTTAAATTCATGGATTTTTTTACAGTTTTTTCATATTAAATCGTCACATTTGTTTCATTTTTAATTTTTTATTATTTTTTAAACTAAAATTTAAGAATTAAAATATAAAAGTGCTTATGCATAATAATTTGAAAGCTCTATAACATGTTTATAAAATGAATTTTGTATAAAATATTTGTTTTGCAAGCCATTTATGAATTTAGAAAGTGGTTATGCATATGACCCAAAAATTACAATAAATCTTTCATATTGTCAAAAATTAGGTACAAATCGAAAAATAAATGAATTTAAAAATACCAATATAATACTACAGACTATGCTTACTGGAAAACCGAAATATTTGTATAACAAATTTCATAAAAAATTAGCACGAAATAAAATTGGCTAAGCCTTATCTGACACGTCATAGACCCGATGGACATAGACCCGAACTTTTCTGATCATTTCTTAATGAAGGATAATTTAGAAATTTATATTTTTTGAAAAAATTAATACAATGTCTCATCAAAAAACTCCAAAATTGATTTTTTATTTTTTTTTTTTAATAAATATTTGCCAATTCTTGATAACAATTTACTACTATTTTTACAATTATGATCAAGGACAATTCCAAAAAACGTAATTTTTTCAAACACATAAGTAATTCCCGACATAGTAATAATCAATCAAATGAAAGTCAATATTATGAGGAATGCATGCCACATCAATAAAGAATATTTTGAAGTACAACGTTAACCAGTAAAGTATTCTATCCTAAGTCAGGGGTTAATTTCGGAAGGGTGATTCGATTAACTTTTTTTAACTTTAGATTTGGGCCTAGGAGACCAAAATTCTAAAAAAAATATTTTATTAGGAGGCTATGCAAAAAGTCGAGTACTATATCAAAGGCAATTAAATTATTTAAATCTCGATATTTTAAAAAGTAATACCCTGGGATAATATTTAATCCCATTATACTTCGGGATCTCAGAATTTCTTCTGATTTTTAAAATTTTTTCGAAAAACAGTTTTTCTATAAAGAATCAGTTTTTATTTACAGTTTTTCTAAAAAAATATATGGTAACACTGAGCCACATTCACAATAATGGAGTACTCCACTCTGCAAAGCGGAGTGTACTAAAATAGAGATGGCATGATACAAAAAATATGTAAGTGCGAAAAAGAAAAGAACAAAATCCACTCTGCAGAGTGGAGTACTCTATCATTGGTAGCATACGGCAGAGAAACCTTAAACTGATACCCGCGACTTCTAGCGCTTTGTGATGATTACATTTTTCTATAGTTTCCTTTTATTTTTTAAAATTTTTGTTTTCGAATTATATTTGTTTATTTTTTTTTTTTTTGTCATTCTTACAAAACCATTTTATTGTAAATGAACAACAACAAATGTATCACTTATTGATCAAAGTTAGCCAACATTTTTTACGCTACTAAAATATGACAGCGCTACCTGAGCGCTCAGACTAATCAGGGCGTTCAGCAGATCACTAGAACTGTTGATTATTAAATTGTATCTGCCGAACACACCCATTGTGAATGTGGCTTAAAAATTAAATTTGTCGCTGTTACAGTAAGAAACCCCAAGAAAAGCAAAGGTATTTAAAAAAATTATTATTATTACTATTTATTGGAAAAAAAATTAAAAGCTTATTGCTATTCACACTACAATTAAAAAAATATACGTTAACAAAATTATTATGTTATTGCTTATTAACGTAACTTTCTATCGAAGCCATAATTTGCAGATATTGTTCGTTAAAACAACAACCACAAAAGTTGACTGTTGACAATTTAGAACCTTCGATACGTTTTCGTAATGGCATACTATGATAGTAAACGAAATGCACAAGTTCGTCACCTAATACCAACAGGACTTTATCAAAGCTACAACCTCTCACATTAAAGAGACTTGCATTTCCGGAAGTTATATTCCATTCAATGTAACGTACACTTAAATTGGGTGGTACATTTGATTTTTCCAAGGACATTACACGATCAAACTGTAATTAAACAATAAAATTTTATCAATTAAAATCAGAGTTGGCAAGAGATTCATAAAGTTAGTAAGATAGGATAACGTTATTTCAAAAGTATTTCGTTATGGTATTTTAAGTAATTTCGCTAGTTAGTTATTTTAAGGTTAACGGTATTTTAAGTTATTTCAGTTATTTTAAGGTTGTTTTAAGGTTAACGATAGTTTTTTGGAATTTTTTAACAACTTTACGGTCCGTCACTTTGTAAAACTAGCAATAGCTGTCCAATAAAATCTGAAAGTCAATATTTCATGTATGATCTGTTGAAAGGAATAAAGAAAAAATTTACTTAATTCGTTAGGATTTTTAAAGGTTAATGGTATTTTAAATTGTTTTTATTTCGTTAGGGTATTTCAAGGTTATCGGTATTTTAAGTTATTTCGTTCGTGGTATTTTAAGGTTAACGGTAGTCATTTGAAAGGCTCTTAAATCGTTATTGTTCTTTTACGGTTAGTGTTTGCCAACCATGGCAAAAATATATATATGTATACTTACCCAATCTCTGACGTGAAACATGGAATTACCTGGTGAATATTTTTTACTGATTAGAGCAATTCTAGGATTTTGCGGGAGCCTGTTAAAGTTTACAATAATATTTTATATTAACACAAAAATATGAAAAAAATGTTTTTCTAACTTACAATTTCGGATTAAATGTTAATTTTAATATAACAAATTCATATCTACTTGGTGGTGCCATTGTTGCTTTTATTCTTCGGTGTTTGTGGTGCTAAGGACTTATTCGTAATGAATTTCGTTGCCGATCTTTACTGACCTTTTATATACATATTTTCTTGCTTCACGATATACTCTTAACAAAAGTGTTTTATGATCTTCAGATGCTTAGGGAATTTGTATGATTTAAATAGGATTAGTTGGATTTAGGTAGTAAAAATAATCTTAGCGTTATGTTAGAACTTGATTAGGATTAGGGTAAGCATTTATTTGTGTCTTGAAATCAGTACGAAAATTTTACCTAGAAAAATCGGTAATAAATTGAAATGTCTTGAAGTTTATATTAAATATATTTCACTTTGTTTCCTATAGAAAATTTTTCCGATTTTGAAGTGAAAATATCCAAGAGAAAAACTTCAGATTACATACATAGATTTTTTATGGGAAAATTTTGTAGATTGTAATTAGGCTTTTGTATTAAATAGTCTTTAGATTCGGATGACTAATTACCTGCGAATCATAGGCAATAACGTCCGATTTTCTTCATTCGATTTAAAAATTGTAAAACTAACAATTATGTTATTTTATTGCAGTGAAATTAACGATTTCTTAGAAGTGAAGGTAGAAAAAAAGTTATCACAGTTAAATTATAAATTTGTATGATTTTTAAGTTTAAGCAATTCATAAACTTACGTAAAAAGCTGAAATTTCTAAAGTTATGGACAATGTTGATTAGGGTAGAGGGGGATCCTTCGCCAGTGGGGCACAAACACTAATCCCATTTTTCTCCGATGTTAAGGGAGATAAAAAATTGGAAAAAATATATTTTGTGTATTTTTCAATTACCTTTCCTTGACATCCACTTTGACGAATTTACATCACATGTGTTTTTGGGGTGCCAAAAAAATAATTGAAAGCAACATATTGCAATAACTTCCGCAAATCGTGTGATAGAAAAATAATTTTTCATTATGTTAGACCTATGATCCTAAGCTTTCAGAAAATAATAATTTGATTTTAATAGGTATTTATTAAAGTCCCAGCAAAATATTGGTAATGACACTTCATTACTATCTGCACTACCAAAAATGATATATCATTACCTTTTGCATTATTTTATAATATAAAATAATGAATTCCTAATAATGGCCTATTGTATTCATTGTTTCTAAATATAAAATAATGACTTACTTGTATTAGTTGAAATAAGTACTTTTTACACAGTTAAATTTTTTTATTATATGTAAATATGTTTTATGTTTAAATTTTTATGACGAGTCCTAAAATTACACACTACAGAAAACTTAAATTTTTCTGAATGTATTTCCTAAGCTAATAGTATTTGCTGAAATCCTTATTTTTAAGAATCAAGTAAGCAATCGGATAACCACTTATAATTCAACTTTTTGTAAGCATGTGTGTAACCACTTATTATTCAAAATCTCATAACTACTTACTTCCCATTTTTTCGTAAGCGAGCGGGTAAGCGTGACTACTTATAAAAACGACCACGCCAAACAAAAATAATGAGTTTAGACGCCAAAAAATAAGTTGTGCGGAGCTATGAATTTCTATTATATAACCACTTATTTGGTAATGAAAGATTTTGCTGGGGTGTGAAAAATATTAATTTTAAGTTAGTGCCTGTCTCTGGGGCACAATCACCAGATGGCCCCTGGAGCTACGAAGAGTTGGTGCATCCCTGCCTAAAATGCTCTATAAGACTTTTCTATATGTTTAAACTATGTTTAATAGTAAATTAGAACAATCCTGGTCATTCTTAAATTTATATTACTTATTCAGTCTTTTGTAATTTTGAAGAATCATTATATTATAGTTTCAAAATATTTTTTTTTAATTTAGTGAAGATTTATTGATTAAAAAGAATCAAATATCTTAAAGAACTTATTCCAAATTATTTATTTCAGTCATTAAAAGATTGAATTTGCCATACTAACAAATTTTTTTTGTTGAAATTGTATCTAGCTCTTTTGGCGAATATCTCCCAAGTTTGGGGCTGTTACGCCGATTTGGGTTACTTTAAAAATCATTAAAAAACTAATAGAAAATATGCAAATAATTAGAATAAAAATCATAGAAATTAACCCTCTAACCGGCAAGCCCGCCTCCAGGCGGGGTATATTAAATTGACCAGAAATGCGACAAAGGAGTATTTTAAAATAAGAAATTATGCTTTTTCAACAGAAAACAAAATTTATTAAATTTTTTGTGAAGAATTTTTTTGTATACAAGGCACGGTTTGGAAGCGAGAAAGTGTCAAAGACAAAATTTCGTAAAATTTCAAAAATTAAATATTTTAAAACAACCAAAATTTTCAAAGATCTTAAAAACATATTTAAATTGACTAAAACAATTGATAGTGTCCATGAAGTAAGATTGGAGCTTAAGCTATTCAAAAAGTTCCTTACTTTGGTCCAAGGACGCACAGATTTCCATAAGGATACCTTTAAAGGACATCGCCTTAACTTCAAAACGAATGGACGGATTTTTCTGAAATTTGGTAAAACGATTATATTTGGTATAGGTAGCAAAGTTTATAAGTTTGAATAATTTATATTGAAGTTTTGGTGCGTTTTCGCTCAATTTCGCGTTTTTCGAAAAACGAAAATCGCTACAGCCTCCTAAGTAACAGCACAAAAAATTTAATTTTTTTATTGCAATTACATCTTGGTAAGAGAAGTAATTTGTGCCTAAACCTAGTAATTTTTAAGCGCTAGTTTTCGAGATTCACCCTTAAACTATCTTGGCCCATATCGCCTAAAGTAGGCAACGAAAAAAAGTTTTGTAGAAGAACTTATTGTTTATTTTTCGAGAGGAACACATGGTATAAATTTCATTGCAAAAAAGCTTAGGCCGGTTAGAGGGTTAAAGCCAAGATATGTAGATCTTCAATTTCAAAGTAAGTTTTGAAAAATAATTAGGGGTTAAGAAATGACAGTGCTTTGGAAAAAAGTGGCGAAGGATCCCCCTCTACCCTACTTGAAATAGTTCAAACTACGAATAGTTCAATCACGAAATTATTGCCTAAAATATTACCCTTTATTAAAATGTTGAAATTGTTGAAATAATATTTATTATTCTATTTTGTTTATTCCAGTGCTTTACCCAGGGGTATGGCATCACCAAAAATAAGTTAAAACAAAATCGTTATCACTAGATGGCACTTTGTTAAAAAATGTCAATTTTCTTCTTTTATTTAAATTTAAATAACAACAAACAACAAAGCAAAAAAACAAACGTTTATCTCAAATTTTATTATTTGAATATATTCCGCGCTTGTTTTTTCTTATTTTTAGCAGTTTTCGAGTTTTTAAATATAGGATCAGCTGATACTAAACTGATACTAAATAGTTGCTGAGGTAATATTTCAGCGCCCTCTACCGGTGAGTAGTGTAAGTTTTGATTTCCTATCTCTATAATTAATAGTCTCTGTATTTACCACTGAACTAGAAAGTTTTAGGCTTTTTTTGTTTTTGATATGACTTAACCACCTGTATTAATTCCAATATTATTTTTTTAGTTTTCTTGTATTTGTAAAAAAAATATTAAACTCCTTAATTAACGTAGTTGTTTACGAGTATTTTGAAAATTTTAAATCGAATGAAGAAATTCCATTGTCATTAACAAATAAACTAAAAATCTGTTGAATTCCCAAAAATTGAATTCTTAACGATTGAATTCAGTGTTTGAACAAATCGAATGACGAAAAACTGATTGAAGTTTTTAAAACTAAATCGAATGGGACCAATTAGGACTGCATTCAATGTGTTAAATTGCAGTTTAAAGTGCTTGGGCGTAATAATTTGAAAACCTTATAACAAGTTTATAAAATGAATTTTGTATGGAAAAATTGTTTTATAAGCCATTTATACATTTAAAAAGTGATTATTAGACCGTACCACAAAAAAAAAGTTATTATTTTTGCAAGTAGGTTTCGCAATGAATTTTTTTCCGAACGTAGGGGGTCGCTTTTTTAAATTTTTCGTTATATATTTGGCATTTACAGTAGGATCTTAACGTATGATAAATTGATGTGTTGGTCTCGAGGGGACCAATGTTTTGCTCCAAGGGTCATTGACCTCAAGTATCCCATTCCGGTATATACCCACCAGATCTCAGTTCCTGCCACCCTAACGTACCATCCTAATGTAAAAAAATTAAAGCTCGGAAAAAATTATTAAACTTTTGCTAAGAAAGTTTTTCAATAATCCCAGCAGAAAATTTTTTATTTTTTTGCCGAACGTAGGGGTCGCTTTTTTAATTTATAGCAAAACACTTGTCTTGTCGAGGCAACAAAATCGATATATCACACTTTAAGATCCGACTGTAAATGCCGAAGGTATAACGAATAATTAAAAAGGCGAACCCTACGTTCGGCAAAAAATATTTTTTTTTCGAAATTGCCTTGCAAAAATACTTTATATTCGAAGGTGTACCGTTCACTATTTTTTCCTGCCTGAAAGGTGGGTACGGTCTAGTGATTATGCATATGACCCTAAGAATTCTATCATTCTATAGTTAATCAGAATTGAAAATAAGGTGAAGTCTTCAGAAGCTCTGCCTACACGCAAAAAAAAATGTTAAATCACATAAAATAAGGGTATAAGTTACCTAGTTATAGTATGTATTATTATATCCAAGTTTTTGTTATAACAAGATAATCGGCTTGGTAAAACCATAAGGAAACAAGAACTAACGATTGCTATACAAAAAAAACTTGACAAATATCTCTTATTTTGTTTTTGGAATTGTTAGCAATAATTTATTAAATTTTAACTGTATATTATTTATTATATTACACTAAATTCACTTGTTATTTCCTCCCCCATATTTAAACAACTTTATTAAATTATTTGTATATATACTTAATATATTCTATATAATAGGCTTATTAATGATACTTATATACTTCAAAATATTAAATACCATTCCTTTTCGTGACGGCTTGCGTTTTTGGAAACACTTCTCTTTTCTTTTTGGCAGCAACAATTTCTATTATTTCCATTCAGATTTTCCGCACCATGTTTTAAAGTCAAACTTTTGTTATTTTCAATTTTTGTTATTTTAATTATATTTTTAGGAATTGTACACATTTTACAATTATCTGGCAACAAATAAATGAATTGTAAAGCTTCCTAAGTTTGTTTTGTGTCTCGTATATACTATGTTTTATCTTTTTTCCCATAATATAACTAAATATTGACAATTTTTTAAACAGATAAGGAAAGAAAGTGATTTAATGTAATGTAGAGAAGAATTTTGATTGTACCAGTGAAAAGTTATATTTTTAGGTAATTTATATCTAAAATGAAGAGTCTGATTTGAACTAAGCTTATGAAAGCTATTTTTTTCTGTATAAAATCGTGTTTAACAAGCATGATTATATACGCTAGTTTTTTGAATGTATGATAAAGTTCATTTTGTTTAGAAAAATAATCTGATTCTGAAAACATTTTCAGACATACATATTTTTGTTGTACTACAACTATTTTATACTTCGAACGTTTTCCTGCATTTTAAGGAAATTTTAATTATAAATTTTTTGTATTTTTTGCCCGTAGAGTTAAAGAAATATTTCACCTTTAGAAAATTTTTTAGATTTTTTTTAAGCGTTTGCTTCAGAAAACTTTTTGCTATAGAAAATCCTTCACATTATCTGAATAAGTTCTTATAAAACTTGATACTTTAATTTTTATATTTTTTTTTGAAAAGGGAATAATTTTGTATTGTTTAAAAAATCAGTACAATCAGTAAAATTTTTAAAAAATCAGTATATATACTAATCAAATCAGTACGAATGGTCACCCTAATAAGGATGCCCTTAATATTTTTGCAGGGAATTTCCAGGTACACGCATGCTACTTATGTATGCTTATCATGTTGTATGTGGATTTATTTATTATTACCTATATTTGAGTTTGTCTGGAGATCATTAAATTCCTTTTACGGTTTCGGCCTTACTGCAATGTTCGTGATTCTGATTATTGCCAAAATTAAAATAAGCGCGGAGAGATTAACAACTAAAATTACATTACATTTTATATTGTAATGATTTTTTTAGCTTTCCTTTTTATAACTGAGTTTTTAATTAAAAACCTCACAATCTCAAAAATCTTTCATGAAAAATCTTTTAAAATTGTATAATTTTATTTGAAGCCAGGCACAAATTTTCAAAATATTTGATATCCATTTTATTGAGTTGTTCACACTCACTATCAATGTTTTTCTGAAAATTTAAATGGATTTGGATTTGGATCAATATTTTCTATTTTTATAAAAATTCGGACACTTACATATATTTCAATATTAAACTGCGATTGATTGTCCTTCATTCAATTATTTTAATTTATTTATAACTAAAGGCCATAATCGGTTACAAATTTCTACTGAAAGTTAACAAAATAAGCAATAAAATTTGATTCAAATAAAAAAATAAACACCTCCCTAGTAAAAACAGTTACATATAATCGTATAAAATGTGATTAACTTATATCGGTATAAATATACAGTTTCATCCGAAAAATGGCCCGATGTTATTGTATCAGTTGTGTATCAGTTTTCATCTAATTGTATCAGTTAGGATTTCAACTAATAAAATTATACATTAATCAGATGAAATTATATCCGATTTTTGACCTGATACTATTTTACCGGTTTAGATCTAATGGTATCTGTTTAGATCGTAGTTGGTACAATTTTATATAAATAAAATATATTTGTATCCGACATTTGCCTTATATAATTGTATCAAAGTTTTAAAGCAGATATAATTGCATCAGGTCAAAATGCAGATATAACTTTATAAGTTTGTATAAAAATGTATCTATTTGGATCTAAACTAATACCATGCGACAGAAACCGATCAAATTGTATCAGGTCAAAAATAAGATAAAATTTCATCTGATTACTATATAATCTAATCAGTTAAGATCTAAACTGATACAATTAGATAAAAAGTGATAACCAACTGACACAATTATATCGGGCCATTTTTCGGATGAAATGGTATATGGATCACATTAAGTTATATATTACCATATAAAGCTCCATATTAGTTTTTTTAATAGGGCTGTTTAAAAAAGATCAGATATGGCCAGATCTCAGTAGATCTTACCAGATCTAATTAGATCTTAAAATTGGGGACAATTTGAGATCTAATTAGATCTGATCAGATCTAGGCACATATGGCGCACTTGTCCAGATCACTTTAGATTTGAACAGATTTGGCACTAGATCTGATCAGATTTTGCCAAAAGGTATTATCACATATGCCATAACTGATCATATTTGATGAGATCTGGTACAGGATCTAATTAGATTCAATCATATCTATTTAGATCCAAAAAGATCTGATCAGATCTAAACTTTTTTACACGGGCAGTCTATAATATAAGATAACAATGTAAAGATAAAATTATTAAATACAAAAAATAAATAAAAGTAATTAACAATTAGCGATAATAGTTTTTATCATGATTTAATTATAAGAGGTTAGCTACAACGCTGTTTTTTGATTGCCCTAGACCACATTGACAACAATGAAAACAATAATATTTACAAATATGCAAAAAGTAATAAGGAAGCAAATTCGGCATAAACGACAAATGTTTACACTAAAAAATTTCTAACTAAAATATTTTTGTTAAAAATATGTGAAAGAATTTTGAATATTCTGCTTTCTGATTGCGAGAATTAATTCAATTGATATGCTAAAATCTAATATTTATGAATCGTAAAGGGCATATATTAATCTATTCAACTCTGTGTATGATAACCACAGATTTTTGAATTATAACGAACCGTTTAATTTAAATGTATGTTATTTAAATTATATTTTGCACCATGTCATGTTTTTTAAGATGAATTAGGGGAAGTTTTATTCTGGTATGAATGAATGTATTTTTTTAGTTTGACCCTAGATCATAAATTAGGTGTGTTTGCTTACTTTTCCAGTAAAGTCCAGTAAAAATTACTCAGTAACAAATTTACAGAGAGTAAGGCAAAATTTACTCTCAAAAAGAAAAATATCTAAAAATGTACGCAAACTAGTGTTTCCAATTCGGTTAATCGATTAACCGATTCCTCGATTAATCGCCTCTATTTCGGTTAATGTCGAAACAAATAATTTTAAACTCAAATAATTATTCGATCCGAATAATCGGTTAAAATTGTTTCGAGCCGACAGGAAAGCTCATGCAGGTGGTGTAGCAATTTATGTAAGAAATGGTATTAATAGTTTCATGAAACTTAGATCAGAGCCCAATAGTCAAATTGAATACTTATTCTTGGAGATAATAACGAAGGACAAACAAAAATTACTTTTTGCCTGCGTATATAGACCAAATAGTGGTATTGATATCAACGATTTGCTAGGTAAAATAGAATCTTTATCGTTATTATATAATGATGTAATTATTGCTGGTGATTTCAATAGTAATCTGCTCATTGACAATTCACTTTCGGAGCCTATGCAAACGCTCGGCCTTCTGCCTATTAACACAACAATTCCAACACATTATCCAAATGGTACAAATAGTTTACTTGATGTATTCTTTGTTAATCATAATAACAAAATACTGCTCTATGATCAGATCTCCGCTCCTGTGTTTTCAAGGCATGACCTTATATTTACAGTATATAATGCTTATACTAACACTGACGATATTCATTATACATATCGTGATTTTCAAAATATTGACTGTGTGGCACTAAACCAGCGACTCGATAGTATTAACTGGAACTTAATTTACGACTTTGAACATGTCAATGATCAAGTCGCTTTTATCCAAAATAATCTCCTTGAAGTATTTAATGAAACTGTTCCAGAAAAGACTAAGACTATCAAGGCAAAACAGCCTCCATGGTTTAATTTAACTATAAAACGTTTAATTGATATGCGAGATTTAGCTTATAAAAAATGGAAAAGATATAAAACCCCTGAATTGCAATCTTTGTTTAAATCAGCTAGAAAAGAAGTTGTCAGTAATATTAATACGGCTAAATCCACGTATTATCAGCGAAAATTTTCATCAGCTATAGACAGCAAGAAAAAATGGAAAGAAATTCGTGAAATAGGAATTGGTAAAAGAAGTGTTTGCACTGCTGGTTCTGACGTTGATATTGATAATTTAAACAACCAATTTGTTGAAATTCAAGTGGAAAGGCTAATTGGAAATGAATATGAGAAAATCCATACAGTGCCTATTGAGAACTGTTTTTATTTTCGATGTGTTGATCAATCAGAAGTTCTCAAAAGCTTAACATCGATTAAGTCAAATGCTGTGGGTTTGGATGGAATAAATCCTAGATTTTTAAAACTTGTCACCCCTAAACTCCTGCCCTTCTTTACGTATATTTTTAATACAATATTAACCAAGTCAATTTACCCTGATATGTGGAAAGAATCGAAAATAATTCCGATTCCCAAGAACAACAGTGAGTTTAGACCAATTGCCATACTACCATTTTTGTCCAAAGTCATGGAAAATCTTATGCAGCATCAAATTAATGAGTTTTTAAAAGAGCGTAATCTTCTAACCGCAAAACAGTCTGGTTTTAGAAAGGGACGAAGCTGCATTACAGTGCTAATCGAAGTAGTTGAGGAACTAAGATCCAAATTGGATAATGATATGGTATCTTTTCTTGTACTACTGGATCACAGCAAAGCTTTCGATACAGTTGATCACTCAATACTTCTAACAAAACTGCAAAAGCTTTTCCATTTTTCTAATTCTGCAATTAAACTTATTTCATCATATCTTTTAAACCGCAAACAAGTTGTCTCCTTGAATGGCTTAACTTCCAATGCTGTTGATGTTGTTAGAGGGGTCCCACAGGGCTCTATTCTTGGTCCACTCCTTTTCTGTATATACATTAATGATCTTCCTAATGCTCTGAATCACTGTGACATTCAAATGTATGCAGATGATGTACAGCTGTACTTAAGCACCAAAATGGAAGATTTGCGTCATTGCATTGAATGCATTAACTATGATTTGAATAAAATTCATAATTGGGCGACTGCAAATGGTTTGTGTATAAACCCAACAAAATCAAAATGTATATTCTTATCAAAAAATAATAGGAAAAGACTTGCAAATGATGATCTGTTGATGATAAATGACAATAAAATCGAACTTGTTCCATCATCAAAAAATCTGGGAATAACGTTTAATACTGAACTTTCTTGGAAAAATCATATTAACATTTCGGCTGGGAAAGTTCATGGAATGTTGAGAAACCTGTGGGCTGTTAAAGCCTCTACGCCCTTTGAAATACGGATGCTTCTGGCTAAAACATATTTAATACCTGTTCTACTATATGGGTGTGAAATATTTGCCAACTGTGACTGTATTGACTATTATCGACTTGAGGTCACGTACAACAACATAGCCAGATATGTATTTAATCGTGGTAGAAGGGATAGTATTTCATCATTTTCGTATCAGTTAAATAATATGTGTTTCAAAGATTTGTTAAAATATAAAAGTCTCATGATGATGCATAAGCTAATTTATATAAAGGAACCTGAATTTCTCTACAGGAAACTTACTTTTGCCAAATCTCCACGTGGAAGAAACCTGATTTCCCAAAAATATAAATATCTTTTGTCTACAAGACAATTTTTCAATTATACAATCGGTCTTTGGAATGATTTACCCTCATATGTTCAATTGCTTAGCAACACATTATGTTTTAAAAAGGAACTTTTAAATTTGTTTAAAATTAATTAAATATATTTATTTTATTATGTTTTATGTTCATTTTGAATTTATATTTAACTATGTTTACTTTTAAATTTTAATTTAATTATAAATGCTATTGAATGACTAATATTAATATGAAAATTTGATTTGCTATCACTGTAATTTATAAGATTTATTCTTGTTGTGATAGCTATTGAAACAATAAATAAATAAACTAAACTAAACTAAAAAACTAAAACAGGTCGATTAACCGGTTACAATTTTTTTTTCTCTTATTTTTTTCCCAAAACTTCATAATTTTCTTAACTTTGGCTAAAAAATTACAAGAAAAGCCTACAATAAACATAAAATTACTAAAATACCACCAAATTATTTTAAAATTGAGTGAAAGTGGTCGTTAAGCCTTTTTTAAGCAAAATAAAGGTATTTCTAAAACTACCCAAAATACACGAAGTGTCTGGCTGGATCAGCATCGAGGTGCTCTATAGGCTTTAATCAATACAGTAGGCGATTTTTGATTCTGTTCTTTTAAAAATTAAAGCTAATGTAAATTCTATTTCCATGTCCTTCAAGGCAAGGTTGCATTTTTTCAAATATGTGTCCCACAACTGTCAACTGACATCTTAATTCTGTAGAAACTCTACCTTTTCTCACATATCCAAAGAAAGTATAATCGATTCAAAACCACATCAATTCTACAACATGTTCAACTACACCATTTTCAGTTTTATTTCAAAATTGTTTAAAAATGTGTTAAAATTATTCAAATATATTTTAAAATTGTTTAAAAATGTTTCAAAATTGTCTAAAGTGATTCAAAATTATCCAGAAATTTTTTATATTCTTCCAAAAATGTTTTAAAATTGTCCAAAAATCACTCAAAATTGTTCAAAAATGTTTTAGAATTATCCAAAAATCTGTCTAAAAAATTAAAATTGTCTAAAAAACTTTGATATTTGTCCAATTGCATTTCAAAATTGTCCAAAATGTATTTTAAAATTTTCAAAATGTATTTCAAAATTACAAATATATTTTAATATATTTTATTTGTATTTAAGAAAATTATATTTATATTTTAAAATTGTTCACATACATTTCAAAATTATTCACTTGCATTTAAAAATTTTAAATCTATATTTCAGAATTGTAAAATTGCATTTAAAATAATTCCATTTGTATTTCAAAATTCTCCAAATGTATTTCAGAAATTTCCAAATGTATTTAAAAAGACTCTATTTGTATTCCAAAATTTTCCAAATGTATTTAATAAAATTCCAATTGTATTTCAAATTTTTCCAAATGTATTTCAGAAATTTCTACTTTTATTTTAAAAGCATTTTTACAAACATACATGTTTTCTCTTTCATAATGAAAATTTTATAGGAATTATGAGACTTAAGAGAAAGAGAAAGCATGTATGTTTGAAAAAATGCTTTTAAAATAAAAATAGAAATTTCTGAAATACATTTGGAAAAATTTAGAATTTTATTGAATACATAAATACAGAAGGGAATGTTAGCACAAACTTTGGATAATTTTGTTTATTGTCAATGGCATTAAAAACGGAAAAAAGACTGAGAAATTTAACAATTGTTTATGATATTCTTTAGTCTACTAACTCTACTATTCAGAAAATTTTTTTGCAAATTTTTGTAGAGTAAATTGGTATTTTCATTTAACTAATATTTTACTCAAATGGAACTAAATTTTCTTATTTCTTCAGGGGAGGAGGAAGAACTTTGGATAATAATTTTTTTAAATGCAATATTATATTTATTGTAGTGTTGATTAAATTTGCATTCAAAGAAAGTTTTATCCAAAGTTTTACAGATTAAAAAAAAAAAAATTCGTAAGAAGTAAGAAATCTACCTTGAGTTATGCTCTTTTTAACTTACTAATATTTAGAAAAAAGTCTCCTAGTTTCAGCAGTTTTTTTTTGCCATTTTTAACTAATTTTTAATAGCTTCAGCTATATTTTACATAAATTTTTCTATTAGTATAAGAAATGTTTCAATTTAGATAATCTCAGATTCCGAAACTTTTCAACCTTAAGGTACATTAACAAGCGAGAGAAAACTGCTAGGGATGGAGCAAAAACACTCCAAAATAGCTAAACTCATTCAAAATAGAGCTAATTATAGGTGATTTTTGTTTTATCTCTAGCATTTTCTCTCTAGTGTAGATGTGCTTTTTTAATTTGAATTTTTTTTTAAATACATCATGTTCATGTGTCATATTGATATTTAACAAAAACAGGAAGCTGTTATTGTTTTTGTTGGTAAAAAGTTGAGGAAATACATTAATTTTGTTTTAAACGATTAATCGATTAATCGCCAATTTTCTCGAATAACCGACCCGAATAACCGGTTAATCAGTTTTAGTGATTTTTCGAATAATGCAATAACCGGTTAACCGCCTATGTCGAATAATTGGAAACAGTAACGCAAACAGAAAAATTGTAAGAATTAGGAAAATACTGCTGAAAAATACTCTTTCCTAAAAATATCGCTAAATCAAACTAAAAAATCACTAGAAAATATCTAAATTATAAAAAACTTAAAAAAACGATAAATCGCTAAATTTCACGAACTTTTCAGGTTCTGTTGAAAAATTTCACAAAAATAGCTATATTTTTCAAACTTCTTAAAAAATTATCGATACATCGCCAAACTTTTCGAACTTTTAAGTTTTTCATAAAAATTTAGCGATAAATCGCTGAATAATAATGATTCAAAAATTCTGTCAAGGAAACAAATGTAAAAAAGTGCTAAGAAAATGTCAAGACTGTTAAAAAGAAAAAGCGCTAGTTTTCTAGCTAATAGCTAAATTATATTTTACCCGCTAAACGAGTTGAAATATCGCTAATTTGTTGAAAAAATAGCTAAATTGACAACAGTTATTAAAATAGCTGACTGCGAAATAAACCTATTCAAATTATTGGATTAATAAATAAAACCTAATAAAATTATCAGTTACTTACTTCTTCCATCGTAAATAAGCTTATATTTAAATATTTTTTGTTTTTGCAAAAAATTATTTAAACATTTTTTAGACAAATGTTTTTTTTCTTCAATCAACCATATGTTTTTTTTTCTTACAAATTCTTACTAGCAAAAATTCATCCAGTAAAAACTTGTAAGTTCTCTGGTATTGAACTGTCACTTTACTCTCTATTTTTCCTCTCTCCTTACTGAGTAATTGTGTAAACAAACACCTTCCAGTAAAAACTTGTACAAATTTGTACGAATTTGTACAAATTTTTGGGTACCCAAAGACACTTATTAATATCACTTTCTGTTTAAATTATTTTCAAATTAAAGTAGGGTTGGTAGCCAATACCGTTAAAATACCGTTATCGATTCAAAAGCCTTTCAACTGACTACCGTTACCCCTAAAAAACCGTTACCGAAATATCCGCAATACCGTTATCCTTAAAATACCGTTACCGAAATAACTGAAATACCGTTATCCATAAAATACCGATACCGAAATAAATAAAATATCGATAACCTTAAAATACCGTTACCGAAATACATGAAAGGTGTTCATAGTATACTAAAGTAGCCCCACTCATTGAGAGCTTGTCCGTATCTCATGTAGTTGTAGTGGTATTAAGAACCATATGTACAAGTAAAATTACAAATACTACTTAATTTTTTAAAATGACCGAAAATGAGTAAAGCTACTATATTATACTATGATAGCGTTATCTTTAAAATACCGTTACCGTTATTTTTAATTCTCTGCTCTTGGTCATATTTCATATAAATTAAGTCAATTAATTCGTTTTGTTTTTACTTTAGTTTGGTTTTTGCAAAAAAAAACGCGGTGTGCACCGAAATAGCTGACTACCGTTACCCTTAAAATACCGTTACTGATATAACTCAAATACCGTTAATCTTAAAATGATGTTACCGAAATAATCCATATATCGTTATCTTTAAAATACCGTTACCGAAATAACTCAAATACCTTTATCCTTAAAATTTAAATTTAACTGTAATCTAAATTTTAACTGGACATTCAGTAATCGAGCCTAAGTTGTTTCGATTTCTCGTGAAAAAAACTGTTATACTCCATATAAGAAAAATTATTTTACACGACGAGTTTCACGTGAAAACTGTGTAAACTTTGTTTTCACGCAAATTGACTTGCCTATTCCTACGAAAAGTCTGTGACTCTTAGTTGTGACTGTATTCCCCATGTGTTTGTTGTTGCAAAGTCATAATAAATTATATTTATTCAAAATTTTGTTTGAAAATTTCAAAAAAATTAAGACCAGGGGGCAAATTTCCGCAGACGTAATAGAGTGTTATTCGATAGCAATTATTGTTACTTAAAACATTACAAATAATAAAACTATCCAGCCAGTAAAATACAAACGGGAAAGCGGTGGCAATGCACTTTAACAGGTGGTACAAGTACTGGCAAAAAGTGCTTTCCCATTCCCAAAATGATAACATCATTAGACAAAAGGACCGGCTGTTCAAAAAGCGACGAGAAACCGAAACAACTTAGGCTCGATTACTGAATGTCCAGTTAAAATTTAGATCACAGTTAAATTTTAATTTTATATGAGAAACAACAACAAATGTGTCCGTTAAAGTCCCAGTTAAAAGCTGAGCATTCAGTAATCGAGCTTTACCCTAAAGCACAGTAAGTTTATTCGAACTTCATATTTTTTTTTTACAAGAAAAGCAATCAGAAAAAACCCCTAATGTTTCTTTTTTAATAATAGTTTTTTTTTATGGAGCAGAACATTTTTTTTTTATTTTATCAAAAATATTCTACTTTGTTTTTTTAGATTCATTCAACTTCACGTCCAGCTCCCCATACGTTTAACACAAAGCTGCACCCAGAAAACAGATTCCTGGTTACAACCGAATTTATTGTCAATCGAATGCTTCGGTTGTGACTACAGAATTTTTCGGTTGTAACTACCGAAATGTTGTCATTATCAAATAACTATTTACTCTATTGATATTCAGTGGCCACAAATGAAAATTTCTGTCACGCAATCGAACCATTCGATTGAAAGCATGAATCTGTTTTCTCTGTGTGTTAAAAAACCAAACAAATTAAGCCCTAAATTCATAAACGCTTTTTAAAGTTATAGCAGGTTTACAAAACGTCATTTTCATACAAAATTTGTTCAATAAACCTCCTATAATTTTACAAAGCGTTTATGAATTTAGGGGTAAGAGTTTAATCACAACTATGTCGATTGTGGACCGACGACAGCAAAAGTCGTCGCGGATAATTTAAATTCAGCGACAATCGACCGTCGACATTTGTTGACGTTTGGAAAAAAATTAAAGCAAAACAAGAATATGGTTGTATGTTTTTCCCCACAATTCTTCACCAATTCAATCGGTTTTGCACTAATTCTTGTTGTTTTACATTTTTTTGTATTTAATTTTGCTTTTATGCGGTAAATTATGTATTTTTATTTTCAATTATATTTCATCTGTCAAAAAAATAATTTTCTTGTAAACGAAGTACGAATTTTTGCAACTCTAATACGAATTTCTGCAACTCTGTTCCCTTAATTAGTTAAAAATATGGCAAATATTTGACAAATATTTTGCGTTTGTCGTCACGAAAATAGAATAGATTCTATTACGATGACAAATCGCCGGACGATATGGCGACATTTTACTTCCCATGCAAAATATATGGAAAGGCACATGTCGTTGTCGTTGTCGACCCAGTTCTGATTAATCTCTAAAACAGATAAATAACACAGCTCTGAAAAATGAGACAAAATTGCTAAGTTGAACAACTTTGCAGTTGTTTTACGATAATTAGGAGGTGCTGATTTAGAATCTGCAACCGTTTATTCAAATTGGATCTAAATTTTGCACAATTCGCTATTTTACTTTTTTCCACCGATTATATTAATAAAAAATTTAAAATTTAGTAACTATAGCTTCAGAAAGAAAATCTCTTATACAGTTTAAATTTCCATACCCTATTTTTCAAACTGAAGTTTGTACCAATATCTCAATAACTTTTGTAAACATAGTCGGTCAAAGCCAAAATTTCAAAATTTTTGAAGGTTTTTTTTTAATTTTTAATATAAGGCGATGTCGGATTTTAAATACCAAAGCCAATTTGGAAAGAAAAGAGTCCAAAATATGTATATGTATGTATGTATGTATGTCATATTGCATAAACAAATTATATGCACTTTTAGAGAGTTTTATAATTAAATGTAGATTTAAAAAATATATTGTATATGTGTACTAGGGATACCAAACGGGAAATCCCGAAATCCCGGGATTATTTCTCAAAAATCCCGGGATTTCCTTTTTTTTCAATATTAATATAAACGCAAATAAACAAAGTGAGCAATTTTAGATTACCTACACTCTAAAAAATGTTTGTAAATTTACTACTATAAAATGGGTAAAATTTTGTTTAATTTTACGAAAATTAGGTAAATATAAACAAAAAATGCGTAAACTTTTTTCATACACACTTCCATACACAATAATACACACACAAAGTATTTTTAGACATTATGTGCTTATAAATAAACACATTGTGCCTAAAATTACTATTGTTTTGTTAAATAAAATTTTTACGCACAAAGTTGGTAAATATACTATCCAATAATAGTAATAAATACTCTGACATTTCAAATTGGAAAAAATTTAAAAAAAAATTATAAATAATAAAAAGAAAAAGCGAAAACGGATTATTTTTTGTGAATTACAACATTTCCACAAACACATTATAGTCTGGAAATAGCAACATAAGCATGAAATTGTTTTTGGTAATTATTGTTAACGCATGTGGTAGTCTAAACCTCATTTCAAAATTGAAAACGCCGTAAGAGAGACACGGCCTACGCAGGAACTACTGGGTGCAATGACTCCTGCTTAAAAAAATGCCTTCTTTGCAAGGGAGGCAGTCAACCAACAACTTTCAACAATAACGGGAAAACAACTGGGTGCGATGACTCCTGCTCAACAAAATGCCTTCTTTGAAAGGGAGGCAGTAACCGTCAACAATAACGGGAGAAAACGCTTTAAGAGAGATATGGCCTACGCAGGAACAACTGAATGCAATGACTCCTGCTCAACAAAATACTTTCTTTGCAAGTTAGGCAGTACTCAATGAATACTGACTTTGTTGAGCAGGAGTCATTGCACTCAGTTGTTCCTGCGTAGGCCATATCTCTCTTAAGGCGTTTTCTCCCGTTATTGTTGACGGTTACTGCCTCCCTTTCAAAGAAGGCATTTTGTTGAGCAGGAGTCATCGCACCCATTCAATAGTTATAACAAATTTTTATATGAATTTTATACAAATGCCTTAAGATCCCAAAACGACTAATTTGGACATAAACGATTATGAGAGAATGACTCGGATATTATTATTAATAAAATATGTACTAAAAATGAATTTGTTATTTTATTTAAAAAAATTTTTGGGTGGTGCTTAAAGTTAGCACACCTGTTGTAAATGTACGCATTATATTTTATTTGTACGCACTTTCTGTGGATTTTTGCGCATTTTTTGTGGATTTTTACGCATTTTATGCGTACATTTACACGTGAAACGTGCTTTTTTACACACAAATTTAGTAAATTAACACACTAATTTCAAAATTTCATTTAATTTTTACGCACTTTCAATGTAAAATTACAAATTATTTGTGCACCAACTTAAACACAATGTGCGTATTTTTTTTCAATTACGCACATAGAGTAAATTTACCCAATTTATAGTAGGAGTTCAGTTTCCTACTATAAGTTGGGTAAATTTCAACAGAATTTAATTAGAGTGTACGTTTTTCTTGAATTTTCTCATATTGACAAGAAATTGATGCCAATATATTAGTAAAATTATAAATTAAGTAGATTATTCGAGTAAACTATGCAAAGACTTTGACACTTTGTTTGTCACGTTTGTTTGTTATTTTACCGATTTATTCTTCCAAGCGAAATTCGATTTCTGAAACCTAATTTTGGCTGGGACTGTAAGTTTGAATTCTTCCATGAAAACATTTGATAACGATAACCAAATTACTTTGTTGCTGTAATTACACAATTTAGTGGGCAAGGTTATCGCAACGAGTCTGTTTTAAAATCTGCTTACAAAATACTGGGCTCAAGTGTACTTAATGACAGGCCTTCATATATTATCCCAGCCGGAAAAATACAAACGGGAAAGCGATGGCAAGGTATTTTAACAAGTGGTACAGTACTGACAAAAATTGCTTTCCCATTTCCAATATGATAATGTCAATAGACAAAAGGACCGGCACTTCAAAAAGCGCCGGAAAAGTACTGGAGAAAGAAAATTTTTAACTTTGGCAAAACGCTGCCAAAACCAATAAATAGGTGGTTTGAAATTATATTTTCCAAAATAAAATTTAAAAAAAGTTCATAGTATCTTTTTTTGGCCCTGCCGTGATGTTTTGTAAAACAAATACTGGCAAAACGATTTTTGCAAACGCTGGCAAAGCGTCCCAAATGAGTGTTCTGCCAGTCATTTATTTTTAACATCGCGGTTACCCAGTGGTATGCAGGTACTTGATTTCTTGTACCACTGTCAATTTCTGACTGAGATTTTTCAATATTCATAAAATGTACCACATTATTAATTGACAACTAATAAATAATTATAAAACTCTTTATTTTATAAAAAGTTAGTTACATAACATAAAAATTTTTACAAATAAAGGAAAATTTAAATCCCGAAAAATCCCGAAATCCTGTAAAATCCCGGGATCCCGAAAAATCCTGTAGTCCCGAAAATCCCGAATCCCGGGATTTTCAAATATCAATCCCGATTGGCATCCCTAATGTGTACTAAAAATCTATTGTACTGCTAATAGGGATACCAATAGGGATTGGCACAATAATTTCGCAAAAAAATCTATAGTGAATGAAATCTGATGTTTTTAGAAAAAAAAAGAATTCAGTAATAGCACAGTAGATTTGTAGTGCAGTAGAAAAAAATTTCTTTTTTTTTTAATCTGAATTTAATTACAAAAAGCCCTAAAAGTACCCTATGGGACATTTTAACAAACTGTCACCGAACTGGCCCCTTTATATGAAATAGACTGGGCACTTTTACAGGGCGTTGTCATAGGAGGGGGAAATTGACCCCTTGTGACATGTCACAAGAGAAATCCCAGGACAGGTCTTTGTTTTTATGAGAGTTCAGTAACCTGTCCTAGCACCTCCCAATTATGCTAAATCCACTACAACACCATTCACCTTTTTTTTTTTTTTGTAGAGCAGAGTAATTAAATTTAAAATTAAAATTTGTCGCTGTTACAGTAATAAACCCCAAGGAAAGCAAAGGTATTTAGTAAATAAATTGTAAAACACTTAAAAAATTTGTTATTATTACTATTTATTAAAAAAAAAACTTTAAAAGTTTATTGCTAACACACTACAATTTAAAAAAATACGTTATAAAATTATTATAATTATTACAAATCAGAGTAAGTATTTTCCATAATGTAACATTTTACCCAATCCATAATTTGAAGATATTGATTATTTAAACAACAACCACAATAGTTTACCGATGACTCTACAGATCCTTCGATATTTTTTGGGAATGACATACTTTGGTAGTAATTAAAATATATAAATTCTTCACCAAATACCAATAGGATTTTGTCAAAACGATGACCGCGCAAAGTAAACAGACTAGCATCTCCAGAAGTCACATTCCATTCAGTATAACATACACTTGAATTGGGTGGTACTATTTCTTTCGCAAAAGACAATATCATATTAATCTGTAATTAAAGAATAAATTTTTATCAATTAAAATCAGAGTTGGCAGGAGATTCATAAAGTTAGTAAGAGCGCATAACGGTATTTCAAAAGTATTTCGTTAGGGTATTTTAAGATTATCGGTGTTGTAATTTCGTTTGGTTATTTTAAGGTTAACGGTACTTTAGGTTATTCCGCTAGTAGAATTTTAAGGTGAACGACAGTTCTTGTTTAGAATTTTTTTCACAACTTTACGGGCCGTCACTTTATAAAATATGGACATAAGTTTAAACAATAGCTGTCCAATAAAACCTAAAAGTCAATATTTTATGTAAGATCTTTTGAGAGAAAGAAAGTTATTCGTTAGGATATTTTAAGGTTTACGGTATTTTAAATTATTTCGTTATTGTATTTAAGGGTCAGTAGTATGTTAAAACATTTCGTTAGGGTACTTTAAGGTTAACGGTATTTTAAGTTATATCGTTAGTGGTATTTTAGATTAACGGTAGTCATTTGAAAGGGTTTTAAATCGTTATTGGTATTTTATGGTTAGTGTTTGCAAACTATGGCAAAAATATATACTTTATTTCACTAAAAAATGCTTACCCAATCTCTAACTAGAGTCAAAGAAGAACCACTTGGTGACTGTGTTTTATGGGTTACAGTAAATCGAGGATAATCAGGATGTCTGAAAAAGTTTCATATTTTATATTAACACAAGAATATATTAAACAAAATGTTTTTCTAACTTACATATCTGCCATAAATATTAATTTTAATATAACAATTTCAAATTTAACTTGTGGTGCCATTTTAAGAGTTATTGCTTTTATTCTCCGGTGTTTGTGGTGCTAAGGACTTATTCGTAATGAATTTTGTTGCCTATCTTTACTGACCTTTTATATATTTTCTTGCTTCAAAATATACTCTCAATAAGTGTGTTTTATGAGCTTCAGATGCTTAGGGAATATGTATGATTTTCAGAGGATTAGGTTGTAAAAATATTCTTAATTTTGTGTTAGAAGTTAATTATGAGGGTCTTAATTCTTTCCAGGGAATTTCCAGGTACACAAATGCTACACTCAATAAAAAAGTCAGTAAAGTCAGCAAAAAAATGTTGATGTGTCAGCAAATTTTTAGTCAGGAGCGTGCTTGCAAAAAAGTTGGTAATTTCAGCAAAAGTGTTTGCTGAAAATCAGCGAGCTGATTTTTACCACAAAAGACAGTAATCTCAGCAAAAGTTTTGCTAACACTTAGTCGATTGCAAATTTAAAAAAACCTTGCTAAAATCACTAAACTTTTTGCTGAATATTAGTAGACTGAAAAAAACTCAAAAAATTTGTAGAGAAATTTTACTCTAGTTAATTTATTTGCTGAAAATTTAAATATAGAATTTGTGTAGAGTTGTTTTTTAATTATCATTTCCGTTGTCTGTACTACATCCAGACAAGCTGAGACATCTACATCTTGTCTACCTGATTGTCGTCCATGCTATAATTGCGGTTATCAGCACAATTTTTGTAGCAAAATAGATTAGTAAAACATTAGTTCAAAATTAGTTAAGTGCTTAAAAAATATAACTAAAACTTTTGCTGAAAACGGAATTTCAGCAAAAAAAAATTGCTGAAAACTAGTAAACTTGATATACAAGACGCTTTACTAATTTTTCTAAGTTATAACTTATTTTTTTGTGTGTATGCTTATCATTAAATCGCAGATGGTAGAAAAAATACTCAAATTGTCTGTGCATTTATTTATTATTACCTAAATTTAAGTTTGTCTGGAGGTCATTAAATTCCTATTACGCTTTCGGCTTTATGTAAATATTCAAGATTCTAATTATTGAGAAAATTGAAATAAGCACCGAGAGATTAATAACTAAAGTTACATTACATTTTATATTAAGTGTAGGCACGGATTTGTCACCGATGGCCAAATTGTGGTTTTTCATAAATCATAGTGTGCCGCACCGTACAATAAAAAAAGAAAACTACAAATCTTTAAGTAAAATGAAAGCGGAAGGAACTATTGTTTTTTTTTTTTTTTTTGGAAAATAAAAACGGTTTTTAAATCCATCTATTCCAAAAGTGGTTCCACATGAACTCATTGCAAACTCTACTTTTTTCAAATTCTGTTTTGTTATTTTTGAATTACATAAGTAGAGTAATTGGAACACTTTTTTTATAGTTTTTGCATTGATCCGTATTGTCGCGGAATCGGCCAAAGAAAATTTGAAAACTCAACGAGTTATAAGAGTCTGAATATTATTCCGACAACATGTATAAAAGTAGCCTCTTGGATTCGAATTTTTGTTCAACAATTTCGTTGCGCACAGCATAAAAAATCCCGGTCCTTTAAAGTGACACTATGCACTAAAGGGTTAATTTAAACAATGAATACAAACTTAAAGATTTAGTCAGCAATTTGAGTGGTTTTGATAAATTAAAATGCTGACTGTTTCACATAGACCAATACGGGGCTGTATTAAGACCAATGCGGCGCATTATTATAGTCAGCACTAAGTACGAATTTTAATAAATTTTCAAACAAAATTTCTCACAAAAGTAAAATTTAAGTTTAAACTCATGCTTTGTGCTGACTATCGCCCACTCAACATAAAAGTCTGTAATGGCTAGTGAAAATTTTGATGTTATTACTGGAAATTTAGATATTTTGTGCCCTTCGGTATATTTTGTTAATTTTACCAAATCAAGCCTACTGATTTGCAGTATAATGAAATTAGTAGAAAAAATTAGTAACCGCTACTAAATTTTAACAAAATTGTTGTAAGCTGTAATTTAAAAATTATTTGCTAAAATTAGCAACAAACTTTACTGAATATTAGTATCACTCGAAGGAAAAGCTCCGTCATATTTATAAAAAGCTTCATAAATGTGATGAAAAACAAAAATAAAACTTGGCAAATGTAGTAAAAAGTTTTTTTTAATACAAAATGGCATTTTTTTATTTATGAAACGATAATAGTTTCTTAAGGATTTGTGAATGTCGATAAAAAGCATGCAATTTTCAAATCGATTTTAGTTCCGACTATAAAATTGGCACTAATTTTTTATCTAAAATTTTTCGAAATAAAAAACTTAAAAAAATTGCAAAATAATATATTAAAAAAAAGTTTTTAAATAAAAAAAAAATTAAATTTTAATTTTAACAGGGGCCGCACAAAAATCAGCAAAGGGCCGCATTTGCCCACCGTTGTTTTATATCGTCTTGATTTTCATTAGCCTTTTGAAAGACTGAGTTCTTAATTTTAATCCTCACAATCTCGAAAATCTGTCATTAAAAATCTTTTAAAATTTCAATATAACTGATATCCATTTAAAGGAAAGAAAATCAGTTATTGAAATAATCAGAATCAATTATTTAAAAGTCATCAGTATTACCAACTACATCTTTTCTATTTAAAATATACCAAATCTCCTTGTTAGTTTTGTCCTGAAAAGTTAATCCGTGAGCCTACCTCTTCTTTTTCCTAATTACATTTTTTGCACGATTTTTGCAACTAGAAAAACTTTTGTCATCACTTCTATAATTTAAATAAGTACGATACGCAAGATACCTAAGTGAGTGATGGTGTTATATTTAGCGTTTTTTTTAATCACCTGGATTTAGAATTTTTCATACAAAAAGGGGATTTATTAAATCCAAAAAAAGCTGGATTTTATAAATCCACAATAAAAGTACAATTATATAAAACAGTCTATTAATTTAATGTCAAAAAAAAAAAAAATACGAATGAAAATTAAGAGAGAAACAAAAAAACTGAAAAACTAACAAATACAAGGTTTTTATTAAATTTTTTTTTATGAAATATGTTTAGAAAAAAAAACTACACCTCACCAAATACATATTTTCCATCTTGGACATGGAGAAATAGCTCAAATAGATTTGGCAATTTTTCACTCTACTGTAAGTAATTTAATTAAATCCAATTAGTGAATATTAAATATTGCAATGGAATTTTTCAATTGTGTAAAAATATAAATTGAAGTGATAAAACTGAAAAGGCAGACTGTCTATCGCTGTTTTATATAAAATATAATTATAACTTAAAAGTTAAAGTAAAATCCTTCATCATCGAATTCGGTATTAAAAATTAGGGTGAAAGAAGTGTCGGACAGAACATTTTTTTTAAAATAGGGAGAATCTAACCCCATCTGTTAAGCACTTTTAGAACTCCTTTTTGGATTTATTAAATCCAAGTGATTAGAAAGTACGGCTATTATTTCAAATCACGTACCTCCCCAAAGAAAGTATGAAAAACCTGCAAATTATTGTTTAAAACAGGGTTGGCAGGCGATACCACTAAAATACCGTTATCGATTCAAAACCCTTTCAACTGACTACCGTTACCCCTAAAAACCGTTACCGAAATACCCGGAATACCGTTATCCTTAAAATACCGTTACCGAAATAACTGAAATACCGTTATCCTTAAAATAACGATACCGAAATTAATGAAATATCAATACCCTTAAAAAACCGTTACCGAAACAAATTAAATACCGTTACCCCTAAAATACCTATACCGTTATTTTTAATTTTCTGTTTTTGGTAATTGTACGTGGTTGTTTAGTATTTTTCGTATACTAAGATGGTAAATTGATTCCGTTTTTAATCTCGTTTGTTTTTTGTAAAAAAAATTGCGGGATGCATCGAAATAACTGACTACCGTTATCCTTGAAATACCGTTACCGAAATAAGTTAAATACCGTTAACCTTAAAATACCGTTACCGAAATAATCAAAAAACCGTTATCCTTAAAATACCGTTACTGAAATAACTATAAAACCGTTATCCTTAAAATACCGATACCGAAATAAATGAAATAGCGTTACCCTTATAATACCGTTATCGAAATAATCTAAAATAGGGTTACCCTTACCGATAACCGTATCGTTTCGGTTACCATCCCAGGTTTGTCTACATTATTAGTTAAATACATATTGCCAAAACCACTTTGCATTACCGCAGTTGTTAAAGAGGAAATATTAACTGCATCAGAATCATAACACATCGGCTGAAAAGTCCGTAGGATTACACATTGGTGGTGCACTAACGAAAAATCCACATAATTTCTGGAACTACCCACCTTCAGATGATACCTGTCAAAATTTAATGATAATTGGTTCATTAGTGAAAAAGTAACAAATGTTTTAGTGACGCTACCCAGGTAGAAATTGCCGACTTTACAACAAAAATTGTACTGGGAGAGCACTGTTTTTTACAAAATGCCGATACTAATTAAAACGTGCTTTGCCAGTACTGTTTTCTGAAAATTAACGAGCTTTTTTAATTTATTAAAATTAACAATTTTATAAATTTTACGTATTTTTACATATATTACACAATATTTAGGTAAGAGAGACATATCCTTTATTTTCTTGTGAAGTTTCGAAAGAATTCATTAAAAATCTGTGATGTACACTAAGGCTTGTATTCAGAAAAATGTTTTGGATTTTATTACAGTTTAATAAAACAAATTAACATGCAAAACAACAACAAAAATCCTACAATAGCCTCTAGTAAGACTAAAAGTTTTTTCTGAATAACCATGTAAGAAGACAGTAAAGTACTTGCAAACTACTAAATTTGTTATTAAATGTACTAGGATAATACCAAAAAAATATAAAATCCCAAGCCTGCGCCAAAGTTGTGAAATAACTACGGCCAAGCATTTATTGGTGTTATCATTTCGTTACCTGGGTACTTTTGCGATTTTGAATACAATGGATTCAAAGGAATTTCGTGTGTTGATTTATTATTGCTTTTTATCGTAATGGGAAAAAACACCGTTCAAGACAAAGCTTGGCTTGATAAGTGTTAAGGGTGAGTTACCCAACCGTAAAAGAAACTGTAACGAATCAGCTGTTTCGAAACCACAAGAAGAAATGTATATAAATGGTTACTAACGCGTAAATGTAAACGTACTTGCCGGATCATTCTGTTGAAATCAGAATTTTCTATCCGTCATCGAAACAGCTGAATGAATTTAGTAGGAAAAAATATAAAATGAATAAAAAAAATTGATTCAAACAACAAATAAGGAATAAAAATTAACAAATAAACGGAAAAATTTAGAATAAAACGAGTAAAAAGGTTAA
Source organism: Leucophora obtusa (assembly GCA_949987735.1). Lineage (NCBI taxonomy): Eukaryota > Metazoa > Arthropoda > Insecta > Diptera > Anthomyiidae > Leucophora > Leucophora obtusa. Next base: position 42,927,363 of record OX465299.1, on the reverse strand, counting down.
AGTCGGGCATGCCGACTATACAATACCCTACACCAGTCTGGGTAAAAGCCAACTAATGTTTGGATCCGAAATTCGAATGGCTTAAAATGGGGCTTGTGTCAAAATTTTCTATAATGTGAGTCAGCGCACCAAATTTCATTAAAATATCTTAATATTTGCGACTTACAGTTTGTAACCAAGCCAATTTTGGGGGAACCCTTATATGGGCACCAGGTCTAAATATGGACCGATGTTCACCAAAATCAACAGACTTCGTCCTTGGGCCAACATAGGTCTGGGTACCAAATTTCATCAAAATATCTTAATATTTGCGACCTGTAGAGTGCGCACAAGAATGCATGGACAGACAGACAGACAGACGGACGGACATACAGACGGACATCGTTAAATCGAAATAAAAAAAATTCTGAGCCGATCGGTATATTATAAGGTGGGTCTAGGACCAATGTTTTTTGGTGTTACAAACATCAGCACAAACTTATAATACCCTGACCACATAGTGGTATAGGATATAACAAAACGAGTAAAAATGTTAAAGTCGGGAATGACGACTATACAATAACCTACACCAGTCTGGTTAAAAGCCAACTAATGTTTGGATCCGAAATTCGAATGGGTTAAAATGGGGCTTGTGTCAAAAGTTTTTATAATGTGAGTCAGCGCAGCAAATTTCATTAAAATACCTTAATATTAGCGACCTGCAGTTTGTAACCAAGCCAATTTTGGGGGGACCCTTATATGGGCACTAGCTCTAAACATGGACCGATGTTCACCAAAATCAATAGGCTTCGTCCTTGGGCCAACATAGGTCTGTGTACCAAATTTTATCAAAATATCTTAATATTTGCGACCTGCAGCGTATAAACAATATAATTTTGGGGGGACCCTTATATGGGCACTAGCTCTAAACATGGACCGATGTTCACCAAAATTAATAGGCTTCGTCCTTGGGCCAACATAGGTCGGTGTACCAAATTTCATCAAAATATCTTAATATTTGCGACCTGCAGCGTATAAACAGTATAATTTTGGTAGGACCCTTATATGGGTACTAGGTCTAAACAAGGACCGATTTTAACCAAAATCAATAAGCGTCGTCCTTGGGCCGGCATAAGTCGGTGTACCAAGTTTCATCAAAATATCTTAATATTTGCGACCTGTAGAGTGCGCACAAGAATGAATGGACAGACAGACAGACAGACAGACAGACAGACGGACGGACAGACAGACGGACATCGTTAAATCGAAATAAAAAAAAATTCTGGTCTAGGACCAATATTTTTTGGTGTTACAAACATCAGCACAAACTTATAATACCCTGACCACATAGTGGTGTAGGGTATAAAATCACACGAAATAGATGCTAAATAGTAATGGCGTTTACGGTTTTCTATAAGTGTACTTTTTAGCTACGGCACGTTACAGTTACATCACATTTACGTTTACGGTCCCCTAATCCGCCCTTAATTCGGACTCTGCTCCATGGAGACAATTGGTAAAAAAGTGGTTTGCTGACTTTAAACGTTGTCGTACAAACACCGATGACGCCGAACGCTCTGATCGCCCAAAAGAGGTGGTTATACCGGAAAACATCAAAAAAGTTCACAAAATCGTTTTGGCAGACCGTAAAATTGCAGGAGATAGCTGATACCCAGTGTAGAAACGGTAATGACATATCATTATTTTTTGGACTACCAGTAATGACACCCACTTACCTTCTGCATTATTTTAAAACATATAATAATGAGTTACTGATAATGACATATTTTTATCATTATTTCAAATAGAAAATAATTTTCTAGATTATTTTGAAAATTTTTTGAAATTTATTTTTAGACCCAATATTTTTTATACACTGGTAAGGATATATGTAACCACATATTTTTTGATTTTTTGTATGTTGGCGAGTAAGGTTACTTGTGTGCAGCAGGTCAATTATGTTTTTATCTATTAAATATTATATGTTGATATAGCTCAGATAGTAGAGCTATTGACTGGCAATCTGTAGACCCAGGTTCGATTCCCGCACCAGCAAATTTTATTTAAAAAAAAACAATAAAAAATATTTTTTTATATAATTTATTTTTTTGAAAATCTATTTTTAGACTCATTATTTTTGTCAGTACTGGTAAGCACATAGGTAACAATATATTTTTTGATTTTTCGTATGCAGGTGTGTAACCATAACTCATTATTTTTCGCGACATCGCCATATAAAGGTAATAAGAAATGTAATAACAAAAGTAACTAGTTACCATAACCAATTATGTAGTTACATGATATGGTAATGATTTTCTACACTGGGTACCTTAAAGATATGCATGAACATTTTTCCATGAGCAAGCTGTTTTCGAAATGGGTGCCAAGTTTGCTCAGAGTGTTTCTGCGAGATAAAAAGGAATTTTTGGTCGGTATGTAACAATAGACGAAACTTGGATCTGCCAATTCACTCCACAGTCGAATCGGCAGTCAGCTGAGTGAACAGCAACTGGCGAACCTCGCCCGAAGAAGCCAAAGACGCAACAGTCAGCTGTTAAAGTTATGTCATTAGTGTTTTGGGATGCGGCCATTGTTGCCATAACGGTAGGGTTGCCACATAGCAAAAGTCTAATAACTTGACACTTCGCAAAAAATAACTTGATTTAAAAAAAACTTGACAATAAAAAAAATTCAATGTCCATATGTGTGCAGTAGGGTGATTCTTAATACAAAAATTTATAATTTTTGAATACACTCGCCATTTTATTAAGATTCATAAAAAAAATTTCGGTTTTTTTTGGAATTTTCGGGGACAAACTCGATAGTGCTACCAGCCATTGAAGTTTGGACATAGGGGTTAAATTGACCAAATAAAAAAAAACAACACGTAGAATTACAAAACTGACGAAATTGATTAGTGTTTTATTTTTTTTGTAGCAATTATTCCTGTATAATAAGAAGAAAAAGATGAAGTCTGCAAGAAGTCGTTGACATTTTCAAACTGTAGGCCAAAAAAATATATAAACTTTCCATAGTTTTCGAATCGTCGATTTGAAATTTTAACATATTTTTTTTCCCAGTAAAATTATTGTTTACCGATTTTTAAGGAAAACCGTATTTCCCAAATTTCTACTCACGCTCTCAAAACCAAAGATATACCTTAAGCGCCATTTTATTTTGATAATATATCATCAATTTAATAAATTTATGAAAAAGTTTTGGTTTTTTACGTTTCAGAAAAGAAAATATGCTAAAATTTTAAAATGGCGTTGCGAGAATTATGAAAAATTTATATTTTTTTTTTGGCCTAAAGTTTGAAAATTTCAACGACTTCCTGCAGGCTTCATCTCTCTTTTCTTTTCTCAAAAAAATTAAAACACTAATAAATTTCATCAGTTTTGTAATTTTACATGTTTTTTTTAACTACTGATACGACAAAAATTTAATTTAACTTGACAAAATAAATTTGACCTTGGCACTTGACAAGACCTAAATTAACTTGACAATCAAGGCCATTCAAGGCCATGTGGCAACCCTACATAACGGCGATTTTCTCGTCAGATCTAGCGATTTTATTTCGTCCCTAGCGGTAAAAATTGTCCTGTAGCTATTAGCCAAAAATCTAGCGATTTTTTATCAGCCGTAATATAATTTATAAAAATCAGATTTATGTTAAAAAATATTGTAAAATTCGCATATTAATATTATTTTATTATAAAAAAACAACTTCTTAAACGATTTTAGTAAAAAAAACTTTCTAAAAAATACACATTTCGATAAAATAAGGGTATGTAGTTTTTCACTGTAGAATGCACTCTTTTGAATATTTTCAATACTAATATTAATTCAATGAAAATCGGGATTCATTATTTGCAGCTTAATCGTAAAATTTTTTATTATTTACAAGTTTATAACACTTCTTATGAACATATTAAAGAAATTTTTGAGTAAAAAACTCCTTTAAGTACCATTTTCGAAAATCTAGCGATAAAATCGCTAAATCCTTGCACTGTTTATAAATCTGCCGATTTTCTAGCGATTTTCGGGTCTGATCTAGCCATTTATTTTGAAAATTTGTTGGCAACACTGGATGCGGCTGGAATTTTGTACATTTCCAGACTTAAAAAAAAATGATCGCTGGAAAGGGATTTCGTTCGAATGAAGAGGTGATTGCCGAAACAGAGGCCTATTTTGAGGCCAACGGTAAATCATACTATAAAAAAAGTATCGAAATATTAGAAAGGCGTTGGAGTGATTGTATCGCTCCTGAAGGAAAAAAATGTTTGTTTTATTGGTTATCATAGAAATAAATCTGTACAAATAGCAGAAAAAGTTACTAAAATTAAGTTAAAAATGATGCTGCAGAAAAAACTGCTAAAATTAGCAGAAATGTTTGCTAAAAAATTGTAAACTGCTGTTTTCAAATTTTTGGTTTTAAACGAAAGGTTTTTGAGAGTTCTTTTTATCGGTGTATAAAACATGCTTCAGCATGTTTATTTGTTTAGGCCACAACACAAAGCATCAAAATTTTAGGTGGTTTTGTATGGGGATGTATACAGGGTTAAGTGTCAAATTCATAATCCTTATCATATTTAAGTGAGGGGATGTTTCAACTTTTTTCGATATTAGGCCTACTTCGGGTTTGAGACGAATTTTCCCAAAAGTCTATATTTTAAAAGATTTGGGAACCTCTGAATACTTAACATGTGCAATATGGGTATCAGACTTGTTTTTTTAGAGTAAATTTTGGTTATGTAAAAAGAATTTTAAATTCATAAATTTCAGACATTTTGCCATACAAAATAGTATGAAAAATTGAGTTTTTACCAAATATCTATTTTTCCGCATTGGCTAATGTAGTTTTCAATAAGCTTTCCAGCGATATATAATACTATACACTAGACCGACTCACCTTATATGGATAGAAAAAAAGCAAAAAAGTGCCCTACTCAAAATAAACCTTGGTTTGTTTTATGATGGTCCCCAAAATATTTCTGGTCTAGGAATGAGATCTCTCGAGCTGGATCATTTTTAAAAAAGGTCTTTTTTTATTTTTGGCAGAATTTTGGTATTGATCTAAAGACAATATACACAATATTGGTATCATATGAAAGGTTTTTTTAAGGCGCGTCCAGCGGTATATACAATCATTCCTAGAAATGTCCTGTTTGCAAGGATATTCTACAAAAAAAAACAAGTTTTTGACTCTTTTGTATGCAGAATTTTGTGATTTAAATGTCAATCTTATATATCTTAATCTCTAGTCGATGTAAGTGAAATCAGAAATTCGCGTTTTATCAGAAATTTAATATGGTGGAGAAAATATGTTTAAAATAGGGCAATATGGATATAAAAACTTTCCTTTTGATAAGTAAATAACCGCTAAGTGGATATAGTTTAGAATTTTGCTAATTTAAAACATTTTTCACGGTGCTCTGGACCAAATTTTTATAAACTTTGGAGTTACCCCAATTCAATAAAAAAATTTTATGAAATTTTTTGTAGGTTTATTATTAAATAAAATATTTTCTGAATCTAAATATATGCTAACTAAATCTAAATATATGCTGACCCTAAATAAAATTTTATAATAATTTTTTTTCGCGAAAAAAAGATATTCCGCCAAAAAAAAAAGCGCGTGTTGGGTTTTTTTCTGTTAAGTTGTATTTTTGTCTTACATCAACTAGATACTGAATTCAAATGCAGATTGCAGTAACTCAAAAACTTTAACAAAATTTGGTCCACAGCATCACGCAAAATATATGAAATTTGCTAAATTTCGAACTATATCCACTTTGCGATGATTTACTTATCAAAAGAAAAGTTTTGGTATCCATATTGCCCTATTTAGAACACATTTTTTCCTCCACATTGAATTTCTGATAAAACGCGAAAAATCGCGAATTTCAAAAAAATCTGAAACACGTGTTCACTTAAATCGACTACAGATTATGATATGTAAGTTTGACATTTCAATAACAAACATCTCCGTACAAAAGAGTCAAAAATTTGTTTTTTTTTTATAGAATATCCTTGAAGATAGGACATGTCTGGATACGCTTGAACGCGCGTCAAAAAGCCTTTCATATGACACCCATATTAAGTATGTTGTTTACAGCTAAAATGGAAATTTCTAACAAAAACTAAAAAAAGACCTTTTTTAAAAATGGTCCAACTTGTAAGATCTCGTTGCTAGACCCGAAATATTTTGGGAATCATCATAAAACAAACCAAGGTTTATTTTGAGGGGGACACTTTTTTACTTTTTTTCGTGAGTCGGTCTACTATACACATACTATAAACACAAACATACATATTCTTAAAAATATCTATTCTTTCAAAAATTAAAAAAAAATCTAAATAAAATAATATTTTTCAAGTTTAAATGCTCGCTGTTTTATAACCGTTACCTCGATTTCGATAATCATTACCTCATTTTAAAGGTAATAAAACAAGTTTTGCATTTTTTGAAAAAAAAATTCAAAAATTAATTAATTAATATTTAGTTCGAGGCCAATTTCCTTATTATGAATTAACATAGCAAGTACTTTTTCAAAAACTGCCATTTTTCTTCATCAGGATACTCTCCTGACAAACACTTCACAGAGTTTTTGCTTTCAAAAACCTGTACACTTTCAGGAATGAAAAGACGATCGTTTCGGGGATTTTCCAGGTCCCCTTCATCAGTTTTCTTTAGAAAGTGGTGGCAGTAGTGCAATGCAATTTGAAGCATCAAATAAATTAATATATTTTATAATTAATCAATTAAAAAGGTCTAAAAAAAAACAATTTTTATTTTTTAAATAAAAATTAAAAACAAACAAATTCAAAAATTTATATCAAATACAAATTTAATTGGTCTTTTTTGTGTTATCATTAGGGCAAGGAATTTCATGCACTTATCAATCGAAAATATGTGCCTAAAGAATGCGGCAAAAAAAGCCAACTATGCATTAAAAACATAAAAATATGCGCTAAAAACAATTAATTTTGCAGAAATAACGTACTTTAAAACATAAAATATATGTTAGTTATTTTGCAAATAGATATAGAACTTGAAGTTTTTCCATAGGGGAATTAGGTTTTTAAGAATGTTCATTTTTAAAAATAATGCAAAAAAAATATTTTCATTGAATCAAAATATGAAAACGTATGTTTCCAATTTTTTTATATTTTTTTAAAAATTAAAAAGATGTTACTAAAAATTAAAAATATGCATAAATATGCATTAAAAAATACAAAATATGCATTAAAAAGGCACCAAATATGCATTTTTTTTAATTTATTTATTTAATTTCTTATAATTCAGTATGATGATTTAATCTTGTATAGAAGCACTGAATAGTTTTTATTTAAGTCAGTCATTTAACCCGTGTAAAAAAGTAATGATCTAATCAGATCTTTTTGAATCTAAATAGATATGATTGAATTTAATTAGATCCTGTACCAGATCTCATTAAATATGATCAGATATGGCATATGTGATAATACCTTATTGCAAGATCTGATCAGATCTAGTGCCAAATCTGTTCAAATCTAAAGTGATCTGGACAATTGCGTCAGATATGCCTAGATTTGATCAGATCAAATTATATCTCAAATTTGTCCCCAATTTTGAGATCTAATTAGATCTGGTAAGATCTGGCCAGATATGCCTAGATCTGATCAGATCTAATTATATCTCAAATTTGTCCCCAATTTTGAGATCTAACTAGATCTGGTAAGATCTACTGATATCTGGCCAGATCTGATCTTTTTTACACGGGAAGTCAAAATATGCAAAAACATGCATTCTTGTTAAAATATGCAAAAATATGCAACTACAAATCGATGCCATTTTGTTCTAAATTTTATTATTCGGGTAAATATTTAGTCCATATAAGTTTTGGACTATTGAGAAAAAACATGCATTTGCATGGAATTCCTTGCCCTAATTATCATTTTGAATATATTTCACAATATGATGTTGTTTTTTTAGTTAAGTCAAATTTTTATTATAACCAAAAATTAGACTAGAAAATTTCCTTTCAAATGATTTAAGGAGTGAGATCATAAAAATGTTACCACACATAAAGTTAAATAAAAAACAAGCCACTGAATTTTAACCCCTCAATTCATAAATGCTTTGGAAAGTTATAGCAGGTTTACAAAACGTCATTTTCATACAAAATTTATTCAATAAACCTCTTATAATTTCACAAAGCGTTTATGAATTTAGGGGTAAGACTTTAAACCAATCTTTATTAAATGAAATTTAATACGAAATTAAACAAAAAAAAACCGCATGGAATTCGAACCACTACGAACAAAGTTATCTACTTTTTCCGGAAACCCTCCCATTAAGGCTTTTATGGTAGTTTCTGTCACGTTTTTAGAGCAGGTGGTCCATCTACGTTTGAAATCTTGCATGTCCTGGGAGACCTTTTTTGTGCCTTTTAATTCTCTTTTAACAAGAGCCCAATATCTCTCCACTGGCCTGAGCTCCGGGCAGTTTGGTGGATTTGGCTCTCTTGGTACAAAAACCACATTATTACCATTATAACACTCCAGCGTTTTCTTGCTGTAGTGACAAGATGCTAAATTGGGCCAAAAGTAAGTGGATACATTGTGCTGACTCAAAAATGGAAGAAGTCTCTTCTGCAAACACTCCTTGATATAAATTTCGCTGTTTATAGAGCCAGATGTCACAAATGACTGGCTTCTTTGGCCGCAGCTACATATGGCTTGCCATACTAGGAATTTTTTAGGGAATTTCGTTGCTTTTTCGACATAAATTTTTCCGCAAGATTTCCTCGAACATCGGAAACATAAAACTCTTGACCAGGGAACTGCGAAAAATCAGCCAGGACATAAGTTTCGTCGTCCATTACACAACAGTTGTATTTTTGTATAAAATTTGATTTCAATTTTCGAGCTCTGGTTTTGGCCTCCAAATTTTTAAAAGCGTTTCTATCGTGAACTTTTTGAACTTTGTAGGACTTTAGTCCTGCCTTACGTTTCACTTTACGTACAAACAAGTCCGAGCATTGGGCTAACCGAGCTGTTTTTCTACCAGATGTGTTAGGAGCTCTCTAAAGGATGCTTTTAACTTTATATGCCTTACCAATATTACGATAACCAGTCGTTGTTCCTGTTCCCGGCTTCCTTTTAATTGTTTGGTGTTCCAGATACATTTTTACCACTTTTGAAACTGTTTGGCGGCGTACATTAATCTCTTTGGCAATTTTTTTGTATGTCCATGTTTGGTTTTGTTAAAAATATTTAATTATTTTTGAACGAACTTTTCTTTCATCGTCCATTGTGTAAAAAATTGCAAATTAAAACTCATGATGTAATTTAATTTATTAACTGACATATTTTTTAAATGTAAATTGCCGAAAAAAAAAATATGAGAAGCTTTAAACCAAAGTTATAGGCAAAAATGTGTGTTAACATTTTTATGATCTCACTCCTTATAATATCTTATACAAATAACTTATATAATAATTGTAAAAAATCAAATAGATTTTAATTGTCTAATCAAGGAGCACATAAATATTAACAAAAAAATATTACAAGTGAACAAAAGATATACAGATGGAAGGACGGACGGACGGACAGACAGACGAACGAACGTACATCGCTCAATCGTATCAAAAAGTGATTCTGAGTGCACTCGTTCCATGGTACCACAGAAAAAAGTTCGCCGTATACCGTCGAATCTAAATTATTTTTGCAAGAAGGTTTCAAAAACAAAATTTTTTTTGCCGAAAATAGGGTTCGCCTTTTTCAATTTTTCGTTATATCTTTGGCATTTACAGTCATATCTTAAAGTATGATCCATCAATGTTTTTCTCTCGAGGGGATCAATGGTTTGCTCTCCGGGCCATTGACCTCAAGTATCCCGTTGTAGTATTTACCAGAGAACTGCAAATGCTGATTGCAAAACCATCATACGTAATCAAAACATTCGTTTGCGTTCAAGCGCCGAATATACTCAAATACACAAATTCGTTGCTGATTTTAAATCAATCAATCCAAGTGATTTTTGTTGCATCTTTGATTTAATCATTGATCGTTTTCATACCATTAATTTCATTCATATTCGTTCGGATCAACAATAATAATTTTGATGTAGAATTAATCAGAAAAAACAAAAATGAACGCGTATGAGTTTATTCATGATTGCAACCAAATAAAAGAAAAATAATTAAATAACAATAAAGAGGGGATTTACAGTATCAGATTTTGTAGAGACACATTTAATAAATGGTGCAATAAGATTTTATTTATTTTTTATTTTATAAAACAACTAATACTTTGATTTATTCATGTGAGTACAAATGTTCGATCAGCCGACTACGCGTTCAGCAGCATGATGGAGATTTTATTCAACAGTGAGTTTTTTTGAGTGATTAAATGTGAATAAGAATTTTAGTGTATGATTAAATCAAGAAAAAAGTTGTTTTTGCAGTTCTCTGGTATTTACCCACCAGATCTTAGTTCCTACCACCCTAGTGTAGCGCCCTAATGTCAGAAAATTAATTAAGTTTTAATTTCATATTCCTTTTCTGCACATTAATTAATAATAGAATAAAAAAGAAAAATAATTCAGAAATAATTTAAAGTCAACCCTACTTTTTGTATAAATTACTCTAGAGACAAATTAAAATTTATTAAAAGATAACTTTTTCTGGCCAGAATAAAAGCGGATTTCGCTTAAACTTGGCACAGAGAGTTTTTAGACATTAAGCAATAGGGGCAACATTGTAGACACCGCGAATTCCAGCTTTCATGTTTTTTTTTTTGGCAACTCTAATGTATACATGGAAGTAGATATGAATACTCCTATTTATGTCAGCATATTCTGATATGTGTATGCGTTCATATATGATTATAAATTATTTCTATTTTCTACATTCGTTATAAAGGGTGTTTTTTTAAGCTAGATAGAACTTTAAATTGTAAAAAGTAACACAAAAAATTAAATTTTGATGAAACATTTTTTTTTATTTGTTTCAGTATACTCTGACTAATCATCATGAATAGACTCACGCTTGAACAACGCTACGAAATTATCCAAATTTACTTTGAAAATCAGTCGTCGATTCGCGCAACTTATAGACGCAAAATTGTGTTCAGCGATGAGGCGCATTTTTGGCTTAACGGGTTTGTTAATAAGCAAAATTGCCGCATATGGAGTGAGACCAATCCACAAGAGACCCTACAGACTCCATTACATCCAGAAAAATGCACCGTTTGGTGCGGTTTTCACGCTGGTGGCATCATCGGACCTTATTTCTTCAAAAATGAGGCCGGAGCTCGCGTTACGGTCAATGGAGATCGTTACCGCACCATGATCAATGATTTTATGTTTGAAAATATGGATGACATTGATCCGGAGGAGATGTGGTTTCAACAGGATGGCGCTACGTGCCATACGGCGAACGCAACCATCGACTTATTGAAATCAAAATTTGGCGATAAGTTGATTTCGAGAAATGGACCTGTCAATTGGCCTCCAAGGTCGTGCGATTTGACACCTCTCGATTATTTCCTGTGGGGCTACGTGAAGTCACTGGTTTATGCTGATAAACCAGCAACAATTGATGCCTTGGAGGACAGCATTGTTCGTGTTATTCGTGACATACGGCCAGCAGTGCTCGAAAAAGTGGCCCAAAATTGGACGTGCAGAATGCGCTTCGTCAAGAACAGCCGCGGTGCCCATATGCCCGAAATCATTTTCAAATGTTAATGTCACGTATTGATCTTTCCAATAAAAAAAAAATTTTGATTACAATTTAATTTTTTGTGTTATTTTTTACAATTTCAAGTTCTATCGGGCTTAAAAAAACACCCTTTATTAAGACAGAGTTTTTGGGATGTAAGCTCAACTTTGTTTAATTAAAACGAAAACGATTTTTTCAGCAATTTCTATGTTAATATGAAAAATTTATCTTTATGGAATTAAAACAAAAAAATTTTTTGTTGCATTTCAAACTAAAATACTTTATTTTCAAAATCAAGAATGTTAATTATGTAACCGTATTGTATGTTCATTATTTTACAATAACATGTTTAATTGAATTATCTTATTATCTTATATTTTAATTATTTTGAAATCGTACGAAACATTAAAGGGAATTATATGTTCTACTATGTACTAATTTAGATTTGTTGTGAACAAATTTGTTGGCGGTTTCAAAATCAAGACATTGAACAAATAAAATGTATTATTGTATTTTCAAGTTTTTTAACAAAAATTTGTCACAACAGTTTTTCGTGTTTGAATTTTATCTTTATTGAAATAAAACAAAATAGATCGCTTTTCAAAAGCAAGATTACAATTGCGTTAAACTAAGTTTAACGATAATCTATATCCTAAAAACTCGGCCTTAGTTGATATATTTCGTTCTTATACGATCAAAATTATAAGAAACTTTTGTTTTTTTTTTCCTAATAATACATATAAAATATAAACCCTCCCGTGTAAAAAAGATCAAATCTGGCCAGATCTCAGCACATCTTACCAGATCTAATTAGATCTCAAAATTGGGGACAAATTTGGGATCTAATTAGATCTGATCAGATCTAGGCATATCTGACAAGATCTTCGTAGATCTTACCAGATCTAATCAGATCTCAAAATTGGGGACAAATTTGAGATCTAATTAGATCTGATCAGATCTAGGCATATCTTGCGCATTTGTCCAGATCACTTTAGATTTGAACAAATTTGGCACTAGATCTTATCAGATCTTGCCATAAGGTATTATCACATATGCCATATCTGATCATATTTGATGTGATCTGGTACAGGATCTAATTAGATTGAATCATATCTATTGAGAACCAAAAAGATCTGGTCAGATCTAAACTTTTTTACACGGGCTGTGGGAAAAGGAACCGGTCACAGTACACGTCACGTGACTGGTCCTTGGGGACGAGGTCCGGTCCTGGGACCGATTCTTCAGTCCGGTAACTTTAACATGGGCTTGTCCTAGAAGGGGGTCAATTGCCCCTTATGATGTGTCGCAGGACTGATACAAAAGAACATATCACAGGACTGGCGCAAATGAACCTGTCACGGGACTGGTGCAGATGAACATGTCACAGAACTGACGCAAAAGCAGTTGTCATAGGACTGACACATAACCTGTCACAGGACTGAACTATATATTAATTTGTATGAAATTATATAGAAAGTTATATGAAATTACAAGAATGTATTTTTAGTATGACAATACATACGTGTTATATACTTAGAATCGAACCATATATAATCATATCGGTCACTACAATTATTTTGATTAGTTTTAAATGGCTTATGTAGTTATATATGGAGTCAGATTTGGGGATATGTAATAACATCAATTACCACAAAAAAAATTCGTTGAAAAAATAATATCAGATGTACAGTAGACCCCGCTTAAATGCGCCTTCAAAAACGTAGAGTTTTCTGCGCTTTTAAACGGGGAATCATTTATCCGAAAATTCGGATAAATGCGCAATAACGCATTTAGGAAAATTTTATATGTATAAATGCATAAAAGCGTATTAATCAAAATTAGTTTTCGTTTCATGAAAGTTTTTTTACACGATCTACATACTTACTTACAAAAGCTGACTTCTTTTCTTTAAAGGAATCTGTTCCTTGAAATTTTAAGTTTTATATATTTAGATAAAATATTTTTCTACCTCAAGTTTGAGTTTTCCAATCATCATTTTCTTATTGCAGACAACTGCAATCTTCTTGGAACAACAAAAAAATTTAACAAGACAATATCATATTAGAATTTCTAACTAAATATATGAAAATATAGAAAGTCGGAAATTTTTTTTTTGTATTTATACCCTACACCACTACGTGGTCAGAGTAATATAAGTTTGTGCTGATGTTTGTAACACCAAAAAATATTGGTCCTAGACCCACCTTATAGTATACCGATCGTCTCAGAATTTTTTTTTATTTCGATTTAACGATGTCCGTCTGTCCGTCCGTCTGTCTATTCATGCATCCTTGTGCGCACTCTACAGGTCGCAAATATTAAGATATTTTGATGAAACTCGGTACACCGACCTATGTCCGCCCAAGGACGAAGCCTATTGATTTTGCTTAACAGCGGTCCATGTTTAGACCTAGTGCCCATATAAGGGTCCCCGCAAAATTATATTGTTTATACGCTGTAGGTATAAAGATATTCTTCGCTGATTGGTTCGCTGACTCACATTATAGAATATCTTTACACAAGTCCCATTTTAACCCATTCGAATTTCGGATCCAAACATTAGTTGGCTTTTAACCAGACTGGTGTAGAGTATTGTATAGTCGGCATGCCCGCATGGTCGCAGAAATCAGAGGGTTGCGGGTTCGAATCCCACCAGGTCGGAAAAAAATTTTTGTAACTTTTTTTACACAATTTATAATTTTTTGTAGTTTTTACTGTAAAATTTTTATTTTTTTCTATTTTGTACACTCAAAAATTAATTTTTGAAACGATTTAAAATTTTTGTTTAATTTTCTATTAATTTTTAATGAAATTTTATGGAAATATAAAAGTTATAAATAAAAATGTAATTCTTCAAATATTTTTTGTTAAAATACGAATAAGGTAAATATTACAATTTTGTTTGTATTTAAAAAATTAAGGTTGTTCATAAGGGGTGTGCTATCTGTTGTATCGTTGTATCGTCCTAACAAAAAACAGAGTTGTTAAAAATTTTATTTGTGTTTAACAACGATTTTCTATTCAGTTTTCTATCTGTTAGCACACTCAAACATAGGACACTAAACATATGTTAAAATGTTGTATCGTGCTATTCTCAAATGTTGTATTTTTTCAATTTACTTAAATGTAACCAAAATTATGTAAATTTTTCCTTCTTATCTTACTAGTATTTATCAAAAAACAATCTGCTAATACCAGCAGTTTTTTTGCAAGGTCATTTTTAATTACAGAATTTTTAGTAGCTTTTTCTCCTATTTTTACAGCTTTATTTCTTTTTATGAGTGTATTATTTTTATAAAAAAACACTTTAAAAAACAACTTTATATATTTTCCAATATGTTATATATTTTTGTTAATAAAAATAGAAAGAAAAAAGTAAATAAATATAACAATTTACTGAACAAGACTGCTAAAAGCCAGCTATAAGTTATAACAAGCCATAGCATAGGGGGTAGAGCGTCTGCTTGAAATGCCAACGAGTGTGGGTTCAAACCCCACACGATGCATGATGTTTTTTTTAAATTAAATTAAAATACAAACAAGTGAAAATTAACTTCCTTTTCATCGGTTCAAATATACATAATTTGTTTCAAAAAAGAACAACTTCCCTCCTATGACAAGCTAATGTTAAATTCATCAGTGAAAACCACAAATTTTCACATGTTATTACTAATTCTTTTTCCTCACTTTTTTTCCTGGGACGTTCCTATGCAACCCCCATACAAAATATTAACTTCTTATCACCCATAAAAAAGAACTTCTGACTAGCATATATTTATTGCAGCATTAGATGTTGTTTAAAACCCATTCCTAAGGGAGTAATTCTTTGCGATGTAATGAAGGAAGTGATTCATTTAGAAGTCATTCCATTTATTTTTGCTGGGTAGTTTCTTTGGCATGTTGCAGGCACGAAGCTTTGCCACATGCAGAGACTATTAATTATAGAGATAGGAAATCAAAACTTAAACTACTCACCGATAGATGGCGCTGAAATTTAGTATTACCTGAGCAACTATTTAGTATCTGTTTAGTATCAACTTGGCCTATATTTAAAAACTCAAAAACTGCTGAAAACTGTTCAATATAAGGAAGAAACAATATATTCAAATAATAAACTTTGAAATATTTGTTTGTATTTTCTCCTTTGTTGTTTGTTATTATTTAAATTTAAATAAAAAAAAAGAAAATTGTCTAAATTTTTAGAAAGTGCCATCTACACAGAAAGAATTTATAAATTTCTAATTAAATTTTTAAACACCTTTCTCATACCAAATTTGTAAATACAAACAAAAAACTTTTTAAAAAGGCACCAACAAAAAAATTTGTAAATCTAAAAAAAATTTTCTTTTTTTTTGTAACTTTGAATTTTTATTTTTAAACAATTTTTATATGAAAGATAACAATTAAGAAACGAGTTACAAATATTTCAAACAAAAATTTTGTTGGGAATAAAATTTCAATTTAAAAGCAAATGTGATTGCTTTTACAAATTCCCATTGTTGGTGCCTACTGTTTTTTCTGTGTAGTGATAACGATTTTTATACCTTACACCACTACGTGGTCAGGGTATTATAAGTTTGTGCTGATGTTTGTAACACCAAAAAATATTAGTCCTAGACCCACCTTATAGTATACCGATCGGCTCAGATTTTTTTTTTTTATTTCGATTTAACGATGTCCGTCTGTCCGTCCCTCCGTCCGTCTGTCTGTCTGTCCATCTTGTGCGCACTCTACAGGTCGCAAATATGATGAAACTTGGTACACCGACTTATGTTAGCCCAGGGACGAAGCCTATTGATTTTGGTTTAAATCGGTCCATGTTTAGACCTAGTGCCCATATAAGGGTCCTACCAAAATTATATAGTTTATACGCTGCAGGTCGCAAATATTAAGATATTTTTATGAAATTTGGTACACAGACCTATGTTGGCCCAAGGACGAAGCCTATTGATTTTGGTTAACACCGGTCCATGTTTAGACCTAGTGCCCATATAAGGGTCCCCCGAAAATTATATTGTTTATACGCTGCCGGTCGCAAATATTAAGATATTTTGATGAAATTTGGTACACCGACCTATATCAGCCCAAGGGCGAAGCCTATTGATTTTGGTTAACACCGGTCCATGTTTAGACCTAGTGCCCATATAAGGGTCCCCCCAAAATTGGCTTAGTTACAAACTGCAGTTCGCAAATATTAAGATATTTTAATGAAATTTGGGTCGCTGACTCACATTATAGAAAATTTTGACACAAGTCCCATTTTAACCCATTCGAATTGCGGATCCAAACATTAGTTGGCTTTTAACCAGACTGGTGTAGGGTATTGTATAGTCGGCATGCCCGACTTTAACCTTTTTACTCGTTTATTACTTATTTTTTTGGTGATGCCATACCCCTGACCACATGAACCACAGTAAAATCGAGTTCTGTGCTTACTTTTTGTTGTTGAATTACACTTGACGCATAGTGGACTATCATTTTTTGAGGATGACGGAAAAGCAAATTGTTCCTCCTGAGGTTGGGCTTGTTCCGGATCAGATTGGGATGTTCGTACCTGGGGAAAAAATAATAATAAAAATAATATAAAAAATATATTTTCTATTAGGAAGAATAGGGCTTTCATATATAACATATTAAACTTAGCCATAGCATTTTTGATGTGTGGAAAACGCAGCAGATGAGGATAAGCAATTCGTACTTCCATGTTTGAGATTACCAACTGCTTCGCCAATTCAACAAACGGCGACGATGGTCGGCTTGCTTCACAGTTACCATTTCCATCACAGCTCTTTCTCCTTGATTGATTTCTCGGACATCTTAGGGGAAATTTTGACTTTGTATCACATATCCACCAAATTTTTATACCATATTTAGCTGGTGTTGAGGGAATGTACTTGGTAAAGCATATAGTTACACGATAAGGAAACATCTGTTCATGCACAGTCAAATTTGCACCTAGAGTATGTGACGACTGCTGATTTGCTTAATTCTTGTCGCATAGATCGAGTGTTAGCACGGTCAAATCGTATGAACCGTAGCAATAAAGTATATCGTTTTAGTGGCATTATAGCCTTATAAATATCGTGGTGATACGGTACCCACAGCTCTTTTTGAACATTCCATTCGAAAATTCCTGCAAACAAAAACAAGGCAAAGAAGGCGTACGTTCCTTGGCTCCAATCCTTTGTATTTTCGCATTGGATAATTCGCATTTAAAGCAAGATATACCTCTTGCGTATTGCCGTTGGTTTCACGAACAATAATATCTACCATTTTGGGTGTGAAAATTTCATTGAAAATTATGTGCTAGTGGCCTACCTGTAAGTAGTTGTTGCCAAATTCACATTACACCAGCATGATTTCGATTATACTCAAGTGTAAAAAAGCACCAAACTAATATTTCAAAATTTTGAAGTTTAAATGTAACGAAGTTGCTATTTAAAATTGTACTACAAACATTGTGCAAAAATGTATTTCTTAATATTTCGTTTTAGTTTTTAAATTTTGACAGAAAATTCAAGAAAAATTTAAACAAAGGAGAACAAATACCAAAAATATAAACTGTACAAAAAGCACTGCCAGAAATATGAAAAAGCACTGTAAATACCCGCTTTTTTTAAACGGGTATTTGTAAAAAATCACCGGGTATGGGAAGGAAAAAAGCACCAAAAAATTTCCGAAAAGCACTGAAATGGCAACACTGACCAGGACCGTTCGCATTATTTATTTATTTCTTTTAATATCTTTTTTTGTGTAATTGTTATATAGAAATATAGGGGATAAAGCAGCCTCTTTGGCGTTTTTATCAGCGAGCTCGTTACCTTTGATTCCTACATGTGCTGGGGTGAAAAGTATTTTGATATTTTTTTTCCTTAAAAGGAGTTCCCGAATTTCGGTGACTAAAGGCTCATTATTAGAGCAATTTTTTAATGCTTTTATTGAAGACAAACTATCGGAGCAAATAACAAGTTTTGTTCTGGGTGGTTTTGCCTTAATGGCTTCTTGAATTGCAGTGATTTCAGAGGTAAAAATTGAAGTATAATACGGTAGTAAACCTTTTTTAATTATGATGCCATTGTCAGCTACAATAGCAAATGCATTACCCAATTTTGATTTGGAACCATCGCAATACCAAAATGTCCATTTTTTTTGTTTCCATTCATTATATATTTCCAGATGATATTGTTTTAAAATATCTGGATGAGTGATCTTTTTTGGAGGTGATTGAACTTCAATGAAATAGTCGGAGATGTTTACCCAGTGCGGGTGAAAGTCTATTATAGCGTTATGAATGGTGGTTTTTATTTTTGGTTTTCTCTTGACTTTATTGTAAGATTTTGAATCTTCAGAGATAATATTAGAAATATTTTGCAATATTTCGATTATTTGGTTACAGAAAATTTTGGTGTGTCTGTCTTCTAACGTGGGTAGATCAAGCCCGTGAATTATGTTATTTTTTGGGAATGACACACTTTGGTAGTAATTGAAATATATATGTTCTGTACCGAATACCAAGAAGATTTTATCAAAACGATGACCGCGCACATGAAATAGACTAGCATTTCCAGATGTTACATCCCATTCCGTATAACATACACTTAAATTTGGTGGTATTCTTGATTTCTCGAAAGACATTACCGTGTTAAACTGTAATTTATATAATTAAACAATAACATTTTATCAATTAAAATCAGAGTTGGCAAGAGATTCATAAAGTTAGTACGAGTGGATAACGTTATTTCAAAAGTATTTCGTTAGGGTATTTAAGATTATCGGTGTTTTAAGTTATTTCGTTTGATTATTTTAATGTCAACGGTATTTCCGCTAGTGGTTAACGACAGTTCAGTTTTCACAACTTTACGGTCACTTTATAAAATATGTACATTAGGGGCTCTAAAAAAAAAAATTGTGAGTTATTGACTGGGCCCCCCCTTAAAATATGTATTTGGGTATAAAACCACGTCTCCCAAAAAATTAGGACAATCTGATAAGAGGAACACGTGCTTCAACGGCCCTGAAGTTTGGCAAACGGTATACATGGGAAAAATATTACTTTTTTTAATTTGTTAAAATTTTTAATATTTTAAATTAATCTTGAATTAAAAGGATTAAAAAATCGTAATAAACAGTAAATTATCTTTCTAATAAGGCAATAAAAACTAAAATCGGTTGAAAAAAAACCAAGTTATTACAATTGCCCCCGGCAACTAATGTGTCACAGAACGCTTAATCAAGAAGTTTGAACCCAAATTTTGAAATTTGTAGAAATAATGTAATGCAAAAACATTTTCTTATTTTATTAACTCCAAGGTACTCAATTAAAAAAGTATTTTTTATCATGTGCTTTGCAAACTCGTTTTAAATTAGTGCCAAAAAGGTCGGAATTTTTAAACACTGTTTTCAAATCTACAATTTCACATTTTTAAAAATTTTTTTAAAGAAATTTTAAAAAATCAACGATTGGACTTCAAGGTTTTATTAAGAACATATTGTAGATTAACGACTACAAAAATTGTAGGAATTCCTTTTTTCATTTGGCTGGGGTAGAGATTTAATTTTTAGCGGATTTCGGGAAAACAGCGATTTTTGGCATTTATTTAGTTTTTAGGCAAGTGTTTCTTTTTTTAATTCCAAATAATTTAGGCCCGAATATAACAACACAAGATTAAATACTTCAATCCTGAAAATTATGGCAAAATATAAATACACTAAATTGCCGCTGTGTAAGGTCAGAGGTCAAATTTTAGGAGATTTTATTTTTTTTAAACATATTAATATAACAGATATTCCTGATGAAACTTTCTGATATTATTTTTCTAGGCCTAGAAAAGTATTCTTAATTTAATTTTAGAAAATTTACCCTTAAGGGCCTGTTGGGGCCTGTATGCCCCACTGAAAAAATATTAGGCTTTTTTATTACCAAGAGCACTTGAGGGTTAATTTTCTAAAACTAAATTAGGAATATTATTTTTAGACTTAGAAAAATAATACCAAGAAGTTTCATTAAAAACCGCTCAGGAATCTATCTATACTAATATAATAAAGAGGTAATGTGTGTATATTTGTTTGTTTGTAGGACGTAATCTCCGTAACTACTCATCTGATTTCAAAAATATTTGTTCCAGTATTTAGAATAGTCCTTAAGGATGGACATAGGCTGTATATCATTCCATTAAAATTATTAATAAAAAAGTTTTGAGCAACAATGTAAAAATATCCCAAAAAAATAGGCCTAAGGCATGCTAACAAAGTAGCGGGCTTTGCCCGCTAGTATTATATAAATATGTTTAAGAAAAATTAAAAACGCCTAAAATTTGACCTCTGACCTTACACATGGGCAATTTAATGTATTTATATTTTGCCCCAAATATCTGCCCCAGCCAAATGAAAAAGGGAATTCCTATAATTTTTCTAGTTTTTAATCTACAATATGTTCTTAATACAACCTTAAAGTCCACTCGTTGATTTTTTAAAATTTCTTTAAAAAAATTTTTAAAAATGTAAAATTATAGATTTGAAAACAGTGTTTAAGAATTCCGACCTTTCCGGCACTAATTTAAAACGAGTTTGCAAAGCACATGATAAAAAATATTTTTTAATTGAGTACCTTGGAGTTAATAAAATAAGAAAATGTTTTTGCATTACATTATTTCTACAAATTTCAAAATTTGTGCTCGAACTTCTTAATTAAACGTTCTGTGACACATTAGTTGCCGGGGGCAATTGTAATAACTTGGTTTTTTTTAACCGATTTTAGTTTTTATTGCCTTATTAGAAAGACAATTTACTGTTTATTACGATTTTTTAATAATTTTAATTCAAGATTAATTTAAAATATTAAAAATTTTAACAACCCGAGTAAAAAAAATTATATATAATCATATGTGGCATATATTACAATATATAATTAGACATGTCGTTATGTATATCCATATATAATTATATATGACGTCTTTTTCCAAATTTTTTCCTTATATTATGCTATATATAATTTCATCTAATTAGATATCGGCCTTTATATTATTAGATATGGTATATATGATTATATATTACATAGCATGGCTGATCTTGTTGCATATATAGTTATATATAGAGCCATATCTTAATATATATGGTGGCATTTTAGCAATATATAATTATATATGGTATCACTTAAACAATATATAAATATATATGGTGCCAGTTAAAATTGATATTATCATATATGGTGGCATTTAAACAATATATGTGACAGCGCATAGAGAAAGGGACCTAAGGGTAAAAAAATCAATTTTTTTTTTGATGTGGACAACATCTGAGTATTGAATGAGACCGATCCCATGCCCTCCTGAGAGGGCATGGGATCGCGTCACATATGGTCATATATGGTACCTCATGAACAAAATCTTTAATACAGTTGCAGATATGATAATATATGCTACTATATATGGTGCAATATATATTTATATATGGTGTTATTTAAGCAATATATTAGCATATATGGTGCCATTTAAACAGTATATGGTCATATATAGTACCTCATGATCAAAATTTTCAATACAGTTCCAAAAATCATAATATATGATACTATATATAGTGCCATATATATTTGTATATGGTGCCATTTATACAATATATTACCATATATGGTGCCATTTAAACCATATATTACTATATATAATGCCATTTAAATAATATATTATCATATATGGTGCCATTTCAACAATATATGCTCATATATGGTACCTCATAAACAATATTTTTTATACAGTTCCAGATATATGCTACTATATATATTGTATAATACCATATACTTTGATATATCATATCATTTAAACAACATACCATGTATGGTGCCATTTAAACAATATATTTTCATATATGGTGCCATTTAAACAATATATTGTCATATATGGTAACTCATCAGAAACTACAATATTAACTGTATTTCAGAAGCTATTAATTGTATTTCAGAAATTATAATTGTATTTCAGAAATTATCGAATGTATTTCAGAAATTATTAATTGTATTTCAGAAAAAATCAAATCTATTTCAGAATTTGTTGATTGTATTTCATAGTTAATAGAGAAAAATTTCTAAAATACATTTCATAATTTCTGAAATACAATTGATAATTTCTGAAATACAGTTTGATAATTTCTGAAATACAGTTGTGAATTTCGGAAATACAGTTAATAATTTCTGAAATACAATTGATAAAACTGAAATTCAATTGACTAGTTCTGAAAAACAATTCATAAATCTGAAAAATAATTCATAAGTTATAAAATACAATTAATTATTTGTGAAACACAATTGATAAATCTTAAAAACAATTGATACAATTGGAAATGGTGTATAGCGTCAAAAAGATGTAAATAAAATTATTTTATTAAAAAAATTCAATTTAATAAAAAAAATATAATTTTATAAAAAAATTTATAGAAAAAAAATTTTAATGTTATAAAAAGAAATTCATTATAATTATGTCCGGTTATATACACTGGTGTACAAAAACATATATGGGTATATAAAATTATACATTATTATATAAAAACGTTTTTACTCGGGATATTACATTTCATAATTTCTGAAATACAGTTTGATAATTTCTGAAATACAGTTGTGTATTTCGGAAATACAACTAATAATTTCTGAAATACAATTAATAAAACTGAAATACAATTGACTAGTTCTGAAATACAATTCATAAATCTGAAATACAATTGACTAGTTCTGAAATACAATTCATAAATCTGAAAAATAATTGATAAGTTCTGAAATACAATTTATAAAACTGAAATTCAATTGATTATTTCTGAAATTCAATTGATAAATCTTAAAAACAATTGATACAATTGGAAATGGTGTAGAGCGTTAAAAAGATGTAAATAAAATTATTTTTTTTTTTTAATTCAATTTAATAAAAAAATATAATTTTATAAAAACATTTATAGAAAATAAAATTATAATTTTATAAAAAGAAATTATTTTTATAAAAAAATGCATAGCCGTGAACGGTATCGAACTCGAGACCTTATGAATTTAAACCTTATTTTAACAAAATATTGTAATTTTTATAAAATCAGTGCTCTGTAAGTATAATTTTTTGAACAGTTGGCAATATCTGGCTGAGATCTTATTTACCCGAGTAAAAAAGTTTTGATATAATCATATATTATATTATGTAATTGCTTATAGTAACTTATAGCTACATATGGCCACATATGCTTTTAAATTCAAGCAGATATACTTTTATATAGTCATATGTTAGATATTTTTTCTTCACAGGTTTTAATATGGAGACATATGTGATTTTATATTATTACATACTGGCATACATATAATTGCATATGCTATATATAACTACATAAATATAACATATTACAGATATAATTACATATACGTTTATATATAATTTAGTATGACACTATACATAATAATATAAAACTATATGTGGAGCCATATAAGAAATATTCCATAATTTGTGTTACATATGATTATATATTGACAAATAAGAACCCAT
Source organism: Leucophora obtusa (assembly GCA_949987735.1). Classification (NCBI taxonomy): domain Eukaryota; kingdom Metazoa; phylum Arthropoda; class Insecta; order Diptera; family Anthomyiidae; genus Leucophora; species Leucophora obtusa. The sequence continues at coordinate 42,903,170 of OX465299.1, read as the reverse complement.
ATATAAATTAATATGGTTCCATATCTACAATATTTCATAATTTCTTTAATATATAACAATACAACGTTCTTTATAAAATCATCTATAATTATATATCATCCCACATAAGCAATTATTTCAAAGTGATTATATAAAAAAATATATATGGTCCATATAAAACCGTATTATATTATATGTGGTTCTATGTTAACAATGATTTTGAACTTGTTTTAGATTTAGTAATTACTAGGGATTGGCGCGTGACTAGAAATGTTCGCGAGTCACGTTATTCACACGTGATCGTGAGTAATAATTACTTTACTCAAGTGATTCGTGCGTGAGTCTGAGAATATATAATTCGTACTTGATTCGTGCGTGAGCGTGAATAGGAATATATAACCCGTGCATGATTGGTGTGTGACTTTATTTTTTGCATCATATATTTTTAGTAATTTTTACTATTTTGTAATATTTTACTATTTTTTTTACTATTTTTCTTACTATTTTTTTATATCTTGGTTGTATAACGTAATCCTATTAACTTTAAAATTTCAGTCTTGTTAACTTTATTTTAAAATTACTAAAAATAAAGAAAATTTTGTTCATGTTTAATGCACTGTCATGGTAAATCTGGATAAAAGTAATGGAAGATTTATCGAAATTATAGGATCTCCAGCAGACCTTTGGGTTAATCATTATATTTGGAAATTAATTACTTATGCAATTACACAATTACATGTAATTGTAATTGAAAAAAATTCAATTACAATTACATATTATTTGTAATTGTAATTCAAGAAAAAACAATTACATGTGATTTGTAATTGAAAATTTTCAATTATAAATTACATATAATTGTAATTGAAAAAATGTCAATTACAATTACATTTTTTTCGGAAAAGAAATAATGACAAAGAGCACAAGTGAGGGGTCAGCCCAATATGACGTATTCTTTTTATACTTATCCACGCCTATCCAACCTATCCCAGTCAGTTTTTTCTACAAAATTTTAACAAAAAAGATTTTCATTCTAAATGTAATTGAAATTTGTAATTGAAATCACTTTCAATTACAATTACTTGTAATTGAACATTTTCAATTACAGTTATATGAAATGTAATTGAGTTTTTTTTAATATCAATTACATTTATATGCAACTGTAATTGAAATCCCCCAGGTCTGATCTCCAGATATTGCATATCTTTTTTATTTAAAAAAATAATTTTTGTATATTGTTAGATGTGGTCATATATAATATGATCAAAAGTATAAGGTCAATATTTAGATATAATTGTATCCAAATATGTCCACTTTTATAACATTTTATATAATTTTATACAAAAAGATATAATTTGATGTAATTGGATGAGGACAAAATTCGGATACAATTGTATCGAATTGCATAAAATTATTGTATACAATTGTATACAATAAGATAAAATAAGATGTTCTCATTTTTCGGATATAATTATATCTAATTACATAAAAGATTATATATAATTAAATATAACTTCATATGGCTCCATATAATTTTTTTTTACTTGGGTAATCCCAAATAAATGAAGACCTTACATAGTAATGCGGGATCTATTTTTATATGTCTTTTCTGTGGATATCCTATTAAAAAAATTAATGAAAAATAAAATTTTATTCGAAAAATGGTGGATCGACTGCAGTAATTTAGATCCACCTTGGATCTAATATGATGAAATACGATCCGAAAAACGAGTTTATCTAATTATATAAAATTGGATGTGACATAATGATAATCAAGAAATAATTTCAATAGAATGGACCGTTTAATGCAATTTGAGCGATATCTGAATGAATTCCCAACAAACCAAACGATATCGTTTCGAATTCGTAAAGATATCATTTCGATGATACGTTTGTCCGAGAATGATATCATTAACGATTCATAAGTAATAGGTACTGTGAAGAAAAGTGCACATTCGTTAATGATATCGTTTTTTCATGAAATAACGATATCGTTATGATATCGAAAATATCAGGCAATGCGATAATATTTTCGTCATATTGCAAAATTTTTGTCGTTATTTTATCACTATTCGATGAAAATATGATATCATTAACGATATCGAAATAAAGAAGTATATATGATATCTTTAACGATTAAATTAGAACAAGCAAATGTCACTTTTTCAGAAAATTTATCGTTATTTTTAAAAATTATGATATCATTACGAGTTCATATTTTTGTATCATAAACGATAGCAAATATGATACTTAATATGAATTCGTTAACGATACTGTATCGTTTCATGGTTTATTGGGTTATTTTTGTCTAATGGTATCAATTAAAATGTAACTTTTTGTATTAAATCTAATTTTATATAAGCTGTATTTTCGTTCATACCTATCAACGTTAAGTATTTATAGCAAATCTACGTTAAACTGATTGGAGTATCAAATTTTTTTAAATAGTTAGTATTTATGATAGTTCCGGTATAATCGAACGTGCGTCAGCAAAACTTTTTAGGTAGTAACGAGAAGAAGTTACGCTAGGTGTGAAAATGAATAAACGTTGAGTTTTCAACGTTGATAATTATCCACGTTGTAAGTTAACGTGCATACGAAAAGTAATATGTTAGTTTTCGTCTAAAAAACGTTTTTATGCACTTTGTGCTTTTTTGAAAGTTAACGGATATAGTTAAGTCGAAAATACAGATCTGCCATTTTTCGAATCAAATTGATCTAAGTTTATCCCCAAATATATTGCTGGATCTAATTTGATCTGCCATTTTTCAGATCAATTTATATCTAAGTTTATTTCCAAATATATTGCTGGATCTAATTCGATGTGCCATTTTTCGGATCAAATTAGATCTAAGTTTATCCCCAAATATATTGCTGGATCTAATTCGATCTACCACTTTTTCGGATTAAATTAGATCTAAGTTTATCCACAAATATATTGCTGGATCTAATTCGATCTGCCAAAATTGAGATCAAATTAGATCTAATTTTATCCACAAATATATAGCTGGATCTAATTCGATCCGGCATTTTTCGGATCAAATTAGATCTAAGTTTGTCCGCAAATATATAGCTGGGTCCGCCATTTTTCGGATCAAATTAGATCTAGGTTTATCCCCAAAGATATCATTGGACCTCCCAATTTTGAGATATAACTTGATCTTAGTTTATCCCCATATATACAATGGGTTCTAATACGATATGATTGGATACACCCAATTTTGAGATCTAATTGGATCAGCTAGATATTACAGCAGATATTAAACAATATCAAATTGGATATGATTAGATATTGCGCGAGATCTATTTTTTTTTACTCGGGAAATTAAAAAAAGTCATATTTTTCCCATGTATACCGTTTTTCAAACTTCAGGGCCGTTGAAGGCACGTGTTTCTCTTATCCGATTGTTCTAATTTTTTGGGAGACGTTGTTTTACAGCCAAATACATTTTTTAAGGGGGGGGGGGCAGTAAATAACTGACATTTTTTTTTTGCTACATACCAAGTTGGAGGACCCTAATGTACCTACAAAAATAACTGTCCAATAAAAGCTGAAAGTCAATATTTCACGTAAGTTCTTTTGAGAGAAAAAAAGAAAAAATTAACTTATTTCGTTAGGGTATTTTAAGGTTAACGGTATTTTAAGTTATTTCGTTAGTGGTATGTTAGGTTAACAGAAATCATTTGAAAGGGTTTTAAATCGTTATTGGTATTTTACGTTTAGGGTATTCCAAACATGGCAGAAATACCGTCGGCTTGCCTGCAATTAGTGCTATGTGTTTTCAACAAGTTTTGAGGACAGTGAAAAAACTGTTAAAAAATAGCCTTTTAAGATATTTTATTGGCATCTTGTGCCTTAATGATTCACGACCTCATGTACTAAAATCATCATTAAGGTATATGATGTCAATAAAATATCTTAAAAGGCTGTTTTTTATTAGTTTTTTCGCTCTCCTGAAAATCTATTAAAAAACACATAGCACTACTTGCAGCAAGCCGACACGATATATACTTTATTTCACTAAAAAATGCTTACCCAATTTTTGACTTGAGTCGTAGAACCACTTGGTGAATGTGTTTTATGGGTTACAGTAAATCCAGGATATTCAGGATGTCTGAAAAAGTTTAATATTTTATATTAACACAAGAATATATTAAATAAAATGTTTTTCTAACTTACATATGCGGCACGAATGTTAATTTTAATGTAGCAAATTCATATTTATCTTGTGGTGCCATTTTAAGAGTTATTGCTTTTTCTCCGGTGTTTGTAGTGCTAAGGACTTATTCGTAATGAATTTCGTGGCCTATCTTTACTGACCTTTTATAGATTTTCTTGCTTCAAAATATACTCTCAACAAGTGTGTTTTATGATCTTCAGATGCTTAGGAAATATGTATGATTTTCAGAGGAATAGCGGGATTAAGGTAGTAAAAATATTCTTATTTTTGTGCTAGAAGTTAATTATGAGGGCATTAATTCTTTGCAGGGAATTTCCAGGTACAAACACGCTACGTATGTATGCTTATCATTAAAACTCAGATGGTAGAAAAAATATTCAATTTTCTGTAGATTTATTTATTATTACCTAAATTTAAGTTTGTCTGGAGGTCACAAATTTCTATTACGCTTTCGGCTTTATGTAAATATTCGTGATTCTGATTATTGACAAAATTGAAATAAGCACCGAGAGATTAATAACTAAAATTACATTTCATTTTATATTGTCTTGATTTTCCTTAGTCTTTTGAAAGACTGAGTTCTTAATTAAAATCCTCATAATCTCGAAAATAAAATTGTAAAATTTTCTTTAAAGCCAGGCACAGATTTTCAATATAATTACCCTGTGGGAAAAGGAACCGGTCACAGGACACTTCACGTGACCCGTCCTGGGACCGGTTTATTTATATGAAAAGGAAAAGTAGTGAGAGTACCTGTCCCGTGACCGGTGAAAACAGGACCGGTCTGAAGGAACCTGCCCTGTGACCTGTCCCGTATCCGGTGAAAATGCAACTGGTCTTAAAGTACCGGTCCTGTGACTGGTGAAAAGAGTACCGGTCTGATAGTACATGTCCTGAGACAGACGAAAATGGAACTGAACCAGTGGTACAAATATTAAAGTTGTCAATTATTCGGATTTTTATTTTGATCGATTTCATGCCTGAATTGTAATGGCAGGGAATTTTCCGACAAAACTTCGTGGAAATATAGATATATGCCCAAGAAATATTTTTATTATTTTTATAGCTTTGCAGCAGCCCCTAGCGGAGATATTTGGAATTAAAGTTCGAACATTATCCAACTAATTTCAACATATGATTAATTGAAGCTCCACAGGCTAACTGTACTTTTTGACTTTAATTCTCTTCAAAATAACCTTTTATTTAAGATTTTCGCCATTTTTTAAAAATGATGTTTTCATGCAAATATTAAATTGCATTGTCTCATTTCAAGTAGATATTAACTCTACTGCAAATAACACTGTGCAACAAATTCAGGTTAGCAAAAGTTAGGTCGATTCTGAGAGTGAGGGGTGAAAATAGAGGCTAAATTAGAAGACCCGTATCGCGGTGTTTGCTTATATTAGTTCGAATTTTTTCATATTATTTATGAAATTATTGCTAGAGACCTGTGCAACAATTAAAATTTAAAAAAAAATTTTTTTTTTGTTTTTTTTTTTTTTTTTTTTTTATTGTTGTTCAGGTCTCTAGCTATAATTTGGCTTTTACAGATTTAAAAAATATCAATTAGTCGACGTGTTATAGCCAAAAAACCATATAAAAAATTCGAACTAACATAAGCAAACGCCGCGATACGGGTCTTCTAATTTAGCCTCTATTTTCATTTCAATAAATTTCATTATGGGGCAGTATTTTTTTTTAAGATATTCCCTTCATTTTTTACGAGTTCCAAGGTACACGGCAATTTGTAATTTGGAATACTTTTTCGCTTATCTAAAAAAATTTAAATTTCTTAAAATGCATAAGAATTATTAAAGGTTTTATTATTTGCAATCTATAACAACACCAACACTAATATTTCTGCATTAAAAGATTTTTCGCATTTACCTTAATCTTAGAGATATTGACACAGGATTTTCAAAAGTACCAAGGTACACGACTCTCCCCTACTAAAAATCGACTGTATTATTACTACGGCAAATGCATGTCTTTTCTCGACAGTCCGAAACTAATATGAATTATATATAGTTATCCGAATTATCAAAATGGCATCGATTTGTAGTTGCATATTTTGTCAAAAGTGCATGTTTTTGCATATATTGACTTGAAATGCATATTTCGTGCCTTTTGAATTCATATTTTAAGCTTTTTAATGCATATTTGTGCATATTTTTAATTTTTTAGTAACATTTTTAAAATATGTTAAAATAATTAAAAAATTTATAGATCTTCATATTTTGATAAATGAATTATATACTTTTTATTTTTTAACATGCTTTATTTTTGAAAAATTAAGTATTTTTAGTGCATATTTCATATGTTTTTAATTTTTCATATTTTTCTTTTTCGGCTGCATTTTTTAGGCGCATATTTTTGTTTTTTAAGTGCATGAAATATCTTGCCCTAATTACTACAGAATTTTTCTTATAAAAACATCAGATTTCACTCAATATTAATACTGTTGGGGAATTATTGTGATTTTGAAAATTTATATTTAAATAATGCCTTTCCACAATTATTTCTCGATGAACTCATGCGTACGAAAATATTGGGATTTAAATATAAACTTTTCAAATGGCAAAAAAATCAATAGTGAATGAAATCTGATGTTTTTAGAAAAAAAATTCTGCAATAATACAGTAGATTTAAAGTACAGTAAAATATTTTTTTATTCGTTTTAAGTCTAAATTTAATTAAATAAGGTTCTAAAAGTGCACATAATTTGTTATTGCAATATGACATACAAATTTTGGACCTTTTTCTTTCCAAATTGGCTTTGATATTTAAAATCGGACTTCGTCTAAGAATTAAATATTTTAAAAAAAAAAAACCTTAAAAAATTTTGACTTTGAGCGACTATATTTATAAAAATTATTGAGATATTGATACACATTTAAGTTTGAAAAATAGGGCACGCTATTAAGCTTAAACTGTGTAAAGCGTTTTCTTCCGAAGCTATAGTTACTAAATTCTAAATTTTTTATTGAAAAAATCGGCTGAAAAATTTTAAAAATTTTAATCGCAAATTGTGCAAAATCTAGAGCCAATTTGAACAAACTAGTTGCATATTTGAAATCAGCACCCCTCAATTATCCTAAATCTACTGCAATAACATTCACTTTTTTTACTGCAGTGTAATTGATCCTGATTATTTCAATAACTGGTTTTCTTTTCTTTAAATGGATATTAATTCTATTGAAAATCTGTGCCTGGCTTTACAGAAAATTTTACAATTTTAAAAGATTTTTCGTGACAGATTTTCGAGATTGTGAGGATTATAATTAATTAACTCAATCTTTCAAAAGGCTAAGGAAAATCAAGACAATATAAATGTAATGTAACTTTATTTATTAATCTCTCGGTGCTTATTTCAATTTTGTCAATACTCGGAATCACAAATATTTACATACGGCCGAAAGCGTAATAGGAATTTAATGACCTCCAGACAAACTTAAATTTAGGTAATAATAAATAAATCGATAGATAATTTGAATATTTTTTCTACCATCTGCGTTTTAATGATATGCAGCGTGTGTGTACCTGGAAATTCCTTGCAAATAATTAAGGCCAGCGTAATTATCTTAATTATATTAAGAATATTTTTAGAACCTTAATCCCACTAATCCTCTTAAAATCATACATATTCCCTAAGCATCTGAAGATCATGAAACATACCTGCTGAGAGTATATCGTATCTAGAAGCAAGAAAATATATAAAAGGTCAGTAAAGATAGACAATGAAATTCATTACGAATAAGTCCTTAGCACCACAAACACCGGAGAATAAAAGCAATAACTCTTAAAATGGCACCACAAGTTAAATTTGAAATTGTTATATTAAAATTAACATTTATGGCAGATATGTAAGTTAGAAAAACATTTTGTTTAATATATTCTTGTGTTAATATAAAATATTAAACTTTTTCAGGCATCCTGATTATCCTCGATTTACTGTAACAAATAAAACAAATCCACCAATTGGTCCTTCTTCGAATCCAGTCGGAGTTTGGGTAAGCATTTTTTAGTGAAACAAAGTATATATTTCTGCCATGGTTGGCATACACTAACCGTAAAATACCAATAACGATTTAAAACCCTTTCAAATGACTACCGTTAACCTAAAATACGACTAACGAAATAACTTAAAATACCCTAACGAAATCCTTTAAAATACTATTAACCCTAAAATACAATAACGAAATAATTTAAAATACCGTAAATCTTAAAATATCCTAACGAAGTAACTTAAAATACCCAAACGAAATACTTTTGAAATAACGTTATCCACTCTTACTAACTTTATGGATCTCTTTCGAACTCTGGTTTTAATTTATATAATTTTATTATTTAATTACAGTTTAATACGGTAATGTCTTATGAGAAATCAAGAATACCACCCAATTCAAGTGTATATTATACTGAATGGGATATAACATCTGGAAATGATAGTTTATTTACTGTGCGGGGTCATCGTTTTGATAAAATCCTCGTGGTATTCGGTGAAGAATATATACATTTCGATTACTTCGAAAGTATGTCGTTCCCAAAAAATATCGCAGGATCTCTATTGTTATCGGTAAACTATTGTGGTTGTTGTTTAAACAATCAATATCTGCAAGTTATGGATTTTATAAAATCTTACATTACGGAAAATCCTCTTTCTAATATGTAATAATTATAATAATTTTTTAATGTATTGTTTTTAATTGTAGTGTGATAGCAATAAATTTTTAAAGTGGTTTTTAATAAATAGTAATAATAACAAAATTTTCAAGTGTTTTAGAATTCATTTATTTTAGTGGATTTAGTATAGTTAGGAGGTGCAGTTTGTTTAAATTGCTTCTAAATTTTGCAGAATTGACGATTTTAATTTTTTCCATTTTTCAACAGATTTTTTCAATAAAAAATTTTTAATTTAGTAACTGTAACTTCAGAATGAAAACCCTTTACCCTAGTTTCATGCCCCATTTTTCAAACTTAAGTGTGTGTCAATATCTCAATAACTTTTGTAAAATTTCATTCATTCATTCAATTTTTCAAAATTATTTTTGAAAAAAATTTTTGAATATAAGACAAAGTCCGATTTTAAATATCAAAGCCAATTTGGAATGAAAAAAGTCCAAAATTTGTAAATGTGTATGTCATATTGCATACACAATTATATGTACTTTTAGAGCTTTTTGTAATTAAATTCAGATAAAAAAAATTTTTCTTTCTATTGTACTAAAAATCTACTGTGCTATTACTGAATTCTTTTCTTATAAAAACATCAGATTTCATCACTATTGATTTTTTGCGAAATTATTGTGCCAATCACGATTAGTGTCCCTATTAGTAGTACAATAGATTTTTAGTACATTAGAGTTCTTCAGAAATATAATAAAATTTCTTTGATTTTGGGATATCATAATTTTTTTTTTTACTTTTTGCATCAAAAAAAAAATAATGGCGTTTTTCTTATTTTTTATTTCAACTCCTTCCACTGGCGCAAGTGGGCCAAAAACGCTGACCCATTTTCTGCAGAGCAAAAACGGCTGCATTTCTGGGAAATCTGACTTTACCATTCGATTCCACAGCAAAAATTAATATAAAAAACATATTTTTACGTTTTCTGAATACAGTAGATAGTCATTAGAGTGGTCCAAAAATCCACTTTTTTCAAAAATTTAAAAAAAGTTACATTTTTATTACACACAATGAAAATGTATTCCCTGCTGAGAACATTGGTACAAAAATTGTTGATATACCGCGATCCGTTAAAAAGTTATTTAGTATTCAAATATGTTTAATAAAAAAAATGTTTGTAATAAACATGTTTAAACATGTGTCTTTACTAAAAAATAAGTTTATAATGCGGCAGCGAGTACTGAAAGCTGCATTTTAATTAGCTCAAATACTTTTTCATTATATTAAAAAAAAAAATCCAAATTTGATTAGCTAATAACATTTTAACGGTTCGAGATATATCCAAAATCTTTGTACCAATTTACTCAGCCGGAAATACATTTTCATTGAAAAAAGTTGATTTTCGAACCACTCTAATGGCTATCTGGTGTATTTTGCAAATGCAAAAAAAAAGTTTTTCATATTAAATTTTGTTGTAGAATCGAATGCTAAAGTCAGATTTCCTATAAATGCAGCTGTTTTTGCTCTGGAGAAAAAGGGTCTTAAAATCAGCGTTTTTGGCCGACTTGCGCCAGTGGAAGGAGTTTAAATAAGAAAGAAAAAAAACGCCATTCTTTTTTCTTTGCAAAAACTGATCAAAATTTAAAATTTTAATTTTTCAGAAAAAATTACGTTTTGCTAATCAATAAGAAAATTGTTGAAATTACCAACAAAAAGCGTTTTAAATGTAAATTTTTTTAAGTGAATTAGTTAATGATATTTTAGGGAATACATACCAAGCACTATTGAAAAGCTTTTGTGAGTTTAAGCTGCTCTAAATACCAATTCCACTTTGGTTTTTGAAAGTGGAATGAAAACGATTTTTTTTCGTTTTAAGTTTTCTGGAGAAACTTTTAACGTTTTAAGTACCACTATAAAGCCTGTAGCATACTCGATACTTACCAGAATGTTTTATTTCAATACAAAATTATCAGTAGAGCCCTAAACTGCAAATTCAGAAGCAAAAAAATTGTTTTCGATCACTTTAGGAAAAAAATTGCGGAAGTGAAATTGCGAAATCAAATCAATTCCGAAAAAAACTTGTGACATGCCTGTATATGCATTTTTAGTACCTTTTGTAATTAAATCTAGACTTGAAAAAAAATATATATGTATATTAGAGTTTGTCATAAAAATTTGATTTTCGGATATCATCAGTTTTTTTTAAAGTTTTTGCAAAGAAAAAAGAATGGCGTTTTTTTCTTTCTTATTTAAACTCCTTCCACTGGCGCAAGTCGGCCAAAAACGCTGATTTTAAGACCCTTTTTCTCCAGAGCAAAAACAGCTGCATTTATAGGAAATCTGACTACAACAAAATTTAATATGAAAAACTTTTTTTTGCATTTGCAAAATACACCAGATAGTCATTAGAGTGGTTCGAAAATCCACTTTTTTCAATGAAAATGTATTTCCGGCTGAGTACATTGGTACAAAAATTTTGGATATATCGCGAACCGTTAAAAAGTTATTAGCTAATCAAATTAGGATTTTTTTTTAATTTAATGAAAAAGTATTTGAGCTAATTAAAATGCAGCTTTCAGTACTCGCTGCCGCATTATAAACTTATTTTTTAGTAAAGACAAAATAGTTTGTAATTTTTGTAATGTTTATTACAAACATTTTTTTTTATTAAACATATTTGAATACGAAATAACTTTTTAACGGACCGCGGTATATCAACAATTTTTGTACCAATGTTCTCAGCAGGGAATACATTTTCATTGTGTGTAATAAAAATGTAACTTTTTTGAAATTTTTGAAAAAGTGGATTTTTGGACCACTCTAATGACTATCTACTGTATTCAGAAAACGTAAAAAAATGTTTTTTATATTAATGTTTGCTGTGGAATCGAATGGTAAAGTCAGATTTCCCAGAAATGCAGCCGTTTTTGCTCTGCAGAAAATGGGTCTGCAAATCAGCGTTTTTGGCGGGCTTGCGCAGTGGAAGGAGTTGAAATAAAAAAAATAAGAAAAAGGCCATTCTTTTTTTTTTGATGCAAAAAGTAAAAAAAAAGTGATGATATCCCAAAATCAAAGAAAGTTTATATATTTCTGACGAACTCTAATATATATATGTAGGGGAAAGTCGTGTACCTTGGATCGCGTGTACCTTGGAACTTTGCATTTTTTACCTATTTCCTTTTGGTTTTTAAAAATGTGGTCTTCCACAAAGTGTTTTATTTAGCTTTATCTTCATCTTTAGCTAATATTATCATCAAAAAAGTATTTGGATATAACAAAAATATGGAGCGCGTACCTTGGATCAGAGAAACAAGCCGACCAAAATAATCGGCGGCGGCGGCGCAAGCAAAAAATCGGCGGCGGCGGCGGCGATTGAGGTTGAGCCGGATAAAAATCGGTGGCGGCGGCGCAACCAAATAATCGGCGGCGGCGGCGGCTTGATCGGCTGAAAACAACATTTTGTAATGTGATTTGAAAACGCTTAAGTTTTTTTACGAAAGATAGATATTTTACTATCACTCTATATGCCTTTACGTTTTTTGCCATTACTCTTACCTGACCATCTCTCAAGGATTTGTACGAATAATCTTCAAGGTTTACTATTTTTGAAAAGTTATTCATCATCGCTCTTATATCTGAAACATTTGGAATAATTATTGGAGGCGGTTTTTCTTCAGAAAAATATGCGCCTAAAATATGCGGTTAAAAAAGAAAAATATGCACTAACAATATAAGAAATATGCACTAAAAACTATAATTTTTGCAAAAATAATGCACTTTAAAACTTAAAAATATATTTAAGTTAGTTATTTTGCAAACAGACACAGAACTCGAAGATTTTCCATATGTCAATAAAGTTTTAAAAATGTTTATTTTGATTGAATCAAAATATGAAAACGTATAAATTTTTTATATTTTCTACAAAATAAAAAATGATGCCAGTTTGTTCTAAATTTGATGATTCGGATAAATGTTTAGTACATATTAGTTTTGGACTATCGAGAAATAACATGCATTTGCATGGAATTCCTTGCCCTAATCATCATTGTTGGTAGTTATTTTTATTTTGATTGCATGCTTAACTAATCCTGGTGATCGATTTTGTCGTCGTTTCGTTGTTTTCTTTTCAGCGACTGTCTACCAGACAATATCGCTTGCTTCAGTAGACTCGCTGCTACTATCCTTTGCTGTAACAGCAGAGGATTAGTATAGCAGAATATTAATCCCTTTGTTTACTACCAAGGTTGGTTACCGAAACGAATAACGGTAAGGGTAACGGTATCAGATTTCGTTTGTTTAGGTAACGGTAAAGGTAACGGTATTTAAGACTGTTTCGGTAACGGTATACCGTTATCGAAACAGCAATACCGGTACGTACCGGTATTAAAAATTATGTTAAAAACAAGTAAAAACATGGCATATTTTTAATTTTAAGTACAGAAAATACAGATTTTAAGCTATAAATTCAATACTGGTAGTTTTAATAAGTAAAATTATTATCTATAAATTTTTTGTAAAAAAAAAACACTCAAGATTATAAAATAAAAATAAAAAAATTGTAATTTTTATATAAAATAATAAATACCGGTAAAATACCGGTAACTACCCATAAAAATAACGGTATCGGTAACGATAACGGTATTTAGAAATTTTTTTAGAGGTATCGATAACGGTAACGGTATTCAATTTGAAACGGTATTTTAGCGATAACGGTAACCAACCTTGTTTACTACTGAATAATAAGTAATAATTTGTTGTTGATTTCAATATACAATGCAGTGTTGCCAACAAATTTTCAAAATAAATGGCTAGATCAGACCCAAAAATCGCTAGAAAATCTCTAGATTATAAACAGTGTAAATATTTAGCGATTTTATCGCTAGATTGTTGAAAAATAGTACTTAAAGCAGTTTTTACTCAAAAATTTCTTTAATATGTTAATAAGAAATGTTATAAACTTTTAAATAATGAAAAATTTTACGATTAAGCTTCAAATAATGAGTCCTGATTTTCATTGAATTAATCTTAGTATTTTGAATACACAATAGAGGGCGTTGTACGATGAAAAAGTGCATACCCATATTTTATAGAAATGTGTATTTTTAGAGTTTTTTTACTAAAATCGTTTAAGATGTTGTGTTTTATAATAAAGGAATATCAATGTGCGAGTTTTATAATAATTTTCAACATAAAACCGAGTTTTAAAAATTATATTACGGCTAGAGGCGAAATAAAATCGCTAGATCTGACGAGAAAATCGCCGTTATGGCAACACTGATACAATGTATTAAAAAAAGTTTTTTCTTAAAACAATAACAAATGTTATAGTATAGTGTTGTTTTTTCAAACGCGTCGTATAGACCAAATACAATTAATATTGTCATTAATATGTATTTTTATTAATTCTAATTTAGTAGGTTTGAGGTTAAGAAGAAGAATAAACCTTCCTCAAAAGTTATAAACACATTAAATTTGCAAATCAGACTAGATCTAGTTTCTGCCTTTTTATGGACAGGCTTCATCAGTGATCTTCCATTAAATTGTATTATTGTTTATATTTTTATTGTCAGATTGTCTCTATATGAATAATTTCAGAAGTGATCAAACAGTCATATACAAACATTCTACTTCAGATTCTCTCTGTTTATCTTCTTATTTCCTCCGTGTCACCTTTTCACAAATATTGCCACATTGACGTATGGTTTGTACGTACAAGTGCAGGCAATTTGTGTATATTGGAGAACAAATGTTATTGCTTTTAATTTTAAATAGAATTATAGAAAAGAGATCACAATTAACGTCTGCACTTTATCACGGTCAGAAAATCACTCGCAAAAAAATTTATATAAAATCAATTTATATAAGATTTGTTGTTGGTTCACGTGTGATTTGTTTCATGTTCGCACAGATCCATGGCTAGTCAAGACTATATCTAACAAATGGTCCTAAATATGTAATATAACATACAAGTTTTATTTAATAAATTATAAACATACCCTTTTAGCACCAAGTCCTTTTCGTTAAAACATAACTTTCAAAATATTAATTTTGCCAGCACATTTTTTTGCCAATGTAAAGTGCTCCAAAGTAATCCCAACATTGGGAAAATTTAACCCCCTTGGAACTCAAAACAATTTTTGCCTCTTATAGAATTTTCAGACAATTAAATCATACTGGGAATAAATTTTTTTTAATTTATTCTTTTTAATTTTAACAAATTAAGGAATAAATAAAGACCATAGAAAAAATACATATCGATTGATTTAAGAAATTAAACTTGTTTGAAGGCTTTTGAATGGAGGCTTTGTTAGAAAGTTTGGGCAGGATGCACATATCTTGTAGGGACCCATTTGAATTAGATGCCCAATCAATAATGTCCTTAAATGATGAAATTATGTGATCAACTCGAACATTGGTTTGAGCATTTTATCCGTAAAAGTGTCCTTTTCTAAATATTATAGAATTTTACAATATCTCTTATCTTTACTTTTTCATTTATTTGTTACAAAATGTCTAATTTATCCAAAATATTCAACTGGACCATTTTTAAAAATGTATTTTAGAATTGAAAAAATATATATGGGTGATATCAAAAAATGTGATAAAAACCATGTAACCAGCTAATTTCAAATGCATGGATTACATTTGAGTTATATATTTCGATATATATCAGCGCATTGTCACCTGTTTTACAAAATTTATAACAATCTGACGAATTTTTGGTTAATACATAAAATTTGTAACCAATTTTATAGGCCAAATGTAAACTCCGTAACCAGTATCTCGTAAGGTTTTTTAACATTAATAGCTTATATTTTAATAACCAATGAAGCTAAACACTAACTGTAAGAATTTATATGAAGAGGAGAAGTAACGCTTTTAACAAAAATTAATACATTTTACAAACTTTTTCGTATATCTATGCTAACACGACTTCAACTCTGTAACGATTTTTCGTCATAATTTTTGATAAAAATGCCAAATACATATATTGAGTTTTAAATGCAAAGTTAAGCAGCTATGTTTTTTTATTAATTGATTTTTTACACATCTGCAAAGAGTTGCATTCTGAAGTATTATATTAACTCATTATGAACTTTTTTTCACAGTATAAATTTATATAAGCTGTTATAGCTTAAAAATATTATATTAATAAAAATCTAATATTTAGAAGATTTTAACTTTTTTCTTTTCATATAAAAAAATTGTTTTTAGCTCTGGTTGTTCAAGTTTAATGAATTAGTAAATTCTTTTTAAAAAATATATTTATTTTTAAATTTTTTATATTTGAAAATTGATACTTCCAGCCGAAATGAGCCGAAAAAAATCGGCGGCGGCGGCTGAAGCAAAAATGACCGGCGGCGGCGGCTTAAACGGCTCACGGCGGCTGGCTTGTTTCTCTGCCTTGGATCGTAAAAAGTAAATTATTTATTAAACTTTGAAGTCATTTTTTGCAAGTTTAGATTTCTTTTTTAACAAAGCGGCAAATAAACATCGATATATAGATATATAGAATCATAGTTATACATATAAAAGTTAATAAAGTAATATATTTGTTAATAAATTAAATAATTAAATTTTTAATTTTTATGAAATATTCAAGTGCGTGTACAGTGGATCGATTTTTGCGTGTACCTTGGAACAATTTTAAAAAGATAAAATATTGCTTTTGTGACACTTTGAGGTAGGTAAAGTAAACCTTGTTAACATATAATAATTAGTAAACCTTGTTTTAAATGTCATGTAAATAATTTTTGAAAAATGTTTTATTCACAGTTTTACATCAATCCGTGCGGTCATATTTTTTCTTGAAATAAAAGTTTTTTTTCACGATATACAAATAATTTAAATTATCGAAATTGTTGTATATTAGTTTAGTTCAAACTAATTTGTGTAGGTAATCCGTAGTTTTGATATTTAGTTACATTTTTTACTTTTTATACACAACAGTTATTGTAATAGTATTTTATTAAATAAATACATGAAATGTTTGCTTTAAACCGTTTTATTTTGCTAATTTTTAAAAAAGTTCCAAGGCACACTCCAACTGTTCCAAGGTACACGACGTGAGTGTACCTTGGTTTGAAATTAAAAAAAATTAACATTGGCGATATTTTTTAAATTTGGCAATCAATGGAAAATTCTTTATCAGGAGATCTATGCACGCTTAAAAATACAACATTTCGTTTTTAAAGCTAGTTTTTATCTAAGTTAATTACCGAGATAATGGAGTTTTTATAAAAAAAGGACCAAGGTACACGACATTCCCCTATGCACTAAAAATATATTGTACTATTTACTAATAGGAACACTAATCGTGATTGGCATAATAATTTCGCAAAAAATCAATAGTGAATGAAATCCGATGTTTTTAGAAAAAAAGAATTCAGTAATAGCACAGTAGATTTTGTACAGTAGAAAAAAAAATTTTTTTTTAAATCTGAATTTAATTACAAAAAGCTCTAAAACTGCATATAATCTGTTTATGCAATATGACATACACATATACAAATTTTGGACTTTTTTCATTCCAAATTGACTTTGATATTTAAAATCGGATTTTGTTTTATATTTAAAAATTTTGAATTTGAGCGACTATATTTACAAAAGTTATTGAGATATTGACACACACTTAAGTTTGAAAAATCGGGCACGAAATTAGGCTTACACTGTGTAAAGGGTTTTCTTTCTGAAGTTACAGTTACTAAATTTTACTGATCTGTTGAAAAATGGAAAAAATTAAAATCGCGAATTCTGCAAAATTTAGAAGCAATTTAAACAAACTGCACCTCCTAACTACACTAAATCCACTACAATAAATGAGTTCTAAAACACTTGAAAGTTTTGTTATTATTACTATTTATTAAAAACCACTTTAAAAATTTATTGCTATCACACTACAATTAAAAACAATACATTAAAAAATTATTATAATTATTACATATTAGAAAGAGGATTTTCCGTAATGTAAGATTTTATAAAATCCATAACTTGCAGATATTGATTGTTTAAACAACAACCACAATAGTTTACCGATAACAATAGAGATCCTGCGATATTTTTTGGGAACGACATACTTTCGAAGTAATCGAAATGTATATATTCTTCACCGAATACCACGAGGATTTTATCAAAACGATGACCCCGCACAGTAAATAAACTATCATTTCCAGATGTTATATCCCATTCAGTATAATATACACTTGAATTGGGTGGTATTCTTGATTTCTCATAAGACATTACCGTATTAAACTGTAATTAAATAATAAAATTATATAAATTAAAATCAGAGTTGGAAAGAGATCCATAAAGTTAGTAAGAGTGGATAACGTTATTTCAAAAATATTTCGTTAGGCTAATTTAAGATTGTCGGTGTTCTAAGTTATTTCGTTGAGTTATTTTAATGTTAACGGTACTTTAGGTTATTCCGCTAGTCAAATTTTAAGGTTAACGATGGTTCATTTTTAGAATATTTTTCACAACTTTACGGAAAGTCAATATTTCATGTAAGATCTTTTAAGAGAAAGAAAGAAAAAATTAAGTTATTTCGTTAGGATATTTTAAGGTTTACGGTATTTTATATTATTTCGTTATTGTATTTTAGAATTAGTATATTTTAAAATATTTCGTTAGGGTATTTTAAGGTTAACGGTATTTTAAGTTATGTCGTTAGTCTTATTGTAGGTTAGCGGTAGTCATTTGAAATAGTTTTAAATCGTTATTGGTATTTTACGGTTAGTGTATGTCAACTATGGCAGTAATATATACTTTATTTCACTAAAAATGCTTACCCAAATTCCGACTGGAGTCGTAGAACCAATTGGTGACTGTGTTTTGTGGGTTACAGTAAATCGAGGATAATCAGGATGTCTGAAAAAATTTAATATTTTATATTAACTCAAGAATATATAAAACAAAATGTTTTTCTAACTTACATATCTGGCTTAAATGTTAATTTTAATATAACAATATCAAATTTAATTTGTGGTGCCATTTTAAGAGTTATTGCTTTTATTCTCCGGTGTTTGTGGTGCTAAGGACTTATTCGTAATGAATTTCGTTGTTTATCTTTACTGACCTTTTATATATTTTCTTGCTTCTTGATATACTCTCAGCAGGTATATTTTATGAACTTCAGATGCTTAGGGAATTTGAATATTTTCATAGGATTAGTTGGATTAAGGTGGTAAAAACAATCTTAACTTTTTGTTAGAAGTTAACTAGGATGCCCTTAATTCTTTGCAGGAAATTTCCAGGTACACATACGCTACGTATGTATGCTTATCATTACAGCGCAGATGGTAGCAAAAATACTGAAATTGTCTGTGGATTTATTAATTATTACCTAAATTTAAGTATGTCTGGAAGTCATTAAATTCCTATTGCGCTTTCGGCCGTATGTAAATGTTCGCGATTCTGATTATTGGCAAAATTTAAATAAGCACCGAGAGATTAATAACTAAAGTTACATTACAATCTATATCGTCTTGATTTTCCTTAGCCTTTTGAAAGACTGAGTTCTTAATTAAATATAATCCTCACAATCTCGAAAATCTGTCATGAAAAATCTTTTAAAATTGCAAAATTTTCTGTAAAGTCAGGCACAGATTTTCAATAGAATTAATATCCATTTAAAGAAAAGAAAATCAGTTATTGAAATAATCATTATCAATTACACTGGAGTAAAAAAAAGTGAATGTTATTGCAGTAGATTTAGGATAATTGAGGGGTGCTGATTTTAAATCTGCAACTAGTTTGTTCAAATGGGCTCTAGATTTTGCACAATTTGCGATTAAAATTTTTAAAATTTTTCAGCCGATTTTTTCAATAAAAAATTTAGAATTTAGTAACTATAGCTTCGGAAGAAAACGCTTTACACAGTTTAAGCTTAATAGCGTGCCCTATTTTTAAAACTTAAATGTGTATCATTATCTCAATAATATTTCTAAATATAGTCGCTCAAAGTCAAAATTTGAAAAGTTTTTATTTAAAATGTTAAAATTTTTTTGTCCTTGGGACAAATGTGTACCAATTTCATTAAAATATCTTCGTATTTGCGACCTGCAGCGTGTAAACAACCCAATTTTGGGGGGACCATTATATGGGCACTAGGTCTAAACATGGACCAAAATCAATAGGCGCCATCCTAGGGCCGACGTAAGTCGGTGTACCCAATTTCATCAAAATATCTTAATATTTGAGGCCTGTAGAGGGCGCACAAGAATGAGGGACAGACGGAGAGATTGACGGACAGACGGACATCGTTAAAAAGTGATTCTGAGACGATCGGTATACTATAAGGTGGGTCTAATTCCAATATTTTTTGGTGTTTCAAACATCAGCACGAACTTATTACTTGAAATTTTTTTGTTAAACACAATATTATCCCAAAAACTAAAATTATTTTTAACTAAAACTTAAAAAAATATTTTAATTTTTGCTAAAATTGTTTTTTGAACTTTCTATATTTTTTGTATATACCCGAGTAAAAAAGGGTATATATAACATATATTTTTTAATATTAAAATATATGATAATATAAAATATTGTATGAGATCTTATATGTTTTTATATGTTTTTATATGATGATATATTATAAATTTTTTTAGAAATCCTCTCATATGTAATCATATTAAATCATATATCAGTATTTGCTTTATTGCAAATTGTATATATTCACAAAACCGTTCAAAATTTTATATATAAATAGATACGAAAAATATTTTTAATTTTATTTTTTTTATATAACAATATCGTCGGCTTGCCTGCAAGTAGTGTTATGTGTTCTTTAACAGGTTTTCAGGAGGGCGAAAAAACTGATTTATATTATCCTTTTAATATATTTCATTGACATCATATGCCTTAATAATGATTTTAGTAAATAAGGTCGTGAATCATTAGGGCATATGATGTCAATAAAATATCTTAAAAGGATAATATAAATCAGTTTTTTCGCTCAAACCTGTTAAAACCAAAAACATATCACTACTTGCAGGCAAACCGACGATACCCAGTGTAGAAATGGTAATGACATATCATTATTTTTTGGACTACCAGTAATGACACCCACTTACCTTCTGCATTATTTTAAAACATATAATAATGAGTTACTGATAATGACTTATTTTTATCATTATTTCAAATAGAAAATAATTTGCTAGATTTTTTTGAAAATTTTTTGAAATCTATTTTTAGACTCAATATTTTTTAATCACTGGTAAGGATATATGTAACCACATATTTTTTGATTTTTTGTATGTTGGCAAGTAAGCTTACTTGTATAGTAAGATTACTTATAGTAAAATTTTATTAAAGATTAAAAATTGTATCAAAAAATATACAAAATATGAGAAAAAATATAATAGAAAAACTAAATCCATTAGTTGCAATTTGACTTCTTGATATGTCAAGAAGAAAGCGGTTTACATTAGTAGATCGACTTGCATAATAGAGCCTGTTTTAATATACACAAAACTAAAAAGATTTTACCTATTCTTTTATTTTTATTACGTACTTTAATTTAAATATTAAATTATTTTTTAAATCTACACCCAAAAAATTACATAGTTACTCATCACTATTTTTTTAACTATGCCATAGGTGAAATAACCCTCACTATGGCAGAGTGGATATGAAGTAGTGAACGGCAACTAAGTTTATAAAAAATTTTGAAATCAACTATTGAAAAAGCTGTAATCAACGATTGCGAAGTTAAAACTAAAAAATATTTAAGATAGTGAATAACCACTACATACAATTTCATATTAGTTGGTAGAAACTACACATTTGATTTAGATCTCATTCTTAATAAAAAATATATGTTTATTTAAAAAGCATATTCACATATTTTATTACATCACAAAATAAAATGTTCTTTCCCATTTAAAAAAGATTAAATGGGTTATTTTGTAAAATGTAACCCCTTGCGTTGCGTTGATTTGTATGTAAATTGTTTTTGTTACAAAAACAACGCAACGCATGGCGTTGCGTTTTACAAAATAACCCTCTAAATATTCAGCCAACAGGAACATTAATGGTGGGTCTCATACTGCAGGTTTAACTTAACTATAAACAAAAGAAAATGTCAAAAAAATTTACACAAAACAACAACAAATTTTTGGGTTAACTATTAACTAAAATTTAAACCTGCAGTATGAGACCCACCGTAAATATATAGTATTACTTTTTAACACCTGACATCTATACACCTGACTGACATTATCTTCCATCTGCTGTATTGCTTCTGTAAGCATGTTTCTTGATTTTGATGGTGAAATTGGATCCAAGTCCTGAAAAATAAATAAATATTCCATTGTTTTCTCGTAAAAATTAAAAGATTAAACATTTTAAACTTAGTTGCAAATTAAAGCTACAGCGCTTCGATAGATTTTTATTTGTTTTAAAAATATAATTTTTTGCCCTATTTCGAATATATTAAAAATTCAAAATAAAGTTGTCAATTAGAAAAAATAAAAATATTTTTTACAGGGTAGCATACAAATAGTTTTATTGACTATACCCATCCCAACAAACAATTCGTTCCGTTTACGCACCGTTTTCGGTCCGTCATAAACGGAATCCAACTCCTTTTACGTACCGTTTTCTGGATCCGTATACGGACCAGAAAACGGAACTTAAGGAACATCGAAACTGATTCGAATCCGTTGAAAGTCCGTCAATGACGGACCGTTTACGGACCGTTGTGTCGTGCGAAAAACGGACAAGTCCGTTGAAAGTCCGTCAATGACGGACCGTTTACGGACCGTTAGGTTGAATGGGAGCCCGCCAGAACGGCGAGTTCACTCGGAGGCCATAAGGCCCATTGTGATCGTTACGTCGTGTAAAAAACGGACAGGTCCGTTGAAAGTCCGTCAATGACGGACCATTTACGGACCGTTATGTCATGTATAAACGGAGTAACTCCGGACTTATATATCTACCTAAATTGACCATAAGTTTAATAATGTTGAGCAGTAATTTTTATGCTTTTTTATTAATTTATTGATAACGAAATATTGAGAATATATTTTTAAATATATAAAGAATTAATGAAAACAGACCTCGAGCTTGAAGAATTATTTAATTAAATCTATAATATATATTAGTACATCCCGCTCAGTTTAGCTCTATCCAGCGAATCAATACGCAATAGGGACCCATAATAAAATCGATCATCTACATGCAAAGGAAAAAATAAATTAGCTATGGTTTAACTGATTGTATTTAAAATGGTATTTTGCATACGATTCAAATTCGCACACTTTAGGCTTGTTCCACGTCGTTACCACGGGTTCCCAATTTACTCGAAACAACAACAATTTCCGCATAATTTTGACAATGGAAACGCTTTTTGGAAAAATTGGGTAGACGCGTTAATGTACGTGGAACAGAGCTTTTGTTACAAAAACAAACCATCTTACGAAAACCATTGTGAAACATGCACTAAATTTCATAAATCTTACCATCTAATGTATCTATGCGACTTGAAGTTATTTGGCTGATGATGTGCTGCATATATTCCCGCCATCGCGACTAATTTCTCGCCACAAAAATACTTTTATATCGACTGAAGGGTTGAGATTCATATTTTTTTAAATTTAATTGTTTTTATTTTGAACACAAATTAAAATCAACTCAGTCCGTATTTTACGGTACGGAAACGGAGTTAAAACGTATTATGTTCGAAAATCCGATTACACGGTCCGTTAATGTTCCGTATACATACAAGCTTTGACGGATACGTGTATTACGGACCGTTAATGTGCCGTAAAAGCAGGATTCATAATTCCGTACGTGCCGGAGAGTCCATAAAAATGTTTCTTGGGATAGTTGTTAACAATTACAAATAGTTATTTTCAAAATATTTCGATTCAACTATGGATTTTATTAACTATACGACTATGGAATTTTAAGGGTGTATTTATTACAATATTTATGACCTGCTTACTAATAAAAAAACAATTTCAATTCTGGTTATTTTAGAATAAGTTATAAATTAAAAATGTATAAATTAAAATTAATTCATTATTTCATTAAAACCTTTCATTAAATCAATACAACCATTGAATAATTTATTTTAACAAAACAAATAAAAACTGTTAAGACAAATATGAAACATTTGTTTTTATGAATAGATTTTTCACGTAACTACTAACAAGTAGGGAAAAGACCCAGGACAGCGGGATTTTTTTAGAATTTCCCGGGATCCCGGGAATTCCCGCTCGTTAGAAAATAAATATATCCGACGTATATTAAACTTGAAAAACTCGATTTCTATCAAAACAACTTACGACAAATTTCATCTTTTGGTTGAAACCATGAGAAATTATATATTCCGAAATAAGGGCTTACACCCTTATTATAATTTTTATGAGGTGAATGGCCATTGTTGTCACAGTTTTTGTCATTGTTTTAAAGTTTAGAATGCGGGTGTTAATATAAAATATCCATGTCTTCCACTTTTTCTAGATTAATTCGTTCAACAGTTTAAATCGCGAATTAATATTTAGGTAATAGATTTGTATGAAAGGCCATCTTAATTTTAAAAATTAAGTTTAAACGGTTAAACGAATTGATATAGAAAAAGTGAAAGAAAGTGTCGGACCAGCTTTGTAGTACGAACTAAGATCGTACTATTTGTGATAATAAGGAATCCAAAAAAATCTATTTCTAGATGTTTTGTTTCCATGTATATTTTCGGTAGTATTCGTGTAGAATTATTTTTATAAAAAAGTTTAAAAATGAGTATTTTTACATAAATTTTTAGGCAAATCGCCTAAATCTTTTTATAGTTTTTTAACTTTAATTAGTATTTTTTAAATTGAAATTTTTTATGCCACAAAACTATTTAAAAAGAAATTATTGAATTTTCATAAGCTCATACCTATCAACGTTAAGTATTTAAGGCAAATCTACGTTTAATCGATCAAAGTAAACAAAAATTATAAACAGCTAATATTTAGAATCGAACGTATGCCAGCATAACTTTTTAGAAAGTAGCGCTAAAAAGTTATGTTACACGTGAAAATGTATAAAAGTTGAGTTTTCGACGTTGATAATTATCCACGTTGCAAGTTAACGTGCATACGAAAAGTAATGTGTTAGTTTTCGTCTCAAACGCGTTATTGGGTAAGTTTTTTTGTGAGTTAACGGATATAGTTAAGTCGAAAACACAGATTTAATTGAATTTTAAATTAAGTACCTGCTTATCTATTACGAAAATACTCACAACGATAGCAATTGATAATTACCCAGTGTAGAAACGGTAATAACATATCATTATTTTTTGGACTACCAGTAATGACACCCACTTACCTTCTGCATTATTTTAAAACATATAATAATAAATTACTGATAATGACTTATTTTTATCATTATTTCAAATAGAAAATAATTTTCTAGATTTTTTTTTAAATTTTTTTAAATCTATTTGTAGACTCAATATTTTTTAAACACTGGTAAGGTTATATGAAACCACATATTTTTTGATTTTTTGTATGTTGGCGAGTAAGCTTACTTGTGTGCAGTAGATAAATTATGTTTTTATCTATTAAATATTACATGTCGATATAGCTCAGATGGTAGAGCTATTGACTGGCAATTTGTAGACCCAGGTTCGATTGCCGCACCACGAAATTTTATTTAAAAAAAATACAATAAAAAATATTTTTTTTTTTATATAATTAATTTTTTGGAAAATCTATTTTTAGACTCATTATTATCGCACACAGGTAGATCTGATTTTCAATGGTAAATATTTTACCATTTTTTTTTTATTGTACAATACCAATTATTTTTTATTTCCTAATTTAGATGTCCGTCGTCAAATAAAACGATAAATAATAATTTTAAGCCAATTTGATTTTCGAGAAACTAATTATTCTAGATTGAAAAACTGTTCGGTTTCGTTTTCGATTTTCGTCACACCCCTAAGTGTGTAGGACCCGAAATCCTGCTACCCTCCAATACAAAGTTTTTTTATCATTTAAATTTAATCATATCGTACTGTATTAATTTATATTCAATTTCATCGGGGCAAAATTCGGATATAAGTTTATCATTTCATATAACTTTGTATACTTGTAAATACAATTATATCCAATTTGATACAATTTAAAATAACCATTTTTCGGATGAAATTATATCCAGTTACATATTGCAAATATATCCATTCACATATAGTTTTATATACACATTTTTACTCGGGTAATCAAAATATATGTATGTAGTGACTGATATGATTATATATTAGGGACTCCAAAAAAATGTTGAGTTTTTCAACGTGCTACCCCCTGGAAATATTTATTTGGGTGTAAAACTACGTCACCCAAAAAATTAGAATAATCGGACATCGGGAAGAAGTGCCGCATCGGCCATGAAGTTTGGAGACGGATTACAAGGGGAAAATATGACTTTTTGTGCATTTTCTTGAAAACATTGATATTTTAAAACTAACTCGAATTAAAAACATTATAGAATCGTAATTTGGAGTGAATTCTGTTTGTAATAAAGCAATAAAATTTTAAATCGGTTAAAAAACAGCCGAGTTATTACAATTTCTCCAGGCAACTGATGTGTCACATACCACTTAATCAAGAAATTCGGGTCCAAATTTTAAAATTCATTGAAATAATCTACTACAGAAACATTTTTTTATTCTATAAGTTCCAAGAAACTCAGATAAGAGGGATTTTTTTCTATTGTTTTTGCTAACTCGTTTTAAATTAGTGCCAAGAAGACCAGAATTCTTAAACACTGTTTTCAAATCTACGATTTTAAATTTTTATTTTGGTGTACGGTATAATTAAATAATATTTTCATAGGAAACAAAATGGAGATTCTGATATTAAAACATTTTCTGAATATGATAATAATAGCCGTTTTTTCTAATCACTTGGATTTAATAAATCCAAAAAGTATTTCTAAAAGTGCTCAACAGATGGGGTTAGATTCTTCCTATTTTAAAAAAATTTTCTGTCCGACACTTCTTTCACCCTAATTTTTAATACCGAATTCGATGATGAAGGATTTTACTTTAACTTTTAAGTTATAATTATATTTTATATAAAACAGCGATAGACAGTCTGCCTTTTCAGTTTTATCACTTCAATTTATATTTTTACACAATTGAAAAATTCCATTGCAATATTTAATATTCATTAATTGGATTTAATTAAATTACTTACTGTAGAGTGAAAAATTGCCATTTCTATTTGAGCTATTTCTCCATGTCCAAGATGAAAAATATGTATTTGGTGAGGTGTAGTTTTTTTTCTAAACATATTTCATAAAAAAAATTTAGTAAAAACCTTTCATTTGTTAGTTTTTCAATTTTTTTGTTTCTCTTTTAATTTTCATTCGTATTTTTTTCTGACATTAAATTAATAGGCTGTTTCATATATTTGTGCTTTTATTGTGGATTAATTAAATCCAGCTTTTTTTGGATTTAATAAATCCATTTTTTGTATGAAAAATTCTAAATCCAGGTGATTAAAAAACACGCCCTAATTGTAAAATTTTTTGCAGTGCCTGTTATAATTTTATAAGAAAAATTTTAACAAATCCTACAACTTTCATATAATATATATAAAAAATGTTTCAGAGTTTTTCGAATACAACAATTTTTCCTAATCTAATAGGTTTAATTTAGAAGAAGTGCTTAAGGGACAGTTTTATAGTCAGAACTAGAGTCTTTCAAAATTTCACAGCAGGCACCAACAATAGAATTTGTAAAAGCAATCACATTTTCTTTTAAATTCAAATTTTATTCCCAAAAGTTATTTTGTTTGAAATATTTGTAACTCGTTTGTAAATTGTCATCTTTCATATACAAATGTTTAAAAATATAAAGTTACAAAGAAAAAAAATTTTTTTCTTGGATTTACAAATTTTTTTGTTGGTGCCTTTTTAAAAAGTTTTGTTTCTGTATTTACAAATCTACCCCTAAATTCATAAACGATTTGTAAAATTATAGGAGGATTATTGAACAAATTTTGTATGAAAATGACGTTTTGTAAACCACAATATTGCCGCACCACGAAATTTTATTTAAAAAAAATACAATAAAAAATATTTTTTTTTTAAACTTTTATTTTTACAGAATTTTAGCCATACCCGAGTAAAAAAGTTTTGATATAATCATATATTATTTTATGTAATTGCATATAGTAACTTATAGTTACATATGGCAGGATATGCTTTTAAATTCAAGCAGATATACTTTTATATAGTCATATGTTAGATATTTTTTCCTCAAAGGTTTTAATATGGACCCATATGTGATTTTATATTATTACATACTGGCCTACATATAATTGCATGTGCTATATATGAGTACATAAAGTAACATATTACAGATATAATTACATATACGTTTATATATAATTTAGTATGACACTATACATAATAATACAAAACTATATGTGGAGCCATATAAGAAATATTTCATAATTTGTTTTAGATATGATTATATATTGACGAATAAGAACCCATATATAACTTAATACGGTTCCATATCTACAATATTTCATGATTTCTTTAATATATAACAATATAACGTTCTTTATAAAATCATCTATAATTATATATCATCCCACATAAGCAATTACTTCAAAGTGATTTTATATAAAAATATATAAGGTCCATATAAAACCGTATTATATTATATGTGGTTCTATATTAAAAATGATTTTGAACTAAATTTAGATTTAGTAATTACTAGGGATTGGCGCGTGACTAGAAATGTTCGTGAGTCACGAACATCTCTGTGAATAACACGCGATCGTGAGTAGTAATTACTATACTCAAGTGATTCGTGCGTGAGCGTGAATAAGAATATATAACCCGTGCATGATTCGTGTGAGTTTATTTTTTGCATCATATATTTTTAGTAATTTTGTAATATTTTACTATTTTTTTTTACTATTTTTCTTATATCTTGGTTGTATAACATGATCCTATTAACTTTAAAATTTCAGTCTTGTCAACTTTAATTTAAAATTACTAAAAATAAAGAAAATTTTGTTCATGTTTAATGCACTGTCATGGTAAATCTGGATAAAAGTAATGGAAGATTTATCGAAATTAGAGGATCTTCAGCAGACCTTTGGGTTAATCATTATATTTGGAAATTAATTACACATGCAATTACACAATTACATGTAATTGTAATTGAAAAAAAATCAATTACAATTACATATGATTTGTAATTGTAATTAAAAAAAAACAATTACAAGTAATTTGTAATTTAAAATTTGCAATTATACATTACATAAAATTGTAATTGAAAAAATTTCAATTACAATTACATTTTTTTCGGAAAAGAAATAATGACAAAAGGCACAAGTGAGGGGTCAGCCCAGTGTTGCCAAAACTTATTTAAGAAAAAATGCTAGATTTTTTGCATAAAAATGCTAAAAAATGCTAAAAACTAAAAAAATATGCTAGAAAAAATATGCTAAAAAAATTTTATAATAAAATGTTTCAATTTGTTTAAAAAAATACTATATTAGCGACTTTTTACAATTAGACTGAAAATAAGTCATCTCTAATTATAAATTCAGTTCATTTTATTAACTAAAATTATATAAAAGAAAAATTAAAAACAACTCAAAAGTTAATTCTTGTAAAAAAGTTCAAAAATCCTTTAACCCTTAAATGCATGATCTCTTCGATTTTAACCATTTTTTCATATATGATTTCTAAAGGCGTGTACATTTCAAGAAAAATACCAAAAAAAAATATTTTTAAAAAAAGGTGATTTTTATTGAGAAATATGGTTTTTTGCCAAATTTCTAAATTGTGATTATTTTTACGTGTATGAAAAAAAAACAAAAAAAAAAATCTATAAACTGTAATTTATACATTTATTGTCGCCAAACTGAATTTTATTGCGAGAATACCACTTTAAATATTTAAACAAATATTTTTGAATATTACACTTTTTGTAAAAAAAAACGCGTGTTTTAGATTTTTCACAAATATACAGAGCAAAACCAAGATTTTTACTCTAACTGTTTAAAAATTCTGCGCTAAAATATAGGAGCGCTATGTACAGAAGGGGCCTCTAATGCCCAAAAATGTAGTTTTCTGCATCAAGGGTTTTTTTTATTAAAAAACCGGTATGTTGCCAAATAGCTACACCATGTATTTAAGGGTTAAACTAAATTTATTATTATTTGATTTCCCAAATGTGTCACTGAAAATATGTTATCTCAAAAATTAAAGGCGGATAAACAAAAGTACTTCAAAATGTTTTAATTCTAAAATAGGTGGTAATGTGGAATACTTTGGCGTGTAATATGAATTTTCCATTCAGCCTTAATTTATCTACTCTAAATTAATTTAATGGTTTTTATTCTACTCTCTGTTTACCGTTTTCAAATTTCTGCATCTTTGGGCTTACCTGCATGAAATTCTTTAAAAAAATTATTTTCGCGATCAGGGTTAATACTTTTTGTGGTGTTGGTTGACGTTGTAAGATTTTTGGTATGATTAAATGAAAAGTGTACAGGTGTTACAGTAAAAAAAATCAAAATTCACTGAAATTCTTAAAAGATAGGAATTTATCACAAACGCTATCCATATTACCCTCTATGACCCAAACCTGAAAAAATCAATAAAAATTGCAAAGATTAAAAACGAACCTTATCAACATTTTGCAATTCTATTAATTCTATTTTAAACTCTATTCTTTAAATTATTATTTTTTTTTTACCAAAAATTGGAGTATTTTGTGCAAAATCACTCCTTCACCATAACAACAACAAAAAGTAAAACGAGTAAAAAAGTTAAAGCCGGGCATGCCGATTTAAAATTTTAATATTAAAGTACCATAAAGCAATATTTTTTATACTTTTGGGATCATTTTTGAATTTCAATCAATCCAACCCTGTTAAATACAATTTTTCGCTATTTTTCCCCAAAAACATTTTTTTTCCCGATTTTTGTTTTTTTCGAAAGAATTTTTTTTTCTTAACTCTATTAAATACTTTTCTAAACCCTATTGAATATACACAAAATAACATAACACATACATACTTTTTATTTGCAGAAAAAAATGTTTTTGCGAAATTTTTGCGAAAAAAAAATCTATAAAAAAATTTAGTGAAAAAATGACAGCTTCCTTAATGTTTTACATATTTAATCAAATTTGATAAATTTATAATTAAAAATGATCTCAGAAATATAAATATAAAATTTTTTTAGTACCCGTCAAAATTTATTATTGCGAATATCGCGAATACGAGTGCTAAATTTGAAAAACTGCTATCACCATTGAATTCAGCGTACTCGAATTAGCTTTACCAGTACCGTTCCCAGCTTGTTAAAATTTGCGACTGCACAGTGTAATTAACGTGTACGTATAAAAATAGTTCCTAGTACTTACTCTAAAAGTAAAAAAAATATTTATTTTTCATATTACATTTAAATTCAAATTAATGTAGAATATTCTAAAAGAAAACAGAAAATAAAACTGTAAAAAATGCTAAAAATATGCTAAATTTTGTTGGAAAAATGCTGAAAAAAATGCCATATGCTAGATGCATTTTTTTCATGCTAAATGAATTAAAAAAATGCTAAATCTAGCATTAAATATGCTGAATTGGCAACACTGGGTCAGCCCAACATGACGTATTCTTTTTATACTTATCCACGCCTATCCAACCTATCCCAGTCAGTTTTTTCTACAAAATTTTAACAAAAAACACTTTCTAAATGTAATTGAAATCACTTTCAATTACAATTACTTGTAATTGAAAATTTTCAATTACAGTTACATGAAATGTAATTGTGTTTTTTTTTTATTTCAATTACATTTATTTGCAATTGTAATTGAAATCCCCCAGGTCTGATCTCCAGATATTGCATATCTTTTTTATTTAAAAAAATAATTTTTGTATATTGTTAGATATGGTCCTATATAATATGATAAAAAGTATAAGGTCAATATTTAGATATAATTGTATCAAACTATGTCCACTTTTATAACATTTTATATAATTTTATACAAAAAGATATAATTTGATGTAATTGGATGAGGACAAAATTCGGATACAATTGTATCGAATTGCATAAAATTGTATCAAATTGTACCAAATTGTATACAATTGTATACAATTCGATACAATATGATACAATAAGACGTTCTCATTTTTCGGATATAATTATATCTAATTACATAAAAGATTATATATAATTAAATATAACTTCATATGGCTCCATATCACTTTTTTTTACTTGGGTAGTTAAGCTAACTTTAAGTTAATTGAAAATAACGAATTGTACTGTAAAATCTGGAGAAAATTTTGCTAAATAGTAGTAGATTAAAAATAGTAAAAACAAACTGTTATATCTACAAAATTTTTACTATTTATACCCTACACCACTACGTGGTCAGGGTATTATAAGTTTATGCTGATGTTTGCAACACCAAAAAATATTGGTCCTAGACCCACCTTATAGTATACCAATCGGCTCAGAATTTTTTTTTATTTCGATTTAACGATGTCCGTCTGTCCGTCCCTCCGTCCGTCTGTCTGTCTGTCTGTCTGTCTGTCCATGCATTCTTGTGCGCACTCTACAGGTCGCAAATATTAAGATATTTTGATGAAACTTGGTACACCGACTTATGTCGGCCCAAGGACGAAGCCTATTGATTTTGGTGAATATCGGTCCATGTTTAGACCTAGTGCCCATATAAGGGTCCTACCAAAATTATATTGTTTATACGCTGCAGGCCGCAAATATTAAGATATTTTGATGAAATTTGGTACACCGACCTATATCAGCCCAAGGACGAAGCCTATTGATTTTGGTTAAAACTGGTGCCTGTTTAGACCTAGTGCCCATATAAGGGTCCCCCCAAAATTATATTGTTTATACGCTGCAGGTCGCAAATATCAAGATATTTTGATGAAATTTGGTACACAGACCTATATTGGCCCAAAGACGAAGCCTATTGGTTTTGGTGAACAGCGGTCCATGTTTAGACCTAGTGCCCATATAAGGGTCCCCCAAATTATATTTTTTATACGCTGCAGGTCGCAAATATTAAGATATTTTGATTAAATTTGGTACACCGACCTATATTAGCCCAAGGACGAAGCCTATTGATTTTGGTTAACACCGGTCCATGTTTAGACCTAGTGCCCATATAAGGGACCCCCAAAATTGGCTTAGTTACAAACTTCAGGTCGCAAATATTAAGATATTTTAATGAAATTTGGTTCGCTGACTCACATGATCCCGAGAACAAAGCCGATAGATTCTAGATAGAATCGGTCCATATTTGGACTTATCTCCCATATGGGCTATATTTACGATTTTTTCTTCTTTTATAATTTTATAGAAAATTTTGACAGTCCCATTTTAACCCATTCGAATTTCGGATCCAAACATTAGTTGGCTTTTAACCAGACTGGTGTAGGGTATTGTATAGTCGGCATGCCCGACTTTAGCCTTTTTACTCGTTTTAAGCTAAATTTAGTTGAAGGCAAATAGCAGTCTACATATACTGCTAAAATCAGCAGAATTATTCGCTAAAAAAATTGTTAACTGTTTTCAAAAGGCTCGATTTTTATTTGTATTTAAAAACAAAATATCAGAAAAAACTTCGAAAATTTAAAATTTATTTTTGATTTTTTATGCTACTAATTATTTAGCAAAATTTTTTGCTGATTTTTGCAGGTTAATTTCCTAATTTCCATTGACAAAAATTTAGCTCAAATTTAACTAAAATTCCGTATATTTAACAGTTTTATTTTTGCTGCTCCTATATTACTAATATATAGCAAAAATAATTTGCTAATTTAGCAGTTTTTTCTGCAGTATTATTTTTAACTAATTTTTAGTAGTTTTAAATAAATTTTTTACGGAGTTTTTTCTATTAGTTTATATTTAAAATTTTTTTTATAAAAAAAACTTAAAGAATTTTTAAATTTTGAATTTGAGAATTTGAAAACTTAAAAAATATTTTAATTTTTGCACAAATTGTTTTTTCGAACTTTATAAATTTTTTTATATATAGTTTTTTAATTTTAATTTTTTTTTTTTTTTTTTTAAATTATTTGAATTTTTGCATTTAAAAAATACAAAAAATTTTTTTTCCGACATTCTATATTTTCATATATTTAGTTAGAAATTCTAATATGAAGTTGTCATGTTAAATTTTATTTGTTGTTCCAAAAAGTCTGCAATAAGAAAATGATGATTGGAAACTCAAACTTGAGGTAGAAAAATATTTTATCTAAATATGTACATAAAACTTAAAATTTTAAGGAACAGATTCCTTTAAAGAAAAGAAATCGGTTTTTTGTAAGTAGATCGTGTAAAAAAACTTTCATCAAACGAAAAATAATTTCGATTAATGCGCTTTTACGCATTTGTACATATAATATTTTCCTAAATGCGTTATTGCGCATTTACCCGAATTTTCGGATAAATGATTCCACGCTTAAAAGCGCAGAAAACTCTATATTTTTGAAGGCGCATTTAAGTATGATAATTGATGTTATTACATATCCCGAAATCTGACTCCATATACAACTACATAAGCTATTTAAAACTACCCTAGTAAAAATGATTTTTATATAATCATATATGATTTTTATATAATCATTTATGATTTTATACAATTATAACTTGTCGAGTATTGTGAAACATACATATTTCTATATGATTATATCAAAAGATATTTAGATATATAAAATTATATTAACCAGATCCACCATTTTACGGATCCAATCATGTATGGGTTAATATAATTATATAAAAAATATATTATTTGATCCGAAAAATGGTGGATCTGGTTAATATAATTTTACATAATTAAATATCTTTTGATATAATCATATAAAAATATATGTTTCACAATACACGACAAGTTATAATTGTATAAAATCATAAATGATTGTATAAAAATCATATATGAATATATAAAAATCATTATACTAGGGTAATCAAAATATATGTAGTGACCGATTTGATTATATATGGTTCGATTCTAAGTTATATAACACTGTATGTATCGTTATACTAAAAATACATTCTTGTAATTTCATATAACTTTCTATTAAATTTCATACAAATTAATATATAGTTCAGTCCTGTGACAGGTTCTTTTGTGTCAGTCCTATGATAGGTTCTTTTGCGTCAGTTCTGTGACATGTTCATCTGCACCAGTCCCGTGACAGGTTCATTTGCGCCAGTCCTGTGATAGGTTCTTTTTTATCAGTCCTGCGACAGGTTATTTTGCTTCAGTCCTGTAACCGGTTCTGTAGCGGTGGACGGGTTGTAATGGTTGTAAATTTCGCATGGTAGAATCTGCGCTAAAGAACAGCTGTTTTGCTGAATAGGAATTTGAATAGAGAAATGCAAGATAAAAACGAGTAAAAAGGTTAAAGTCGGGCATGCCGACTATACAATACCCTACACCAGTCTGGTTAAAAGCCAACTAATGTTTGGATCCGAAATTCGAATGGCTTAAAATGGGACTTGTGTCAAAATTTTCTATAGTGTGAGTCAGCGTACCAAATTTCATTAAAATATCTTAATATTTGCGACCTGCAGTTTGTACCAAGCCAATTGTGGGGGGACCCTTAGGCACTAGGTCTAAACATGGACCGGTGTTAACCAAAATCAATAGGCTTCGTCCTTGGGCCAACATAGGTCGGTGTACCAAATTTCATCAAAATATCTCAATATTTGCGACCTGCTACGTATAAACAATATAATTTTGGGGGGACCCTTATATGGGCACTAGGTCTAAACATGGACCGCTGTTAACTAAAATGAACAGGCTTCGTCCTTGGGCTGATATAGGTCGGTGTACCAAATTTCATCAAAATATCTTAATATTTGCGACCTGCAGCGTATAAACAATATAATTTTGAGGGGACCCTTATATGGGCACTAGGTCTAAACATGGACCGATTTTAACCAAAATCAATAGGCTTCGTCCTTGGTCCGACATAAGTCGGTGTACCAAGTTTCATCAAAATATCTTAATATTTGCGACCTGTAGTGTGCGCACAAGAATGCATGGACAGACGGACATCGTTAAATCGAAATAAAAAAAAATTCTGAGCCGATCGGTATACTATAAGGTGGGTCTAGGACCAATATTTTTTGGTGTTACAAACATCAGCACAAACTTATAATACCCTGACCACATAGTGGTGTAGGGTATAACAAATGTTGAAAATTTTTGCTGAGGGCCTGATATTTCAGCAAATAAAATTAATATTATGGTTTATAAAATGGCCTAAACCATAAATATTTACTCTCGATTACCGTTCTCTTGTTTATTTTTCATGAAGTGATATCTGTTTCAAATGGTAAGAGTAGAACAAATATTGAGAAAGGCTAACTAGGTAAATATTACAAAAAATAGGATGGAAGTGAGATGGCTGCTATATGTAGAGAATTTCGGAGTAGAGAAATTCGTTAGAATGAGGCTTGACGGTTAGGTTTTAAATTATAGCTCTTCATTGCTGTGAAAACTGTCAAAGAAAGCGCAAGCCTAAGTAAGTGCGCCGCCGATAGGAATTTTTCTTGTTTGCCATTTTTGTTGTATCAACAAATAACCGCCAAGCCGATTTCAATAAAAAGAAAATATTAAATTAAATAAATATTTTAATTCGATTTTGTCCGATAGATTCACCCGGGCTTAATCGCAAATTGGTAAAAAAAACTTTACCTGTTTTTTCTTGTTGGGAGCGAGGGACTACAGTCTCCGTTGTTGGAAATACCAGGAAGACCAAGTGTCTCCTGTGAACCTTGCGACTGTAGTCCACAACATATTTTTGGTTACCCCTGATTTTTTTTGTACCAGCTTTTGTTTTACCACCGTGTTTTTGAAAACCACCGGTTGAAGGAGATAAAAAATTGGAAAAAATATATTTTGTGCATTTTTCAATTACCTTTCCTTGACATCCCCTTTGACGAATTTACATCACATGTGGTAGCAGATAGACTGGTTTTTGTGTTTTTTGGGTGGCAAAAAAATAATTGAAAGCAACTACATTTTGCAATAACTTCCTCAAATAGTGTGATAAAAATATATATTTTTTATTATGTTAGACCTACTACCTTAAGCTTTCGAATAATAAGAATTTGATTATTATAAATGCTTAAAAAGTGTGAAAAAATATTAATTTTATGTTAGTGGTGGGCTCTGGGGCACAATCACCACGTGTCCGCTGGGGCTACTGCCAAAAATCATCTATAAGACTCTCCTATATACATAAAATATATTTAACAGTAAATTAGGACAATCGTATTCATTCTTAAATTCATATTAATTTTTTCATTTAATATAAGTTTTTATAGAAATTTATAAAACTAATTAACATTTTTCTTAGCTTAAAAAACTAAGTAGTTTAGAGTCTTCCATTAATTATAATTAAAAATATATTTTAAATCATTGTCTTATATATTTTTACTTAATTATTAGAAAAAAAAATTAAACTAAATATTTACAAAAAACAAAAAAAAAATATTAATATTAGGCACTTGAGAATATTAAAAGTTTTATACTAAGCAAAATCAAAATTTGACTTGGTTTTTAATATTAAAAGAAATACATTTTACACACCGCCAGATATTGGAATATGGATATTTTTCATAATTGAATAGTTTTCATTGTTCTTGCAACAAAGAAATATAATCCAAAATTTCCTCATCATCGGTGTCCAATCTTCTTCGTCCAATGTGAAATTATCATATGGTTCAAATTGTAATTGCAAATTATCATCAAAAGGTGGTGGAGTGGATTGATTACTTTGTTGTTGTTGTAGAAGATGATGATGCTGCTGCTGGTGGTGTTGATTAGTTTGAGGTGAGAACTCTTGTAACCCTGTGGCTAATTGCTGTTGTTGTGCTTCAAATGTTCCAGAATCATAAGATAGAATTAACTGAACGATGATGGATGTGAATGACAATAATTATTTTCTACTTTTGTTATTGGTGGTGAATATGAATATGAAATATGAATATGAAACAGGGTAGTAGTACTGTTGTTGTATGAATTATATATATGTCGATTTTGTTGCAAATTCATATTCATCAAAGGAGGTAATTGACTAGTCGATTGGGTATTGTAAATATTATCAAGGTGAACACGTTGAACTACTGAAGGAACTATTACTGGCTGAATCACAATTTACTGTAGTCTGAGATCCATATTGTTGTGTTGTTCTACTGCCACCACTATTCACTAAATCTTGTAATCTTTTGATATACTCTACGGCTATACGTAATGTATCAACTTTTCTTATACTTTTGTGGTCCATGGCCACCTCCCTTGGTCAAATCTGCTATAAAAGATTGTGGTATATGTTGACGTAGACGCGAAAAACTATTATTTACTTGTTTAACACGATAACGTTCACGGGCATTTCGTCGTAAGTATTAAGTACACCTTACTTAATCCATATATTAATCTGCTCATTTAGCATTATTTCTATAGAAGAGCTACTGGGAAAATTGTAAAATTTTTTAAAATGAATGGGGGAAATGTTTTTAGTTGATCTGTTATTTTTAAGTAAATGAATGTTATTTTTAGTTTGACTCAAGATCATAAATTAATATCACTTTCTGTTTAAATTATTTTCAAATCAAAGAAAGATGATACTATTTT
Organism: Leucophora obtusa; assembly: GCA_949987735.1. Lineage (NCBI taxonomy): Eukaryota > Metazoa > Arthropoda > Insecta > Diptera > Anthomyiidae > Leucophora > Leucophora obtusa. The sequence goes on along the minus strand of OX465299.1, from coordinate 42,864,749 downwards.
TATAAGTAAATTACAAAGAATAAAAATTATTGAAAAAATTTCGAAAATGTAAGACCAGTAAGGCAGAATGCGCATTTTCGGCTTTCGCTACAAAGCCATCATCAAAATGTACATTGCATGTTTAGTAGTGCTTTACTTTTGCACGAAAGAGCATTTTTTTATTTGTCGTAATGCAACTAGTTAAATCCGACTGAAAAATAAAGAAAATGCTAAAAATTATAACAACAAATTTACAGCGGCGTTATCTTATTACAATTTTTCCTTTTTGTAAAAAGGTACTTTTTTTGGAATAAGGTAATTTTTTGTGCCCTTTTTGCCCCTCCCGAAAAGAATTTTCAAAAATGCCGTCTCAACGGACGTCTACACCGGTCGAGGAACCTACATACCAAATTTCAACTTCATAGCTCCAGCAGTTTGATCAGACCGTCAAGGGGGAGACTTTTTCCCCTTTTTGCCCCTCCCTGTAAAAATTTTCAAAAATCCCGTCTTGGTGGATGTCTACGATAGTGGAGCAATCTTTATACCAAATTTCAACTTCCTACCTCCAGCGGTTTGGGCAGGCAGTCAAGGGGGCTCTTTTCTCCTTTTTAACCCCCATTTTTACAACGTCCCTGTCCAAAATTCTGAAAAGTACTTTCCAGATAAGTTAGCCCATACTCCAAGGAACACTTGTTTTGCATTTCAGGATTCTAGCCAAAGGGGTTTTGGCAGGCCGCCTAGGAGGAGGATTTTCCCCTTTTTGCCCATTCCGGTAGGAATTTCTAAAAATTCCGTCTTAGCGGACGTCTACGCCGGAGGAGGAACCTAGATGAATTTAACACGTGCATGTCAACAAGTCGGGCATGCCGACTATACAATATCCTACACCAATCTGGTTAAGAGCCAACCAATGTTTGTATCCGAAATTCAAATGGGTTAAAATGGGACTTGTGTCAAAATTTTCTATAATGTGAGTCAGCGCACCAAATTTCATTAAAATATCTTAATATTTGCGACCTGTTGTTTGTAACCAAGCCAATTTTGGGGGGGCCCTTATATGGGCACTAGGTCTAAACATGGACCGGTGTTAACCAAAATCAATAGGCTTCGTCCTTGGGATTATATAGGTCGGTGTACCAAATTTCATCAAAATATCTTAATATTTGCGACCTGCAGCGTATAAACAATATAATTTTGGGGGGACCCTTATATGGGCACTAGCAGGGAAACAAGCCGATCAAAATAATCGGCGGCGGCGGCGCAAGCAAAAAATCGGCGGCGGCGATTAAGGTTGAGCCGGATAAAAATCGGCGGCGGCGGCGCAACTAAATAATCGGCGGCGGCGGCGGCTTGATCGGCTTGATAGAACATTATACACGTAGTTTAAAGATGTTTAAGGTTTTTTCCAAAATATAGCAGTAGAAAATTGTGCAAAAAATTTGGAATTATCAAATAAAAAATAATTTTAAGGTAAATTCATCGATAAAAATTACAAATTTAGGATTTTTAGTTTTTGAACGGAGCTAGAAGGAGAGATAGTTGGGCTTTCCAAATATATACATATGTTTATGTTTATATATTCAACAAAATTGTGTGGAAATATTTTCAAATAAAACTGATTTTCTTAATTTTTTCTTATTTTGTCTTTTAATTGCAATATTTTGTTTAAAAAAACTAATTTTTATCTAATTTATTCTTTATTCAGGGCAAAATGAAGTTCTATTTTAATCGCTTTAAAATTGTCAAAGTTATACATTTTTTTATAAACATGGAATCTCTGCATTTATAAGAAAATTGAAAATATTAACCTTAATGATTGTGCAAACAAGAACATCGAGTTGCTGAAATTAAATGTTTAGAAAAATTACGATAACTTTTTCAATTTTCAATTAATTTCAACAAAAGAATCTGATTTTACTAAGAACTAAACCCACTTTCAGAATAAATTACAATACCCAAGTAAAAAAAAATGATATGGAGCCATATAAAGTTATATTTAATTATATATAATCTTTTATGTAATTAGATATAATTATATATAATATATATTATATAATTATATATATCGAATTGTATACAATTGTATACAATTTGGTACAATTTGATACAATTTTATGCAATTTGATACAATTGTATCCGAATTTTGTCCTCATCCAATTACATAAAACTATATCTTTTTGTATAAAATTACATAAAATGTTATAAAAGTAGACATAGTTTGATACAATTATACCTAAATATTGACCCTATATTTTTACCATAATATATATGACCATATCAAACAATATACAAAATTATATTTTTAAATAAAAAAAGATATACAATATCTGGAGATCAGACCTGAGGGATTTCAATTACAATTACTTGTAATTTGTAATTGAAAGTACAAGTAATTGTAATTGAAAATTTTCAATTACAAATTACTAGTAATTGTAATTGAAAGTGATTTCATTTACAAATTTCAATTACATTTAGAATTAAAAAGTGTTTTTTGTTAAAATCTAGTAGAAAAATCTGACTGGGATAGGTTGCATAGGCATGGATGCGTATAAAAAGAATACGTCATGTTGGGCTTACCCCTAACTTGTGCTTTTTGTCATTATTTATTTTCCCAAAAAATGTAATTGACATTTTTCAAATTACAAATTACTTGTAATTGTTCTTTTTTGAATTACAATTACAAATAATTTGTAATTGTAATTACAAATAATTTGTAATTGTAATTGAGTTTTTTTCAATTACAATTACATGTAATTGTGTAAATGCATGTGTAATTAATTACAAAATGTAATGATTAACCCCCAGGTCTACTGGATATCCTATAATTTCGATAAATCTTCCATTACTTTTATCCAGATTTACCATGACAGTGCATGAAACATGAACAAATTTCTATTTGTTTTTAGTAATTTTAAAATAAGGTTAACAACACTGAAGTTTTTAACGTAATAGGATTGTGATATACAACCAAGATATAAAGCTGCCTACACACTAGGGAACATGGTTGAGGGAACAAAAAATATCAAAAAATTTTGTAAACACGAAATGCACGCTCTCAACACTCACACACACACAAACGCACTCACACATTCACAAAAAATGCTCTCTTTTTTTAAGTATGTTCCCTAGTGTGTAGGCAGCTTAAGAGATCAGTCAAGTGTGCGTTATGGTATAGAGAATTCCATATTAAAGCTTCAGTATTGCTAATTTTATGGGCGCGTTAGCCATTTTGACTCACGCTCCTAAACAAAATCAAATTACTCACGCACGAGCATTTCGTGTCTTACTCACGCAGACATGAGTATATTAAAAACTTACTCACAATCAGAAAATTCTCACGCAAAACAGTAAAAATTTCTAAACACATGATGCAAAAAATAAACTCACACACGAATCATGCACGGGTTATATATTCTTACTCACGCTCACGTACGAATTATATATTCTCACGCTCACGCGCGAATTACTTTGGTATAGTAATTATTACTCACGATCACTTGTGAATAACTTCACTCACGATCGTGTCATGCGCCTATCGTTAGTAATTACTAAATCTTAAACTAGTTCAAAATCATTTTTAATATGGAACCACATTTAATACAATACGGTTTTAAAAGGACCTTATATATTTTTATATAAAATCACTTTGAAAAAATTGCTAATTTGGGATGATATATAATTATAGATGATTTTATAAAGAACGTTATATCGTTATATATAAAAGAAAGCATGAAATATTGTAGATATGAAACCATACTAAGTTATATATGGGTTCATATCCGTCAATATATAATCATATATAACACCTATTATATAATATTTCTTAAATGGCTCCATATATAGTTTTATATTATTATGTGTAGTGTCATACTAAATTATATATAAACGTATATGTAATTATATCTTTTATATGTTACTTTATGTACTTATATATAGCACATACACTTATATGTAGGCCAGTATGTAATAATATAAAATCACATATGTCTCAATATTAAAACCTTTGAGGAAAAAATATTTAATAAATGACTATATAAAAGTATATATGCTTCAATTTAAAAGCATATGTGGCCATATGTAACTATAAGTTACTATATATAATTACATAAAATAATATATGATTATATCAAAACTTTTTTACTCGGGTAGTAAAGAATTGTTTAATACTGTAAAAAAGCCGTCAAAGTATACAAATTAAAAAAAAAATTAATTTTAATATTTAACAAATAAATAATTCTATATACGAGTATATTTGGAAAGCTAAAATTTTTGTCTTTCCAAAAACTTTACAATATTCAAAATCGGTTGAAAAATGGCTGAATTTCAAATTGTTAAGTGCTTGAAGTCGCTCAAAAACAGAGTTTTGACACTATCACCCCTGTTCTGAATTTCGAAACTTTTTAATTAGAGTGGTTTTGTAAAATCACACAAAATCAAAATATCGGAAATTGACTGTTTCAACAAAATTTAGCATACTGACAAATTTTAAAATAAATTTTAACATATTAATTTTTGCAACAAAATATTCGTTTTACTTTCACCAAGCTTTTCCAACACGAAATATAACGAAGAAAATAATTCGGATGTGGATCACAGAACAGCAAAAAAATTCGGAACTAAAAAAAATACTCTTGATGGTTCAGGAAATGATGAAGTAGAAAATTTGTTTTAAAAATGACATTTGCTTTTAATTTTTTTATTTTGGAAAATTGATACTTCCAGCCGAAATGAGCCGAAAAAAATCGGCGGCGGCGGCTGAGGCAAAAATGACCGGCGGCAGCGGCTTAAACGGCTTACGGCGGCTGGCTTGTTTCTCTGGGCACTAGGTCTAAACATGGACCTATGTTCACCAAAGGTCCGTGTACAAAATTTCATGAAAATATCTTAACATTTGCGACCTGCAGCATATAAACAATATAATTTTGGGGGACCCTTATATGGGCACTAGGTCTAAACATGGACCACTGTTAACAAAAATCAATAGCCTTCGTCCTTGGGCTGACATAGGTCCGTGTACCAAATTTCATCAAAATATCTTAATATTTGCGACCTGCAGCGTATAAACAATATAATTTTGGGGGACCCTTATATGGGCACTAGGTCTAAACATGGACCGGTGTTAACCAAAATCAATAGCCTCCGTCCTTGGGCTGATATAGGTCGGTGTACCAAATTTCATGAAAATATCTTAATATTTGCGACCTGCAGCGTATAAACAATATAATTTTGCTAGGACCCTTATATGGGCACTATGTCTAAACATGGACCGATGTTCACCAAAACCAATAGGCTGCGTTATTGGGCCAACATAGGTCTGTATACCAAATTTCATCAAAATATCTTAATATTTGCGACCTGCAGCGTATAAACAATATAATTTTGGGGGGACCCTTATATGGGCACTAGGTCTAAACATGGACCAATTTTAGTCAGATTTGGGGATATGTAATAACATCAATTACCATACAAAAAATTCGTTGAGAAAATAATATCAGATGTACAGTAGTTCCCGCTTAAATGCGCCTTCAAAAATGAAGGGTTTTCTGCGCTTTTAAGCGGGGAATCATTTATCCGAAAATTCGGGTAAAAAGTGTAAAAGCACGTTAATCGAAATTAGTTTTCGTTTGATGAAAGTTTTTTTACATACTTACAAAAAACTGATTTCTCTTCTTTAAAAGAATCTGTTCCTTAAAATTTTAAGATTTATATATTTATATAAAATATTTTTCTACTTCAAGTTTGAGGATTCCAATCATCATTATACCCTACACCACTATGTGGTCAGGGTATTATAAGTTTGTGCTGATGTTTGTAACACCAAAAAATATTGGTCGTAGACCCACCTTATAGTATACCGATCGGCACAGAATTTTTATACCCTACACCACTATGTGGTCAGGGTATTATAAGTTTGTGCTGATGTTTGTAATACCAAAAAATATTGGTCGTAGACCCACCTTATAGTATACCGATCGGTTCAGAATTTTTTTTTATTTCGATTTAACGATGTCCGTCTGTCCGTCCGTCTGTCTGTCTGTCCATTCAATCTTGTGCGCACTCTACAGGTCGCAAATATTAAGATATTTTGATGAAATTTGGTACGCAGACCTTTGTTGGCCCAAGGACGAACAAGTTTGATTTTCGTGAACATCGGTCCATGTTTAGACCTAGTGCCCATATAAGGGTCCTACCAAAATTATATTGTTTATACGCTGTAGGTCGTAAATATTAAGATATTTTGACGAAATTTGGTACACAGACCTATGTTAGCCCAATAACGTAGCCTATTGATTTTGGTGAACATCGGTCCATGTTTAGACCTAGTGCCCATATAAGGGTCCTACCAAAATTATACTGTTTATACGCTGCAGGTCGCAAATATTAAGATATTTTGATGAAATTTGGTACACCGACCTATATTGGCCCAATAACGCAGCCTATTGATTTTGTTGAACATCGGTCCATGTTTAGACCTAGTGCCCATATAAGGGTTCTACCAAAATTATACTGTTTATACGTTGCAGGTCGCAACTATTAAGATATTTTGATGAAATTTGGTACACCGACCTATGTCAGCCCAAGAACGAAGCCCATTGATTTTGGTGAACATCGGTCCATGTTTAGACCTATTGCCCATATAAGGGTGCCCCCAAAAATTGGCTTGGTTACAAACTGCAGGTCGCAAATATTAAGATATTTTAATGAAATTTGGTTCACTGACTCACATTATAGAAAATTTTGACACAAGTCCCATTTTAACCCATTCGAATTTCGGATCCAAACATTAATTGGCTTTTAACCAGACTGGTGTAGGGTATTGTATAGTCGGCATGCCCGACTTTAACCTTTTTACTCGTTTTTTGGATGTGGTTGAGAAGTAATTCTAAAAAAGCTGTAAAAATGTAAAACGGATAATTTTGGAAGCAATGAAAGAAGTGATTTTTTGAATTTGTTCAGTATAACTTCTAAAAAGCAGTAAAAGTACACTAACGGATACTTGTGAAGCATTGAAAGAAGTAGTTTGTAAAGCATTACTTGCAATTTTTTTGCTGGGTAAAGCTGTATTTTCAAGAGTATAAATTTAAATTGTAGCAATTTATTTAAAACAATATAAAGATAAAATTTCATAAATTTCGCGGACTACAAAAAAGGACTTTTTGAAAAACACATGGTTAAAATCTAAACTGAATATGTGAAACTCAATATCTCTTAATCCACTGGACTTTTTATACCCTACACCACTATGTGGTCAGGGTATTATAAGTTTGTGCTGATGTTTGTAACACCAAAAAATATTGGTCGTAGACCCACCTTATAGTATACCGATCGGTTCAGAATTTTTTTTTATTTCGATTTAACGATGTCCGTCTGTCCGTCCGTCCGTCTGTCTGTCTGTCTGTCCATGCAATCTTGTGCGCACTCTACAGGTCGCAACTATTAAGATATTTTGATGAAATTTGGTACGCAGACGTATGTTGGCCCAAGGACGAACAAGTTTGATTTTTTTGAACATCGGTCCATGTTTAGACCTAGTGCCCATATAAGGGTCCTATCAAAATTATACTGTTTATACGCTGCAGGTCGTAAATATTAAGATATTTTGACGAAATTTGGTACACAGACCTATATTGGCCCAGTAACGCAGCCTATTGATTTTGGTGAACATCGGTCCATGCTTAGACCTAGTGCCCATATAAGGGTCTTACCAAAATTATACTGTTTATATGCTGCAGGTCGTAAATATTAAGATATTTTGATGAAATTTGGTACACAGACCTATATTGGCCCAATAATGCAGCCTATTGATTTTGGTGAACATCGGTCCATGTTTAGACCTAGTGCCCATATAAGGGTCCTATCAAAATTATACTGTTTATACGCTGCAGGTCGTAAATATTAAGATATTTTGATGAAATTTGGTACACAGACCTATGTTAGCCCAATAACGTAGCCTATTGATTTTGGTGAACATCGGTCCATGTTCAGACCTAGTGCCCATATAAGGGTCCTACCAAAATTATACTGTTTATACGCTGCAGGTCGTAAATATTAAGATATTTTGATGAAATTTGGTACACAGACCTATATTGGCCCAATAACGCAGCCTATTGATTTTGGTGAACATCGGTCCATGTTTAGACCTAGTGCCCATATAAGGGTCCTACCAAAATTATAATATTTATACGCTGCAGGTCGCAAATATTAAGATATTTTGATGAAATTTGGTACACAGACCTATATTGGCCCAATAACGCAGCCTATTGATTTTGGTGAACATCGGTCTATGTTTAGACCTAGTGCCCATATAAGGGTCCTACCAAAATTATACTGTTTATACGCTGCAGGTATTAATATTAAGATATTTTGATGAAATTTGGTACATAGACCTATGTTGGCCCAAGGACGAAGCCTATTGATTTTGGCGAACATCGGTCCATGTTTAGAACTAGTGCCCATATAAGGGTCCCCCCAAAATTATATTGTTTATACGCTGCAGGTCGCAAATATTAAGATATTTTGATGAAATTTGGTACATAGGCCTATGTTGGCCCAAGGACGAAGCCTATTGATTTTGGTGAACATCGGTCCATGTTTAGAACTAGTGCCCATATAAGGGTCCCCCCAAAATTGGCTTGGTTACAAACTGCAGGTCGCAAATATTAAGATATTTTAATGAAATTTGGTGCGCTGACTCACATTATAGAAAATTTTGACATAAGCCCCATTTTAACCCATTCGAATTTCGGATCCAAACAATACACCAGACTGGTGTAGGGTATTGTATAGTCGGCATGCCCGACTTTAACCTTTTTACTCGTTGTTCCTAAAATTGTAAGCCTCAGTTTATGTTATCCGTAATAACAAAACGAGTCACCAGTCTGGTTAAAAATTTTCTATAATGTGAGTCAGCGAACCAAATTTCATTAAAATATCTTAATATTTGCGACCTGCAGTTTGTAACCAAGCCAATTTTGGGGGGACTCTTATATGGGCACTAGGTCTAAACATGGACCCGTGTTAACCAAAATCAATAGGCTCCTCCCCTGGGCTGATATAGGTCGGTGTACCAAATTTCATCAAAATATCTTAATATTTGCGACCTGCAACATATAAATAATATAATTTTGGTAGGACCCTTATATGGGCACTAAGTCTAAACATGGACCGATGTTCACCAAAATCAATAGGCTTCGTCCCTGGGCCAACATAGGTCTGTGTACCAACTTCCATCAAAATATCTTTATATTTCCGACCTGCAGCGTATAAACAATATAATTTTGGTGGGACCATTATATGGGCACTAGGTCTAAGCATGGACCGATGTTCACCAAAATCAACAGGCTTCGTCCTTGGGCCGACATAAGTCGGTGTCAGAGAAACAAGCCAGCCGCCGTAAGCCGTTTAAGCCGCCGCCGCCGGTCATTTTTGCCTCAGCCGCCGCCGCCGATTTTTTTCGGCTCATTTCGGCTGGAAGTATCAATTTTCCAAAATAAAAAAATTAAAAGCAAATGTCATTTTTAAAACAAATTTTCTACTTCATCATTTCCTGAACCATCAAGAGTATTTTTTTTAGTTCAAAAAAAATAAAAGAACCAGTTTTATAGTCAGAGCTAAGAAGGATTTTTGTCATAAATATTTCTTAAGTTGGAAGTTTTGCTTGAAAACTTCTGACAGATTTCGCTGAAATTTGCATATGCAATATAGGAGAGAATTCAAATGAACACGTCTTTAGCACCCATAGTTTTGGATACAAATTACACAGTGTTACAAAATAAAAAATATGCATATATACTTTTCAAATGACCAAGTGTAGATTGTAGGCAGAGCTTCGAAAGAATTAATTAAATTTTAGCTTAATTCGCACAAAACCGAATTCAGCTTTAGAAATTGAATATATATCATTCCGTCAAACCATTCCTTTATAATTAATTCATAGGTTTCATTCCCAAAGTTTAATATTAAATAGAATGTATTCTTATGTTGAATACATGCCTTATGAAATTACAATCAATTTAAATAATTAATTTTTTCATTAATTCTAATCTTTTACAAAATAGCTTATCAAAATTGCCATTTTATTCATTCAGTAAAAGATCTAAGATATGAATATACTAATGATTCTGACAACACTTTAGTTTATAATTACAAATTAAATAAAAATGTGGCTTATTTGAGGGATTTAATATTGATATCATATACAAAACCCATAAAAATAATTAAAAACGCAACATTTGTTTTAATCTTTTACAAACCGAATGAAACGTGAAAGATCATTATAAAAAGAATGAATTCTTCTAAGTTTTTCAACTTTGACATCTTTTCGAGCATAATTTTTTTGGAACCATATTTTTTTCTAGTTTATTCTAAAAACACATTTCATTTTGAGTGAAAATAGAGTTTGTTTATTTCTAAGTTCCGAATCCACATAAAAAATTCTAAATTGAAACATTCCGAATTTTTTTGCTGTTCTGTGATCCACATCCAAATTATTTTCTTCGTTTTATTTCGTGTTGAAAAAGCTTGGTGAAAGTAAAACGAATATTTTGTTGCAAAAATTAATATGTTAAAATTTATTTTAAAATTTGTCAGTATGCTAAATTTTGTTGAAACAGTCAATTTCCGATATTTTGAATTTTGTGTGATTTTACAAAACCACTCTAATTAAAAAGTTTCGAAATTCAGAACAGGGGTGATAGTGTCAAAACTCTGTTTTTGAGCGACTTCAAGCACTTAACAATTTGAAATTCAGCAATTTTTCAACCGATTTTGAAGTTTTTGGAAAGACAAAAATTTTAGCTTTCCAAATATATATAGAATTATTTATTTGTAACTGAAATATGTTGACAGTTTTCTTTTTAAATATTAAAATTAATTTTTTTTTAATTTGTATACTTTGACGGCTTTTTTACAGTATTAAACAATTCTTTACTATTGTAATTTATTCTGAAAGTGGGTTTAGTTCTTAGTAAAATCAGATTCTTTTGTTGAAATTAATTGAAAATTGAAAAAGTTATCGTAATTTTTCTAAACATTTATTTTCAGCAACTCGATGTTCTTGTTTGCACAATCATTAAGGTTAATATTTTCAATTTTCTTATAATTGCAGAGATTCCATGTTTATAAAAAAATGTATAACTTTGACAATTTTAAAGCGATTAAAGTAGAACTTCATTTTACCCTGAATAAAGAATAAATTAGATAAAAATTAGTTTTTTTTAAACAAAATATTGCAATTAAAAGCCGTCAAAATTAAACAAAATAAATAAAAATTAAGAAAATCAGTTTTATTTGAAAATATTTCCACACAATTTTGTTGAATATATAAACATATGTATATATTTGGTAATCCCAACTATCTCTCCTTCTAGCTCCGTTCAAAAACTAAAATCCTAAATTTGTAATTTTTATCGATGAATTTAACTTAAAATTATTTTTTATTTGATAATTCCAAATTTTTTGCACAATTTTCTACTGCTATATTTTGGAAAAAACCTTAAACATCTTTAAACTACGTGTATAATGTTCTATCAAGCCGATCAAGCCGCCGCCGCCGCCGATTATTTGGTTGCGCCGCCGCCGCCGATTTTTATCCGGCTCAACCTTAATCGCCGCCGCCGCCGCCGATTTTTTGCTTGCGCCGCCGCCGCCGATTATTTTGATCGGCTTGTTTCCCTGGTCGGTGTACCAAGTTTCATCAAAATATCTTAATATTTGCGACCTGTAGAGTGCGCACAAGAATGCATGGACAGACAGACGGACGGACGGACAGATGGACATCGTTAAATCGAAATAAAAAAAATTCTGAGCCGATCGGTATACTATAAGGTGGGTCTAGGACCAATATTTTTTGGTGTTATAAACATCAGCACAAACTTATTATACCCTGATATTTGGAACACCGACCTACGGCGGTCCAAGGACGACGCCTATTGATTTTGGTTAAAATCGGTCCATGTTTAGACCTAGCGCCCATATAAGGGTCCCCCCAAAATTGGCTTGGTTACAAGCTGCAAGTCGAAAATACTACCATATTTTGATGAAGTTTGGTACACCGACCTATGTCGGCCCAAGATGTGTTTTTTAAAAGATTTCCAGGAGAGCGAAAAAACTGTTAAAAAATAGCCTTTGAAGATATTTTATTGACATCATATGCCTTAATGATGATTTTAGTAAATGAGGTCGTGAACCATTAAAGCACATGATGCCAATAAAATATCTTAAAAGGCTATTTTCTAACAGTTTTTTCACTCACCTGAAAATCTATTAAAAAACACATAGCACTACTTGCAGACAAGCCGACGATATTTCTGGCATGTTTGGAATACACTAAACGTACAATACCAATAACGATTTAAAACCCTTTCAAATGACTTCCGTTAACCTAACATACCACTAACGAAATAATTTAAAATACCGTTAACCTTAAAATACCCTAACGAAATACCTTAATTTTTTCTTTTTTTCTCTCAAAAAAACTTACATGAAATATTGACTTTCAGGGTTTATTGGACAGCTGTTGTTTAAACATATGTACATGTTTTATAAAGTGATGGTCCGTAAAGTTGTGAAAAAAACCCAAAAAAGAACTGTCGTCGGAATTACCTAAAGTACTGTTAATATTAAAATAACCAAACGAAATAACTTAAGAGACCGATAATCTTAAAATACCCTAACGAAATACTTTTGAAATAACGTTATCCACTCTTACTAACTTTATGAATCTCTTGCCAACTCTTATTTTAATTGATACAATTTTATTGTTTAATTACAGTTCAATATGATATTGTCTTTTGAGAAATTAACAGTACCACCCAATTCAAATGTATGTTATACTAAATGGAATATAACTTCTGGAGATGCTAGTTTGTTTACTGTGCAAGGTCATCGTTTTGACAAAATCCTCTTGGTATTCGGTGAAGAATTTATATATTTCAATTACTACCAAAGTATGTCATTCCCAAAAAATAATATAATCCACAAGCTTGATCTACCCACGTTAGAAGACAGATACACTAGACTTATCTGTAACCAAATAATCAAAATATCGCAAAATATCTCTAATATTATCTTTGAAGATTCAAAATCTTACACTAAACTCAAGAGAAAACCAAAAACAATAACAAGAATATCAACCATTCATAACGCTATAATAGACTTAAACAAACCAACATCAATTCGGACCTTTCACCCGCACTGGGTAAACATCTCCGACTATTTCATTGAAGTTGAATCACCTCCAAAAAAGATCACTCATCCAGATATTTTAAAACAATATCATCTGGAAATATATAATGAATGGAAACAAAAAAATGGACATTTTGGTATTGCGATGGTTCCAAATCAAAATGGGGTAATGCATTTGCTATTTTAGCTGACAATGGCATCATAATTAAAAAAGGTTTACTACCGTATTACACTTCAATTTTTACTTCTGAAATCACTGCAATTCAAGAAGCCATTAAGTCAAAACCACCCAGAACAAAACTTGTTATTTGCTCCGATAGTCTGCCTTCAATAAAAGCATTAAAAAATTGCTCTAATAGTGAGCCTTTAGTCACCGAAATTCGGGAACTCCTTTTAAGGAAAAAAAATATCAAACTACTTTTCACCCCAGCCCATGTAGGAATCAAAGGTAACGAGCTCGCTGATAAAAACGCCAAAGAGGCTGCTTTATCCCCTATATTTCTATATAACAATTACACAAAAAAAGATATTAAAAGACACTCCAATAAAAAAATCCGAGAAATAAATAAACAATGCGAACGGTCTTGGCCGAACTCTTACTACAAAACAATTAACCCGACAAGTTTAAAAACTAAATACCAGGTTTGGCAACCGTTTCATAAAGTTAGTTATAAGTGATAACGTTATTTCAACAGTATTTGCTTAGGTTATTTTAAGGTTATCGGTATTCTAAGTTATATCGTTAAGTTATTTTACGGTTAACGGTATTTTAAGTTATTTCGTTAGGGTATTTTAAGGTTAACGGTATTTTACGTTAAATCGTAGTATATTTTAATGATATGAGTGATATCAGATGTGCCTATTAGTAATTAACTTAAAGAAAAACACGGAATAATTAACAAAGTATGTTTTTTTTCAATTCAATGTACATATCGTCACCTTAAATGCAAACGGACGTAACTACACTTTTATTTTTTACAAGAGAAACAAAAAACGTTATAAAATCAATAACAATGAAGTTTTCTATACATTTTTTTAAAATTTTTCTTATGGTATGGAGATTTATTTATTATACCCTACACCACTACGTGGTCAGGGTATAATAAGTTTGTGCTGATGTTTGTAACACTAAAAAATATTGGACCTAGACCCACCTTATAGTATACCGATCGACCCCGAATCACGTTTTATTTCGATTTAACGATGTCCGTCTGTCTGTCCATGCATTCTTGTGCGCACTCTACAGGTCGCAAATATTAAGATATTTTGATGAAATTTGGTACACCGACCTATGTCGGCCCAAGTTGTTGTTTTTAAAAGATTTTCAGGAGAGCGAAAAAACTGTTAAAAATAGCCTTTGAAGATATTTTATTGACTTCATATGCCTTCATGATGATTTTAGTAAATGAGGTCGTGAATCATTAAGGCACATGGCGCCAATTAAATATCTTCAAAGGCTATTTTTTAACAGTTTTTTCGCTCTCCTGAGAAATTAACAGTACCACCCAATTCAAATGTATGTTATACTGAATGGAATATGACTTCTGGAGATGCTAGTCTGTTTACTGTGCACGGTCATCCTTTTGACAAAATCCTCTTGGTATTCGTATTCAATGTACATATCGTCACCTTAAATGCAAACGGACGTAACTACACTTTTATCTTTTACAAGAGAAGCAAAAAAAGTTATAAAATCAATAATAATAAACCCTACACCACTACGTGGTCAGGGTATAATAAGTTTGTGCTGATGTTTGTAACACCAAAAAAAATTTGGACCTAGACCCACCTTATAGTATACCGATCGACTCAGAATCACGTTATATTTCGATTTAACGATGTCCGTCTGTCTGCCCATGCATTCTTGGGCGCAATCTACAGGTCGCAAATATTAAGATATTTTGATGAAATTTGGTACACCGACCTATATCAGCCCAAGATGTTGTTTTTAAAAGATTTTCAGGAGAGCGAAAAAACTGTTAAAAATAGCCTTTGAAGATATTTTATTGACATCATATTCCTTCATGATGATTTTAGTAAATGAGGTCGTGAATCATTAAGGCACATGGCGCCAATTAAATATCTTCAAAGGCTATTTTTTAACAGTTTTTTCGCTCTCCTGAGAAATTAACAGTACCACCCAATTCAAATGTATGTTATACTGAATGGAATATGACTTCTGGAGATGCTAGTCTGTTTACTGTGCACGGTCATCCTTTTGACAAAATCCTCTTGGTATTCGGTGAAGAATTTATATATTTTAATTACTTCCAAAGTATGTCATTCCCAAAAAATAACATAATCCACGAGCTTGATCTACCCACGTTAGAAGACAGATATAATAAACTTATCTGTAACTAAATAATCAAAATATCGCAAAATATCTCTAATATTATCTTTGAAGATTCAAAATCTTACACTAAACTCAAGAGAAAACCAAAAATAATAACAAGAATATCAACCATTCATAACGCTATAATAGACTTAAACAAACCAACATCAATTCGGACCTTTCACCCGCACTGGGTAAACATCTCCGAATATTTCATTGAAGTTCAATCACCTCCATAAAAGATCACTCATCCAGATATTTTAAAACAATATCATCTGGAAATATATAATGAATGGAAACAAAAAAATGGACATTTTGGTATTGCGATGGTTCCAAATCAAAATGGGGTAATGCATTTGCTATTGTAGCTGACAATGGCATCATAATTAAAAAAGGTTTACTACCGTATTACACTTCAATTTTTACTTCTGAAATCACTGCAATTCAAGAAGCCTTTAAGTCAAAACCACCCAGAAGAAAACTTGTTATTTGCTCCGATAGTCTGTCTTCAATAAAAGCATTAAAAAATTGCACTAATAATGAGCCTTTAG
This sequence comes from Leucophora obtusa, assembly GCA_949987735.1. NCBI lineage: Eukaryota > Metazoa > Arthropoda > Insecta > Diptera > Anthomyiidae > Leucophora > Leucophora obtusa. The sequence continues at coordinate 42,848,702 of OX465299.1, read as the reverse complement.
TCACCGAAATTCGGGAACCTCTTTTAAGGAAAAAAAAACATCAAAATACTTTTCACCCCAGGCCATATAAGAATCAAAGGTAACGAGTTCGCTGATAAAAACGCCAAAGAGGCTGCTTTATCCCCTATACTTCCATATAACAACTACACAAAAAAAGATATTAAAAGACACTCCAGTAAAAAAAATCCGAGAAATAAATAAACAATGCGAACGGTCTTGGCCGAACTCTTACTACAAAACAATTAACCCGACAAGTTTAAAAACTAAATACCAGGTTTGGCAACCGTTTCATAAAGTAAGTGGTAACGTTATTTCAACAGTATTTAGTTAGGTTATTTTAAGGTTATCGGTATTTTAAGTTATATCGTTAAGTTATTTCACGGTTAACGGTATTTTAAGTTATTTCGTTAGGGTATTTTCAGGTTAACGGTATTTAACGTTAATTCGTAGTATATTTTAAAGATATCAGTGATATCAGATGTGCCTATATTAGTAATTAACTTAAAGAAAAACACTGAATAATAAAAAAGTATGTTTTTTTTCAATTCAATATACATATCGTCACCTTAAATGCAAACGGACATAACTACACTTTTATTTTTTACAAGAGAAGCAAAAAACGTTATAAAATCAATAATAATAAAGTTTTCTTTGCATTTTTTTCAAATTTTTCTTATGGTATGGAGATTTATTTATTATACCCTACACCACTACGTGGTCAGGGTATAATAAGTTTGTGCTGATGTTTGTAACACCAAAAAATATTGGACCTAGACCCACCTTATAGTATACCGATCGACTCAGAATCACGATTTATTTCGATTTAACGATGTCTGTCCGTCTGTCTGTCCATGCATTCTTGTGCGCACTCTACATGTCGCAGATATTTTGATTTTGGTTAAAATCGGTCCATGTTTAGACCTAGTGCCCATATAAGGGTCCCCCAAAATTATATTGTTTATACGCTGCAGTTCGCAAATATTAAGATATTTTTATGAAATTTGGTACACCGACCTATGTTGGCCCAAGGACGAAGCTTATTGATTTTGGTTAACATCGGTCCATGTTTAAACCCAGTGCCCATATAAGGGTCCCCCCAAAATCATATTGTTTATACGCTGCAGGTCATAAATATTAAGTTAATTTGATGAAATTTGGTACATAGACCTATGTTGGCCCAAGGACGAAGCCTATTGATTTTGGTCAACATCGGTCCATGTTTAGACCTAGTGCCCATATAAGGATCCCGCAAAATTGGCTTGGTTACACGCTGCAGGTCGCAAATATTAAGATATTTTAATGAAATTTGGTTCGCTGACTTACATGGTCCCGAGAACAAAGCCGATAGATTCTAGATAGAATCGGTCCATATTTAGACCTATCGCCCATATGAGCTTTATTTACGATTTTCACTTCTTTTATTATTTTACAAAAAATTTTGACACAAGTCCCATTTTAACCCATTCGAATTTCGGATCCAAACATTCCAGACTGGTTAAAAGTCGGCATGCCCGACTTCAGCCTTTTTACTAGTTTTTTAAAATTTTTTTTTATTTTTATATATTTAGGTTTTTATGTTAGTTACGCCCTTTTGACATGCTTTTTTCTGAAACCAGAAGACGTAACTACACTAAAGTCATTTTTAGATGTACAGCCAATAACGGCACAAAAATTAAAATATTAGTATGTTAGTAAATTTTCAAGCTTTTTTAATAAAAATACTTTTAGTTTATTTTTTTTTTTTCTCTAAATAAAAAAAAAGAAAAATGATTTATATTATTCATTTTTAAACAAAAAACGAGTAAAAAGGTTAAAGTCGGGCATGCCGACTATAGAATACCCTACACCAGTCTGGGTAAAAGCCAACTAATGTCACCAAAATCAATAGGCTGCGTTATTGGGCCAATATAGGTCTGTGTACCAAATTTCATCAAAATATCTTAATATTTGCGACCTGCAGCGTATAAACAGTATAATTTTGGTAGGACCCTTATATGGGCACTAGGTCTAAACATGGACCGATGTTCATCAAAATCAATAGGCTTCGTCCGTGGGCCAAAATAGGTCTGTGTACCAAATTTCGTCAAAATATCTTAATATTTACGACGTGCATCGTATAAACAATATAATTTTGGGGGGACCCTTATATGGGCACTAGGTCTAAACATAGACCGATGTTCACCAAAATCAATAGGCTTCGGCCTTCGGCTGCCATAAGTCGGTGTACCAAATTTCATCAAAATATCTTAATATTTGCGACCTGCAGCGTATAAACAATATAATTTTGGTAGGACCCTTATATGGGCACTAGGTCTAAACATGGACCGATGTTCACCAAAATCAATAGGCTTTGTCCTTGGGCCAACGTAGGTCTGTGTACCAAATTTTATCAAAATATCTTAATATTTGCGACCTGCAGCGTATAAACCATATAATTTTAGTAGGACCCTTATATGGGCACTAGGTCTAAACATGGACCGATGTTCACCAAAATCAATAGGCTGCGTTACTGGGCCAATGTAGGTCTGTATACCAAATTTTATCAAAATATCTTAATATTTACGACCTGCAGCGTATAAACAGTATAATTTTGGTAGGACCCTTATATGGGCACTAGGTCTAAACATGGACCGATGTTCACCAAAATCAATAGGCTGCGTTATTGGGCCAATATAGGTCTGTGTACCAAATTTCATCAAAATATCTTAATATTTACGACCTGCAGCGTATAAACAGTATAATTTTGGTAGGACCCTTATATGGGCACTAGGTCTAAACATGGACCGATGTTCACCAAAATCAATAGGCTGGGTTATTGGGCCAATATAGGTCTGTGTACCAAATTTCATCAAAATATATTAATATTTACGACCTGCAGCGTATAAACAATATAATTTTGGTAGGACCCTTATATGGGCACTAGGTCTAAACATGGACCGATGTTCAAAAAAATCAAACTTGTTCGTCCTTGGGCCAACATAGGTCTATGTACCAAATTTCATCGAAATATCTTAATAGGTGCGACCTGTAGAGTGCGTACAAGATTGCATGGACAGACAGACAGACGGACGGACGGACGGACGGACGGACGGACGGACAGACGGACATCGTTAAATCGAAATAAAAAAAAATTCTGAACCGATCGGTATACTATAAGGTGGGTCTACGACCAATATTTTTTGGTGTTACAAACATCAGCACAAACTTATAATACCCTGACCACATAGTGGTGTAGGGTATAAAAACACATGTTGCATAAATTATGATATTATAATTTTTATATCCTTCACATTTTGAAATCATGATTTATTCTTATTAGAGAAAAATAAATAAATACTACACCGTTTGTTTTAAAGAAATATAGAAAATAAACAAAAATAAAATTTTGAAAAAATAAATAATTACGGTGGCTTTTTTCATTATATATTAAACAAAAGGTTTTCGTTTTTTTTTATATTAATAATTTCATTGTATTTACATATTTATAAAATATCTTTAATCTGCAGTTATAATCAAAAAATATTTGTCCGACATTAATTTTTAATTATTAATTTTTTTTTTCAGTACATTCGAAAAAAATCAGCAAACATCCGCCACGCATGTTTATTCGTCGCTGTTTCAGTGACGACTAAAAGCAAGAACGTAAGAATACATGTGAATTGAGCAGGGACAATTGTCCTATGAAATGAACAGCACTATTTTAGAATGATGTTTGGTGGTTTATCTCTTAAAACTGAAAAAAAAGAAAAACTCTATAAAAGGATCTCTGCAGAAGAAACTGCCAAAACCAGCAGAATTCGTTTGCTAAATATTAGTAAGATAAAAACAACAAAAAAAATTCTAGCTATGTTTTAGTTAATTTTAGAAATTTGTTTTCAACAAACTTTTTTACAAAAATAATTACATTTTAAAGTGTTTATGCATGAATGAATTTTGTATGAAAAATAAGTTTTATAAACCATTTAGTAATTTAAAAAGTGATTATGCAAATGACCCTAAAACTTTAAAAATAACAGCTTCAACTTTAAAAATTACAAATCTATCAATTTTTAATATGAAATATTAAAAATTCATTCTGTAGACATAAGCCCTACTTTCGAAGCGGTCATAACCCCATAATGGGATTTATGTCAGCTGTTGCTATGGTCACAGTCCCCGTAATGAGTAATATGACAATTTTAAAAGAGGTCAAAGTCCCCATTATTTCTGGGAATAATGTACACTTTATTCCTTCCACTTTTAACTTTTCGCTTATAATATCCACCACAGTTATGGGTATTATGTCCGAAAATGTTTCGCTCGTGTTTTGCTAAAAAAAATGCGAATTTAATAAAGTTTGGCCCCAAATTTCCTATCACACAAATTGCTTCCATTTTTCGTTTTTTAAAAATTGGGCCTAAATTTCATAATGTAGTTTAACCCCAAATGAATTTTGACCCCAACATTTTTGGGGTAATTATACCCTACACCACTACGTGGAGAGGGTATTATAAGTTTGTGCTGATGTTTGTAACACTAAAAAATAATGGTCGTAGACCCACCATATAGTATACCGATCGGCTCAGAATTTTTTTTATTTCGATTTAACGATGTCCGTCTGTCCGTCCGTCCGTCTATGTCTGTCCATGCATTCTACAGGTCGCAAATATTAAGATATTTTGACGAAATTTGGTACACCGACTTATGTCGGCCCAAGGACGACGCCTATTGATTTTGGTTAACATCGGTCCATGTTTAGACCTAGTGCCCATATAAGGGTCTCCCCAAAATTGGCTTGGTTACACGCTGCAGGTCGCAAATATTAAGATATTTTAACGAAATTTGGTTTGCTGACCATTTCTCATTTTGGGGCCAAATTTTTGGGGCCTCCTTTCATAGCGCCACTGTCACAGGACTGATACAAAAGAACCTATCACAGGACTGGCGCAAATGAACCTGTCACGGGACTGGTGCAGATGAACATGTCGCAGAACTGACGCAAAAGAACCTGTCACATGACTGAACTATATATTAATTTGTATGAAATTATACAAAAAATTATATAAAATTACAAGAATGTATTTATACCCTATACCACTATGTGGTCAGGGTATTATAAGTTTGTGCTGATGTTTGTAACACCAAAAAATATTGGTCCTAGACCCACCTTATAGTATACCGATCGGCTCAGAATTTTTTTAATTTCGATTTAACGATGTCCGTCCGTCCGTCTGTCTGTCTGTCCATGCATTCTTGTGCGCACTCTACAGGTCGCAAATATTAAGATATTTTGATGAAACTTGGTACACCGACTTATGTCGGCCCAAGGACGACGCCTATTGATTTTGGTAAACATCGGTCCATGTTTAGACCTAGTGCCCATATAAGGGTCCTACCAAAATTATATTGTTTATACGCTGCAGGTCGCAAATATTAAGATATTTTGATGAAATATGGTACACCGACTTATGTCGGCCCAAGGACGAAGCCTATTGATTTTGGTGAACATCGGTCCATGTTTAGACCTAGTGCCCATATAAGGGTCCTACCAAAATTATATTGTTTATACGCTGCAGGTCGCAAATATTAAGATATTTTGATGAAATTTGGTACACAGACCTATGTTGGCCCAAGGACGAAGCCTATTGATTTTGGTGAACATCGGTCTTTGTTTAAACCTAGTGCCCATATAAGGGTCCCCCCAAAATTGGCTTGGTTACAAACTGCAGATCGCAAATATTAAGATATTTTAATGAAATTTGGTGCGCTGACTCACATTATAGAAAATTTTGACACAAGTCCCATTTTAATCCATTCGAATTTCGGATCCAAACATTAGTTGGCTTTTACCCAGACTGGTGTAGGGTATTGTATAGTCGGCATGCCCGACTTTAACCTTTTTACTCGTTTTAGTATGACGATACATACAATGCTATATAACTTAGAATCGAACCGTATAAAATCATATCGATCACTACATATATGTATTTTGATTAGTTTTAAATGGCTTATATAGTTATATATGGAGTCAGACTTGGGGATATGTAATAACATCAATTACTATACAAAAAATTTGTTGAGAAAATAATATCAGATCCCCGCTTAAATGCGCCTTCAAAAATGTAGAGTTTTCTGCGCTTTTAAGCGGGGAATCATTTATCCGAAAATTCGGGTAAATGCGCAATAACGCATTTAGGAAAATATTATATGTACAACTGCGTAAAAGCGCATTAATCGAAATTAGTTTTCGTTCGATGAAAGTTTTTTTACACGATCTACTTACAAGTTTTAAATATTTAGATAAAATATTTTTCTACCCCAAGTTTGAGTTTTCCAATCATCATTTTCTTATTGCAGACAACTGCAATCTTTTTGGAACAACAAATAAAATTTAACATGATAATATCATATTAGAAATTCTAACTAAATATATGAAAATATAGAAAGTCGGAAAAAAATTTTTTGTATTTTTTAAATGCAAAAATTCAAATAATTTTTTAAAAAATAAAAAATAGTAATATTAAAAAATTATATATTAAAACGAGTAAAAAAGTTAAAGTCGGGCCTGCCGACTACACCAGTCTGGTTTAAAGCCAACTAATGTTTGGATCCGAAATTTGAATGGGTTAAAACAGACTTGTGTCAAAATTTTCTCTTAAATCATAAAAGAAGAGAAAATCGAAAATATAGCCCATATGGGCGATTGGTCCAAATATGGCCCGATCCTATCTAGAATCAATAGGCTTTTCCCTTGCGGCCATGTGAGTCAGCGAACTAAATTTCATTGAAATGTCTTCGTATTTGCGAACTGCAGCGTGTAAACAAGCCAATTTTGCGGGGTACCCTTATATGGGCACTAGGTCTAAACATGGACCGATTTCAACCAAAATTAATAGGCTCCGTTCTGGGGCCGACATAGGTCTGTGTACCAAATTTCATTGAAATATCTTCGTATTTGCGACCTGCAGCGTGTAAACAAACCAATTTGCGGGGTACCCTCATATGGGCACTAGCTCTAAACATGGACCGATTTCAACCAAAATCAATAGGCGTCGTCCTTGGGCAGATGTAAGTCGGTGTACAAAATTCAAATAATTTTTTAAAAAATATAAAATAGTAATATTAAAAAATTATATATTAAAACGAGTAAAAAGTTTAAAGTCGGGCATGTCGACTATACAATACCCTACACCAGTCTGGTTAAAAGCCAACCAATGTTTGGATCCGAAATTCGAATGGGTTAAAATGGGACTTGCGTCAAAATTTTCTATAAAATTATAAAAGAAGAGAAAATCGTAAATATGGCCCATATGGGAGATATTTCTAAATATGGACCGATTCTATCTAGAATCTATCGGCTTTTTTCTCCGTCTAAATATGGACCGATGTTCACCAAAATCAACAGGCTTCGTCCTTGGGCCAACATAGGTCGGTGTACCAAATTTCATCAAAATATCTTAATATTTGCGACCTGCAGCGTATAAACAACCCAAGTAAAAAACGAGTAAAAAGGTTAAAGTCGGGCATGCCGAATATACAATACCCTACACCAGTCTGGTTAAAAGCCAAGTAATGTTTGGATCCGAAATTCGAATGGGATAAAATGGGACTTGTGTCATAATTTTCTATAATGCGAGTCAGCGAACCAAATTTCATTAAAATATCTTAATATTTATTTGCGACCTGCAGTTTGTAACCAAGCCAACCTTGGGGGATCCTTATATGGGCACTACGTCTAAACATGGACCGATATTCACCAAAATCAATAGGCTTCGTCCTTGGGCCAACATAGGTCTGCGTACCAAATTTCATCAAAATATCTTAATAGTTGTGACCTGCAGCGTATAAACAATATAATTTTGGTAGGACCCTTATATGGGCACTAGGTCTAAACATGGACCGATTTTAACCAAAATCAATAGGCTCCGTCCTTGGCCTGATATAGGTCGGTGTATCAAACTTCATCAAAATATCTTGATATTTGCGACCTGCAGCGTATAAACAATATAATTTTGAGGGGACCCTTATATGGGCACTAGGTCTAACCATGGACCCGTGTTAACCAAAGTCAATAGGCTTCTTCCTTGGGCTGATATAGGTCGGTGTACCAAATTTCATCAAAATATCTTGATATTTGCGACCTGCAGCGTATAAACAATATAATTTTTAGGGGACCCTTATATGGGCACTAGGTCTAACCATGGACCCGTGTTAGCCAAAGTCAATAGGCTTCTTCCTTGGGCTGACATAGGTAGGTGTACCAAACTTCATCAAAATATCTTAATATTTGCGACCTGCAGCGTATAAACAATATAATTTTGGTAGGACCCTTATATGGGCACTAGGTCTAAACATGGACCGATTTTAACCGAAATCAATAGGCTCCGTCCTTGGGCTGATATAGGTCGGTGTACCAAATTTCATCAAAATATCTTCATATTTGCGACCTGCAGCGTATAAACAATATAATTTTGATGGGACCCTTATATGGGCACTAGGTCTAACCATGGACCCGTGTTAACCAAAGTCAATAGGCTTCTTCCTTGGGCAGATATAGGTGGGTGTACCAAATTTCATCAAAATATCTTGATATTTGCGACCTGCAGCGTATAAACAATATAATTTTTAGGGGACCCTTATATGGGCACTAGGTCTAACCATGGACCCGTGTTAGCCAAAGTCAATAGGCTTCTTCCTTGGGCTGACATAGGTAGGTGTACCAAACTTCATCAAAATATCTTAATATTTGCGACCTGCAGCGTATAAACAATATAATTTTGGTAGGACCCTTATATGGGCACTAGGTCTAAACATGGACCGATTTTAACCAAAATCAATAGGCTCCGTCCTTGGGCTGATATAGGTCGGTGTACCAAATTTCATCAAAATATCTTGATATTTGCGACCTGCAGCGTATAAACAATATAATTTTGAGGGGACCCTTATATGGGCACTAGGTCTAACCATGGACCCGTGTTAGCCAAAGTCAATAGGCTTCTTCCTTGGGCTGACATAGGTAGGTGTACCAAACTTCATCAAAATATCTTAATATTTGCGACCTGCAGCGTATAAACAATATAATTTTGGTAGGACCCTTATATGGGCACTAGGTCTAAACATGGACCGATTTTAACCGAAATCAATAGGCTCCGTCCTTGGGCTGATATAAGTCGGTGTACCAAATTTCATCAAAATATCTTCATATTTGCGACCTGCAGCGTATAAACAATATAATTTTGAGGGGACCCTTATATGGGCACTAGGTCTAACCATGGACCCGTGTTAACCAAAGTCAATAGGCTTCTTCCTTGGGCTGATATAGGTCGGTGTACCAAATTTAATCAAAATATCTTGATATTTGCGACCTGCAGCGTATAAACAATATAATTTTTAGGGGACCCTTATATGGGCACTAGGTCTAACCATGGACCCGTGTTAGCCAAAGTAAATAGGCTTCTTCCTTGGGCTGACATAGGTAGGTGTACCAAACTTCATCAAAATATCTTAATATTTGCGACCTGCAGCGTATAAACAATATAATTTTGGTATGACCCTTATATGGGCACTAGGTCTAAACATGGACCGATGTTCACCAAAATCAAGAGGCTTCGTCCTTGGGCCAACATAGGTCTGTGTACCAAATTTCATCAAAATATCTTAATATTTGCGACCTGCGGCGTATAAACAATATAATTTTGGGAGGACCCTTATATGGGCACTAGGTCTAAACATGGACGGATTTTAACCAAAATAAATAGGCTTCGTCCTTGGGCCGACATAAGTCGGTGTACCAAGTTTCATCAAAATATCTTAATATTTGCGACCTGTAGAGTGCGCACAAAAATGCATGGACAGACAGACGGACATCGTTAAATCGAAATAAAAAAAATTCTGAGCCGATCGGTATACTATAAGGTGGGTCTAGGACCAATATTTTTTGGTGTTACAAACATCAGCACAAACTTATAATACCTTGACCACATAGTGGTGTAGGGTATAATGACCACATAGTGGTGTAGGGTATAAAAATATTACTTAGGCCAAATTCTTTCTGAATTTTTTTTTTAATGGTGAGCTTTGTTTAAATAAATCAGTATATACAATACTGCAACATCCGTATTTCAGTTCCAAAAACCTCCAAAAAGCCTAGGCATTAAAAAATAAGTAGTATTTGGGTATTTTCAATTGAGTATTTTGAGGTTTTTCACTTCAAATAATTTTATTTAAATTTCAACTGCTATTCCTATATTTCAATTGTATTTATACCCTACACCACTATGTGGTCAAGGTATTATAAGTTTGTGCTGATGTTTGTAACACCAAAAAATATGGGTCCTAGACCCACCTTATAGTATACCGATCGGCTCAGAATTTTTTTTTTTAATTTCGATTTAACGATGTCCGTCCGTCCGTCTGTCTGTCTGTCCATGCATTCTTGTGCGCACTCTACACGTCGCAAATATTAAGATATTTTGATGAAATTTGGTACACCGTCCTACGTCAGCCCAAGGACGAAGCCTATTGATTTTGGTTAACACGGGTCCATGTTTAGACCTAGTGCCCATATAGGGTCCCCTCAAAATTATATTGTTTATACGGTGCAGGTCGCAAATATTAAGATGTTTTGATGGAATTTGGTATACCGACCTATATCAGCCCAAGGACGAAGCCTATTGATTTTAGTTAACAGCGGTCCATGTTTAGACCTAGTGCCCATATAAGGGTCCCCCAAAAATTATATTGTTTATACGCAGCAGGTCGCAAATATTAAGATATTTTGATAAAATTTGGTACACAGACCTATGTTGGCCCAGGGACGAAGACTATTGATTTTGGTGAACATCGGTCCATGTTTAGACCTAATGCCCCTATAAGGGTCCCCCCAAAATTGGCTTGGTTACAAACTGCAGGTCGCAAATATAAAGATATTTCAATGAAATTTGGTTCGCTGACTCACATTATAGAAAATTTTGACACAAGTCCCATTTTAACCCATTCGAATTTCGCATCCAAACATTAGTTGGCTTTTAACCAGACTGGTGTAGGGTATTGTATAGTCGGCATGCCCGACTTTAACCTTTTTACTCGTTTAAAATGCAATTATGCAAATTAAATAATTTCTTTTTAAATAATTGTGGCATAAAAAATTTATATTTAAAAGATACCAATTAAAGTTAAAAAACTATTTACATTTTCCTTTAAATTATTTTCAAATAAAAAGAGAGAAGATAAAATTTTTACAAGTATATTACATAGAATAAAAATTTTAAAAATTCGATAAGGCCAGCAGGATAGAATACGTATTTTCGGGTCCTGCTACAAACACATCCTCAATATGCTATGCCTTTATGGGCTAATAATTGATGATGATCTATTTATATTGAATGGAAACAAATAAGCAAATTGAAACAACTCAATTAGACTAACATCAACGAAATTCTAACAATGTTATTTTATCCAGCTGCTTCCCAGCAAAACCTTTCATTACCATCCCAGCAAAACCTTTCATTACCATGTAATGAGCTTTAGGTATTGAAATCTTAAGTGTTCACTAGTTACCTTTTAATTACTAAACTACTTATTTTAACATGATGATGTCATTGGAGGAAAGTCATTACACTGATGTTACATGTAAGTAGTTTATCAGCTGTTCTATAAATAGATGTTGAATATAGATTTAAAAAAATATAAAAATTTAAAAACCAATAGGAGCTGACACGTATTGATCAGCGTACCCCACGATTGTCAGGCAAACACTCTAACCATTAGACCACGACATCACTATGATTTTTATTGCTTTAACTTATGTACACATTTATTGTGGCAACTGTTATACATGTCTATTTTTCACAAAACTTGTTGTTATTAAATACTGCTTAATGAACATCAACATTTCTATAAATAGATGTTTAATATAAATTACAAAAAAAAACAACAATGGAAGCTAACACGAGTAGAGCAGCGATCCTCATGTCTGTCAGGCAAAAACGATAACCACTAGGCTACGCCATAGTTATGGTTTTTAATGATTTAGAACATATATTATTGGTTTCAGCTATTGTGAAATAGTAATGTGTGGGGTATAATTATCGGTAACTCATTACATTCAGTTTAAAAGTAATTCAACGGGTAATGAGATATGAGATCTAAGTAATGCATGTAGTAATGACCAGTCATTACCAAGGTTTTGCTGGGTTATTATGGAATTCAACTCTGATCGACAACTTATGAACCACAGATTTATAAACAACAACGAACCGTTAATTTTAAATGCGTATTCTAGTTATTTTTAGCCTACAACATAAATCCATTTTGATAGTAAACAATTACGCATACGTATTAAATTGTATTTTTCACTATATCTAGTGTTTTAAAATGAATAAAATATTATTTAATAATATTCTAGTATCGATTTTTATAAAAATCTTTTAGCGAATTTGCCTAAAAATTTCGTTTCGTTTAACCGTTTCAAACGCGAATTAATATTTAGTTAATATATTTCATTTTAAAATTAAGACGGCCTTCCCTATAAATTTATTACCTAAATAGCAATTCGCGATTTAAACTGTTAAACGAATTGATCTAGAAAAAGTGGAAGTCATGCATATTTTATATAATATATTTTAATAAAAAAGTCCGGGAAAAGAAAAACCCTAGTAATACAGTAGATTTTAAGTACAGTAAAATATTTTTTGTTCGTTTTAAGCCTAAATTTAATTACATTAGGCTCTAAAAGTGCATAATAATTTGTTATTGCAATATGACATACATACAAATTTTGAACCTTTTTCTTTCCAAATTGGCATTGATATTTAAAATCGGACTTCGTTTTATAATTAAATATTCTTTTAAAAAAACCTTACAAAATTTTGAATTTGAGCGACTATATTTAAAAAAGTTATTGAGATAATGATACACATTTAAGTTTGGAAAATAGGGCACGCTATTAAGCTTAAACTGTGTAAAGCGTTTTCTTTCCGAAGCTATAGTTACTAAATTCTAAATTTTTTATTGAAAAAAACGGCCGAAAAATTTAAAAAAAATTTAATTGCAAATTGTGCAAAATCTAGACCCAATTTGAACAAACTAGTTGTAGATTTGAAATCAGCAGCCCCCAATTATCCTAAATCTACTGCAATAACATTCAGTTTTTTTTTTTTGTAGTGCAGTGTAATTGATCCTGATTATTTCAATAACTGATTTTCTTTCCTTTAAATGGATATTAATTATATTGAAAATCTGTGCCTGGCGTTACAGAAAATTTTACAATTTTAAAAGGTTTTTCATGACAGATGCTAAGGACAATCAAGACGGTATAAAATGTAATGTAACTTTAGTCATTAATCTCTCGGTGCTTATTTCAATTTTGTCAATAATCAGAATCACGAATATTTACACAAGGCCGAAAGCGTAATAGGAATTTAATGACCTCCATTCAAACTTAAATTTAGGTAATAATAAATAAATCCATAGATAATTTGAATATTTTTTTTACCATCTGCGTTTTAATGATAAGCATACATACGTAGCGCGTGTGTACCTGGAAATTCCCTGCAAAGAATTAAGGGCATCATAATTGACTTCTAACAGAATGTTAAGATTATTTTTACAACCTTAATCCAACTAATCCTATGAAAATATACAAATTCCCTGCATCTGAAGATCATAAAACACACCTGTTGAGAGTAATAATAACAAATTTTTGAAGTGTTTTAGAATTAGTTTACAGAGAGAATTTCTTGGACGAGTTTTAATGAAATTTTTTCACTAAACTAATGAAGTGTTCTTCACAACAGGAATGAAAAATTTCTTAAACTCTATGAAAAAGCTTCATAGTTTTAATGAAACTTTTTCATTAGTCGTATTAAATTTTGAATAAATAATATGAAATTTTTCATTCACTTTTATGAAAAATTGCATTAATTTAATGAAAAGTTTCAATGGACGAATTCCAGTGACAATTCACAGATCTAATGCAAAAATTCATTGATATCATGCAGATAATTCCCTCAGTGTAACAGCGACAAATTTGAAAATTTTTTAATTTAGTAACTGTACCTTCAGAAAGAAACCCCTTTACACAGTTTAAGCCTAATTCCGTGCCCTATTTTTCAAACTTAAGTTTGTGTCAATATCTCTATAACTTTTGTATATATAGTTTTTTTTCTGAAGCTATTGTTACTAAATTATAAATTTTTTATTTAAATAATCGGTGGAAAAATGGAAAAAACTAAAATCGCGCATTGTGCAAAATCTAGAGCCAATTTTAATAAACTGGTCGAAGATTCGAAATCAGCACCTCCTAATTATCCTAAATTCACTGCTTAATTGTTCAACTTAGCAATTTTGTGTTATTTTGTAGAACTGTGTTATTTATCTGTTTTAATTTTAGTTGGTTTTTTTAACAGCTTTGTGTTAAACGTACAGATGATTTGCTAAATGTTGTAATAGTTATTCCAGCCAATGGAAACGAGCACCATATTTGGCTAGTGGTTTAGGATAATCTTCAGGCAAACCTGCACCCCGTTTCTGTATATCTCGCATCGAAAAAGTTTGCGGAAAAAACATGTGAAATGCAACCCTGCTCTGCTTTATAGAGGGTGAGTCGCAGACAATAAAATATATATGAAACCAAATCAGCTAGTAATACGTTGCATAGTAAATTATTTCTAATTAAATTAGGTGTTCTACAAAACAACATGTGTCAAACAGTTCTTAAAGTTACATTATCTGAACGAATTACAACAAAAACTGCAGTCCATTTTATGACGTCTTTCATCAGCCTGTATCATGCAGGGTGACCATGCATTTCTCGATGCGAAAACTTCTCGCATTAGATACAGAAACGGGGTACTGGTGTTGCATCTGGATAGATTTTCTTTTTGGGATTGGGGGGAGCTAGACGTGAAGTTAGATGAATCTAAAAAACAAAATAGAATAAGCTCATTTTTTATCCAAAAACAAAGTTGGATTTATTTATCTGGGTTTACACATAACTAGAGCAACATAAAAGTAGCTCTAAAACATGATTTTTAGCTCTAAAAATCAGCTTTAAAAACCTCAAAAAATTTACCACATAAACTAAAAAATTTACCTTAAAATTGTTAAAATTAAAAATAAAAAAATAATTATAAAAAACTTTTTTTAATTTACTGATTATTTTATAAGACCTATATTTACAAACACTTTTTAAACCCAGCCAGCAAACAAGCCCAAAAATGAATTAAGAAAGAGATCAAAAAATATTATTAAAAGTTCAAATTTTTGTAAGTAAGTGGTTCATCCAAAAGAGCATTCTTTTTGATTAAAAAATTACTCAAAAAAAGATTTCAAAAAGCTCTAAAGGCTCAAAAATTAATCTTTTTTGAGCCTTTTTTAAATTGTTCACAAAATATTCAAAATTTTTTACATTTCTGAGTCATTTCTGAACCATCTTTTGAATTTAATAATTTGCCTCAAATTGTTGTGTCTTATGATTCATTTTAGAAGACTCATATTTTCCTCTAAAATATGACAATTTTTTGACAAGAAATTTTAAAATTTCAAAAAAATCTATATTATTAGAATAATTCTTGACTCATAGAATAATAACCCTCAAAAAAGTATCCAGATTTTACTGACTGGGAAGCCAAAAGATGTTTATTTAAAAAATGTCTCAGACAAAATTTGTTTAATAAACCTCTTATATCTCTTTACCTTTTATATAAACACAAAAAGGAATTGCTGAAAATTATAAATTTTATTTTTGCCATTTCAAAATCTTCACTTGTTCTTACATAACTCTAAAAAATGTTCTTTGAAATTATTTTCTATTCATCAATTAAAATGGGTTGATGAAATTTTCAAATAAGAAACTTTGTCTAGTGGAACGAAAAATATTTTTGTGCAAAGAGAAACACCGTTCTAAAGGGTTTTCAATAAGAGCGGGTAGATGTTGAAATGGAATAAAACAAGTTATGCGTGTGGTATTAACGAAATTATTTTTTTTTATTTGAAATACCCATGCATGTCATTATGTATTGAATATAACATCGTTCAAATGTTCGCCGCGGCTTCTTACGGTGGCACGGATCCGAGAGGTCCAATTTTCAATGACTCTGCCGCACAGACCCGGCTGAATTTGAGCAATGGCCTCGGTTATGTTGACTTTAAGAGCATCGGTCGATTGCGGCTTATTGGCATAGATCTGAGACTTCAGGAAACCCTACAAGAAAAAGTCTAGTGGGATCAAATCGCACGATCTTGGTGGCCAATTCAAGTCACCTCTGCGAGAGATGACCATACCCTCAAATCGTTCATGCAGAATGTGCATCGTGGCATCCGCTGTGTGTCACGTAGCGCCATCCCACTGGAACCACATGTCTACGTCCATATCGTTTAATTTGGGCCAAAAGAAATCGGTTATCATTAGGGCAAGGAATTACATGCACTTAAAAATCGAAAATATGCGCCTAAAAAATGCGGCTAAAACAGAAAAATATGCATTAAAAACATAAAAAATATGCACTAAAAGCAATTATTTTTCCAAAAAAAAAACGCACTTTAAAATAAAAGAAATATATTGGCGTCGAAAATCCGAAAGTACGTATCATCAAAAAAATCAAAATCGTTTTTTGATTGATTCTGATTCATTAAGTTAAACTACATGCCTCTACCAGTTTTTCGACTTCTGTGACCAAGTCTAAAAAGTGCTTTGTTTTTTTGATAATTTGTTTTTATATCTGAAATATTTTTCATTTTATAACGTTTTTTACTTCTCCTGTAAAATTAAAAAAAGTGATGTTACGTACTTTTGGATTTTCGACGACGATATGTAAGTTAGTTATTTTGCAAATAAACACAGAACTCCAAGCTTTTCCATAGGTCAATAATAGCCTAATTTCTTAAAACACTACAATTCACTTCACCTTCTTTTTCAAATTTTGTATTTCATAATACACTGTGATTAACACAGTGACTCCCGATGCACAGTGGTTTAAAACAAAAAAAAGTGGTAATAAATCTGTATCTTCTAAACTATAAGTCCGATTGCTTCAGTATGTATGAGATAATTGTTAAGGAGGACCCAGGCTTTCTAAATTTTGTATTAATGGTTACCCTGTGTTATCACATGGTGACTTATTGGGCGTCAAAATAGACCACCTCAAAAGTAAAATAGATTTTGGACCGTGTAGCTCTTTCAATTCAATTATGATTGAAATCTAAACAGAATATATGGCGCTATATAACTGTATTTCAGAAAGTAGCAAAATGGGCATGACGTTTTTGTTATATGATCGAAAACTCAAAAATTCTCATAAAAATTAGACCAATTTCGGTCAATGCTGTACGTAGGGTGAATGTTGTACTGACTTCAAATTTGGATTAAAAGCATCTTAGAACCCCATTCTCTACGAATATATAATGAAACATTAACTTTTATTAAATAGCTTCTCAGTAAAAAGTGAAAAATTAATAGCATCTTTTTGAGAAAAAAATGCAATTTTTTCGATAACACAGGGTAACCATGAATCCAAAATTCAGAAAGCCTGGGCCCTCCTCAACAATTATCTCATATATACTGATGCAATCGGACTTATAGTTTAGAAGATACAGATTTATTACCACTTTTCTTTTGTTTCAAACCACTGTGCATCGTAAGTTGGGTTTCGAGAGAAAAAATTTCACTCGAACTTTAGAGGCCTCAAAAGTTTATATAAATTAACAATTACAAAGACACAATCACAATGAACACAAGATGTCTCTTTTTACCCAAAAAAAATAATAGTCTTGTACATTAAATTTGCGTGAAAACAAATTTTACACAATTTTCATGTGAAACTCATTATCGTGAAAAATTATTATTTTTATATGGAGTTTTTTCACTTGAAATAGAAACATCTAACGGTGCTTTAATTGTAAATAAAGCATTAAAAATATGTTAATTTTGATTTAATACACAAATAAAAAAATATTTAAATTGAAAAAAACTCATTACTTCACACAGAGAAAAAATATGTCATTTTCCAACTGAAATTCGGTTACATCTACTAAAATAAGTTGGTGCAACTGAATATTGGTTATCACAACAACTGAATTTTAGTTGCAATGCCCAAAATATTCAGGAATCAAATTCCAATATGGTTTTACCAACCGAATTTATTGGTTGTAGCAACCAAAATAGGCTTAGCAATTCGGTTGGCAATTTTTTTTCCTGTGTGTTTTAACCTACACTGTGAGAATTATCTGCAGGATATTAATGAGTTTTTGCATAAAACCGATGAAGTTTGTTCATGGAATCTTTTCATTGAATTTGTGCAATTTGTACATGGAATCTTTTCATTGAATTAATAGAATTTTTCACAAAATGTTGTGAAAATTTTCATTCATTTTATTATCATACGCTCAATGAAAAAGTTTCATTAAAATATATGAAGCTTTTTCATCAATTCTAAGAAATTTTTAATTTTTTTTAAACTTCATAAGTTTAATTAAAAATCTTATTAAAATTCGTCGAGCAGAATTCTCTATTTGTAGGGGTAATGAGTGTTTTTTAGGGAGTTTCCGCGATTATCATGCCCTTGCTAAAATAATACGTTTTATAATATAAAAGTAAGAGTTTACATATCTTAACTTCTTCTTACAAAACTCATTACCGGGTAATTGTAGGAGGTTTTGTTGTGACTTGGATTTATGGTTTGCCGCAGAGCTCTAATGAGGATCTGAATTTCATTAGGGTTGGAAGGAACCCATCGGGATAATTTCCTCATTAGTTGTTTACTTTTGTAAAATTTAAAATATTTTTTTATTTAAAAGTTGCAATAATTATGGCTAGTTTTATAGTGAGAACAAAAACTGATATTTTCTTATATATTTTGTTCTCAGATCGTCTTTTTCTTAAATACATATTTCTTAAATAAGAAATTTTCAAAGACTCTAATTCGGACTATAAAAATGTCCCTTAATCACATCGTCTAAATTAAACCTATTAGATTAGGAAAAATTGTTGTATTCGAAAAACTCTTTGACACTGAAACATTTTTTATATTCTAGGTTTGATATGAAAGTTGTAGGAATTGGAATAATTTTTCTTATAAAACTATAACAGGCACTGCAAAAAATTTTACAATTTAGGACACATTATTATCATATTCTGAGAATTTTTTCATATCAGAATCTTAATTTTGTTTCCTATGAAAATATTATTTAATTATACCGTACACCACTACGTGGTCAGGGTATAAGAAGTTTGTGTTGATATTTGCAGCACTAAAAAATATTCGACCTAGACCAACCTTATAGTATACCGATCGACTCAGAATCATGTTTTATTTCGATTTAACGTTGCCCGTCTGTCCGTCCGTCCGTCTACAGGTCGCAAATATTAAGATATTTTGATGAATTTGGCACACCGACTTAAGTCGGCCCAAGGACGAAGCCTATTGATTTTGGTTAAAGTCGATCCATGTTTAGACCTAGTGCTCATATAAGGGTCCCCCAAAAAATTGGCTTTTTTACACGCTCCAGGTCGCAAATACGAAAATATTTCAATGAAATTTGGTTCGCTGACTGACATGGTCCCAGGAATAAGGCCTATAGATTCGAGATAGAATCGGTCCATATTTGGTCCTATGGCCCATATGGGCTTTATTTACGATCTTCTCTTCTTTTATCTTCTTTATCTTTTTTTATATAAAATTTTGACACAACTCCCATTTTAACCCATTCGAATTACGGATCCAAACATTAGTTGGCTTTTCACCAGATTTTTGGTGGATTTTTGGATTTTTACAAAACAGACCATTAAAGCCTCATTCATACTGAACCCAAAACTGGAAGTTTTCGTTTTTTTTTTAAGTTTTCGATTTGAAATTTGTATGGGATTTGACAATCGAAAACAAAATAAATTTGAAAACTACTAGTTTTGGGTTCAGTATGAATGAGGTATAAAATCTTGTAATTATTTCAGTAAAGAAAACTACCCAGCAAAACCTTGGTGGGTACCCCTTTACTCTTGGTTTTACTTAGAAACCTAAAGTAATACGTTACTAATATTGTGATACATCAATACTTATGTGGGAGGTATGAAATAATGAGTTACCGATATAGAGATATACTACTACTTATTTGGAGCCTTTAAAATAATATATTACCGATATTGTGTTTAATAATAACTTATTAATAAGGGTAAAAATAATATTATATTATATATTATATTTGTTATTGTATATTATACTTTGTTTTTTATGAGAGTTCAGTAACCTGTCCTAGGATTTGTCTTGTGACATGTCACAAGGGGTCAATTTCCCCCTTCTATGACAACGCCATGTAAAAGTGACCAGTATATTTCATATAAAGGGGCCAGTTCGGTGACAGTTTGTTAAAATTTCCCGTAGGGTAGTTACAATTTTTGGTTTCTTATTACATTTCCCTTTACCGGGTAATAGAAGGTTTTGCTGGGTAACTAAACATTAAAAAAATGTCGAAATGGGTTTGAGCAGATTTTCCCGAACCGCTTTTTTGGTACTTTTTGGAACAACTTGGCAAACCTATGCTAAAACATATCCCAGTGTAGAAACGGTAATGACATATTATTATTTTTTGAACTACCAATAATGACACCCACTTACGTTCTGCATTATTTTAAAACATATAATAATGAGTTACTGATAATGACTTATTTTTATCATTATTTCAAATAGAAAATAATTTTCTAGATTTTTTTTTAAATTTTTTGAAATCTTTTTTTAGACTCAATATTTTTAAACACTGGTAAGGATATATGTAACCACCCGAGTAAAAATAGTTATATATTGTCACATATAATGTGATTGGGCTATATCTGACAATGAATGGAGTAACATTAAGACACATATCATTATATACAACTACATCTGATATTATTTTTTCAACGAATTTTTTGTATGGTAATTGATATTATTACATATCCCCAAATCTGACTCCATATATAACTACATAAGCCTTATAAAACTAATGAAATTATATGTAGTGATCGATATGATTATATATGATTTGATACTAAGTTTTATAACACTGTATGTGTCGTTGTACAAAAAATATATTTTAATTTTATATAACTTTCTATATAATCCCATACAAATTAATATATAGTTCAACATCAAATTTAGTTATCTGCAAATTCAGAGTTAATTACTCCATAGCCAAATAATTTTCACGTTATGTGTTTGCATGTAAAATCATATTAAAAAATGATGCGTACGATTTAGAAGACAAAAGTATTCAAAGAAATTTTTATTTTATGTTTTAAAATTTGGGTCTTCAAAATTGTTAAAACCATAGACATTTCAATTTAATAGCTGGTATGCATAAAAAGTATGCCTACTATCAGACAAAATTTTATAAAATCAGATATTTTTATATCGAATTAGATATAATTTGATGTCCTGGATATGGACAAATCTCGGATCAAACTTTATGAAATTATATCTAATTTGATATAATTAGACACATCTAGATGACCCATTTTTCGGATCAAGTTGTATGTCGTTGTATATGGGGATTTATCAAAAAAGATATAATTATGTATGACACCATATTAAGATTTTTACCCGGGCACATATTTTTTGATATTTTGTATGTTGGCGAGTAAGCTTACTTGTGTGCAGCAGGTCAATTTTGTTTTTATCTACTAACGGTGGGTCTCATACTGGTGGGTTAATAGTTAACCCAAAAATTTGTTGTTGTTTTGTGTACATTTTTTTGACATTTTCTTTTGTTTATAGTTAAGTTAAAGTTAAACCTACAGCATGAGATCCACCGTAAATATTACATGTCGATATAGCTAAGATGGTATAGAGCTACTGACTGGCAATCTGTTCGATTCCCGCACCAGCAAATTTTATTTTAAAAAAAATACAATAAAAAATATTTTTTTTATATAATTTATTTTTTTGAAAATCTATTTTTAGACTCATTATTTTTATCAGTACTGGTAAGAACATAGGTAACGATATATTTTTTGATTTTTCGTATGCTGGTGTGTAACTATAACTCATTATTTTTCGCGACATCGCCATATAAAGGTAATAAGAAATGTAATAACAAAAGTAACTAGTTACCATTACCAAGTATGTAGTTACATAACCACATATCTGGTAATAATTTTCTACACTGGGATATTAAAACTTCTACTTCTAGCAAGAAGAGTATAAGACTAGGAGATACAATCGGACATCATACAGAATAATATGGCGTTGTCAGTCGATCGAAAAATGAGGAAAATAAATTGCCAGAAACTAAAAATTACAATAAAAATTAAAAAAGAATGTTAGAATTAAGAAAAAAAATTACAAAAAATATGCAAATATCGAAAATAAAAAATAAGTAGAAATTAGTGATTAAATTTCATTCTCAAAAATTTTTATTTTGAGAGATTCCATAAATTATTGCACTTTTTTAATTTCTGATATAACCAATATTTTTCTAATTTTTTTCTCATAATTTAGAGATTTTTTTTCCTCTTGATTCACATTTTTATTTTTTTTTTTCTGCGAAAATTCCCTTATATTCCTGTTTGCTACCATGGCATCATACCGTAATTGATGCAATTGTTTTGTGCGAAGTCCGGTTCGATGTGCGATCCGATAGCGATTGGGAACGTAGTCTTTTACGAATCTTGCATATATGTGGTTCATAAAATATCTATAGAGAGGACTACCGTACAAGATACGAAAAATGTTTAGCCCCCCCCCCCCCTAGGGGGCATCGTGGATCCGCGCCTGATTCGAACTTAAATTTTTTTTTATAAGAAAAGCAATCAGAACAAACCCCTAATGGTCTATTTTTATTAATAGTTTTTTTATATGGAGCAGAACAGTTTTTTTTTTTTAATTTCATCAAAAATATTCTATTTTGTTTTTTTAGATTCATTCAACTTTACGTCCAGCTCCCCCCCAAACCCAAAAATAAAATCTATCCAGATGCAACATCTGGTTTGCCTGAAGATTACCCTAAACCACCAGCCAAATATGGTGCTCGTTTCCATTGGCTGGAATCACTTCTACAATATTTAGTAAATCATTTATACGTTTAACACAAAGCTGTTTAAAAAAAACCAACTAAAATTAAAAAAAACTAACTTAAATGATCACTTATATTGTCATATAGAGACAATCTGACAATAAAAATATAAACAATAATACAATTTAATGGAAGATCACTGATGAAGCCGGTCCATAAAAAGGCAGAAACTAGATCTAGTCTGATTTGCAAATTTAACGTGTTTATAACTTTTGAGGAAGGTTTATTCTTCTTCTTAACCTCAAACCTACTAAATTAAAATTAAAACAGCTCTACAAAATAAGACAAAATTGCTAAGTTGAACAACTTTGGAGTGGATTTAGGATAATTAGGAGGTGCTGATTTCGAATCTGTTTATTCAAATTGGCTCTAGCTTTTGCGATTTTACTTTTTTCCATTTTTCCACCGAATATTTCAATAAAAAATTAATAATTTAGTAAATATAGCTTTATAAATAAAATCGTTTACACAATTTAAGCTTAATTCCATGCCCTATTTTCCAACCCTAAGCTTGTATAAATATCTCAATAACTTTTGAAAATATAGTCGGTCAAATCCAAAATTTAAAAATTTTTTAAGGTTTTTTTTTAATTTTTTTTAATTTTTTTAATACCAAAGCCAATTTGGAAGGAAAAGAGTCCAAAATTTGTATATACGAGTATGTCATATTGCATAAACAAATTATATGCACTTTTAGAGCATCCTGTAATTAAATGTAGACTTAAAAAATATATATGTGTACTAAAAATCTACTGTACTACTACTAGGGATACCAATCGGTATTGGCACAATAATTTCGGGAAAAAAATCAATAGTGAATGAAATCTGATGTTTTTAGAAAAAAAAAGAATTCAGTACTAGCACAGTAGATTTGTACTACTGTAGAAATTTTTTTTTTAATCTGAGTTTAATTATAAAAAGCTCTAAAAGTACATATAATTTGTTTATGCAATATAACATACATACATATATACAAATTTTGGAATTTTTCTTTCCAAATTGGCTTTGATATTTAAAATTGGACTTTGTCTTATATTTAGAATTTTTTTTTTAAAAAAACCTTAAAAAGTTTTAAAATTTTGAATTTGAGCGACTATATTTCAGTGTTGCCACCAGTAAAACAAAAAAATACACAGCAGTAGGTCAAAAATTATCCAAAACCGTACGAAATTACACAAAAAATTAATATTTTTATTAGTTTAAAATAATAGTTATTTTTTTTTAATTATGTGGCTCTTTAAACTCTCCTGCACACAGTGGGGCAGAATCGAAATAATTTGGAAATAATTCAGCCACTACTTACCGACTGGTTGGATTGCTATCAAATTTTACAAGGTCATAGAGTTAAGTTTTGACCATTCAGCTCCAAAGAAAGCCACCTCTAAAATGTGAAAATATTGAAAGCTTGCCATTTTCCGATATATCTACAGATTTTAAAAACGTAACATAAAATTATATTCGGCAGAAAGTTGGCAAATGGTGTTTGAATTACCATCAGAGCTTTGAAGAATTAATTCCTTAATTCAATTTTTCAATTCTGAATTAAAAATTCGATGAATTAATTCACTAAGCAATATATATTGAATGGAATTAATTCATATTTGCTTTCATTCGATTTATTTTGTTACGAATTAATTCAATTGCAATAGTTCTTTTTATTAAATCAAATGAATTAATTCACTGGTGAATTAATTCCTTACTGAATTAATTCACTACTGAATTCGTTCAATTTCATTTTCGTTCAGTGAATTAAAAAAAATAAAATTACGTTCAGTGAATTAAAAAAAAATAAAATTACGTTCAGTGAATTAAAAAAAAAATAATAAGTTCACTGAATTGAAAGAAAATAAAATAAGTTCACTGAATTGAAAAAAAAATAAAATAAGTTCACTGAATTCAAAGCCTGTTTTCTGCCGTTCAGTAGAAGAAAACAATAATATACAAATAAATTTTTTAAATAAGCAATTTTACAGCGTGTGCTAGTAAAAATAAACAAAATAGAAACCGGATGCTGTTTATCAACCTACATGATTCAAAAATAAAGCCTTTTACTATTAAAAATAAAAACTTTACAGATATAGATAAATTTGGAAAAAAAATATAACTATTAATTTTTCAAACTAGTTATATAGTTATATTTTTTTTTCCAAATTTATCTATATCTGTAAAGTTTTTATTTTTAATAGTAAAAGGCTTCATTTTTGAATCATGTAGGTTGATAAACAGCATCCGGTTTCTAATTTGTTCATTTTTACTAGCACACGCTGTAAAATTGCTTATTTAAAAATTTTATTTGTACATTATTGGTTTCTTCTACTGAACGGCAGAAAACAGTCTTTGAATTCAGTGGACTTATTTTATTTTTTTTCAATTCAGTGAACTTATTTTATTTTTTTTTAATTCAGTGAACTTATTTTTTAATTCACTGAACGTAATTTTATTTTTTTTAATTCACTGAACGAAAATGAAATTGAACGAATTCAGTAGTGAATTAATTCAGTAAGGAATTAATTCACTTTTTTTCCGTTCGATTTATAAAATTGAACGCGTTCACCGGTGAATTAATTCATTTGATTTAATAAAAAGAACTATTGCAATTGAATTAATTCTTTGAATTTGTTGTTTGATGAACGCATTCAGTTGAACGAATTCAGTGAATTACTTAAGAAAAGGAATTCATTCAATTGTAGAGAAAATTGAATTCGGTTGGTAGTGAATTCATTCAAAAAGGAATTAATTCTTCAAAGCTCTGATTACAATCTTATAATATGTGCTAAATTTGGAGAAAATGGGTTAATATTTAGACACAGTTTGCCTACAAGGGTCATATAAAAAGTCAATTATAGAGTGCCAGTTGTAATAAAAATAACCTTTACATGTTAACGAAGACTGAATTTATGAATTACTTAAAGATATTTAAATCTGATCAACTGTGCTGCTGTAAGAAAATTTTTGTCTGATCAAAGCCCAGTAACTGTTACAAAAACTTTGGAAATTACAAGTTTCTTTCAGTCATAAGAAAGTCTTAATCATAATAAACCCAAATTTCTTTTGTTTAATTCGTTAATTTCAAATGGTCTTGCCACCCAAAACAAAAATAAATATTTTGCATTCAGTTTGACAATAGTTTTCTCAAAAAACTAACGAAATATGGGGTTTATATACAAATAAAATATAAAACAGCATGTTTTACTTCGTCTAACTAAATTGGGTTTCGTGTTGCAAAAATTTACACAAATTAGCAGAAACTGAAAATTTCTGGTAGATGCAGTGTTGCCATATAGCCAGTTTTAACTGTTTTTTACAGTTTTTTGGTATGCCTAACAGGTTTCCAGTTTTTTCTTTTAAAAAACAGTTTTTTTTAAAAGCATGCATTTTTTTACAGTTTCTTCATATTAAATCGGCACATTTGTTTCATTTACAATTTTTTTTATTTTTTTTAACTAATATTTAAGAATTATGCTTATGCAAAATAATTTGAAAACCTTATAACACGTTTATAAAATGAAGTTTGTACAAAATATTTGTTTTATAAGCCATTTATAAACTTAGAAAGTGATTATGCATCAATGACACAAAAATTAAAATAAAACTTTAAATATTGTAAAAAATTAGGTACAAATCGAAACATAAATAAATTTGAAATTGGCAATATAATACTACTAAATATGCTTACTGGAAAAACGAAACATTTTTATAACAAATTTCATCAAAAATTAGCATGGAATAAAATGGCTAAACCATATCTGACATGTCATAGATCCGACGGACATTTGTTAGCCGAACTTTTCAGATCATTTCTAAATGAAGGATAATTTAGAAATTTATATGTTTTTTAAAACAATGTCTCATCAACAAAGGCCGAAATTGATTTTTTATTTTTTAAGTAAATAGTTGCTAATTCGGGATAACAATTTACTACTATTTTTCAATTATGATCAAGGACAATTATAAAAAACGTAATTTTTTTTACGGGGTTTTTACACACCGTCAAACAATTGCCGACATAACAATACTCAATCTAATGAAAGGCAATTTTATGTGAAATGCAAATCCATAAAGATTATTTTGAAGTACAACATTGGCGAGTAAAGTATTCTATCCTAAGTCAGGGTTTAATACAAAAAGGTTGACATCTCGGAAGGGTGATTCGATGAACTTTTTAACTTCAGATTCGGGCCTAGGAGACCAAAATTCTTGAAAAGGCTGTGCAAAAAGTCGTTTACTATAAATACCAAACGCAATTAAATTATTCAAGTCTCGATATTTAGAAAATTGAGACCCTGGGATAATATTTTAGTCTTAGGATACTTCGAGATCCCAGAATTTCTTCTGATTTTTATATTTTTTTCCAAAAACAGTTTTTCTATACAAAAACAGTTTTTTTTACAGTTTTTCTAAAAAAAATATATGGTAACACTGGGTAGATGTTAAAAAACAAACTCATTTTATCTACTGTTGGACTTGAAAGCATGGAATTTGGTAAATTTTTCAGTAAAAAGCGAAATTACACAAAAATGTCATTATTCAAAAATTATCCAAGGAATGTGTAAACAGTCCCATTTTTGAATAATTATTCAAGAAGTGGCAACACTGCTATATTTACGAACGTTATTGAATATTTCACACACTTAAGTTTGAAAAATATGGCACGGACTTAGGCTTAAACTGTGTAAAGGGTTTTCTTTCTGAAGCTACAGTCACTAAATTAAAAATTTTTTATTGAAAAAATCTGTTGAAAATTTGAAAAAATTAAAATCGCGAATTGTGCAAAATCTAGAGGCAATTTGAACAAACTGGTGGCATATTCGAAATCAGCATCTCCTAATTACCCCAAATCCACTACAATAACATTCACCTTTTTTTTGTAGAGCAGAGTAATTAACTTTATAAATCAAATTTGTCGCTGTTACAGTAATAAACCCCAAGTAAAGCAAAGCTATTTAGTAAATGAATTCTAAAACACTTCAAAAATTTGTTATTATTACTATTTATTAAAAACACTTTAAAAGTTTATTGATATCACACTACAATTTAAAAAAATATGTTAGAAAATTATTATAATTAGTACTAATCAGAGTAAGTATTTTCCATAATGTAACATTTTACCCAATCCATAATTTGAAGATATTGATTATTTAAACAACAACCACAATAGTTTACCGATGACTCTACAGATCCTTCGATATTTTTTTGGAATGACATACTTTGGAAGAAATTAAAATATATAAATTCCTCACCGAATACCAATAGGATTTTGTCAAAATGATGACCCCGCACATTAAACAGACTAGCATCTCCAGAAGTTATATGCCATTCAGTATAACATACATTTGAATTGGGTGGTAGTGTTTCTTTCTCAGAAGACATTATCATATTAAACTGTAATTAAACAATAAAATTTTATCAATTAAAATCATAGTTGGCAAGTGGTTCATAAAGTTAGTAGGAGTGGATAACGTTTTTTCAAATGTATTGGTTATTTTAATGTTAACGGTACTTTAGGTTGCTCCGCTAGTGGAAGTTTAAGGTTAACGACAGTTCATTTTTAGAATTTTTTTCACAACTTTACGGGCCGTCCCTTTATAAAATATGTACATAAGTTTAAACGAAGCTGTCCAATAAAAGCTTAAAGTCAATATTTTATGTAAGATCTTTTGAGAGAAAGAAAGGAAAAACTAAGTTATTTCGTTAGGATATTTTAAGGTTTACGGTATTTTAAATTATTTCGTTATTGTATTTTATGGTTAATAGTATTTTAAAAGATTTCGTTAGGGTATTTTAAGGTTAACGGTATTTTAAGTCATTTCGTTAGTCGTATTTTAGGTTAACGGTAGTCATTTGAAAGGGTTTTAATCGTTATTGGTATTTTACGGTTAGTGTATGCCAACCATGGCAAAAATATATACTTTATTTAACAAGAAATACTTACCCAACTTCCGACTGGAGTCGTTGAACCAAATGGTGACTGTGTTTTATGGGTTAAAGTAAATCGAGGATAATCAGGATGTCTGAAAAAGTTTAATATTTTATATTAACACAAGAATATATTAAGCAAAATGTTTTTGTAACTTACATATCTGCCATAAATGTTAATTTTAATAAAACAATTTCAAATTTAACTTGTGGTGCCATTTTAAGAGTTATTGCTTTTATTCTCCGGTGTTTGTGGTGCTAAGGACTTATTCGTAATGAATTTCCTTGTCTATCTTTACTGACCTTTTATATATTTTCTTGCTTCCAGATATACTCTCAGCAGGTATATTTTATGATCTTCAGATGCTTAGGGAATTTGTATATTTTCAAAGGATTAGTTAGACTAAGGTGGTAAAAATAATCTTAACGTTTTGTTAGAAGTTAATTAGGATGCCCTTAATTCTTTGCAGGGAATTTCCAGGTACACATACGCTACGTATGAATGCTAAGCATTAAAACGCAGATGGTTGAAAAAATATTTAAATTTTCTGTGGATTTATTTATTATTACCTAAATTCAAGTTTGTCTGGAGGGCATTAAATTCCTGTTACGCTTTCGGCTTTACCCGAGTAAAAATAGTTATGTATATAGGAAATTATTTTAATACAGCGTCATATCTAATTAAAAATGGCTTTATCGGTAAACATATAAAGTTTTATATAGCTCAATGTTAAATTTTTTTCTAAGTTGTTTTAGATATATTTAGCGCAATGTAAAAAAATTCTATGTTTTTTTGAGATATATTTATGTATGATTTCAAAATATAAAAGGCGTACTCATTATAACTCGTAAATTCCTTGTAAACCTTGTATAAAAACAAGCCATATTTTTTATGTATGGAATTTGACATTAGCACTCTAATGCCCAAGGCCGCTAAAAAGCCGTCTTCACATATTAAATAGTTTTTCGCTAAATAACATTTTGTAAATTTGAAAAATTAACTTTTTAAAACCGTAAAAAATATTCGAAAAATCGTCAAAAATACATTTGCGATCTGGCATACATTATCGACAATACCGAAGCTAGCTTAAAGTCTCTACTTATAAAATCAGCTACAAATTTTGCTCCAGGACTCACAGGATAACGTCAGGATATATCTTACGAATATACTCTAACTCAAAAACTAGCTGAAATTAAACACAGATTACATACTAAAAGTTAGTAGTAAGCAAAACTAGTTTCGTCAAAATTTATTGATGTTTTGTGGCAAATTTCGTAATTTTCAAAAAGCATTCATGTATTGGCGTTTATACATAAATGGATGTCACTACATTGCTAGATCTGTCAAAACAACAGAGTATTATATTGGAAGATGACAAAGCAAATTGTGGTAAATTCTTTGTTTTTGTTTTTTCTTTTTTCTCCTAGACGAGAACAAGAAATTCTCATTGAGTTTGTAATTTAACTTAACAAATATTTCCAGAAGTTCTAAAACCATCGTCCCCTGACGAGTTCCTTAGGCAAGAATGAAATCCGGATAAGGACATGCCTCCAACAGATTATTTTTCACAATTTGTTTGGGATTTGATCATATTTAATTCCTTTAATGAAAATCGCCATAACTTCTGAAAGAACAAGACTAAATGAGTAATTTTCAGTACGTGAATAGAATACGGGGGTAGAATACAATTTTTTTTTTATATGAGAAGGCTTAAAATGCTTGGTTACAATTATGTACTTCTGCTAAATACTTAAATTTTTATTTACATTTTGAATTCTTAAGGGTGTTATTTTTTAGTATGTACTTTTTATTAGTTTTGAACCTGAAATATAAACCGTTATATAATTATGTCTCTTTACATCAAAATAGATATGATTATATCGGGTCAAAATCCGGATAAAATTCTATATGATTCAATATATTCAGATCTTATCCGATATAATTTTATCCACCATTTTTCGGATCGTAGCATATCTCCAATTATATTAAATAAGAAATCATTACATATGACATCATATTCTTTTTTTTACTCGGGTATGTAAATATTCGTTATTGTGATTATTGACGATATTGAAATAAGCACTGCGTGATTAATAACTAAAGTTATATTACATTTTATATCGCCTTGATTTTCCTTAGCCTTTTGAAAGACTGAGTTCTTAATTATAATCCTCACAATCTCAAAAATCTGTCATGAAAAATCTTTTAAAATTGTAAAATTTTCTGTAAAGCCAGGCACAGATTTTCAATGTAATTAATATCCATTTAAAGGAAAGAAAATCGGTTATTGAAAGAATCAGAATCAATTATTTAAAAGTCATCACTATTACCAATAACACCTTTTCTATTTAAAATATAACAAATCTTCTTGTTAGTCTTGTCCTTAAAAATTATTCCGTGAGCCTACCTATTCTTTTTCCTAATTACATCTTTTGCACGATTTTTGCACCTAGAAAAAACTCACTTCTATAATTTAAATAAGTACGATACGCACAGTGTTGTCATAACGGCGATTTTCTCGTCAGATCTAGCGATTTTATTTCGCCCCTAGCGGTAAAAATTGTCCTGTAGCTATTAGCCAAAAATCTAGTGATTTTTTATCAGCCGTAATATAATTTATAAAAATCAGTTTTATGTTGAAAAATATTGTAAAATTCGCATATTGATATTCTTTTATTATAAAAAACAACTTCTTAAACGATTTTAGTAAAAAAACTTTCTAAAAAATACACATTTCGATTAAATATGGGTATGTAGTTTTTCACCGTAGAATGCACTCTTTTGAATATTTTCAATACTAATATTAATTCAATGAAAACGGGATTCATTATTTGCAGCTCCATGGAGACAAATGGTTAGAAAAGTGGTTTGCTGATTTTAATCTTGATCGATTAAACTGATGACGCCGAACGCTCTGGTCGCCCAAATGTCCTTATAAATGAAGTTTAATACATAAAAAAACAGAACGGTGTAGATAAACTATGTCTAAATATCTAAATAAATTTTGGACATTTGAAAAGCTCCAAATATTATATGCCGAGTTTCAACCGATTCTGATCAAATTTTCGGATATCCAAAAAAACCAGCTTTATTAATTTTTTGTGAATATGCTAAGACGTTATTTTGCAATAGATTATTTGTTAATGATCGTATTGCAATAAAATTTTACACTAAGCTGGGCCTTGCTATTCAGTATATTAAAATAAAACAAAATTTTGAAGCAATATGAAACAAATCCCACGATTCCCAAAAAACTCTAAAAAATTTCCAAAAATGGGATTTTTTACTTTTCTTGCTGTCTTGTACACATTTAAAGCGATGTTAAAAATTCACGAATACAGTCATATTACGAACATATAGGACATCTCTGCCCGCTTTGACTTTTTAAATTCCGGTGGTGGAATCAAAGAAAAAAAAATGTTAAAGTTGAAAATTGAATAAAAAAATGCTCGAATTCGGAATGGTCTGGCGGAAGAAAAATTGACAAGTGGAGAATATTTTTTCGATTAGGCACATCTAAAAGAAATATGCTTTCAGAAAAATATAAATACTATGTTCTTAAACAAACTTTTAATCTGGAGGCAAATGAGTCTTGGTACCTTTTTTAAATTTTTTTTAATTTTCAAGTTTAAAGACGTGCCATTTTAAGCTTGAAAAAGATCCCAACAAAAACAGACATTACAGAGTAATTGAGCGAGTAAGTAGCACACAAAGGGTTTCACTACTTACCAGGCTATTTACTCGCAACATTACTTTTGTTCGCGATGTCCAAAAATTCATTGGTGGTCATTACCCTCTCGCTTACAAAAAAAGTGCGAATAACAAGTTACCCATAGTGAAAGAATAATTACCCAAGTAGAAATTGCCGACGTTACAACAAAAGTTGTACTGGGAGAGCACTGTTTTTTACGAAATGCCGGTAGTATTTAAAACGTGCTTTGCTAGTACTGTTTTCTGAAAATTAACGAGCTTTTTTTAATTTATTAAAATTAACAATTTTATAAATTTTATGTATTTTTACATCTATTACACAATTATTTATGTAAGAGAGACATCGCCATTCTTTTCTTGTGAAGTTTCGAAAGAATACCCAGTCAGAAAAATACAAACGGGAAAGCGGTGGCAAAGCACTTTAACAGGTGGTATAAGTACTGGCAAAATGTGCTTTTCCATTCCCAAAATGATAACATCATTAGACAAAAGGACCGGATATTCAAAAAGCGCCGGAAAAGCACTGGAGGAACAAAATTTTTAAACGTTGGCAAAACGCTGGCAAAACCAATAAATAGGTGGTCTGGAAATATATTTTCCAAAATAAAATTAAAAAAAAGTTCATATGTATTTTTTTTGGTCCTGCCATGATTTGAACCCAGGCGGTCAGATTGGCAGACGATTGCTCTACCCACTGAGCTAACGAGACATATAATATTTAATGGCTAAACACATAAATGAGTGATAATAGCTGGACAACTACTGGCTGTGCCAAATGGCTAGTACTGGCAAACAATTTTTAGTAACTAGTATGCCAGTGTTGCGAGGGCACAAAAAAAGTTGGTCTTGAAGGAGCTTTCCCACAAACAAAAAAATTGATTTTATAAAACAAAAAAAATTTTAAATTAAAAAAAATCAAAAAAAAATTTTTGCTTGCAACCGGATTTGAACTCGGAACCTTCCGACTACAAACATTTTTTAACGAAGCGTCAGCATTTTTATAAAATCATTGGTTTTCCAGTGAATTGATTTTTGTACGCCTGGTAGCATTGGCTAGGTAGCACTGGATAACCACTGGTTGCAAACCTTGGCATATCACTCTAAGCCAATTCTTTGCCAGTGGTTTTTTTTTATAAACCACCGAAATTTTTGTAAAAAAAATACTGGTAAAACGCTTTTCGCAAACGCTGGCAAAGCGTCCCAAATGAGTGTTCTGCCAGTCATTTATTTTTAATACCGTGGTTACCCAGTGGTATGCCAGTGCTTGATTTTTTGTACCACTGGCGATTTCTGACTGGGTACATTTGAAGAAATTCCATCAAGTCTCAAGACATTGCCAAAAAAAATAAAAATAAAAAAAATCTGTGATGTACACTAAGAGGACAGTAAAGTTCTAGCAAACTACTAAATTTGTTATTAAATGTACTGGAATAATACCAAAAAAATAAAATCCCAAGCCTGCGCCAACGTTGGGAAATAACTACGGCCAAGCGTTTATTGGTGTTATCATATCGACAACATGGCAGTACAGTGAAAGTTAAAAATCCGACGCATTGCCAGTACATGTACTACCGCCTCCAATACCGGGCCAACATTGTGCCGTTTGTATTTTTCTACCTGGGTAGTTACTCACAAAGATAGAATAAATGGTTACTTAGAAGTTAGGAAATAAGTGGTTACTCTACATTGTAAAATAGTTGGTCATATTGGAAAAAAAAACTTTTTACATAGGAAAATTTCCTATTTAGTTCAAAACAAATATATAAATAAAATATTAATATAAAAAATACTTAATCAGTACTTATTTAATCAATTACCAGTAAGTGAATATGTAAGTACTTCTATAACTTATTATCGATTAGTCATTATTTTGTATTTTAATGTAATGAAAAAGGTAATGACCTATCATTACTTGGTAATCCGTATGGTAATGACCTGTCATTACCATGTTTTTGCTGGGATATTGCATTGAATTTTTTTTCTAAAATAAAGCATATATACCTAGTTGCAAATACAACGGCACCGGACTAGGTTATTGCAAAAATGCAAATTTTCAATTTTCAAATGCGAATAACTTTTATATTTTAAGAGATATCGCACACGTGTAAGCACCTTTATTGTAGGGCTTTACTAACAGATTATAAAAATGAAAACTTTTTTAGAATTGGTTTATAATTAAAAAAATGGTAATCGTACAAAATTTTTACATCCTCGACGTACCCTACTTTGGAGTACAGTAGCGTAGCTCCTGGTGGGTGTGGGGGATCCGCCATCAAAACTTTAGCTCAGAATTACGTTTTTTGTGGGAATGTAAAATTTCATCTAAATCCGCCCAGCTAATAAAAAATGGCTGAATTATTTCAAAAACATTTCGAAAACGCCCCACTGTGGACCGTAAAGTGAAGTTGCAGGAGACAGCTGATACGTTAAAGCAGGCACGGAGCTAGGGGGCTCTAGTTCCACCTTTTTTGGGCGACCAGAACGTTCGGCGTCATAGGTGTTTGTACGACCAAGTTTAAAGTCAGCAAACAACTTTTTTACCATTTGTCTCCATGGAGCAGAGTCCGAATAACACTTATCAAGAAAAGCTTTGTCTTGAACGGTGTTTTTTCCCCATTACGATAAAAAGCAATGATAAATCAACACACGAAATTGCTTTGAATCCATTGTTTTCAAAATCGCAAAAGTAGCGTCACTAAAACAGCTGTAACTTGTTCACTAATTAACGAATTGTCATTAAATTTTGACAGGTATCATCTGAAGGTTGGTAGTTTCAAAAAATCATATGGATTCTTCCTTAGTGGATGACACATAGGTGGTGTCATCCTACGGACTTTTCAGCCGATGTGTTATGATTATTAGGGCAAGGAATTCCATGCAAATGCATGCTTTTTCTCGATAGTCCAAAACTAATATGGACTAAATATTTATCCGAATCATCAAATTTAGAACAAAATGGCATCGATTTGTAGTTGCATATTTTTGCATATTTTGACTTTAAATGCATATTTGGTACCTTTTTAATGCATATTTTGTGCTTTTTAATGCATAATCGTGCATATTTTTAATTTTTAGGAGCATTTTTTATTTTGTTAACGAATTGCACATAATTTGTTATTGCAATATGATATATATATACAAATTTTGGACCTTTTTCTTTCGAAATTGGCTTTGATATTTAAAATCGGACTTCGTCTTATAATTAAATATTTTTTTTTAAAAAAACCTTAAAAATTTTTGAAATTTTGACTTTGGTCGACTATATTTAGATATTGTTACACATTTAAGTTTGAAAAATTGGGCACGCTATTAAGCTTAAACTGTGAAAAGCGTTTTCTTTCCGAAGCTATAGTTACTAAATTCTAATTTTTTTTTATTGAAAAAATCGGCTGAAAATTGAAAAAATTTTATTCGCAAATTGTGCAAAATCTAGAGCGAATTTGAACAAACTAGTTGCAGATTTGAAATCAGCACCCCAATTATCCTAAATCTAGTACTACAATAATATTCACTTTTTTTGTAGTGCAGTGTAATTGATCCTGATTATTTCAATAACTGATTTTCTTTCCTTTAAATGGATATTAATTATATTGAAAATCTGTGCCTGGCTTTACAGAAAATTTTACAATTTTAAAAGATTTTTCATGACGGATTTTCGAGATTGTGAGGATTATAATTAAGAACTCAATCTTTCAAAAGGCTAAAGAAAATCAAGACAATATAAAATGTAATGTAACTTAGTTATTAATCTCTCGGTGCTTATTTCAATTTTGTCAATAATCAGAATCACGAATATTTACATAAGGCCGAAAGCGTAATGGGACTTTAATGACATCCAGGTAAACTTAAATTTAGGTAATAATAAATGAATGCCTTTTAATGACAAGCATACATACGTAGCGTGTGTGCACCTGGAAATTCCCTGCAAATAATTAAGGCCAGCGTAATTAACTTCTAACAAAAATAAGTCGGTTTTTAATAAATACTTAAAACAATTAAAATAATTAATTAAATTACATATTATTGAGTCTTGAATTTAGAAAAGGGCTCAGCTCCTATTTTGCAAAATTATGCATTTAATTGTAATGAACAATTTCTCCATTAAATATTACTTTAAATAATTTTTTTTGTTTTTATTACTACAGATAATATAAGCTGAGGATTATAATCAGGCACCCGATATTAATACTTTTAAAACGTTTTATTTTGTTTTTTCCTCAATAAAAAAAATCACTTGTGTACAAATGAATTTATTTTTCTTGATGGATATTTTGTTTTCATCAATTTTTTTATTTTTTTTTTCTTTTCGAAAACAAAATTTTAAAAATATCCGTACTGATATTTTCAGGAAAGTTGAGAATTATTTTTATTTTTGTACTGAGGAAAAAACAAAAAAAAAACGTTTTTTTTGTATTGAAGAAAAAACAAAATAAAACGTTTTAAAACGTTTTTTTTAGTTTTTTCTTATTACAATTACATATAAATTTTATAAAAATTCTTAAAACAACATTCATATAGACACATTTCTGCATCCAATGATATATACCTTTGCGTTATTAAAAAGTAATAAAAATTTCCGCCGAAAAGACTTCTACAAAGCATGATAATCAGCGATTAACATTCTGCAAGCAAATATATTGATGCAAAACTATTCCTTTTTGCAAAATTTTTTGTCGTGATTTTTTGTTTTTGCAATCTAACTAGCTAATTTTGGTATAGGATATATGTATTATAGTCCCTAGATAATGGATTTTAAAGAACCCCACTTAAAAAATTGCAAACTAATGGCGGAACGCGAAAAAAAAACTTTATGGTACAAAAAATGAATTAAAAATTGTTATCAGAAATTTACATTCTGCAAACAAATACACTGATGCAAAAAATTTTCTTTTCGGAAAATTTTTTTCGCGAATTTTTTTTTTGCAAACTAACCACCAAACTTTGGTATGAGATATGGGTATTATGGTCCCTAGGTTATAAATTTTAAAAATCTGCACTTAAAAAATTGCGAATTAATGGCGGAATGCGAAAAAGGTTTCATGGTGCAAAAATTTAATTAGAAAACTTATACAGCGATTTCATTTCGAAAATGAATAATATTAGTGCAAAATGCTGGTCAATTGGCAAACATTTTAGCAAAAAAAAATATTTGCAATATATGTTTGTATGTATATACCGCTCAACAGTTCACTCCAGGGTATTATATGATTTTCTACAGATTTGAAACCAAAAACCATAATAGTATCACCATAAAAATAAAACAAAAATTTTTTAATTCTATTCATATTTTTGTACTTAGTACAAAGATGAAAAACAAAAAAAAAACCTTTTTTAAAACGTTTTAAAAAGTTTTATTTTTTTATCAATTTTTTATCTTTGATATTTATACCTAAAGATATTTTTCGAATTTCAACTTAAGGGATATTTTTGTTTTAAAGTACATTTGAAATTTTTTGTTTTCGATTCAGAAATAAAAACATTTTGAACTTTAGTGATATTTATTTTTGATAAAAACAAAAAAAAAACGTTTTCTGGTGCCTGATTATAATTTTACAAAAAATTGCACCAAAGTCATTTAGTTTAAGAGATATTGAGTTTGACGTATTCAGTTCAGATTTTCACCGCTTATTTTTCAAAAAGTTATATTTCGTAGTCCGCGAAATTTATTGTATAAAATTTCAACATTATATTATTTTGCTAAATTTCAAGTTTAAACTCTTTAAATACAGCTCTATTTTCCGAAAAAAGAATAAAAATTTTTAATTTATAACGGGCTCTTTGTTTTTCCCCCAATGGCGTTATTTCCTTTATTCGAGTGAGAAATTCAATCGAATTTTAATAAATATCTTGAATGTATTAAAATATTTAATTTTTATACATATTAAATTATTTTAAAACAATTCTATTAATATCACAAGAAAACCGAAATTTAACCGAAACCGCGGTTTTTATAATTTTGAAAAACCGAAACCGCGGTTTTCAAATTTTTCGGTTTTTAGCAAACTCTAAACACAACATTAAGAATATTGTTACAACCTTAATCCCACTAATCCTCTTAAAATCATACATATTCCCTAAGCATCTGAAGATCATAAAACATACCTGCTGAGAGTATATCGTATCTAGAAGCAAGAAAATATATAAAAGGTCAGTAAAGATAAACAACGAAATTCATTACGAATAAAGGCTGAGTTACCCAACCGTAAACGTATCTGTAACGAATCAGCTGTTCCGATACCACAAGAAGAAATGTATACGAATGGTTACTAACACGTAAATGTAAACGAACTTGCCGGATCATTCTGTTGAAATCAGAATTTTCTATCCGGCATCGAAACAGCTGAATGATTTTAGTCGCAAAAAATATGAAATGAATAAAGAAAATTGATTCAAACAACAAATAAGGAATAAAAATTAACAAATAAATGGAAAAATTTAGAATAAAATATAAAACCACATGAAAAAGATGCTAAATAGTAATGTCGTTTACGATAATCTATAAGTGTACTTTTTAGCTACGCCACGGTACAGTTACATCACATTTACGTTTACGGTCCCATAATCCGCCCTTGAGTCCTTAGCACCACAAACATCGCAGAATAAAAGCAATAACTCTTAAAATGGCACCACAAGTTAAATTTGAAATTGTTATATTAAAATTAACATTTATGGCAGATATGTAAGTTAGAAAAATATTTGGTTTAATACATTTTTGTGTTAATATAAAATATTAAACTTTTTCAGGCATCCTGAATATCCTAGAATTGCTGTAACAAATAAAACACATCCACCAATTGGTTGTTCTTCGAGTCCAGTCGGAGTTTGGGTAAGCATTTTTTAGTGAAATAAAGTATATATTTTTGCTATGGTTGGCATACACTAACCGTAAAATACCAATAACGATTTAAAACCCTTTCAAATGACTACCGTTAACCTAAA
The DNA here is from genome assembly GCA_949987735.1 of Leucophora obtusa. Lineage (NCBI taxonomy): Eukaryota > Metazoa > Arthropoda > Insecta > Diptera > Anthomyiidae > Leucophora > Leucophora obtusa. The sequence goes on along the minus strand of OX465299.1, from coordinate 42,809,116 downwards.
ATACGACTAACGAAATAACTTAAAATACCGTTAACCTTAACCCTAACGAAATCTTTTAAAATACTATTAACCCTAAAATACAACAACCTAAAGTACCGTTAACATTAAAATATCCAAACGAAATAACTTAAAATACCCTAACGAAATACTTTTGAAATACTTTTGTTATCCACTCTTACTAACTTTATGAATCTCTTGCCAACTCTGATTTTAATTGATATAATTTTATTGTTTAATTACAGTTTAATACGGTAATGTCTTATGAGAAATCAAGAATACCACCCAATTCAAGTGTATATTATACTGAATGGGATATAACATCTGGAGATGCTAGTGTATTTACGGTGCGGGGTCATCGTTTTGATAAAATCCTCGCAGTATTCGGTGAAGAATACATACATTTCGATTACTACCAAAGTAATTCATTTCCCAAAAATATCGCAGGATCTCTATTGTTATTGGTAAACTATTGTGGTTGTTGTTTAAAGAATCAATATCTGCAAGTTATGGATTGGGTAAAATCTTACATTATGGAAAATCCTTATTCTAATCAGTAAAAATTATAATAATTTTCTAATGTATTTTTTAAATTGTATTGTGATATCTATAAACTTTTAAAGTGTTTTTCAATAAATCGTAAGTAATAATAACAAATTTTTGAAGTGTTTTAGAATTCATTTACTAAATACCTTGCTTTTCTTGGTGTTTCTTACTGTTTCAGCGTCAAATTTGATTTTCAAAGCTAATTACTCTGCTCTACAAAAAAAAGGTGAAATATAATGCAGTGGATTTAGGATTAGATTTTGCACAATTCGCGATTTTAATTTTTCCAATTTTTCCAACATCAACATTTCCATTTTTTAATTTAGTAACTGTAGCTTCAGAAAGAAAACCCTTTACATAGTTTAAGCCTAATTCCGTGCCCTATTTTTTAAACTTAAGTGTGTGTCAATATCTCTATAACTTTTGTAAATATAATCGCTCAAATTCAAAATTTAAAAGTTTTTAAAGGTATTTTTAGAAAAAATTTTAAATATAAGACAAAGTCCGATTTTAAATATCAAAGCCAATTTGGAAAGAAAAAAGCCCAAAATTTGTATATGTATGTCATATTTGGGGTGGGGGGGGGGTCCTTATTATATCAACTTGCGATTTAAGGCCGTCCCCCCCTATAAATGTGCCTTTGGGTATAAAAATACACCATGCAAAAAATTAAGGTGATCGGTTAACGGGAACACGTGCCGCATCAGCCATGAAGTTTGAAATACGATTTACGGAAAATCCATTTTTTGGCCTCTTAAGTAACTGTATTTTTGGAAAATTTAAATAGAATCGTAATCTAAACTGAATTTCCTTTCTGCTGATGTATAAAAATCCAAAATCGGTTGGAAAATATTTTTGTAATTGCAATTTCCTCAGGGTTAAAATGATATAAATTATGAAAATCGTAAAAAGTAAAACATTTCTATCAAAAATTTACAATATTATATTCTATTTTCATTTCTTAGATCCACAAATATTCAGATATAAATTTTTGTCTCTCTTGGCTTATGATGACCTACTGCCAGGTCTGGCCAAAGATGGGATTTGTTTTTTATAAATTTGCAAAACACTACACACAGGAAAAATAATTGCCAACCGAATTGCTAAGCCTATTTTGGTTGCTACAACCAATAAATTCGGTTGGTAAAACCATATTGGAATGTGATTCCTAAATATTTTGGGTATTGCAACTAAAATTCAGTTGTATGAACCGAATTTCGTTGTGATAGCCAATATTCAGTTGCACCAACCTATTTTAGTAGATGTAACCGAATTTCAGTTGGAAAATGACATATTTTTTCGCTGTGTGTAGTTTTGATTTTTTTTAAATTTTGTTCAACAAAATATAAAAAAGCGGTCAATGCATAGCGGTTTATTAAATACACCTTAGAGAATAATTCTACTGAAAATTACACATATCCCTATTTTAATTTAACCCTCTAACCGGCCTAAGCTTTTTTGCAATGAAATTTATACCATGTGTTCCTCACGAAAAATAAACAATAAGTTCTTCTACAAATTTTTTTTTCGTTGCCTACTTTAGGCGATATTGGCCAAAATAGTTTAAGGGTGAATCTTGAAAACTAGCGCATAAAAATTACTAGGTTTAGGCACAAATTATTTCTCTTACAAAGAAATAATTGCAATAAAAAAATTACATTTTTTGTGCTGTAACTTAAGAGGATGTAGCGATTTTCGTTTTTCGAAAAATCCGAAATTGAGCGAAAACGTACCAAAACTTCAATATATATTATTCAAACTTATAAGCTTTGCTACCTATATCAAATATATTCTTTTTACCAAATTTCAAAAATATCCGTCTATTCGTTTTGAAGTTAAGGCGATGTCCTTTAAAGGTATCCTGTGCGTCCTTGGACCAAAGTAAGGAACTTTTTAAATAGCTTAAGCTCCAATCTTACTTCATGGTAACTATCAATTGTTTAAGTCAATTTAAATATGTTTTTAAGATTTTTGAAACTTTTGGTTGTTTTAAAATATTTAATTTTTGAAATTTTACGAAATTTTATCTTTGACACTTTCTCGCTTCGAAACCGTGCATTGTATACAAAAAAATTCTTCACAAAAAATTTTGTTTTCTGTTGAAAAAGCATAATTTCTTATTATAAAATACCCCTTTAGCGAATTTCTGGTCAATTTAATATACCCCGCCTGGAGGCGGGCTTGCCGGTTAGAGGGTTAACAGTGACGGAGTTTTAAATTGAAAATTTTAGAGAAAAGTGTGATTTTGGACAATAATTTAGATAATAGTATTAATTTTTGTGTTTTTAGCTAGCTGGAACAAAAAATTAGAAAATAACCCTTATAGGGACATGGGGTCAAAATTACCCCTAATTTTTGAAATGGAAAAATCTAGAAATACAGTTATTTAAGAGCCAGTAGTGATTTTTTCGCCTTGTAAATCGTATTTGAAACTTCAGGACCGATGCGGCACGTGTTCCCGTTATCCGATCACCTTAATTTTTTGCATGGTGTATTTTTATACCCAAAGGCACATTTATAGGGGCGACGGCCTTAAATCGCAAGTTTACATAATAAGGTCCACCCTAAAGTGCATACAAAGCTTCAAGTTTCAATTTAAATTTATTATACCACCTAGGGATGCCGAACGGGACTGGTTTTTACAAATCCCGGGATTCGGGATTTTAAAAATTGAAATCCCGGGATCCCGGGATTTTTCGGGATCCCGGGATTTATCGGGATCCCGGGATTTATCCGGATCCCGGGATTTTTCGGGATTTCGGGATTTTTCGGGATTTTTTTGTTTCATCATATTTTTAATTTTAAAAATAAATAGCTGAAATAAATACTACAAATTAAAATAATTCATTTAAAATGTACTTATTATTTCTTGCAGTATGAAGAAATAAACAAATTAAGCCGGATTCACAATGCTGTAGTACTCAACGCTGCAGAGTGCAGTGTGTAAAATAGAAATAAAAACTATGTAAGTGCAAAAAAGAAAGGAACAAAATCCACTCAGAGTGGAGTACTACAGCATTGTGAATCTGGCTTTAAACAGAAACTACACTCATAGAAATAAGTATGTAAAAATAGCAGAAAAAGCTACTAAAAATAAGCAAAAAAGTTCCGCGATTAAAACTATACTTATAAGTTAAATTTAAGCAAATTTCAAATCACAATTTACCTCTGAAGAAACTTTTTAACTAAAAGTTTTTACTAAAACACTGCAAATTTTTAGTTATATTTGGCTAAAATTAATTGAATGCAAATACAAACTACTCTGCTGAAATCATCAGAAATATTTAGTGACTATTAGTTTTATTTTAAATCAACTAACATAAAATATTAAGCACATACCTCTGCTGATTTCAGAAAGGCAGATTGTTAGATTTTTCTAATTTAACAAGAATTTGCTGTTTTTAGTCGGCAAAATTATTTTGCATGAAGTTATGATTTTAGCAAATCATCAATAAAATAAATAAAAACATGTCCTTTAAGAGATTAAATAAACCTGAATTATGATTTTCAAAAGTTTCACAGCTGAATAAAAGTTTTTAAATTATTAAATTCAGATTTATTTAATCCGTAATCAATTATTTGAATGATTCAATTGCCAAATCGATTAACTCCATATAGAAAAATAAATTAGTATTAGTGAGAAAAATTAAAAAATATTATATGTGACAGCGCATAGAGAATGGGACCTAAGGGTAAAAAAATAATTTTTTTTTTGTGGACAACATCTGAGCATCGAATGAGACCGATCCAATGCTCTCCTGACCTTAGGTCCCTTTCTATCCTTAGGTCCCTTTCTATTTTGCGCGTCACATATACTGTTTTTTAAAATTCCCATTAAATTCTAGATTTTGTAATTTAGTAGTGTTAATATTTCTTATCAGAGAAATTTGTTTTGAATATTTCACAGTTAGTCAATAAAGGGGTTTGAAATTAAAATTTTATAAAGTTCAGAAAATGGAGTTAATCGATTTGGCAAAGGAAGCATTCATTTATGAATGGGAAAAATTATTTCTTTAATAACATTTAATAAGATATTACATTTGTGTGATTTAGGTCGAATATATAACAATAAAAAAATACAAAAAGAGATAAAATATGGCAAATAATGAAATCGGAAATCCCGGGATTTTTTCAAGACCAATCCCGGGATTTCGGGATTTCTAAATCCCGAAAATCCCGGGATTTTCGGGATCGGGATTTCGGGATCGGTATCCCTAATACCACCACTTGAGGCCGCGACCAAGATATAAAACATACAAAAAGTGCTTACTGCGAAACTGACCTATCCTTCCACCAAGTTCTGTCACAAAATTCGCACCGAATCCATGCTTGGCAAAAAATTGGTAAAACAACATACTCCAGAAACGGATTGCAGAAAATTTTAAATATTGACAAAAACTAAAGTTTGTGAAAATTGAAATCACCTAGCAATCAAATTACTCTTGAAATATATAATTTAGAAATTAGAAAATGCGTTAAAAATTAAATTTTTTCATGGTTATTGGCCATTCTTAATTGTAATATTTAAGAAGTTTCAAAAACCTTTACCTTTTTGCACTCTTCGAGATATTTTTATAAAATGTTCTGTATCTGACTATTTTATAAAGAACATTTAGGGGGTTATTTTGTAAAACGCAACGCCTTGCGTTGCGTTGTTTTCCATATAAATTGTTTTTGTAACAATAATAATTTACACACAAATCAACGCAACGCAAGGCGTTGCGTTTTACAAAATACACCACTTTGTATTTTAGTATTTTGGAAGCTTAAAAATACGAAGCGCTTAAAACGCGCTACAAATTCTGCTTTACAGAGTTGCGCCACTTTATGCGTATACAATACACAAAAAATTTTGCAATTTGATTGTATACCCTGCAAAACTGCCTTAAACGAAGCAAATCGTAGGCAAGTTATTTAAAGAATTATAGTGCTACGCTATTCCCTTACGACGAAGCAGGTTGTAAGGGAGTAAAATAAAATGTAAGTTTTAGATTAATGCGCACGAAATCTGAGTCATCTCAATCGTGCTTTACCCTTCTTTAGTAGAGTTTAATGTATAGACGCCACATAAACATGAGTCAGTGTTGCCAAGTTGGGGGTTTCCCCCTAAATTTAGGGGGTTTTCAACCGCTTAGGGGGGGATTTTAGGGGGTACCAATTTGTTAGGGGGAAATTTGGGGGGTAAGAAAATCATTTTAGGGGTAGTTTTGACTTAAAAAGCAATTAAATTTTGGAGTCCGATGATCGGTTTTTCTAAATTGTTGATAGTTTTTCACATAAATTTTTATTTTCTTTTAGCCTACATATTTTTTAAGTTGAAAAATTTTAGACTGTGACTACCCAGATATAAAAATACGAACGGCACAGTACTGGCTCATCGTTGGAGACGGTATTGCATGTACTGGCGGCGATGTGTCTGATTTTTTACGTTTCCAGTACTGGTACGGTGTCGAAATGATAACACCAATATACACTTGGCCGTAGGTATTTGCCCACGTTGGCTCAGTGTTGGATTTTGTTACTTCCTGGTGTTTTCCAGTACTATAAATTAAAAATATTCAGTAACTTGCCAGTACTTTAAATACAAAAATTCAGTGTATAGCCAGTACTTTAAAAATATATAAAAATCTAGTGGTGAATCACCCTAAATTTGAATAAAATAATAAAAAATATATATTTCTGTTTCAAATTAATTTTGTGGTTTTTTATTGTGTAATAAAATATTAAATAATTACGAAACTAGAAGATAAAAAGTTTTTTTTTTTAATTTTCTGGTTTCTCGCTGTTTTATGTTCAAGTAGTACTGGCACAATAAAAAAAGCAGTCTTCTCCCAAAAATTTACCCTTTTATACATTTTCCATAACAATTCAATTTATATTTTATGTCTGAGAATTTAATGGCATTAATGTCCAAGTATCTAAAATATTGAAAAAGATACACTCAGGGAATTATGTAGGTAAAATCAACTGCAAATGACAGCTAAAATAACTGCATTTGCACTTAAAAAGGTGTAGACTACATTTGCAGTTAAAATAACTGCAATATGAAGTTATTTTTAACTGTTAAAAATCAACTGACAAATGTAGTAAAAACAATTACAAATGCAATTGAAACAACATACATGCAAATTATTGTAAAACTGTACAAACAACTGCAAATGTAGTTAAAAAACATAAATAAAAATTATTTTAAAAATTATTAATTTAATAAAAAACAAATTTATGTAAACACTCCTAACTTAATTTTATTCTATTTAAAATTGAGAAATCAAAATTTACACTAATGTCACTTTTATTTTTCACTAGTAAGATATTTTTGTAGATGTCCGTCTGTGAGGGATGAAATATGGCGTTGTTTGGCTTCCTTTTTTTCTCCAGGTGAGATGAGAATATAAAAGAACTAAAAGAAAATAAATACAATAATTTTTAATAATCCCGTAAATAAATTTATATTATAAAACTTACCTTATTATTTTAATAACTTAATAAAAAATATATAAACTTTTCCGTATTACGCGTCCTCACTCTTTGGCGTTGTTTTATGACTAAGACAAGAGAAAACATGTTCTAATCATATTCTTTCACTAGAAATTTCTAAACAAGCACGTCATACACATGCTGCTGATTGCTTCGTGTGTGTGCACACACACACTTGAAAATATAAGTATTTGTAAAAAAAATTCAAAATAACTGCATAAAATAAATGTTACTACAATGTGGTAGTTTTTGTAGTTAGTTTGAAAAAATAACTGTCAAAAACATTGAAATATTTTACTCTAAGTAAATTAACTACAATTGTAGTTAAAATAACTACAACCGCATTACTACACAAATAACTGTCATGTAGTAACTGCAGAACTTTTCTGAGTGTAGTTCTTTTTTGAATAAGCTGGCATTAAAATGTATTCATTTTATAAATTAAATAAAAATTCATTATCACTTTAAATCAGTTATTTAAATTGAATAAATCACTGATTTATTTATTCATAGTTGAATTGAATGAATTTTGATTCGATTAAATTTTTCGTTTTATGATATGATTTGCGAACTATAAATCAAGGCAATCATTTTTGGTTAAATTGATTTGTTAAAATTGAATCAATTAGCTATGAAAAGAATCAACAAAAATCAAACTCAAATTTTGGGAAAATTTATTTTAGGGGGAAGTTTTTAGCGGTAGAGCAAATTTAGGGGGTTTTTTGGACAACGTAGTGGGATTTGTAAAAAAAGGCTTGGCAACACTGACATGAGTCAGTCTGCATTTTGAAGTCGGCAATGAAAATCATGAATTTACTACATCTTTTCAGCAGCAAAAAAAGCACATTTTCCAAAAAAGTGCATGAATTTATTTGCGTTTAAATGCACTTACGAAAAACATGAATTTACTGCAATTTTTCAGCAGCGAATAATGCGCTTTTTCTCACAAAATAACGTGCTTCCAAGCGGGCCCTTTGTATGGAAAAATCATGCCTTCCGTAAGCAGCTTTGTAAGGGAATAATTTTATTTATTCCCTTACAAAGCTGCATCCAGCGAAGAAGGTTTTTTGCTGGGTAGCTACGTGGATAGTAGACCGTACCAGCTTACAGGCAAAAAAAGTGCGCCGTACACCCACCCTAAAATATAAAGTATTTTTGAAAGGCAATTTCAAAAAAAAAAATTATTTTTTTTTGCCTATCTGATACCCATATTGCACATGTTAAGTATTCAGAGGTTCCCAAATCTCAGACCAGAAGTAGGCCGAATATCGAAAAAAGTCGAAACATCCCCTCACTTAAATATTAAGAGCAGAGATCCAAAATAACTGTTATATTTCTTAGTCACCACCCAAATTTATTTAATTATAATATTTCAATAATGCACTATATTTTATAAATCATATTGCACAAAAAAATCACAAAGTTTGGCAAACATTTGAATTTTTTTCAATTTTTATATTTTACTCTATAAATTTCTGTTGTTTTTTGTTTTTATTTTAAAAATTTTTATAAAAGTTACAGAATGATTTTTTTTTAAATTAAGCACTAACTTTTTTATTTGATAATAAAATAAAAATTAAAAATTAACCTAAATTGAATGCCAGAAGTTGCTGGAATATACATATTTACTCACTTTAAATCACTGTTCAATCTTGTATTAACACTAGATGACATCATCAGGGTATTATAATTCTTGAAGTCATTGGTTCTATGGCTTTTGATTTATATTCTTAATTGTTATTTTTTGATAAAGAAAAAAAAATCACAAAATAACTTTTATTATTTTTGAAAAAATAAAAATCGTGTTTGGATTGTTTTTGTTTGAATTAGAAATAAAAATCAAACAGAGCATATAAACAGAAAATTAAAAATATACAAACAAAAAATAATTGTACAACAATCAGTTTTTTGAATAAAAGTTATAACTGTTACGTCCCTGATTATAAGGATTAATATATGTGAATTTGACCGTTAACCCTGCATACATCCACATACCGCCTATAATTTTAATGCTTTGTGTTGTTTTTTATACACCGATGAAAAGGACACTTAAAAATCTTTCGTTTAACGTCAAGTTTTCCTGTAGTTACTTTGCAAGAAATATTAAATTAAACCAAAAATTGAGCCTTTGTTGACCCCAGTTTTTAATCCTTAAATATGAGTTTGGGCAGCTAAAAAAAATACGTGTCCTTTAGATTTTTCCCCTCTACAACATATCCGAAGCTCATTAAGATCTGTCGATCCGCTTTGGGAGTCTTTCCTTGTAAGTGGTTTTCTCTGGATGAGTTCTCACAATTCGAGTAATATTTCTAAAAAAGAGTATTTTGAATGTTAGGAATGAATTTCTCAAAATTTAAAAGTTATCGTCTTAAAAAATTTTTCAAAGAAATTGTAAGTGATTTTATTATGAAACAGTCCTCAGAATCCGAAATATTTTTCATTAAAGTAAATCTCCATAATCTTAAAATTACACGTGTTATAACCCAATAAACCAAAAAACGATACGATAGCGAAATCGCTATCACCTTAAATATCCGCAAACGATATCAAATTCCAAAAAGATTATAAAATCGTTTTCGATACGGTTAAATGATAAAGTATACTTCAAAATAGTCATTGTTTACAAAAATTCAAGCTGTTTTTAAAAACAAATAAAATTTATAAAAATTTACAATTTTTTCTTTGTTTGGCTATTTATACTTTTTTTATTGGACAATTAGTTGGAAAATCTAGATGAGTTTGGCTTTTCTTCTTAATATTACGATCTCATTTTCGATTTTCCATTATAACTTTATTTCAGCTCATATTAAAGAAATCCGGTTTTGCTATCATATCCCAGTGTAGAAACGGTAATGACATATCATTATTTTTTGGAGTATCAGTAATGACACCCACTTACCTTCTGCATTATTTTAAAACATATAATAATGAGTTACTGATAATAACTTATTTTTATCATTATTTCAAATAGAAAATAATTTTTTAGATTTTTTTGAAAATTTTTTGAAATCTATTTTTAGACTCAATATTTTTTAAACACTGGTAAGGATATATGTAACCACATATTTTTTGATTTTTTGTATGTTGGCGAGTAAGCTTACTTGTGTGCAGCAGGGCAATTATGTTTTTATTTATTAAATATTACATGTCAATTTAGCTCAGATGGTAGAGCAGTTGACTGGCAATCTGTAGTCCCAGGTTCGATTCCCGCACCAGCAAATTTTATTAAAAAAAAAAAACAATAAAAAATATTTTTTTTATATAATTTATTTTTTTGAAAATCTATTTTTAGACTCATTATTTTTGTCAGTACTGGTAAGAACATAGGTAACGATATATTTTTTGATTTTTCGTATGCTGGTGTGTAACGACAACTCATTATTTTTCGCGACATCGCCATATAAAGGTAATAAGAAATGTAATAACAAAAGTAACTAGTTACCATTACCAAGTATGTAGTTACATAACCACATATCTGCTAATGATTTTCTACACTGGGATATGATATCATTTTCGATATCGAAATTGCCTGGAATAACGATAGTGTTTCGATGCTGGACCAGATTTTTGCGATTTCAATAGCGAAAACGGTATCATAATTCCTTGGAAAAACCATATCGTTAGGAAAGGTACATTTTAGAACAAAAAATCTATCGTTTTCGTATAACAGGTGATTATCATATATGATAATAAATATCAACTAGGTGATATCGTTTGGTTTATTGGGAAGATACTGTTCGTCAAATGCTCCCAAAATATATATATTGAGATAATTTCACATAGCGAATTTAGCGGGACGAGTTTTTATGGAATTTTTCAGTAAACCAATGAAGTTTTCTTCACAAAGTAAATGAAAATTTCTTAAGGGGGGTATCGACTCTAGGAAAAATTTTGCTTTCGATTTTTTTTTATATTTTATTTAGATGGAGCATTCTTTTCTCTATATGCTCCGAAAATTTCAATAAAAAATTCGTAGAAATTAAATTTCCATATGTTTTTTTGTAAAATATGTTTAAGTCCCAAAGTAATGTTCTATGTGATAAATTTGTGTGTAACACTTTTTGTTTGCATTTTTATTAACTTGTTTTTATTAGAAATCGTATATCTTATAACAGGACAGAATTAAAAGATAAAAACTACATCAAAAGATGTAAGAATTGCACGCAGATTTCAAAGAAAGCCAATGACGATTCCTTGATGGATGTTGAAGGCACGTCATATGGGGCAGGTGCTGATGGCTTAATATAAGTTATAAAAGTAAGCAATATATATAAAAAGGGGGAAAAAGTACGAAATAAATTAAAAAATGTACAAAATTATAGTATTTTTACAAAATAATATGATTAGCATTATGTATAATAAAATATCTACCATCGTTTTTAAGATTTTTAGGTTTAATATATCAAATACCCATTAACCGATTCATCCCAAATTTGGTGTACATGTAGTAAGTAAGCTAGGAGATATAACTTTTCTTCATTCACAATTTTTTGAAATTTTGCTGTTTTCTTAGCTTAAAATTAACTATAGACTTCAAACGCGTTTTTCTCACAACCATGAGTTCAAAATCGGCTGCCACTGTACAGCCAAGGTGGGCTAACCGATATCGATCCGGTTTTTTCTTTCATAGTCAATAAAAAACTGTAGTCCTTATCGTGGCCCTTTTTTTGAATTTCGATCAAATAAATTTTATATTCCCAAGTAAAATTGTTTTTTCTTCCCTTTTTTGGAATTTTCAAGTTTGTGTGGCAACTTTGTTTAAAAAAATTTTAAAAATAAAAATCGGGGCACAATAAGGCCTAGAGAAGTTACCTGGTATTAAGAATCACTTTACATTTTTATTTTCCAATAATTAATGAAGACTGTACAGTGGCAGCCGATTTTGCCTTTTTTAAAAAAGGCTAATAATGAAGTGTCAACCCGGGCGATTTTGGTTGGAGAAATTTAAAACTAATATTTTTTGAAAATACTACAATAACATATATTTTAAATAAATAAAAAAAACATAGTAAAAATATTGTTATTTGAATTTTTGACAACCCTTTAAATATGCCCCTTAAAATTCTGTTGTTACAGTATTTACCCCCCTTAAATGTGATGAAAAAGCTTTTTTATATTTTATGAATCCCGCTTTAATGAAACTTTTTCATTGAGTATATGAAACATTTAATAAATAAAATGAAATTTTTTACAGAAAAAACTGCTAAAATTAGCAGAAATATTTGCTAAAAAATTGTAAACTGCTGTTTTCAAAAGGCTCGATTTTTATTTGCATGAAAATAAATCGAAAAAAAACTTCGAAAATTTTTAATTTTTTAATGATTTTTAGGAAAATTCTTTGCTGATTTTAGCAGGTTAATTTGTTATTTTCTATTAACAAAAATTTAGGTCAAATATAACTAAAATTCTGTATATTTAACAGTTTTATTTTTATTGTTCCTATATTACAAATATTTAGCAAAGAAAAAAAATCTGCTAATTTTAGCATTTTTTTCTGCAACATCATTTTTAACTAATTTTAAGTAACTTTTTCTGTTCTTTTCACGAATTTATTTATATGAGTGTAGGACAACCAATAAAACAAAATTTTTTTTGGCAAAATTCAACTTTATTCATCAACATAGTCTCCTTCAAGAGCAATACAATCACTCCAACGCCTTTCTAACATTTCGATACAGTTTTTATAGAATGATTTACCTTTGGCCTCAAAATAGGACTCTTTTTCGGCAATCACCTCTTCATTCGAACCAAATCTCTTTACAGCGAGCATTTTTTTGAAGTCTGGAAATGTACAAAATTCCAGCCGCATCCCAAAATACTAATGCCATAACTTTACCAGCTGACTGTTGCGTCTTTGGCTTCTTCGGGTGAGGTTCCCCAGTTGATGTTCACTCAGCTGATTACCGATTCGACTCTGGAGTGAAGTGGTAGATCCAAGTTTCGTCCATTGTTATATACCGACTCAAAAACTCATTTTTACAGTGTTGCCATTTCAGTGCTTTCCGGGTATTTTTTGGTGCTTTTTTGCTTCCCGTACCCGGTGATTTTTTACAAATACCCGTTTAAAAAAAGTGGGTATTTACAGTGCTTTTTTAGATTTTTGGCAGTGCTCTTAGTGCTTTTTGTACAGTTTATATGTTTTGTATTTGTTCTCGTTTTTTTTTTTTCAATTTTCTGTCAAAGTTGAAAAAATAATACGAAATATACAAAAAATACATAGTACAATTTTAAATAGCGACTTCGATACTTCAAAATTTTGAAATATTAATTTGATGCTTTTTTACCCCATTTTTTGTTATTTTTTGAACTTTTTTACACAACATTACAAAGCTAAAATGTGTTTTAAAATTCTTGACTTAAATTTTTCAAAAAATTAATATCGTGCTTTTTTAACCCATTTTTGGTTAACTTTTACCTTTGGCAACTTCAAGAGTTAAATTAAAATACGGATATGTGTAATTTTCAGTAGAATTATTCTCTAATGGTGGGTCTTATACTGCAGGTTTAACTTTAACTGAACTATAAACAAAAGAAAATGTCAAAAAAAATGTACACAAAACAACAAGTTTTTGGGTTAATTATTAACTAAAGTTTAAACCTGAAGTATGAGACCCACCGTAAGGTGTATTTAATAAACCCGCATGCATTGACCGCTTTTTTTTATATTTTGTTGAACAAAATTTTAAAAAACTAAAAACAAGAAATTTAGTTAGAAATTTATTTATTTTTTTTTTTTTTTTTTTTTTTTGAATAAAAACTAAAACCCAACTAAAAACTAGAGTTTTGCAAATTTATAAGAAAACAAATCCCATCTTTGGCCATACCTGGCACTAGGTTATCATAAGCCAAGAGTGACAAAAATTTATATCTGAATATTTGTGGATCTTAGAAATGAAACTAGAGTATAACATTGTAAATTTTTGAAAGAAATAATTTACTTTTTACGATTTTCATAATTTATATCATTTTAACCCTACAATGGTCTGAGGAAATTGCAATTACTAAAATATTTTCCAACCGATTTTGCATTTTTATACATTACCAGAAAGGTAATTCAGTCTAGACTACGATTCTATTTACATTTTCAAAAAATACAGTTATTTAAGAGCTAGTATTTAAATTTAATAAACCGCTATGCATTGACCGCTTTTTTATATTTTGTTAAACAAAATTTAAAAAAAATCAAAACTAGTGTTTTGCAAATTTATAAAAAACAAATCCCATCTTTGGCCAGACCTGGCAGTAGGTCATCATAAGCCAAGAGAGACAAAAATTTATATCTAAATATTTGTGGATCTAAGAAATGAAAATAGAGTATAATATTGTAAATTTTTGATAGAAATATTTTACTTTTTACGATTTTCATAATTTATCAAATTTTAACCCTACAATGGTCTGAGGAAATTGCAATTACAAAAATATTTTCCAACCGATTTTGGATTTTTATACATCAGCAGAAAGGAAATTCAGTTTAGATTACGATTCTATTTACATTTTCCAAAAATACAGTTACTTAAGAGTATTTTCAAAAAAAGCCAAAAAAAATGGATTTTCCGTAAATCGTATTTCAAACTTCATGGCCGATGCGGCACGTGTTCCCGTTATCCGATCACCTTAATTTTTGCATTGTGTATTTTTATACCCAAAGGCATATTTATAGGGGGGGCGGTCTTAAATCGCAAGTCGATATAATAAGGTCCCCCCCCCCCCTAATATGACATACATATACAAATTTTGGGCTTTTTTCTTTCCAAATTGGCTTTGATATTAAAAATCGGACTTTGTCTTATATTTAAAATTTTTTTCTAAAAATACCTTTAAAAACTTTTCAATTTTCAATTTGAGCGACTATATTTATGTAAAGGGTTTTCTTTCTGAAGCTACAGTTACTAAATTAAAAATTGGAAATGTTGAAAAATGGAAAAATTAAAATCGCGAATTGTGCAAAATCTAATCCTAAATTCACTGCATTATCATTCACCTTTTTTTTTTGTACAGCAGAGTAATTAGCTTTAAAAATCAAATTTGTCACTGTTACAGTAAGAAACACCAAGAAAAGCAAGGTATTTAGTAAACGAATTCTAAAACACTTCAAAAATTTGTTATTTTTACTATTTATTAAAAAACACTTTAAAAGTTTATAGATATCACAATACAATTTAAAAAATACATTAGAAAATTATTATAATTTTTACTGATTAGAATAAGGATTTTCCATAATGTAAGATTTTACCCAATCCATAACTTGCAGATATTGATTCTTTAAACAACAACCACAATAGTTTACCAATAACAATAGAGATCCTGCGATATTTTTGGGAAATGAATTACTTTGGTAGTAATCGAAATGTATGTATTCTTCACCGAATACTGCGAGGATTTTATCAAAACGATGACCCCGCACCGTAAATACACTAGCATCTCCAGATGTTATATCCCATTCAGTATAATATACACTTGAATTGGGTGGTATTCTTGATTTCTCATAAGACATTACCGTATTAAACTGTAATTAAACAATAAAATTATATCAATTAAAATCAGAGTTGGCAAGAGATTCATAAAGTTAGTAAGAGTGGATAACAAAAGTATTTCAAAAGTATTTCGTTAGGGTATTTTAAGTTATTTCGTTTGGATATTTTAATGTTAACGGTACTTTAGGTTGTTGTATTTTAGGGTTAATAGTATTTTAAAAGATTTCGTTAGGGTATTTTAAGGTTAACGGTATTTTAAGTTATTTCGTTAGTCGTAATTTAGGTTAACGGTAGTCATTTGAAAGGGTTTTAAATCGTTATTGGTATTTTACGGTTAGTGTATGCCAACCATGGCAAAAATATATACTTTATTTCACTAAAAAATGCTTACCCAAACTCCGACTGGACTCGAAGAACAACCAATTGGTGGATGTGTTTTATTTGTTACAGCAATTCTAGGATATTCAGGATGCCTGAAAAAGTTTAATATTTTATATTAACACAAAAATGTATTAAACCAAATGTTTTTCTAACTTACATATCTGCCATAAATGTTAATTTTAATATAACAATTTCAAATTTAACTTGTGGTGCCATTTTAAGAGTTATTGCTTTTATTCTGCGATGTTTGTGGTGCTAAGGACTTATTCGTAATGAATTTCGTTGTTTATCTTTACTGACCTTTTATATATTTTCTTGCTTCTAGATACGATATACTCTCAGCAGGTATGTTTTATGATCTTCAGATGCTTAGGGAATATGTATGATTTCCAGAGGATTAGTGGGATTAAGGTTGTAAAAATATTCTTAATGTTGTGTTAGAAGTTATGATGGCCTTAATTATTTGCAGAGAATTTCCAGGTACACACACGCTACGTATGTATGATTGTCATTAAAACGCAAATGGTAGAACAAATACTCAAATTGTCTGTTAATTCATTTATTATTACTTAAATTTAAGTCATTAAATTCCCATTACGCTTTCGGCCTTATGTAAATATTCGTGATTATTGACAAAATTGAAATAAGCACCGAGAGATTAATATCTAAAGTTACATTACATTTTATACCGTCTTGATTGTCCTTAGCATCTGTCATGAAAAATCTTTTAAAATTGTAAAATTTTCTGTAAAGCCAGGCACAGATTTTCAATATAATTAATATCCATTTACAGGAAAGAAAATCAGTTATTGAAATAATCAGGATCATTTACACTGCACTACAAAAAAAAGTGTTTGTTATTGCAGTACACTGAAAGAATTATCCTTCATGATATTAATGATATAATTTCATAGAATTTTTTTCGTAGAACCAATAAAGAATTTCATTATGTAAGGAGTGAGATCATAAAAATATTAACACACATAAAGTTAAATAAAGAACAAACCGCTGAATTTTAAGACTTCAATCTTTATTAAATGAAATTTAATACAAAATCAAACAAAAAAAAAACAGTATGGAATTCTAACCACTACGAACAAAGTTATCCACTTTTTCCGGAAACCCTCCCATTAAAGCTTTTATGGTAGTTTCTGTCACCTTTTTAGAGTAGGTGTCCATATACGTTTGAAATCTTGCATGTCCTGGGAGACCCTTTTTGTGCCCTTTAATTCTCTTTTAACAAGAGCCCAATATCTCTCCACTGGCCTGAGCTGTGGGCAGTTTGGTGGATTTACATCTCTTGGTACAAGAACCACATTATTATCATTATACCACTCCAGCACTTTCTCACTGTAGTGACAAGATGCTAAATCGGGGCAAAAGTAAGTGTATACATTGTGCTGACTCAAAAATGGAAGAAGTCTATTCTGCAAACACTCCTTGATATAAATTTCGCTGTTTATAGAGCCAGATGTCCCAAATGACTGGCTTCTTTGGCCGCAGCTACATATGGCTTGCCATACTAGGAATTTTTTAGGAAATTTCGTTTGCTTTTTCGACCTAAATTTTTCCGCAACATTTTCTCGAACATCGGAAACATAAAATTCTTGACCAGGGAGCTGCGAAAAATCAGCCAGGAGATAAGTTTCGTCGTCCATTACACAACAGTTGTATTTTTGTATAAAATTTTATTTAAATTTTCAAGCTCTGGTTTTGGCCTCCAAATTTTTAAAAGCTTTTCTATCGGGATCTTTTTGAACTTTGTAGGACTTTAGTCCTGCCTTACGTTTCATTTACGTACACCCAGAAAACAGTCTCAGTTGTGGCCACCGAATTTGTTGCCAATTGAATTTATGCGGTTACGACAACTATCTTTATATAAAATTATATTTTTCGTCCTGAAAACCGGTTGTCTAATTCAATATTATGTTCCACAAAATTTTATTGAAATTAAAAAACTTTTTTTGAATTTTCTGGTATTGAACCCGGCTATTCAGGTTAATAGTCCACACTCTTACCCACTGCACCACAACTACTTTTAATTTTCTTAGCCATATTTACTGTTTATACATACAGTGGGGAGCATTATTGAGTACATGTCCGCACTTGAGGAAACTTACAAATGCAGGCATAAAAATATCGGACAAGGGGACTAAAGTATACTTTTCAGAAAGCAAAAGGTTCGCTTAATCTAAACCTGGCCTCAGAAATGACCTTCCATATCAGACTTTCGAGCTATATAAATGGGAAAAACTTAACTTTTCTTCAAAATATTTCGAATCGTATGTTTCCTCGAAAAATATTTTTAACAAGATTTGTAACGGCATCTGAATATGCTACTCTTCCTCTTTAAAATAGTTTTTGAATTCTTTTGATGACATATTTTTTTACGGATATATCGTTTTTTGAAATTTGGGTCTTTTATTTTTTTTACAATTTTACTTCGAAATTGCGGTGAAGGCCCAAATTTCAATAAACGATTTTTTTTTTTTTTGCAAATTAAGCACCAAACTTTTGTGTATAAAATTGGTACTATAGACCCTAGATTATAAATTTAAAAAAACCACACTTAAAAAATTGCAAAATAATCGCGAAAAAAGGCTTTATGGTACAAAAAATTAATTAAAAAACTTAATCAGCGATTTACATTCTGCAAAAAAATATATTGATGAAAAATTTATACTTTTTGCAAATTTTATTTTTCGCGATTTTTTTTTCAACTAGCCACCAAACTTTTAAAAAGAAACGTACTTAAAAATTTGCAAAATAAAAGCGGAACGCGAAAAAAGACTTTGTGGTACAAAAAATTAATTAGGAAACGTAATCGGCGATTTAGATTCTGCAAACAAATATATTGATGCAAAAATTTTCCTTTTTGCAAATTTTATTTTTCGCGATTTTTTTTCAACTAGCCACCAAACTTTGTAAAGAATTGCAAAATAATAGCGGAATTTGAAAAAAGACTTTATGGTACAAAAATTTAATCCCTAGGTTATATGTATATTTAAAAAAATCGCACTTAAAAATTTCAAAATAACGGCGGAATTCGAAAAAGGCTTTATGGTACAGAAAATGAATTAAAAGAGGTAATAAGCGATCGACATTCCGCAAGCGAATATATTGTTGCAAAAATTTCGCTTTTTGCAAATGTTTTTTTTTCGCAATTTGTGCTAATATTTGCTAATATCTAAATATTTAATTTTTATGTTTTTAACGAGCCAAAGAGGAAGCTATTTTTTAGTTACTTACATTTTTAAATATGTAAGAGCGATCTAACATTTTTTGGTATAAGAGCCCGATTAAGTGAGCCGTTTCCATCCCTGAATAACCAGTCGGATTTCAAATAAAAAATATTGAGAGAATTGCAAGGCCATTGAATACACATATGGTTCAAAATTATTGTTTCAGCAAGAAAAACAGAAAGCTTTATTGGTACTTATGAGAAATTTATCAAACTATTTCTGGAGTGACTCTGGCACCAGTACTGTACCAGTTGATTTGCACCTAAATTAAATTCACAATTAACGAGTAAAAAGGTTAAAGTCGGGCATGCCGACTATAGAATACCCTACACCAGTCTGGGTAAAAGCCAACTAATGTCACCAAAATCAATAGGCTGCGTTATTGGGCCAATATAGGTCTGTGTACCAAATTTCATCAAAATATCTTAATATTTGCGACCTGCAGCGTATAAACAGTATAATTTTGGTAGGACCCTTATATGGGCACTAGGTCTAAACATGGACCGATGTTCATCAAAATCAATAGGCTTCGTCCGTGGGCCAAAATAGGTCTGTGTACCAAATTTCGTCAAAATATCTTAATATTTACGACGTGCATCGTATAAACAATATAATTTTGGGGGGACCCTTATATGGGCACTAGGTCTAAACATAGACCGATGTTCACCAAAATCAATAGGCTTCGTCCTTCGGCTGCCATAAGTCGGTGTACCAAATTTCATCAAAATATCTTAATATTTGCGACCTGCAGCGTATAAACAATATAATTTTGGTAGGACCCTTATATGGGCACTAGGTCTAAACATGGACCGATGTTCACCAAAATCAATAGGCTTTGTCCTTGGGCCAACGTAGGTCTGTGTACCAAATTTTATCAAAATATCTTAATATTTGCGACCTGCAGCGTATAAACCATATAATTTTAGTAGGACCCTTATATGGGCACTAGGTCTAAACATGGACCGATGTTCACCAAAATCAATAGGCTGCGTTACTGGGCCAATGTAGGTCTGTATACCAAATTTTATCAAAATATCTTAATATTTACGACCTGCAGCGTATAAACAGTATAATTTTGGTAGGACCCTTATATGGGCACTAGGTCTAAACATGGACCGATGTTCACCAAAATCAATAGGCTGCGTTATTGGGCCAATATAGGTCTGTGTACCAAATTTCATCAAAATATCTTAATATTTACGACCTGCAGCGTATAAACAATATAATTTTGGTAGGACCCTTATATGGGCACTAGGTCTAAACATGGACCGATGTTCAAAAAAATCAAACTTGTTCGTCCTTGGGCCAACATAGGTCTATGTACCAAATTTCATCGAAATATCTTAATAGGTGCGACCTGTAGAGTGCGTACAAGATTGCATGGACAGACAGACAGACGGACGGACGGACGGACAGACGGACATCGTTAAATCGAAATAAAAAAAAATTCTGAACCGATCGGTATACTATAAGGTGGGTCTACGACCAATATTTTTTGGTGTTACAAACATCAGCACAAACTTATAATACCCTGACCACATAGTGGTGTAGGGTATAAAAATTGAAGTATTTATTTCGAAATATTTATATATATATATATATATTAAAAACAAATGTAAATAAAAAGGAATTTCAAATCTCTTATTTTAATTTATGTAATTTTTTAAACAGGTCCCACATAAATGGGATTTAACGTACATTTTTTTTTTTTTTGTTCTTAAAAAGTGCATATAAAATCATAAATATTTCTATTAAAAACGATAAATAAAATAGCACAAAGTTATAAACGTTATAAAACAGAATATTTGGAAACTAAATAAAGTGGAAAATGAAAAACTTATTTCAAAGAATAATGTTAAACAGTGATGGGACTTGAAAAATTTTGTTTTGTGCCAAGTGTGTGACTAAAATGTGCCAAATAAGCCTTTATTGTGCCAAAACTCAATTTTCACTTAGAAACCGTGTTTTCAACTTTCATTTTGTAAATGCATTCTTATGGAATTATTTTGAATTCTTATGGAATTAATTACATTTGAATGAATTAAAATTTTCTTTCAATTAAAAGGTGAATGATAAATTAAATTCATCCGATACTTATTAAAGATTTGGGAATGCAGCCAATGAATGAATTTTTTTAGGAATGGTTGCACGGAATGGTATACATATAAACATTTTCTAAAACTGAATTATTTTTTTTATGAATTAAACTTAAATTAATTCTTTCGAAGCTCTGAGATAAATTTATAGCATTTGAATTTTTAAAATTCTATGGATTAAGCTCCGTAAGTTGTTCAGTTTTCACGTGAAAAAACTGTTATACTCCATAAAAAAAAAATTTTTTTCACGACAATGAGTTTCACGTGAAAATTGTGCAAACTTAGTTTTCACGCAAATTTAATGTACAAGACTATTATTTTTCTGGTGAAAAAGTGATATTTGTGTTAATTGTGATTGTGGCTTTGTTATAAAATTAAAATATTGTTAATTTTTTTAACTTAAATTTCAATTTAAAGCATTTAAAGTCTGAGAGAAATTTTTGCACGTGAAAAACAACTTACGGTGCTTTATTCGGTAATATCTTCGATGCCATTTTTTAGTTTTGCTTTATTCGAAAAGGTATTTTAATACCAATAAATGCTTAGAAACTAAAAATTAAAGAATTGTTATTTTTTAAATTCATTTTCTATTAAATTTTGTAGATAACCAAAATGTGCCAAAATAGTATCGGTTGTGCCATTGTACCAATCAATCTTAGATTGTGCCAAAAATCCCATCACTGATGTGAAAATACGTATAATTTCAGTTTGCAAATCGGCACAAATAGACAAATTTATTCGCATTTAAAAGTTGTTTTTGATTTTAATCAATTAATTTTAACAAAAAACCAAGTTTCTTTTGCTTATTTCTTTATTTAATTACAATTTTAAATTTAATTTCACAATTGTTTTTTGTTTATATTTGCATCAGCTGTTTTACCAAAGTTTACCCGAAGAAAAAGTCTGGGTAAATTTTGGTAAAAAGAGAAGCACTAATACACTCTCATTAGCGCTCTCATTTACCCAATTCTCGAGTACGGGAACGCTTTTGGGTAAATTTCGGTAACTTTGGGTAAATTTCGGTAACATTGGGAACGTACGGGAACACACTGTATGTCAGCTAAATTTGATGAGGTGTTTAAAGATGTAGCAGAAAACAAGAAAAAAATATCTGCAATTGAAAAAGAAAATAAAAAATTAAAATCTGAAATACAATCACTTAAATCTTCAGTGAAAATATTAAGTGATTTTCGTGTAAAAAATGATTGTATTATCAGTGGGCTAAAAGTGAAAGATGATGTCAATGCTATTGATGCTGTGATTGAGTTATCTAAAGATATTGGTGTGGAACTTGAATCGAATGCTGTAGAAGATGCGTATTTTTTGAGAAACAAAAGGAAAACTGATGAAAAGGAAAAAACTATTGTGGTGAAGTTTTCTTCTAAAGCAAATAAAGGAAAACTTATGTCTTCTAAATCGAAATTAAAGGAGAATGAAAACAAAGTTTATATTAATGATTTTCTTAGTAAAGAAACTCTAAAGCTTTGGAACCACGCAAAATTGTTGAAATCGATTGGATATCAATATGTATATGTTAGAAATGGAAGAGTGTTTTGCAAGAAAAGTGACATTTCGAAACAGCAACTTATTATATGTGAAGATGACGTTGATAAGATGTTATTAGATGCAACAACAAATAAACATTGGACTCGTAGGTCAATGATCCATAACAGAGAAGTTAATAATGATTCGAGTGATGATGGTGAAGATGGTGCAGCTTATGTATCACCCTCATAAGATGAGTTGGTTTCATACTTTTTGTTTTTATAATTTTTTTTCTTTTTTTATAATGATTAAAAATCAATATTTTAAAAACTTTTCTAATTTTAACAATTATATTTGTAGTTTGAATTATAAATTTTTAAATATAATTAGTATAAATATCAGAAGCGTTTCATCAATTGGGAAATTTAATAAATTTAAGTCATTAATTTCAAGGTTTCCTAAATTACCAGATGTTATTGCGGTACAGGAAACATGGTTTCAAAAAGATTTAACTCAAATGTATTCAATACCTGGTTTTTCAAATGTACACTGTTGTAGGGAAGATGGATATGGTGGTACTTCATTGTATATAAATAAAAATTTAATTTATTCAGTTGAAATTTGTAAAAGTGAGAAGTTTATTGAACTTATTGCAGTAACTTTTTGTAATTTTAAAATAGATTACAAACCTTTGAAACTAATAACTTTTTATAGATCACAAAAGTGTGATGTTGAATCTTTTTTAAATATGGTAGATGTTGTTTTATATGATCATGCTCAAAATCCAGTAATAATAGTAGGAGATTCTAATATTGATTTGTTTCAAAATCCAAATTATATTGATTTGTTATCAATATTTCAAAACTATGATTGCCACAATGCCAATAATTTAGTAACACGGCCTGATAGTGGAACATGTATTGATCATGTTTTTAGCAACTTTTCAGATAGAATTTATGTAGATTCGATAGAATGTAACATGTCAGATCATAATATACTTTGTTGTAAATTTAAGAGTAAAATACCGGCCAATGAGTGTTCTGAGATATTGAAAACTTATTGTGACTATGATATGGCTAGAGAATACTTACAAAATAGTTTACCTGTTAATTATTCCTCATGGAATGTCACGGATTTGACAAATACATTGATAGGTTACTTGAAAGCTGCAATGAATCATTCATCCAAGGTAATGAAAACTAGAAAACAATTACGTTTTGAACTTACACCGTGGATCAACAAAAATCTTCAAGAATTGATTTTACTTAAACAGAAATTGTTAAAGAAAAGACGCGGGTCAAAGAACAAACAAAATATTGAGGACATGTTAAAAAGATTAAGCAAGGTGAATAAGATTGCTTCCAGGAGTTGTAGAGAAAATTATTATATTGAAAGTTTAAACAAAGTTGGAAATGACCTAAGGAAATCTTGGAAATTTATAAATAATACTCTAGGAAGATATAAAACAAGTGAAATTACCCTCAAAGATTCACAAGGTCAATGCATTTCGAATGACCAATATAAAGCGAATTGTTTTAATAACTATTTTCTTTCGTCTGTGGCAATTCTAAAACAACAAATTGAAATTCGTACTGGTGATACTTTTAACTCACTAGGAACCCTTTCGCAGTCTTGTCATCGCTTTTCAATGAATATTGTAAACAGTAACGATATTCTGGAGATAGTATTAAATATGGATAATAATAAAAGTCCAGGGTATGATAATATCTCAACAAAATTTATTAAAGAATGTGGAGAAGTAATTACCCCAATGTTAGTTGATATTTTCAACAAGATGATAAGTACATCTGTGTATCCAGATATCTTAAAGATACATAAAATTGTCCCGATACCTAAAGAAGTTAATGTGTCAGCTGTAGAAAAATTTCGACCAATTGCCGTACTTTCAACAATAGATAAAATATTTGAAAAATTGCTCTATGAAAAATTATTTTTTTACTTTGAGGATAATAACCTTCTGTATGATTGTCAGTTTGGATTCAGAAGAGGGTGCGGCACTCAAGATGCTGTCGTGAATGTAATAAAATGCATTTGTAAAGGATTAGATGATGGCTCTAGTGGAGTTGCAGGAATGTTTTTTGATTTCTCAAAGGCTTTTGATCTTGTAGATCATCAAATATTGCTGCAAAAATTAACTTTCTATGGAGTTCAAGGAAGTGAACTTTTATTGTTTCAAAATTATTTATCAAATAGGAAACAGTTTGTACAAATAAACAATTCAAGAAGCTTTATTGGTTCTGTTGATTATGGTGTACCGCAAGGAAGTGGATTAGGTCCGTTACTGTTTTCAATTTATTTAAATGATTTAAAAAATCTGGGTTTGACTGGCCAACTGTTTATGTTTGCAGATGACGTATGTTTATTCTATCCTTATAAGTATGAATTGGTATTAAAAATCAACATTGAAAGAGATGCAGCTTTAATTTTGGAGTTTGCAAGATTAAATCGGTTAATGCTCAATCCTAATAAAACAAAATTAGTTCGTTTTAGACCACATTCAGCAAGTCTAAATTTTAATTTTTCGGTATATATTGATGGGAACACCATAAATGAAACTCACTCAGTGAAATACTTGGGAATCACTTTGCAAAGCAATTTATCTTGGGATTTGCATATTAAAGAGTTGAAGAGGAAAATAGCTCCTGCCATTGGAATTTTGTACAAATTTAAACGCAAATTGAATGTGAAGGTGAAATATATGATATATCAGGCTTTAATACAATCACATTTAAATTACTTGGCAAGTATATATGCTTATAATAAAAATAGTACTGTGCTGAAATCCCTTCAATGCATGCAAAATAGGGCATTGAAAATAATACACAACTTACCAATAGGCTTTTCAACTATTTCGCTCTTTAGGGATATAAGTAAAACAATTTTACCAGTATATGGGTTACATGAGTACCAGATTTTATTATTTGTTTTTAAATGCATTAATAATATTGGCCACCATATGATATCTTTTGCGCGAAATCAATCACACTTTAACACAAGAAATGGAACAAATTTAAGAACTCCCATGTGTAGATTAGAAAAAACCAAACAGCGTATTGATTACATTGGAAGTATAAAATATAATAATTTACCTATGGATTTAAAGACTATTAATAGAATTTCAACTTTTAAATCATCCTGTAAGGAATATTTATGTAACTCATTTGAAACGCTCCTGTTATAACCTTTGAAGTCTAAATATCTCAGTATTGTTATTTATATAGTATTATTACTCGTACCTTAAAGAAGAGAATATTTCAAATTTATTTTAATATTTTATTTGTACATTTAAGAACTAAATAATAGCCAACTTGCCTCAATAATGCCTTTAAGGCGCTGGGGCTTAAATTGAAATGTATTAATTTATTTTTGTACAAATAATTTTCAATAAAAAAAAAAAAAAAACTAGTACACAACTGGTTCAAAACGATAATTTTGAGAACTAGTTTCGTAATACTAGTCCATATCCTAGTAATTTTTAGAACTAGTTCGACCATTTGCTACTGGGTTAGATATCCATAAATTTAATGAAAATGTTGTTTATGTATGTATATGAAACTGTTCAATAGTATTTACTTTTTTTTATTTTTTTTATAAAATATCGTCATTTCCCGAGAGAATAATCTTTTATAATTTTTATTTTTTTTAAATTAATTTTTTTTTATTAATTTTGGACTATGAAGTTTTTTAGAAATCATATTAATTTTTTAGAAAATTTTTTTATGAGACTTTAATTTAATGAATTCTTTCTTTAGATATATTTTGTACATCCGTAAAATATTCTACGATTTTATTACGCCTTTTGCATTTGCTAAGTACTTTTTATTTATCCACTCCAGCTTAGCAGCGACAACTACCAACTATAATAAATAAGAGTAAATGAATTTGCTTCATAGATTTTATGAAGATCTTCATTGGCTGAATGATTTATTCATTTTACGAGTGGCCTATTAATTGTATGAAGAGCTTCATTAATTTTATGAACTTTTCATAAACGTTGACTTTAATGAAACCTGTTTCATAGATTCTATGAAAAGTTTCAATGGACGAGTTCCAGTGACAATTTTCATTGAAACTATGAAGAAATTCATTGCTGAAATGATGATAATTCTCTCAGTGTAGATTTAGGATAATTGGGGTGCTGACTTCAAATCTGCACTAGTTTGGCTCTAGATTTTGCACAATTTGCGATTAAAATTTTTTCAATTTTTCAGCCGATTTTTTCAATAAAAAAATTAGAATTTAGTAGCAAAACCTTGTTAATATATGGGTATTCCTATGCATATAACCCGGTAATATATCAAACCGCTTACCCTTGCATTACTTTGGACTCTTACACCTTACCCTTGCATTACTTGTAATACCAAATTTATACGTTTGGATGTTTTATTGGTATAAATAATTCGTTTTTCCAGAAAATTTTTGAAATTCTATTTTTTTGTTAAAAACCTGTGAATTTGAAATTGATATTCGGGTTAAAAAATTAAAATTTAAACTAAATATAGTGGCTCAAAGTCAAAATTTCAAAAATTTTTAAGGTTTTCTTAAAAAAAATAATTAATTATAAGACGAAGTCCGATTTTAAATATCAAAGCCAATTTGGAAAGAAAAAGGTCCAAAATTTGTATCTATGGCATACTGCAATAACAAATTATGTGCACTTTTAGAGCCTTATGTAATTAAATTTTGACTTAAAACGAACAAAAAAATATTTTACTGTACTTAAAATCTACTGTATTATTACAGGATTATTTTTGTCTAAAAACATCAGATTTCATTCACAATTGATTTTTTTTGCAAAATTAAAAATTTTTGAAATTTTGACTTTGAGCGACTATATTTAGAAAAGTTATTGAGATATTGATACACATTTAAGTTTGAAAAATAGGGCGCGCTATTAAGCTTAAACTGTGTAAAGCGTTTTCTTTCCGAAACTATAGTTGCTAAATTCTAATTTTTTTATTGAAAAAATCGGCTGAAAAATTTTAAAAATTTTAATCGCAAATTGTGCAAAATCTAAAGCCAATTTGAACAAACTGGTTACATATTCGAAATCAGCACACCCTAATTATCCGAAAACCACTGCAAGGTTGTGGAACTTATAAATATTGTCATATTTTGTAGAGCTGTGTTTTTTAAAAGTTATTAGTATAACCAACTACACATTTTCTATTTAAAATGGACCAAATATCCTTTTTAGTCTTGTCCTGAAAAATCAATCCCTGAGCCTACCTCTTCTTTTTCCTAATAACTTTTTTGCACGATTTTTGAACCTACAAAAAACTCTTGTCATCACTTCCCAGTGTAGAAAATCATTACCAGCTTTGTGGTTATGTAACTACATACTTGGTAACGGTAACTAGTTACTTTTATTATTACATTTCTTATTACCTTTATATGGCGATGTCGCGAAAAATAATGAGTTACAAACCAGCATACGAAAAATCAAAAAAAAAAAAAATATGTCGTTACCTATGTGCTTACCAGTATTGACAACAATAATGATTCTAAAAATAGGTTTTGAAATAATAAGTTCTATAAAAAAATATTTTTTCTTGTAAAAATGTTTTTATTAAAATTTTCTCGTGCGGGTCTCGAACCTGGGACTCCAGATTGCCAGTCTATAGCTCTACCATCTGAGCTACATCGACATGTTATATTTGATAGATAAAAACATAATTGACCTGCGCGCATAAGTCAGCTTACTCCTTACCACTGTTGAAAAAATATTGAATCTAAAAATAGATTTCAAAAAAATTTTAAAAAATTCTATAACATTACTTTATGCTTGAAATAATGATAAAAGTAAGCCATTGTTGGTAATGCATTATTTTTTATTTTGAACTTGTGGAAAAAGTAACTAGTTATTAGGAGCACATTATTATATCTTTTAAAATAATCCAGAAAGTAAGTCAGTGTCATTACTGGTAGTCCAAAAAATAATAATATGTCATTACCGTTTCTACACTGGGTTCTATCATATAAATAAGTACGATTCGCAAGATTCTTAAGTAACTGATGGTGTTGTATTATTTCAAATCACGCACCTACTCAACGAAAGTATACAAAAACTGCAAATTATTGTTTAAAATCAGCAACTGTTTGTCTACATTATTAGTTAAGAACATATTATCAAAATTACATTCCATTACCGTAGTTGCTAAAGAGGAAATATTAACTGCATCATAATCATAACAGATCGGCAGATCATAAAAGTCCGTAGGATGACCATAGGTGGCGCCACTAATGAAAAATCCATATGATTTTTTGGAACTACCAACCTTTAGATGATACCTGTCAAAATTTAATGACAATTCGTTCATTAGTGAACAAATTACAGCTGCGAAAAAAGAATAGTTAAGCTCATGGATTAATTTTTCAGGACAAGACTAACAAGATTTGGTATATTTTAAATAGAAAAGGTGTTGTTGGTAATAGTGATGACTTTTAAATAATTAATCCTGATTATTTCAATAACTGATTTTCTTTCCTTTAATTGGATATTAATTATATTGAAAATCTGTGCCTAACTTTACAGATAATTTTACAATTTTAAAAGATTTTTCATGACAGATGCTAAGGACGATCAAGTCGGTATAAAATGTAATGTAACTTTAGTTATTAATCTCTCGGTGCTTATTTCAATTTTGTCAATAATCAGAATCACGAATATTTACATAAGGCCGAAAGCGTAATAGGAATTTAATGATCTCCAGACAAACTTAAATTTAGGTAATAATAAATAAATCCACAGGGAATTTGAATATTTTTTCTACCACCCAGCAAAACCACAAATTACCAAATAATGGGTAAAGTAATGTATCGCCATAGAGTTGGACTGGTTACTTTACACCTTACTTCACTGATGAATTTTACAGGCGATGAGCCTCAAAGTAATGTGTCATTGTTACCGGTATACTTACAAAAATATGAAGAATAATGGGTTACCTAGTTGCAGATAGATATTAAAAAAGTAATTGGTTACCCATATGATTACGAAGAGGCTGAGAATAATTGGTTACGCATATAATTATAAGGACTGAAATAGTATTTAGTTACCCTATAATTACAAAATTTAAATAAGTAAATAATTTTTATATAAAATCAATGTATTTTGTAATATTAATTACTGTATATTTATTTATAATGCATTATGTATTCAACATTCGGTAGCCCATTACTTAATGTTTCAAAATAATGATACATGTATGCAGTATACATTACAAAGTAATGCATTATGTAATCAAATATAGGTAACTCATTACTCTGTGTTTCTAAATAATGATCAAGGTAAGGATTATACATTACAAAATAATGCATTATGTAATAAATTTTCGGTAACTAATTACTTTATGATTCAAAATAATGATAAAGGTAAGGAGTATTCATTACAAAGTAATGCATTATGTATCCAATTATCGGTAACCAATTACTTTATGTTGAACAATAATTATACTTGTAAGGAGTACACATTACAAGGTAATGCATGAGTTTGTCGCACCCATTACCAAAGTTTTGCTGGGCATCTGCGTTTTAATGATAAGCATACATACGTAGCGTATGTGTACCTGGAAATTCCCTGCAAAAAATTAAAGGCATCCTAATTAAGGCAACCTTAATCCCACTAATCCGCTGAAAATCATACTTATTCCCTAAGAATCTGAAGATCATAAAACATACCTGCTGAGAGTATATCTGGAAGCAAGAAAATATATAAAAGGTCAGTAAAGTTAGACAACGAAATTCATTACGAATAAGTCCTTAGCACCACAAACATCGGAGAATAAAAGCAATAATTCTTAAAATGGCAACACAAGTTAAATTTGAATTTGTTACATTAAAATTAACATTTATGCCAGATATGTAAGTTAGAAAAACATTTAATTTAATATATTCTTGTGTTAATAAAAAATATTAAACTTTTTCAGACATCCTGATTATCCTCGATTTACTCTACCCCATAAAACACATTCACCAAGTGGTTCTAAAACTCAAGTCAGAGATTGGGTAAGCATTTTTTAGTGAAATAAAGTATATATTTTTGCCATGGTTGGCATACACTAACCGTAAAATACCAATAACGATTTAAAACCCTTTCAAATGACTACGGTTAACCTAAAATACGACTAACGAAATAACTTAAAATACCGTTAACCTTAAAATACCCTAACGAAATCTTTTAAAATACTATTAACCCTAAAATACAATAACGATATAATTTAAAATACCGTAAACCTTAAAATATCCTAACGAAATAACTTAATTTTTTCTTTCTTTCTCTCGAAAGATCTTGTATGAAATATTGAATTTCCGTAAAGTTGTGAAAAAATCGTAGAAAAGAACTATCGTTATCATTAAAATTCCAGTACCGGAATAACTTAAAGTACCGTTAACATTAAAATAACCAAACGAAATAACTTAATATACCGATAATCTTAAAATACTCTAACGAAATACTTTTGAAATAACCTTATCCACTCTTACTAACTTTATGAATCTCTTGCCAACTCTGATCTTAATTGATATAATTTTATTGTTTAATTACAGTTTAATACGGTAATGTCTTTTGAAAAAGCAAGAATACCACCCAAATCGAGTGTATGTTATTCTGAATGGGATATAACATCTGGAGATGCTAGTTTATTTACGGTGCGCGGTCATCGTTTTGATAAAATCCTCGTAGTATTCGGTGAAGAATACATACATTTCGATTACTACCAAAGTATGTCATTCCCGAAAAATATCGTGGGATCTCTATTGTTATCGGTAAACTATTGTGGTTGTTGTTTAAATAATCAATATCTGCAAATTATGGATTGGGTAAAATCTTATATTATGGAAAATACTTGCTATAGTCAGTAATAATTATAATAATTTTCAATCGTAATTTTTTAATTTTGTAGTGTGATAGCAATAATCTTTTAAAGTTTTTTTTAATAAATAGTAATAATAACAAATTTTTTAAGTGTTTCAGAATTCATTTACTAAATGCCTTTGCTTTCCTTGGGGGTTCTTACTAGGGTTTGGGGTTCGGGAATTCCCGGGAAAAGTTTGTCGGGAATTCCCGGGAAAATAATATATTTTTCCCGGGAAAACGGGAAATTTGAAAAATATTAAATTATTTTTATTTCGAATAGGATTTTTTAATTTTAGTCATAAAAAACATTTTAAATACCAAAACAAAATTGTTAATGTTAAAATTTTTTAAAAGGGAATCTATTTCTTTGACACACAAAAAAGAAGTTGATTCCCTTTTAAGTAATAAAGATTTTTCTAAATCTAAATCTAAAAATCTGGTAAAATGTTTAAAGAAATATGAACAAAAAGTTTTGTTTCTTACAAATAATCGCCCTTTTTATCTAAATTTTTTGGGGGCGCTGTGGTGTAATGGTTAGCGCGTTGGAATGTTACAAGAAAGGTTGCGGGTTCGAGCCCCAACCAAGGCAACATCAATTTATGAAAAATAATAATATGCATGAGTTTTTTCTATTCCTCATACATATCGCAGCGTCCTCCTTCGGTGTTCCCATAGCACTTAACACCACCGAAGTAAAATAATATAACAGGGCTATGAACTAAAAAGCTTCAACAAAGTCCGCCAACTCTTCATCAGATGGCGCGCAACAACTGTTCTAAGATTCAACATCTCGCGCAATTGCAGTGTTGCCATATTTGAAGCCCTTCATCTTTCACCACTTTGCACTTCTCCTCTATCCCCTTTCCAAAGGAAGCAACACGTTAATTAATAGGAAGAATTTCCTGAGTGTTGCTTCTCTTTAACAAAAAAAAATGTATATTTTAGTTAAAGACGACTTTAGTTAACATATTGGGTGGCAGCCAATCAAAATATTTGAAAATATAAATATTTTTCTAGGGCTTTCATACAGAAAATGAACAAAACCGTATGATTAAAAATAAAGTCGACTTTATATTTAAAATAATCCTTTATATTAAGGGCCAATAATTTTATAAGTAACGTTTCCATTAATAAAATATTTTCAAGTAAATTTACTTGATTTAATTACACCTGCTTTCAAACTAATATATTATTTTATATTAAATAATAAAATGTCAGGAGTATGGAAATACTTTACAAAAAAGGACAATACAGCGCAGTGCAATATTTGCCCTAAAAGACTAATGGTTAACGGAGGTAGTTTATCCGACATCTAAATTTAGTTCACAAAAAAAATTTGATATTCATGCAACTTTTCTTGAAGAAAATGAGCCAAATGTGATAAAGCGGTTTGTTTCCGACAGTCCAGTAGTGGGTGCTTTCTGCTGGAATCATGCAATTTATTTGGCAGTGTTTAGAGTAATTTATGTGAAATCAAATGTTCAACATTCTGATATTTTTACTTTGAATTCTCACTATACAGACTGCATTTGTACTGTAATAGTGTTTTTTTTAACAAAAATTATTTATATAGGTGGTTTTCATTAACAATTTTGTTAAAAAATATTTCCCGGGATTCCCGGTATTCCCGGGAATCAAATTTTTTTATTCCCGTTTCCCGGGAAATAAAAAAGTCCGGGAAATCCCAAACCCTAGTTCTTACTGTAACAGCGACAAATTTGATTTTTAAAGTTAATTACAGAAAAAAAAATATTAGCTTAAATCATCTAAGTAAAGATTTGTTTAAAATGAAATTTGATTTTAAATAAATATTTAATTGTATTAGTTAAATCTTTGAATTCTTTAATTTTTAGTAATTGATAGTATCATTTGCGTGGTAGGTGCAAAAACACAGAAAATAGTAATTGCCTGGAACAATTTCATAATTAAACCTGGTTTTTACTTCCCAGCAAAACCACACATTACCAAATAATGTGTAAAGTACCCCGCAAAACTTTGGTAATGGGTGCGATATACTCACGCATTACCTCGTAATGATAGCTCGTTACCTTCCGCATTATTTCAAAACAAAAAGTAATGACTTACCAAATACTGATTACGTATTGCATGATTTATAAACGGAAAGTAATGATTAAAACATTTTTGAAAATCTATTTTTAGACACATTACTTTGTGTTTTTTTGTAACCATGGGTGTAAGGTGTATATTTTTCGCCATTACGAAAAAATATACGAAGCACAACAATTCTTTTACTTTTTAAGCAATCAAATGTTATATATGTCGATAGCTCAGATAGTAGAGTTCTTGGCTAACAAGCAGGGACCCCAGGTTCGAATTCCAGCGTGAGCACGTTTATATATTTAATAAAAAAATATTTCTAATAAATTTTTTTTAATTAATTTTTTTTTACGAAAATCATTTTTTAGACCCATTACTTTTTCCATCCTCGTAACCACATAGGTAACCAATTACTTTATCACTTCCTCCCCATACATTACTTTAGGGCTCATCGCCTGTAAAATTCATCAGTGAAGTAAGGTGTAAAGTAATGCATCGGCCCCTATGGCTACACATTACCCAGCAAAACCACACATTACCAAATAATGTGTAGCCGATGCATTACGAAATAAAAGCTGAACATATTTTTTGAAACATTTTCATGTTGCTTAATATTTTTTTGGCACTTTTAAAGATTTTTTGGCACTTTTTTGGCATCATTTAGGCACCAAACGAAAATTCTCAAATACCATCACTGATGAAGAGGTGATCGTCATTTCATTTCATAGCCAAAATCATTTTTAATAAAAAAAAAAAAAAATCGCACTAAAACTTGTTGTCAGTCGCGTTGTTAATTGAATTTAAGCTTTTTACATAATTTTTTAACACAAGGAATTCATTAAATTAATTTTCATCACTAAAAGCAATGTTAAATTTTTTTTAAAAATTCAACAATTGGCTCACTGCTGATAATCTTCACATTTTGGCAATCAAAGTAAGTGATGCCAAGTCAATTGAAATAACAGCGACAAAACAGCGATATCAACAATTCAAAAGTTTAGAAGCAATAAAAAAACAGTTATGGAGAAAAGTGCAAATAGTAGGACAAACCCGGACGCATACTGAAAAAGAAGGAGGACTGCCTCGGACGCCCTAAAAAAAAGACGGTGTCCGGGGAAAAGAGGACGAATGGCAACCCTAAGTACAGTAGATTTTTAGTACATATATGTATATTAGACCGACTCACCTTATATGGACAGAAAAAAAGTTAAAAAAGTGCCCCCCTCAAAATAAACCTTGGTTTGTTTTATGATGATTCCCAAAATATTTCGGGTCTAGGAATGATATTCTATAAAAAAACAAATTTTTGACTCTTTTGTACAGAGACATTTGTGATTGAAATGTCAAACTTACATATCATAATCTATAGACGATTTAAGTGAACACGTGTTTCAGATTTTTTTGAAATTCGCGATTTTTCGCGTTTTATCAGAAATTCAATGTGGTGGAAACAATATGTTCTAAATAGGGAAATATGGATACCAAAACTTTTCTTTTGACAAGTAAATCATTGCTAAGTGGATATAGTTTGGAATTTTGCAGATTTCATACATTTCGCACGATGCTCTGGACCAAATTTTGATAAAAATTTAGAGCTACCCCAATTCAATAAACAAAATTATATGAAATTTTTTTAGGTTTATTATATATAAAACACAGTTTTTTTTAGAATAGGCAGTCCTAGCTGCTTTTACTTCTTGACCATGGTGCATACCAATTTAAAAAAAAATTTAAAAGTATGTATTTACATAAATAAATCATTTACATAAGAAAAAAAAATTTAAAATTTTTAAATTTCACACTTACGATGTCGCACGTGACCAACTGTGTATAAGTACCAAGATCACAATTCTTCTTATTTTTCAGGTAGGTTTTTTTATTTTAATTGTATAAAAAATCTCTGTTTGTAATTAATATTTGATGAGCTTTCTGCGTGTACTTTCGAAGCACTGATAACAAATGTCGTTTTTCAATGTCGCACTGGACATCGAAATATGCGACAATGCAAATCAAAAACTTACAGTTATTTTCAATCGCATTGTTTTTATGCATTCTTTTATGACTCATTGTACCTTTAGAAATATTTTAGAAAGCAAAAGTCAATGCATAACGTCTCTGTTTAAAAACTTTTATCAAAACAAAATGTGCAATAGAAATATCCAAATAAGAAAAGATGCGCTTGTGCGACTTTGCATTGGAATATCTCGAAATGGGTTGTGAATAAATGCGAAATCTTTTTACGTTATTTAAATTTGATTGTTTCCGTATGAAAATATGATAAAACAAAGTGTTTTCAAGAACTTTTAATATTTTAGTCTCGGTGGACCTTTCGGTGGAAATATTAATAAATAAGTCATTGTTGATCTTTGTTTTACATTTTTATTTTTATATATAATTTTTGTTTTTCTCACAAATATTGGTACTATTAAATAAATGAGTTTATATTGTTCGTTAGCATACAATTTTTAAATGTTTGTCAACTTTTTCCATGGGTTTTTATTTTTTATTCTTTTTTGTTTTTTTTTTTTTTTGACTATGAGAGATGTAATGAGATTTTACAATATTGTGTAGTGTTGCTGTTTTTAATGCATAATATATAATAATTTATATGAAACAAATACTCGATTGTACAAAAAAAATTATTTAACAAAAAAAAATCTAGAAAATATTAGAGTTTCACTTATGGTCATCATTAGTATATATACTGGGGGAAAGGGGAATTTGTAAAGTATAAATTTCAAATGTAAGAAATTTATGGTAACATTTTGTTATTCAAAATTTTTTTTCAAATATTTATTTATCAACTGACTACTATGAAAAATAATGAGATGAAGAGTTTTTAGTATTTATCATCATATAATTTTAGTTGTTTATATACTTTGTTTTTATTATTATTAAATTTTTATAGAGGAATTATTGATTTATTTGTTATACATAAATTATTTAA
Source organism: Leucophora obtusa (assembly GCA_949987735.1). Lineage (NCBI taxonomy): Eukaryota > Metazoa > Arthropoda > Insecta > Diptera > Anthomyiidae > Leucophora > Leucophora obtusa. Next base: position 42,772,538 of record OX465299.1, on the reverse strand, counting down.
ATTAAATATTGAGTTCTTTAGCGCATTTTTATCATTCCCTATTTTTAATGTTTTTTTTTTATATTTTCAAATAAAAGTTTATTTTTTTTTGTATATGCATGGTTTGTTTGATAATTATTAAGACAAATGTGGGAATAAGCCGTATTACTTAAAACCGACAAAGGAGAATACAATATTCGATAAAAGTGCGATTGAGTACAGTTTTACACAAATGTGGTATTTTTATTGTAGTTTCTGGAAAAGGTTTAAAATGTTCGTCTACTTTTTAAAGAAACTAGACTTTTATAGTACTGACTAAAAAAATTGTTTTTGTTTTAGAAATGTTAGGGTTTTCATATAAACTCGTATTCTACTCGTAAACGGTGTAAACCTGGTATGTTTATGAGTTTAATGTCAACTCAATACATAAAAAAGTTGGTTTGTATTTATACAAAGTTTACAAGGAATTTACGAGTTTATATGAAAACCCTTATCACTATTTTTTTTGTACATTTTTAGTACACATTCAAGCAAATGCAGATTTTTTTAAAAACATTTATATTTGTTTCGAAAAATTTAATTTTTTCCGCAGTTTTGTGAAAAGGAGTACCATTTTTAGTACATTTTAAAGAAAATATACTTTTTAGTACATTTTTCAAGAAAGAGTACAAGTTTTAGTACATGTTTAATAAAACTTTAATTGTTTTAAATAGTACTTCTACTTATTTAAGTTCGATTTTAAAACAAATAGAGTTGTTAATAAAGGAGGGTACACATGCACATCTTTAGCATTATTTTATTTCATATTTTATCAAACAATCCTCGAATTTGTAGGGCCTTTTTTCCTATCGGTGTTTTACTATTCATTTTATGATTTCCATATAATGATTTTTTTGTAGATTTCTTGTGTGTGTGTAAATTTAAACATAATTTCTACATATTCTTGCTGTGTTTTTGTTAAACTTTCTTTTGTTGTTCTTGTTGTTATATATTTTTTATTTTGGCGCTCCAGCACCTTAATTATATGTCAATTTTTGTTTTCTCTTCATATGGTGGTTGTTAGTATTCGAATATTTTAAGCTTCACTTTCGCCAGGTGCTGCATTTTCAGCCTCTTCATTGATTGGGACAATTAGATTTTCCTTTGACATAAGATTGTATTTGGTTACAAAATGTGTAAATCGATGACAAAGATAAGTCTCAGCTTCAAACTCATCAAAAATACGCCGGTGATGGAAATAGGCATGAGAAAAAATTCTATAAACACGTCGACATACCGAACCCAGTTTAGTAACAGATGATTCTTTTATTGAAACTCTGAAAAATAAGAATAAAAATTATATATAATTACACTAAAATCAATATGGAAAATAATATTACAAAATATACATAACGTTTCTCTTTATCGAAGTTTATATAAATATTCCATACAACTTTAAGCAGTTTTAAAATTTCTAGTTTCTTATGGTGGGGGGTCTCACTAAAGGTTTAAGAGTTAACTAGTAGTTAACCCAAAAATTTGTTGTTGTTTTGTATACCATTTTTTCAGTTAAGTTAAAGTTAACCCTACAGTATGAGAAACACCGTTAAAAACTAAGGGTCATATGCATAATCAGTTTTTAAATTTATAAATTTCTTATATAACAAATTTTTTAAATCGTCTTACAAATTATTTTTTTTTTAATTACATATAAGCAAAACTCCAGACTTTCCATACATACATACATATAACAGAATTTTTTTCAAAAAACAAATCCAAGGTACAAAATAAAGACCTAATTTAGGTATCCAGCAAATATTTTTTGAAAGCAAATAGCTATTTTCTTAGACGCAACGACGATATCAAATTAATTTTATAATCGTGTATAAGGTTTTCAAATTATTATTATTATTATTATTATTATTATTATAAGCACTTAAGTAGATAAATACAAGGCAGCACAACCTGCCCTACTGACCCGCAGTGATGGTATTTGGGAAATTGTGTATCGTACCAAAATGAGGGCAAAAAAGTGTCACAACATTATTATTACACTCAGATAAAAAAGTTAGTAAAAATATTTGTAAACAGTTTCCAATCACACTTTACTATTTATACCCTACACCACTATGTGGTCAGGGTATTATAGGTTTGTGCTGATGTTTGTAACACCAAAAAATATTGGTCCTAGACCCACCTTATAGTATACCGATCGGCTCAGAATTTTTTTTTTATTTCGATTTAACGATGTCCGTCTGTCCGTCCGTCCGTCCGTCTGTCTGTCTGTCCATGCATTCTTGTGCGCACTCTACAGGTCGCAAATATTAAGATATTTTGATGAAACTTGGTACACCGACTTACGTCGGCACAAGGTCTATTAAAAGTTATATTGTTTATAAGCTGCAGGTCGAAAATATTAAGATATTTTGATGAAATTTGGTACACAGACCTATGTTGGCCCAAGGACGGAGCCTATTGATTTTGGTGAACATCGGTCCATGTTTAGACCTAGTGTCCATATAAGGGTCCTACCAAAATTATATTTTTTATACGCTGATATTTTGATGAAATTTGGTACACCGACCTATGTCAGCGCAAGGACGAAGCCTATTGATTTGGGTTAACACCGGTCCATTTTTAGACCTAGTGCCCATATAAGGGTCCTACCAAAATTATATTGTTTATGCGCTGCAGGTCGCAAATATTAAGATATCTTGATGAAATTTGGTACACCGACCTATGTCAGACCAAGGACGACGCCTATTGATTTTGGTTAACACCGTTTGCTGACTTACATTATAGAAAATTTTGACACAAGTCCCATTTTAACCCATTCGAATTTCGGATCCAAACATTAGTTGGCTTTTAACCAGACTGGTGTAGGGTATTGTATAGTCGACATGCCCGACTTTAACATTTTTACTCGTTTTATACTGATTTTTTGTATATATTTTTTTTAGTAATCATTTTTGCTATTCTCTTTTTACAAATTACGGATTTTATTAATAATTTTCGCTGCTGATTTCAGCAAAACATTTTACTAATTTCAAATTGATTATTCTGCCATCATTCAATGGCCCACTTTTGTTTGTTCTGTATATGAATGATTTTATTGATACGGTTACGATTTCTAATGTATCCAAGGCATTTATTTTTGCTGATGATGTACAGTTACTTTTAAGCAGTGATAGACAATTTTTAGACGTTTTAGAAGCTGTTGCAAACTATTGTTTAAATAATATATCATCATGGATGTCTGAGAATAAATTTAGCATTAACTTAACAAAAACTAAGTGCATGGTTTTTGGTAATTGTCATGAGCATGATTTTAATGTTCATATTAATGGCTTTAGATTGCAGTTTGTCCACCAGCTGATGATCTTAGGGATTATGGTAGACAATAAACTTAATTTTAGCCGGCATATTGAAACTGTGACTGGGAGAGTAATTTACACTCTTAGACGATTATATAACTCAAATATATTTCTTCCTCTGCATATAAGGCGAAAAGTAGCTTTCTCCCTTCTTATGTCACTTATTTGTTACTGTTTAGAAGTGACATCGGGCACGATCTCAACAGTTTTTTTTTTTTTTTTTTTTATTAAATCTTCATTTACATTAACCGAGCCCTTAGGGCCTTATATAGCTAATTAAAGCTACTAAAAAATATATAACAGACTTCTATATAAATATATGTTAAGGCTAATGTATACAAAGTTGGAGAGAGCATTTAATATGATTGTCAGGTTCGTTTTTAATGTAAGACGTAGGGAGCATATAACGCCTTATGTAATTAATTTCTTAGGTTGCACTTTTAGGAAATTTGTAGATTTCCGATTGTTATTTTTCTTTTATAAAGTTATGTTTACATCCATACCGCCTAACTTACGCAATGAATTCAATTTTATTATGTCTACCCGGAATGTACAGATCGATATTCCGATTCATTCTACGACAATCTTTGAACGTACGTTTCTAATGAGAGTAGCTCGACTATGGAATGATTTACCGGCTTATCTAAAAGTTTTTAATTTTTCAATTAACATCTTCAAGAAGAATATGTTTGCACATATCTGTGAGACTTCATAGCACGAAAGTTTTGATTACTTGTATGTTACTTATTTTCGGCGGCACTTCTATGTTGAGCCTTATACTAGATTTGCACTTAACCAGGGATTGGTGCTTTTTGAAAGCTACTTGTATATGCGTGTCAAATTCCATATAAATTTTGAATCAAAACTAATTGTATAGATATGATTTTATACAGTATAGATAGATTTTTTTTACTTAACCAGGGACTGGTAGTTTTTGAAAACTATTTTTATTTACTTGTCAGACTCTATACAAATTTTAATTGAAAAGTAAAGTTTTTAAAAAATGCTACTAATTTTTTGCTGTATTGTAAATTGGGCATTAGAATATTTTGATTGACTCTTTACACATGATTTTATATTTGTTTGTTGAAGTTATAAGATAAAAATTGTCAATAACATGGACCACATATAGTATTTGCATACTTTTTCCTGATTATTATGGCTGGGGGCCAACAGAAAAAAGAATTAGTATTTCTAAGGTTATTTATAGTAAATGAAATTCATGAATTAATTTTGTTAAGTTATACTGTATAAAACTTTGTAATATATTTATTGGCCTTTTGTGGCTTTGATATTACAATAAATAAAGCAAAATAAATAAAAAAATAAAAAAATAGAAATTGTTTGTTCGAACTTTATTCACAAATTAGTGAGGGCAGATATTATTCAGCCTCCAGTTCGATGTTTTTATTTTTTATTTATTTAAATAAAAACCGTGCATATTATTATAAAAACATCGAACTAGAGGCTGAATAATATCTTTCAATTGTAAAAAATGTATAATTACTTCAACTTACTTGAAATTTGGAGTAAAAATTGCAAACGGTTCTCCAGTTATTACCTTTTTATGCATTGGAGATACAATAAAATTTTCTGACTTTTTTTCCAAACAAAGAATACATATATCAATAATAACAAATATAAACTAAAAAAGAATTCTAAAAAATCAACAAATTCTTGTAAATACATAAAATTTCCTTAAAGTAACTTGTTGTTAAATTAGTATATTTTTTCTTATTGTGGACAACTGAAGAGTTGGGGTGATGCCCATGAAACAACTGTTGTATTGTCTATCAAGAAAATTATCAACCTTTTTTTGAAACAACAAATAAAATCTAATATGACAATATCATGGTTTGCCTGTGGTACGCTCTAGTGGATGGCTTAATGGCTTTGACGCCCTTTCCGATTAAATTTCTAGAATTTTGGAAAGTTGCCCGTATAGTGAAATTGTCATTGCTGGTGATTTTAATATCCACAGTTCTGCCTAGCTTCATCATTCGAGCCATACAACTCCCAAAGGCCTTTATGTTGGGTTATTCGCCGCCCAATGGCATACCACTGGGAGAACACTCATTTGGGACGCTTTGCCAGCGTTTTCAAAAAGAGTTTTGCCAGTATTTGTTTTACAAAAATTTCGGTGGTTCGAATTTATAGCTAATAATCCGTATTGTTAATACTTAATATTAAAAAATGGGCTAAATTTGTACATACTTGTTTTGTAGTGCTGTTTCGATAACGGTATACTGTTACCGAAACAGTCTTAAATACCTTTACCGGTGGTTATCCAGTGCTACCTAGTCAGAAATTGCCAGCGGTACAAAAATCAATTCACTGGTAGAGCAATGATTTTATAAAAATGCTGACGCTTCGTAAAAAAAGGTTTGTAGTCAGAAGGTTTTGAGTTCAAATCCAATTCCAAGCAAAAATTTTTTTTTAGATTTTTTTAAACTAAAAATCAATTTTTTTGTTTGTGGAAAAGCTCCTTTAAGACCAACTTTTTGATTGCTTTCGCAACGCTGGCATATTAGTTCCAAAAAAGTGTTTGCCAGTGCTAGCATTTTAGCACAGCCAGTAGCTGTCCAGCTGTTATCACTCATTTATGTGTTAGCCACCAAGTATTATGTCTCGTTAGCTCAGTGGGTTGAGCTGTCGTTCAAACCACGGTAGGACCAAAAAAAAACAATACATATGAACTTTTTTGTAATTTTATTTTGGAAAACTATATTTCCAGACCACCTATTTACTGGTTTTACCAACGTTCAAAAATTTTGTTTCTCCAGTGCTTTTCCGGCGCTTTTTAAACAGCCGGTCCTTTTATCTAATGATGTTATCATTTGAGGAATGGGAAAGCATTTTTGACAGTACTTGTACCACCTGTTAAAGTGCTTTGCCATCGCTTTCTCGTTTGTATTTTTTTGACTGGGTAACGCAGATTCGGCGAGTTGAAGGTAAACACAAAAATACTCTCGATCTTTTCCTCATTTCACACCCTGAAGAGTATGAATTGAGATCATTTGCAGCTCTTGGTAATTCGGATCATTGTACCATTTCCGTATCTTTTTCGTTCTCTGAACTTTACGTCGTTTCAACACCAGCTAAGAAACGTTCAGTTTTTATATACGAAAAAGCGCGTTGGGCCGAGCTCAATGACTTTTTCTCGACATTTTAACTGGAAATTATGTTTCCTCAACAATAATGTTGATGCTTCTGCGAAAATGGTTCAAAATCTTATATTGATTAGAATGAAATCCTTAATTCCAACAAAATGCGTTTCGACTAAAACGAAAAGATAAATGTTGGTATAACCACACTTCTAAGGACTCAATCAGATCCAGAGAGGAAGCTTTCAGATAAAATGGACAAATCGTATGTGATATATAAGATAAAATGTAATGGTGACGAAAATGATGTACATATGTGATCAAACATCAAAAACCAAATTTAAAACTAGATTAGCGGTAATAGATCGGATATAAAATGTAGAGATAAGTATACAAAATGATTGACTTGCAGCCCATTGTGCGAAATAGGGCACACACCAAACTTTGAGAAAGTTGATTTTTGCAAACCGAAGAAAAATACCAACAACGTTTTACTTTGGAAATGCTACACATTATTAGTATGCCACAACAAAAGAGAATGAACTATAAGAGTGACGTTGAGAATTGTGCACCAAATTATGAAAACTTAATTCAAAAGTTGAATAAGAAAAATTGGGATAAGGCGGAATTGTTTGCTTTAAAAGCGGGATAAAAATTCAAGGCGGCACAGGCCTTTAAAAAGTGATATAATCCCGTCAAAAGCGGCATGGTTGGTCAGGTTAAGTACACTAAAGCTGCTAAAAATTATTTAAAAATTACCTTGCATAAAAAACTGCTGAAATACACATTTTGTTTTTGCTAAATATTAGTAAGATAAGAATAGCAAAAATAAAGCTGTTAATAATACAGAATTTTAGTTGTACCTTTTTGGGCTAAATTTTAGTTAACTGAAATAAAAATTTACTCTGCTAGAATCAGCAACAAATTTTGCTAAATGTTAGTAGAATAAAAAAACAAAAAAAATTTAAATTGTTTTAAAATAATAAAAATCTAATTTTGTACAATCAGCAGTCTACTATTTTTCATCATATATTTCCGTTGATTTTAGCAGGATGACTATTATTATATTTTATCAGTTTATTTTTGCCCTTCTAATCTTACTAATATTTAGCGAAAATCGACAAAAAAAATTTCTGCAGTCACTTTTAAATAATAAACCTGGAAAAATAGCTGAAAATATTTCTAATTGTTTTGTTATTTTTACAGGTTTATTTCTATAAATGTAGGAATAAAATTTTATTTTGTCTAATTATTTTACCAAATTTAAATGCTTCAAGGACAATTCTCAAAAGTAGATTTTAGAGATCCTTACTAGGTCGGTAAAATAGCCTTAAATATTTTGTAAAATGAGAGGTATTTTTTTGAATTCAAACTCATAAAAAATAAGACTCCTAAGTACTTCTATGTCATATTGAGCCATAAAGTATTTTTCCCAGGCTTAAGGTTTAAATAAAGAAGAAGAAATTTTTGTTGTTCGGTGTAATTTTTTTGTGGATCCATTGGATGTTTATTTTGTTATCGCTGTTTCCTATACTTATGTATATTTTTAAATTCTGTCTTTAATTTTTTTTAATTTAATTTAAATTTCTTTTTCATTTTGTTTAAAATTTAAAATTTTTTTTTTTTTTTTTTTTGTTTGCTTTAAAATTAATGAAGGGCCGCATTTGCCCATGTCTGCTATATAAGCTGTGTTTTCGACTTAACTATATCCGTTAAATCGTAGATAATAATTAACGTTAAAAACTCAACGTTTATACATTTTGACATCCAACATAACTTCTTTGCGTTATTTCCTAAAAAGTTTTGCTGGCGTCCGTTCGATAATACCGCAAATATTATAAACATTAGCTGTATTTTCCTATACTTTAATCGGTTAAACGTATATCTGCATTAAATACTTAACATTGATAGGTATGAGCGAAATACAGCTATAGACAACATCGTAGATACCGGGAAATTTGAATTACATTTAAAAAATATTTAAGAAATTTCTTGAAATATATTCAGATATTTTTAAGCTACAATTGAAAATAATGCTGATAAATGTAGTTCATTCATTTGATAATAAATTATTTCCAGTCAGAGATGGGTTAAAATTTTTCCATTATATTACGCAATGGTAATGAAATTTGATTTTCATTACTTTTTTGTTAAGCCCAATATTTTGTTGACAAGAGCAAAAAAAATCGCTTTATGCTTGTAGGCCACAAACTATAATAAAAACATTAAAATGCACAAAATGTTTACAGTCCATGAAAAGCTCCAATCATAACGTCGCCAAATGTTACATTTTCAAATTCGCAACAATTTTACGCAAGTGAAAAATCTTTTCTTTTTTCGTAAAAGTATAAACAAAATACCGGCCTATATGTAATAAAAGAAGAATTCATAACATTTGTTTAACTGCAATGAAATGTAAGAAATTAATACTTTACTAAAATCGCAATACGTTTGATTTTTTCTGTTTTTGGCAAAATTTTTAATTTTCATAGAAAATATTGTAATTGGGAAGCACTTTTACAGCTGGGGACCTTAAAATTGGTGATTTTACAATATATGGGTTTTAAGCAAGAATTTGGCACAACATGAATTCAAATTAAACGAAGGAAAAAAAGGAAAATGTTTACCTTTGTACAAAAGTAATGGTAATGAAAATATATGTTTAATCTTGTATTTTATAGCAAATAATGAAAACAAAAATTAACTTTTTTATGCATTCCATGTAACAAAAAAAATTACTCTCAAGTGTGTTTCCAGGTATGAAAATTCGTTCTATATATTCCAAATTCAGAATCAAAATAAAAGGACCTTCCGAATATAAGATTTAAATATTTCTTTACTTACCGGCTTGGAAAATATTTATTGCTATTGAGTAAACATGCAGCCCCATCCAATGTATGTCGTGTATAATCAATGGCAGGACATTCTTTTGGTGTTTTATGAGCTGCACACAAAAATATCCATTGATCGGTGGCAGTCATTTGCGTGCATGTTGAGGGTGAACATTGTTTTTGCAAACGTACTGCCAGACCATTCAATTCCATGCAAAATTGCCTAAGAGAGAATAAGAAAATTAAATATCAATTATGATAAAACAATAAACAATGAGAAAGGTCAACACACCTTAAATGTTCATACTTCCAAACACCCTCATCTTGAGCCTCTGGCATAGTTAATATGAGTTCCACATTTGAGGGATCTCTTTTAATCAATTGTTGTATATACTGTTGTACAGCCAAAGTACTATCCATTTCTTCTAAAGGTTCATCAGGCCAACGGCAAAAGTCCTAGATAAAGAAGAGAAAGAAAATACAAAAATAAAGATTCCACACAAACATTGGAAGAAATCACGGTTGCCTGTATATTTTACCTTTGCCTTAGTTCCTGGTCTATTTCTACGTACAATTGTTGTGCCGTCAGCCATCTTCATGTTTTCTTTCCACTCTTTTCTACTACTCTGCCCACTAAAAAGTAATGCAAGTAGATTTTTGTCAAGTAAATTTTATCCCCGTATGCCCTTCTCCTCCTTGGTGTAGAGTTATTGTAAAATAATATATTTAGAAAATACTACTAAATTTGTTATAATTGCTCTAAATTTTAATAAAAATTTGTTATATTTTATTAAAACGAAGAAAAACCTTTTTTATATGCAGTTTTTCTCGTTTTCTCTTTTTTCTCTATAAGAGATGCAGTGTTGCCAACAAATTTTTAAAATAAATAGCTAGATCAGACCCAAAAATCGCTAGAAAATCACTAGATTTATTATCAGTGAAAAAATTTAACGATTTTATATTATCGCTAGATTGTTGAAAAATCCCTACGGGAAATTTTAACAAACTGCCACCGAACTGGCACCTTTATATGAAATAGACTGGTCACTTTTACATGGCGTTGTTATAGGAGGGGGAAATTGACCCCTTGTGACATGTCACAAGACAAATCCCAGGACATGTCCCTGAACTTTGTTTTTTATGAGAGTTTTGAATCATGTAAGTTGATAAACAGCATCCGGTTTCTAATTTGTTCATTTTTACTAGCACACGCTGTAAAATTGCTTATTTAAAAATTTTATTTGTACATTATTGTTTTCTTCTACTGAACGGCAGAAAACAGGCTTTGAATTCAGTGAACTTATTTTATTTTTTTTCAATTCAGTGAACTTATTTTATTTTTTTTTCAATTTAGTGAACTTATTATTTTTTTTTTTAATTCACTGAACGTAATTTTATTTTTTTTAATTCACTGAACGTAATTTTATTTTCTTTAATTCACTGAACGAAAATGAAATTGAACGAATTCAGTAGTGAATTAATTCAGTAAGAAATTAATTCACTTTTTTCCGTTCGATTTATAAAATTGAACGTGTTCACCAGTGATTTAATTTATTTGATTTAATAAAAAGAAATATTGCAATTGAATTAATTCGTAACAAAATAAATCGAACGAAAGCAAATATGAATTAATTCCATTCAATATATGGTGCTTAGTGAATTAATTCATCGAATTTTTAATTCAGAATTGAAAAGTTGAATTAAGGAATTAATTCTTCAAAGCTCTGCTAACATTATTGAACATTTCAGGTTATTAAAAGCACCTTTTGGTATTTGGAGAAAAATTATTGTTTAAAATACAACAATTTTAATAAAAACAAATATTTGACAACAAGAGATGATACTTTTACAATAAAAATTAGTGCCAACTATATTAGAGAGGACAAATTTAGGGCAAAGTCTACGAGATTTCTATCCCGTGTAGATGTGCCTTAATAAGAAGTGTTATAAACTTTTAAATAATATTTTACGATTAAGCTTCAAATAATGAATACCGATTTTCATTGAATTAATATTAGTATTGAAAATACTCAACAGAGGACGTTTTACGGTGAAAACTGCATACCCATATTTTGTCAAAATGTGTATGTTTTAAAAAGTTTTTTTTACTAAAATCGTTTAAGGAGTTGTGTTTTATAATGAAGGAATATCAATATGCGAATTTTATAATATTTTTCAACATAAAACCGAGTTTAAGAAATTATATTTCGGCTGATAAAAAATAGCCATATTTTTGGCTAATAGCTACACCGATAAAATTACGTCGTTACATAGTTAAAGAAATCCGTAGTTGAATTGAAAAAAAAGTAAATCAACTATTGTAATCGAAAACAACTATGGGTTTGGAAAACAAAAACAATATTATAATTACCCTGTTAAAATTAATTTAACTAATTTAAAATTCACCAACACCTTTAAAAAAATCATAAAACAACGTCAACTAAAAAAATATCATATATTAAAATTTTTTTAATTATAATAAAATACAAATATAAAATCAAACAAAATTTGATGCAGAATCTTGAAATTAGTAAGTCTTAATTTACGTTCTTTACGTCTTTTACAAAATTACATATACAATTAGGACATGTATGTATTAATGTTTATTTAGGTGTCACGAAAATAGTTTTAAAATCAGAGACAAATTGGGCTGATCATCTCCAACATGTGACCCCATGCAACCATCTAAATGAAAGGAGCTTAAAAAAACTCAACAAAAACTTTTTAAACTTATAAATAATTTATTTGTATATTGTTTTACATTTGTGATGCTGTGAAATAATAAAACATGAAAATATTAAAATATTTAGTCATAAATTCATTTAAAATTGAAATACTTATGGTGAGTAACAACTAATTTAATTTAGAAATCGTTATATTCAACTATTTATAAAATTTCTTAAATTTCAACTACAAACCCGTTGCTTGTAACTACACTGATAGTTGAGTTATTATAATTTTAAAAACTTAGTTAATATGAACTAAATCAATTCAACTATATATTAGTTAGAGGTATTTCACCTATAAGATAGTTGAAATATTCGTTGTGATCAACTAAGGACTTTTTTGGGTGTACAGGAAAATCTTCCCCGCTAGGGGCGAAATAAAATCGCTAGATATGACGAGAAAATCGCCGTTATGGCAACACTGAAGAGATGTGTCGTTCATGAACGAACTAGTTCAGTTGAACAACTCTGTAAAGTGTTTGATTTGAACTAGATCACCATTATTTGGTTTTCTCGTTAATTTCCTGAGGGCAAATTACCGCAGTCATTATCGAGTGTTATTCGATAGTAGTTATTGTTACTTAAAAAATTACAAAGATTAAAACTAAGTTAGAGGTGAAGCATTTAGTTACTTTATTACAAATATGAGTTAAAGTTGTAACAATAGTTGTTCCTATTCTTTTATTTGCACTTTAAAAACGTGATTTTTTAACAATTTCGAACGCTTTCGACTGCGGGAATCTGGCCCCTGTTCGTTATGCGGCCTTCACACATACGTGTTTAACTCAATTTTAAGCGGAGAATACACGAAGGCACATTCGTGAAAAAATTCCCGGGTTTTTAAGAAATATACAACATTTTCATAAATTGATAGTTAAAAAAAAAAATAAGACTGTTTAATAAATTTTTAAATTGCTACGTGATGAATGTTTACAAAAATTGAATTATTTAAAATTTGTACACAAAATTTTTTTAAATTTTTTTTAAATTTGGTAACTAAAATACAAAGTAAAGTTCGCTTTTAAACATTTTGGTTGCCCGATGGCGCAAATGGGTTAAAAAATATATTTAATTGCACAATTTCCATTTACTCCTTTTTAGCGATTTTATGTGGTCTGATTATTCATAACGTTTTTTAAAAGTTGACATCACGTTTTTTATTTTATTCCGCTCCAAAACACATGCGTCTCCTTCAAAATACTTTTTCAAATGGCAGTTGTAGAACTTGTCTGACCGTGTATTTCAAAATTATTTTTCGCTCCGGCAATAAGTTGTACAACTATCGTGTCTTCCCTGCTTTAGATATTTTTAAAAAATTATCAATAAGGGTATTCACGATGGTACATGTGCATATTTGCAATTTGCTATGCAAATTGTAACATATCGTGAGCGTCTTTTTTAAGATCAATTGCATATTTGCTTTATGAGCTATTTTGTTCACTGCTGCTAACTTTTTTCCTAAAAATATCGCTAAATCAAACTAAAAAATCACTAGAAAATAGCTGAAAATGCTAAATTGGCAACAGTGATTTTGTTTACGTCAAATCATATTTTTTAGAAAATTTGTGAATCATAAAAATAATAATAAATAAAAAAAATTTTATGTTAATAAAAAATCACAAACAATTTTTTTATTTAATATCTTATTTTATAAATCATAATATGGCGGCTGATATGTTAAAAACAGATGTTTTGTGTTATTTGCAACTTAGCTTATATGCAAAGTGATTTTTGCTAAAGGTTTTTTTATTGCAAATGAAGAAAAATAAAGCAAATTGCAAATACATACATTTTGTTGTTGAGTTGATGCAATCGTTGTTTTTTGCAATAATTTGCATCGTTTGCAATACCCATCGTGAGTGCCCTTAATATTTAGTTACATTATGGGAAAATGGTAAAAAATTTCATGTATGAGACCAAAAATAAACTTAGGAAAAAATTAATTTATTTGTTGCCAGATGTTTGTAAAATGTGTCTAATACCCAAAAATAGCATTAAAATTGCCAAAGTTGAAAATTGTTAAAAAAAGAAGATAAAACAATATGGCGAAAAGTAGATGTCAAAAGTGAAAAAAGTTAGAAAAATGTAAAATAATATAAAATGTTATGCTAAATGTCATATGGGTTTGTCGATGGGTAAGGCTAATGAACAATCTCAAAGGGATATGGCTTTATATTCACAAAAGACACAACTATCGGTGCGTTTACAAATTTATCGTCCACATTTTCATCAATGGGTTCACCTAAAACTTTTAATAATCAAAATAAAATAGTTAGTAACTTTTACTGTTATTTACATTGCCGTTTAAATTTTTAACAATTTGATGCAATCTGAAAATGGTTGGCCGATTATCCATAACGTGCTGATAGTTATTTTTCATAGTTGCAGTCACAAGCTAGGGGTGATCAACATGTTTAAGCTTGAAGGCTGTTATTTATATGGCCCAACGATTGAGACTGGAAAAGGAATTAGTATTACAAGAGGACAGGCTGGCAATGCTTTATTTGGAATGGTAACAAATTAAAAAATCAGTTTTTATATTGTAATTAAATAGTTTTCCAAATTTAATATTTTAAAGCAAAAATTAAGATTATAATGCTTTAATTTGCATCCAACTATTAATACCAATAATAATTATAAAATAAATAGTTAAATACACCCAGAAATTTATTATATTGCGATCACTATACAACTAACAAAATCTTCCCATCAATTCAATGCAGTGTTTAGTATATTCATATTTTGACGTTTAACTATTTTATGTGGTATTATTTTGACAAAATATCGTCAAATGTATTAACAAAAATTAGTTGTCATAACAATTATATTTAATTAAATTGCATAATGATTTTGTTGTTTTACCAATGCATTTTAATAAATTCAAAAATGCATTTTATTATAATTATATTATATTATTATAATATAACACATAATAAAAACTCTTTATTTAAAACACATGTACCATTTTATATAAAAAAACATATAACTTTATTTAAATTAATAATTCAAATACATTATATATACAATATATATATATATATACATACAAAAAAAATACATGAGGATATATTGCCTTAGCTGGTATAAGTGGCCTATTTCTGAATGACATTACAAAAAAAGTGGTTTATTACCTTTGCCTATAGGTAACGAGTTTACGGCTTTCCCCTTTGAAAATCCCTCAGGCACATCCTAAAGGCACATCTACACGAGAGAGAAAAATTCTAGAGATAGAGCAAAAAACACCTCTAATCAGCTCTATTGTGAATGATTTAAGTTATTTAGAGGTGTTTTTTGCTCTATCTCTAGCAATTTACTCTCTCGTGTAGATGTGCCTTAAGAAATTTTTCCTAAAAAGACCCTCAAAATGTGAAGATTTTTCCTATAAAAAAAATCCTCAGAATCAGACATATGTATATAAAATAATAAAAAAAAAAACTTAGAATCTTAGAATCTTTCCTATTGATAGAAAAACACTCAGTATTTCAGGATTTTGTCTATAAAAAACCCTTCAGAATGTAATGTAACCCTAAAATCAAGGCATCTGTTCTATAGAAAAATCGCCAGAATATAAGGACTTATTTGTATAGAGAAATCCTCAGAATATAAAGACTTCTTCCCAAAAAATAAAATCTGTGTTAGAATCTAATAACTTTTTCTTACAAGGAACTCCTTACATTATTTTGTATATTGTAATTTAATTTGTACATGTATTTATATTTATTTGTTAATAAAAAAATTAAGTTTTAATAAAATAAAAACTTTCATTATTAGGGGGGATTTAGGCAAAAAATAAATACCTAATATTAAAGTTAAATTAACAATATTTTGCCTACATTAAAATTGTTAATATACCTATATTTCATAGTCAATTTTACAAAACCTATAGGTGATTTTTCGAACATAAAAGTCAAATTCAAATTACCTATGTTTCATTATAATGTGATATTAGCCTATAGTTTTAGGCAATATTACCTACAGTTTTTTTTTGTGTGTATATATATTTGTTCCTTTTACTCCTGCAAGGAGCATAGGGCCGCATACATTATATAACTTTCATTAATAGTTTGCCTTAAACAAAATAACAAAAAGATAGATAATATCAAAATTAATGACAGAAATTTAAATGTACGGTTTAATTGAGAAAGTTCAAAATTATATAAATTTATTTAAATTAAAATTAATAAATCTTTAATTAACAATTCACTTTAAGTCACTGAATTTGTTAATTATCTATACTATTATCATTTTATACCAAGCATATTATATAAGTTATACCCAAAACTTGGGTGAGCTAAAATACACACTAACTTATACCCTTATTTAATGTGGTTCCCTCCTTTTTATTTTTTGCGTGTGGTCTTAATCTTATTTAAAAGAGATGATTTCGGCATACCCTGTTAAGTTTCCGAACACTTCCTAAATTTATGAACAAAAGAAAGACAAGAAAGAACAAAAGTTATTGGATGGAAAAACTGTATGAATTGCGTAGTGAGAAAAATATTGCAGAAATCTTTTAAAATTCATAAAAAATAATAAAATAATTGTGATAAATATTTTGTAATTTAAAGTTAAAAATCTCAAATACAAAATATGTCTTACGCCTATCTATTCAAATACATCATTATTGGTGATACAGGTAAGTTAAAGAAAAAAAAAAAAATACAAAATAGAAGTTTTGTCAATTTAACTCATGTTGAATTAAAATCTTTCCATAAATTATAGCAATTACGAAATCTTTCTGGGATACATATGGTATAAACTTTAACCAATTTATTTAAACAAATTAAAATTGTCCCGCAATTTTGCTTGAATTTTATATAAAATTAATTTTATTTCTTACAGTATTTTCCTTTTGTTTCCATCATTTATTTGGTATGGTTGAAAAATCAATAATTTTCGTACTTTGTCTAAAATTGGGGATTGTTGCTGGTCGTTTTTTTAATGTATCTTTTTTTGTTGGCAATGATTATGGTGTTTGTGGGGGTTGTATATATTTCCTAAAGTAGTAGATGTACGTATGTGTGCATTGTTTTTGTTAGGTTTTCCTTTTGTCTCTTATTTCCTTTTACTGTTAATGTTGTTTCCAATCGAGTTGAGTCTACCACCCTTATGCTTAATTTAAATCAAGTTTTTGTTTTCCTTCTAAAAGTAACTGGATTTCGTTTCCACTTTACACTTATGACTTCATTTGGGGGGTGAGTTGGGGGCTTTGATAATTTGTTGTTGCAGTATTTTTGTATTGGTTTCTGTCTACTTTTTTTATGTCGTGGTAAAATATATTTTGTTAAATTAGCTTTTTTGTTTTGGTGGGTGTTGTCTAATTTATTATGTGCTTTGATTTATATTCTCTTGTGTTCAGGGAATTCAAACAGCTGTTTTTTGTCACTGATATAAATTGCTCATCATTCCCTTAACATTTTGATAGAACTGCTAAAATATCCATGTATATAATATTCCAGTCTGATTTAAGCATATGGAAAATTATTTAGATTTTGTGGACTTTCAGTAACATTTGTTCACTAAAGCTATAATTCTGAAGGATTCATGAAATTACAAAAATAAATACTAAGGGTTTCTCCCATGTGGTAAGCAGTTTATTGGCTTCGCTTTTTTTAAAAGTTTGCCATAATACAAAATGTTAAATTTGCTTTTAATGGAATAATGGAAATATCTTGATGGCACAGGAAACACCTCTTGAATGCTGTATGTAAGCAAAAAAAGGGATGCCGAAGCAATAGAAAAAGCACTACAATTAATGGTCTAGATGTACTTCTTTTTCAACATAAACTCTAATGATTTTAATATTGAGTTGTCAATATTATAATCATTGTCATAGGAGAGGAGTACTGCGACTTTTTTAACATTTTTTTTTTAAATTAATTTAGTAGGTTTGAGGTTAAGAAGAAGAATAAATCTTCCTCAAAAGTTATAAACACATTAAATTTGCAAATCAGACTAGATCTAGTTTCTGCCTTTTTATGGACATGCTACATCAGTGATCTTCCATTAAATTGTATTATTGTTTATATTTTTATTGTCAGATTGTCTATATGAATAATTTCAGAAGTGATCAAACAGACATATACAAACATTCTACTTCAGATTTTCTGTTTATCTTCTTATTTCCTCCTTGTCACCTTTTCACAAATATTGCCACAAAATTAATTGAATCAATTAAAATTAAAAAAAAAAAATTATATTTTTTTTATTTTACAAAAGTTTTTTATTGCCGCCACCGGGTATAGAACTTGCATAAACTCTAGTTTACGGGCATAACTCGGATTTGTTTCAAACTTTCACGGACGATAGAACTTTCAATGCCGAGTTCAACGATGCATGTTTTTAAAAAGAATATGTAGGACTTTGATTACTTTATTAGGAAAAGTTGCTTAGGTTTCGAACAATACTGTACATAAATAAATAAACGTCAAATTCTTAAAATAATAATATTAATTAACCCACTGCAAACCACAACTGCGAGTGCGTCGAAAATCAGGCATATCTGTAAAGAAAGCCTATTAAACAGAAAAGCTTTACTCAGCGAAGCCACTAAAATGCCTACCACATAGGAAAAAACCTCTAAGCCCGGCCGTATGCCAGCTACAAGGAAAAACTTTACTCAGCGAAGCCACTAAACTGCCTATCACGTAGGAAAAACCCCTAAGCCCGGCCAAAAGCCGAATACACAGAAAAAGTTTACTCAAATCAACTCAAAAAGTTAAAAATTGTGCAAAGTTCAAAAATAGAAAAATTAAATATCAAATTTAACTCTTAATATCTGCGCTCTTAGAAGGGTTAAAGGCTTAAATTATACCTTAAATTAACGGTTAAAGCCTTATCTACAAATAAATAATAGTTATTTTGTTCATTAAATAGGCAAAATATTGAGAAAACAGCATTTTTCTTCCAAAAATTCCATTTCAAAAACAGAAAATCATGTGTTGGGCCGCAATGGGTTTATAGTTTCGAAATTTTTTTATGCCGGATTAAAGGTGCTTCAATAAGATATTTAATGACAGCCATTTCGTTCCGTTCAGATAACTCATTCCGAAGTTAAAAATATATAAATTAAGTGATATATCCAAACTTAAGAGACCCATAATTCGGAAAATATATACGCCGCCGACAAAAATTTTTTTTTCTGAACTCACCTATTTTACCCCTAATTTCGTTTTTTTTTTGAGCTATGCCCGTAAAGTAGATTTGTTCCCTAAGCTCTACGCTGAGCTATTCTTTGATATGAAAGTTGACTGTCATAAAAACACCACTTTCTTACTGCGAGATATTGTTCCTTATTCTCTTCAATAAAAGTACTTATTAAACAAGTGTAAAAGGTGCACTCCAATTCAATATTGTTTTCAGTACTATTTTTACAGGTGCATAAAAAGCAATTTCTCACCATTTTTCTATATATACCCAAGAAAAAGATTGAGGAAAAAGAAGTAGTTAAAGCACTGCAACTGTTGAATAGGGAGTTGTCCTTTTTTGGGTTTTTCACCGATGAATTTAACATTGGCTTGTCATAGGAAGGAAGTTGTTATTTTTTAAAACAAATTATGTATATTTGAACCAATGAAAAGGAAGTTCTTTTTCAATTATTTTTATTTTAATTTAATTCAAAAAAAATCATCATGCATCGTTGGCATTTCAAGCAGACTCTCTACTCCCTATGCTTTCGCTTGTTATAATTGATAGCTGACTTTTAGCAGTCTTGTTCAGTAAAATGTTGTTATCTTCATTTCTTTCTATTTTTATTAACAAAAATATATAACATATTGGAAAATATATAAAGTTTTTTTTTAAGTGTTTTTATAAAAAATAATACACTCATAGAAAGAAATAAAGCTGTATAGTTTAATAATGTAATAGTTTTTTCTGCAAGGTCATTTTTAACTTATTTTTACTAGTTCTAACTAAAATGTTTACAGAATTTTTCCTTTTCTGTTATATTTAGTTTCTAAATATATTTAGTAAAAATTTGAGCAAAATGGATTTTTTAAATTACAATTTTTTAAATACAAACAA
The DNA here is from genome assembly GCA_949987735.1 of Leucophora obtusa. NCBI lineage: Eukaryota > Metazoa > Arthropoda > Insecta > Diptera > Anthomyiidae > Leucophora > Leucophora obtusa. The sequence goes on along the minus strand of OX465299.1, from coordinate 42,752,520 downwards.
AATTGTAATATTTACCTTTTTGGTATTTTAACAAAAAATATTTATTTAGAACTTTTATATTTCCATAAATTTTCATTAAAAATTAATAGAAAATAAAAAAAATATATTTTAAATCGTTTCAAAAATTAATTTTTGAATGTACAAAAATAGAAAAAAATATAAAATTAACAGTGAAAACTAAAAAATGATTATTTTGTGTAAAAAAAGTTCCAAAATTTTTTTTTCGACCTGGTGGGATTTGAACCCGCAACCCTCTGATTTCTGTGCCAACACGTTCCTATGCAACCCCCATACAAAATATTAACTTCTTATCATCCATGAAAAAAAAAACTTCTGACTAGCATACATTACATTGTAGCATCAGATGTTGCTTAAAACCCATTCCTAAGGGAGTAATTCTTTGTGATGTAATGAAGGAAGTGATTCATTTAGAAGTCATTCCATTTATTTTGCTGGCTACATATTTTTTAAAATTTTTAAATAAAAAAATATTGAATTTAAAAAATTAATTATAAATATTAAAAAAAGTTAATAAAACAAAAAAAAATTAAAAAAAAAACTAAAATAAATATTGGTTCCGCCGGGAATCGAACCCTCTGTTTGGAAATGCCAAATGATACCAAAATCACCTTTTACGACCACTTTTAGAGCAATTACTCTTTAGCAGCACTACTTAAGTGAATTTTTGGGTGTTGTTCAGAAGTAATTCTAAAAAAAGCTGTAAAAATTACTAACGGATACTTTGGAATCAATGAAAGAAATGATTTTTTGAAATAGTTCAAAATAACTTCTAAAAAAGCAGTAAAAATACACTAACGGATATATCTTAAATAAAATTTAATAAACGGTCGTGCAGGAAATAGTGGCAAAGCATATTTTAAGGGGTACTGGCATAAAACGGTGCTCTCCCAGTACTATTTTTTTCTACCGTGGGCAATTTTCACCTGGGTGATTATATTTCAGGCATTGGCTTTTTATATTAAAATCGCCGCCATATAAATTAAATTTTTCAAAATCGAAATTAACAAAAAGTCGAATTTTTCTGGCGAATCTAATACAATTTTGATAAAATATGTCTTACTTGGCTGTTAAATATTGCGAATACTTTTGTTATAAAGACTTTTCTGTGAAAACGCCTAAAACCATCTTTGCCCATGCCTTACATAATCAGGGGGAATTTTTAAATTATTGAATATTTCATGTATGATCTTTTTGAGAAAAACAAATGAAAAATTTGAAGTTATTTCGTTAGGATATTTTAAGCTTAACCGTATTTTAAATTATTTCGTTAGATTATTTTAGGGTTAGCGGCATTTTAAATAATTTCTTTAGGATATTTAAGGTTAACGGTATTTTAAGTTATTTCGTTAGTGGTATTTAAAAGATGAAAGGGTTTTAAATCGTTATTGGTATTTTAGAGTCAGTGTTTGCCAAACATGAATAAAACCCTTTGAAATGACTACCGTTAACCTTAAAATATCACTAACGAAATAACTTAAAATACCTTTAACCTTAAAATATAATAACGAAATTATTTGAAACACCATTAACCCTTAAATACCCTTACGAGAATTACTTTAAAATACCGTTAAACTTAAAATACTCTAACGAAATAACTAAATTTTTTATTTCTTTCTCTCAAAAATATCATACATCAAATAACAACTTAATCCACTCGACCTAAACGCAAAAGAAAATTTTGCTAGTCTTATTTTTTTTTTGCATTATCGTAAATTACTTATTTTCACATGTTTGTTTATCCCTTTTCAGGTGTTGGAAAATCATGTTTATTACTTCAATTCACCGACAAACGTTTTCAACCTGTACATGATTTAACAATTGGTGTTGAATTTGGCGCACGTATGATAACCATCGATGGCAAACAAATCAAATTACAAATCTGGGATACCGCTGGTCAAGAGGCATTCAGATCAATAACACGTTCATATTATCGTGGTGCTGCTGGTGCATTGTTGGTATACGATATTACACGTCGTGAAACATTTAACCATTTAACAACATGGTTAGAAGATGCTAGACAACATTCAAATTCAAATATGGTTATAATGTTGATAGGAAATAAGAGGTAGGTGTAATTAAATGCCGAATGGTTATTTTCAAAATATCTCGAAAAAATTATAACTGTTTTATTAAACAGAACAGTAATTTATTGACTTTTATTTTTCAGTGATTTAGAATCACGTCGTGAAGTTAAAAAAGAAGAAGGCGAAGCTTTTGCCAGAGAACATGGTTTAGTATTCATGGAGACATCAGCCCGTACAGCAGCTAATGTTGAAGAAGCTTTTATTAATACAGCCAAAGAAATTTATGAAAAGATACAAGAAGGTGTTTTTGATATCAATAATGAGGTAAGTTTCAATTTTTTTAAACTTTAACAATTTTTTACAATTAAAACATAATTTGGAAATTGTACTGAAAAAGTTCATTTTCTTTACTTAAAAAATAAATCATTTAACAAAATATAGCAAAAATTTAAAAACCGCCGGGCAGTATTCGAGATTTTTAGATTACCATTAAAAAACTTGGTATTAAGCAGTTCTGGCTCAATAACGAGCAGACCTTACAAAAAAAATCAATCATCTGTAATAATTAGAGATGTGCGATTAATCAAACAGTATCATTAATCAGAACTTTGATTAATAAATTAATTGAAAATTTGATTTATCAGAATTATGATTAATCGATTAACTTAAATTTTGATTCATCAAAACTTGAATAAATTTAAATAATATTTAAATAAATATTAATAATGTTTAAAAATAAAAAAATACGCCAATTTTATCTTTGTTTTGTGATGATTCTTTATTAAGATCTAAATAAAGAAAATCAGGCAGATTGTGTTTGCTCATTGATCAGACTTGACCAATGTCTATTCTTAAATTTCATGTTTCTATAATGAACTGGTGTTAAAAGGCGTCTTCAACGAAGAAAAATATTCCATTATTCATAAATTTGATTAATCAAAACAATGATTAATCATTATTTTGAATAATCGAAATAACTGATTAATCGATTAATCATATTTTTGATTATTCCAAATTGTTGAATAATCGACTAATTAATTAGTATTTTGATTAAACAGAAAGTTTGAATAATCGATTAATCGCACATCCCTAGTAATAATTAAATTTCTAAAAAAGAATCAATAATATTTGTTTTTGATTCGCGAATAGGGTTTGGGGTTCGGTTAATATATTTTTCCCGGGAAAACGGGAAATTTTAAAAATATTAAATTTTTTAAATTGTTTTTGTTTCGAATAGGATTTTTTAATTTTAGTCATAAAAAACATTTTAAATACCAAAACAAAAATGTCATTGTTAAAATCTTTTAAAAGGGAATACATTTATTTGACACACAAATAAAATCTTTGCCAATTAATTAGGAGCATTTCAACTAATAAAGATTTTTCGCATAACTTATTCAAAATTTAAGTAGTAATACCTAAAAACTTGGTAAAATGTTTAAAAGAAATATGAAAAAAAGCTTTGTTTCTTACAAATAATCGCCCTTACTATCTAAATTTTTCAAATGTATAATTTAGGTAAAGTCGACTTTAGTTAAAATATTGGGTGGCAGTATACCTTGACTTGGTTTATTTTTGGAGCATTCTGATTGGTTAATTTATTTTCAACCAATCAAAATATTTGAAAATATAAATATTTTTGTAAGGTTTTCATACACAAAATGAACCAAACCGTTTGATTAAAAATAAAGTCGACTTTAAATTTAAAATACTCCTTTATATTAAGGGTCAATAATTTTATAAGTAACGTTTTCATTAATAAATGTGAAAAGAAAATACTAATGGCTAACGGTGGTATCTAAATTTGGTTATCCGACATCTAAATTTGGTTCACAAAAAAAAAAAAAAAAAAAAAATTGATGGTCATGCAACTTCTCTTGAAGAAAACAAAAACAAGAATAACGTTTCAGCTAAAATTAGCAAAGTACCCGAGGAAAAAAGTGTAAGCTGAATAGGCATTAAAGGTTTTATGGTAGGCAAACATTTCCTGAAATGGTATCCAAATTAGCCGCAGTCAATCCGCACCATAACTAGGTCTACGTTTATTCGAGAAAGTTTTTATAATAAAAACCTGGCATTGCAAAAAAATGAAACCGATGTAAAGAACATTATATTAAATTACTAAAATCATGTAAAAGTTATCACGATAAAAGAAATACCGAGCAATATTTCTAACAATAGGAGATTTACTATAATCTTAGATGAATGGACAAGAATATCACAAAAGAGATATTTGAACATATTTATAAACGGAAATAATTCATTTTATAACCTGGGGTTGGTTTATATATCAGGAAGGTGTAATGCTGATGAAATAAGAAGAATTGTAGAAATAAGAATAGAAGAGTTTTATTTGTCTTTGGAAAATAACATTGTGGCCACCATATCTAATGGGCCAAGTGTGATGAAACGGTTTGTTTCCGACAGTCCAGTAGTAGGTGCTTTCTGCTGGAATCATGCAATTCATTTAGAAGTGCTGCGAGTAATTTATGTGAAATCAAATGTCCAACATTCTGATATTTTTTACTTTGAATTCTCACTACAAAGACTGCATTTGTACTGAAATTGTGTTTTTTTTTAACAAAATTTACTTATATAGGTGGTTTTCATTAACAATTTTGTTGAAAAATATTTCCCGGAAATCCCGGGAATCAAATTTTTTCATTCCTGTTTCCCGGGAAATAAAAAAGTCCGGGAAATCCCAAACCCTATTCGCGAATTATGTCTGAATTTTTTTGATTTTCGCGAATTATTTTATTTTTTGATTCGCGAACTAAAATTGTATTTTTATGATTCTCGAGTCAATTTTAGTCATTATATCTGTAAGAAATAAACTTTCATTGAATAAATTGAATTATCAATAATTTTATATACAAAATTAAATTTACTGCTAATAAATCAATGTTTTAAATTGTAATGGAGTCTTTTAAAGGAATTAAAAAATTGACATCATTTTTACATTAATGTAAGAAACAATCGGATTCCAATATAGTGTACACCTTAAACTCAAAAATAGCTTTTTATTTGCAATACTATGTTTTAATGTCCAATCCTTAATTAAAAATTTTTTTTTATAGATTTTTGAATATTGTTTTGTGCTTACAAAAATTAATTGAGCAGCTAGTTAACCGGTTAAAAATTTAAAACCTTTTAATTTTAATTTAATTTTAATTTTTATTTACAATTTCAAACCAAGCCCATAGGGCCAAATATGGCTCACAATACAACTCACTAAAAAATACTACTAAATAAAGTATATATAATTAACAACAAAGTAACAATAATTAATTTACAAAAAATAAAAATAAAAAAAATAAAAATAAAATAGAAATGTGTATAGAATTCTTTCACTTTATATTTACTTCTCCCTAATATGATTCCCTGTATAATATTGCGTTCAAATATATAAGATATAAATTAACAAATGCAACAATTAAACGTTATATAATTATTAAATTAATTTAAAGATTGTTACAGTAGGCATATTCTTTTAGTTTGGCTTTAAATACATTGACCGAAAAGTCAAAACTTCTAAGTAATAAGGGTAAAGAATTCCAAATTTTAGCTACCCTGTACTGAAATGATCGCTGAAGGATCGATGTGTTATAAAGAGGATAATTTAATTAAGGGTTCCTTAAGGAACCTGAAAGTATAAAAAGTTCTAGTAAATATTCCGGACATTTGGCCCTGAAAACTTTATAAAAATGTATTAACAACCGCGCGTGTATAAAACTTTTAAAATTGCTTCCTAGAAAGTCTACTACATAATCAGAAACGTGGTCACGGTATCTAAGGTTGTAAATAAATCGAATAATTCGATTGAAAAGAAGGTTGTATCTACGCATTACACGACCCTTGACGCCTGTAAACACTTCAGCACAATACAACATATTTGACATCAGCAATGCGTGTGCAATACGCTTTTTAATATAAACAGGTAGATAAAGATTCAATGAATATAATCGGCGTAATGTAAAGTTAATAGTAGAACACAACCAATTTATATGTTATAGTTTTCAAAACTATGTTTTCACCTGATTATAATGGTGTCTTTTATGTTCGAATAAGTTTCTAGAATTATATAAGGATTCACAAAATTATTAACAGCGCTAAATATGTTCGAATAACAAAATTTGAAATATGCTTTTGTTTGTTTTTGGTCTTTTGTTATTATTTTTTGTATAATATATATGTATATTATAATATGAGGCTACTCATATTAGTTATAGAGATAATACATCAGAACTTACACTACTGACCGGAAGGGAGGCAAAATTTTAATATTACCTGAGAAACTAGTATCAGTTTAGTACTAGCTGAGCTTATATTTGAAAGCACAAAAATTGTTGAAAACAGCGCAAAATGAAAAACAAGCAATAATTATGTTCGAATAATAAAATTTTAGATATGCTGTAGTTTTTTTAGATTTTTGTTTGTTTTTATTTAAATTTGAAGTTTCCGTTTTCTGAACAAAATACCACCTACCCAGCAAAATATTGGTAATGACACGTCATTGCTGTCTGCATTACCAATAATGATATATCATTACCTTTTGCATTATTTTGTAATATAAAAGAATGACTTCCTAATAACGGCCTATTGTAGTCATTGCTTTTAAATATAAAATAATGACTTACTCGGAATAGTTTAAATAAGTACTTTTTACAAAGTTAAATTTTATACATTTATATTTATTACATGTAAATATGTTTTGTGTTAAAATTTTTAAGCAGTCGGGTAACCACTTATAATTCAACTTTTTGTAAGCATGTTTGTAACCACTTATTATTCAGAATCTCATAGCTACTTACTTCTCATTTTGTCGTAAGCGAGCGGGTAAGCGTGACTACTTATAAAAACGACCACGCCAAACAAAAATAATGAGTTTAGACGCCAAAAAATAAGTTGTGCGGAGCTATGAATTTCTATTATATAACCACTTATTTGGTAATGAAAGATTTTGCTGGGTAGTGATAACTATTGGATTATTACCTGACATTAATCAACAATATTTTGTATTAAAGTTGCAAAACTATTGGATATGTTCTGAAGTATTTGTAAAACAAATAGAAATTTTAAGCAAACCCAGCAAGCATGGCAATACGAAGATTCCCCGATCATATCGCCTGGAAGAAAACATTTATTGCCGGCAATAATTATTTACGTATTGCGACAGTTTATTCAGTCGGGAACGATTGTTACCCGAAAGAGACACTTCCAGGCAATACGAAAGTAGTTCGTCTAAAAGATAATTCCGCGACATACTTACGCCGGGAATATAAATCCGCCATAATTTTATGTCATTTATTGCCGCCAAATTATCATTTGGAAGAAATAAAGAATATATTGCCTAAATATCACCCACCATCACAAAAGAGATACAAATTAGATTTTTTAATGTTTTTTATTTAAATTTGACATTTGTCTTACATTTTATAACAATACAAAGTTTCGTCTGATAACGATTTGATTTCTTTTGTGTTCTGGTCCTTAATTTTTTGCACTAAATAAAATTTTTAAAACGCTGTAAACCAAAATTGATATTCGTTCCATCATTGCACTTTTACAGCGAAATTCTTTCAATAAAACCCGTTTCGTATAGTGTTGTGAAGTAAACATATTACAAAAGACGTTTTGTAATATGTTTACTTCAGTCTTTAAATTCAAAAAAGATACGATATTGAATTAAATAAGAGTTTTTGGTATGCCAGTTAAACTTGGTTTAGTTAAACCGAAAACGAATTATATCAGCCATTTCAATTTTATTAGCAAAAATTTGCCTGAACAACTTTTTCTCGTTTAGAATTTCGGTCTTCATTGAAAGAAAATAAAATAGATCACATTTTAGGAGCAGTATTCCAGTTATAAACTAAGTTTAAAGATAATCTATACATCCTAAAAACTAGGCCTAAAAGTTATATGTAACCTACTCTGATTAAATTTTTTAAAAACATTACTGAAGGAATTTTCAAAATATTAAAGCGTACTAGAAAACTATTTTTTTCATATATTTTTTTTTCATTTTAACAAATAAAGGAAAGAAAAGCATTGACATTTTACAACTCTACAGTAATAAGGCCAATATTATAAATAATAATAAAGTACGTGAATAAAATTAATTTCCTTTTTTAGAGATAAAAAATGGAATCTCGAATAAATTCGTAATTTACAATGTATTTACAAAGAAAAAAATAATATTTTATATACATTTTTGAAAGTTGTTTTAAAGCACATACATTCGAAACAGAAAAAGAGCACTTATCGCTCCATTGTAACCAGTTTAAAAGTTGTTTGTTTTGAATGACTTACACATATTTTTGCTGGGTACACTCATTAGTGCTCTTATTTACCCAATTTTCGAGTACGGGAACGCTTTTGGGTAAATTTCGGTAAGTTTGTGTACCCGCGGTAACATATGGGAACGCACTTAATGTGTTAATCTCTTTGGAAAGGTGATAGAGAAGAGATGCAATTTCGTGAAATATGAAGAGCACATATTATACCCAGAAGTGTTACCAATGACAGTACCAAATAAGTATTTTCGAACCGTATGGTTTTGTTTACATGGAAGTAATGTCAAGAGGTAGATTGCAATATAAAATCCCCATACATTTTGTACTGCGTATTTTTTGTATATATCTGTCTCTTTTTAGACTTTTGTGCTTTATCTTTTGCAAATTTAAACCTTTTAAATTTACAAAATTTTAGTTATATTTAAGCCAACTTTTAGTTAATGAAAATAACAAATTGTACTGTAAAATCTGCAGAAAATTTTGCTAAATATTAGTAGACTAAAAATAGCAAAAATAAACTGTTATATCTACAAAATTTTTGCTATTTTTAAGCTAAATTTAGTTGAATGCAAATAGCAAATAGTCTATACTGGTAAAATCAGCAGAAATATTTGCTAAAAAAAATTTAAAACAGCTGTTTTCAAAAGGCTCGATTTTTATTTGCATTAAAAAAAAATCGACAAAAAACTTCGAAAATTAATTTTTTTTTGATTTTTTAGGCTACTAATTATTTAGCAAAATTTTTTGCTGATTTTAGCAGGTTAATTTGCTATTTTCCATTTACAAAAATTTAACTTAAATATAACTAAAATTCTGTACATTTAACAGTTTTATTTTTGCTGTTCCTATATTACTAATATATAGCAAATATAATCTGATAATTTTGCAGTTTTTTTCTGCAGCAACATTTTTAAATAATTTTTAGCAGTTTTAACTAAATTCTTTACGGACTTTTTTCTATTAGTGTGGAGTTACGTGCTATAGGTTGCGTACACAGAAGCAGGACGCTGCGATATGAATGAGGGATAGAAATCTCATATTAATATCAACATTTATATTGCAGTCGCTAGGGATCGAACCCGTTACCTTATATGTAACAGTCCAACGCGCTAACTATTACACCACAACATCATCGAAAAATCAAAAAAACGAAAAATTATATATTCGAAAATGTGCCTATTTAAATTCAATTTCCTCGAAATGGTATTAAAAAAAATTACTTTGTCACAAAATAAAAAAATTTTTAAAAAGATTTAATTACTTGCAGTTAATTTCAAATTTACTTTTATCGGAAGAAATTTATTCTTTATTTTTTCTTTTCTTTTCAGGCCAACGGTATTAAAATTGGTCAACAACATTCCCCGACAAATCCTTCACTTCCCGGTTCTGGTAATCAAGCTGGGTCAGCAAGTAGCGGTTGTTGTTAAAAGTTGCTCGTCTCTATCCACACAACAAAAAAAAAACAACATTTTAATAATACCGACATCAAAGAGTGAAAACACTCTTATTTTTTTATTTTACACCTACATGATGAATAAAACTATAAACAACACAAAAAAGCGAAATAAAATTATTTAAAATAAAATTCTTCTCCTTTTTACTATTTAGAAACTATAAAAACATAAAAATCTTTAAAATCCAAACAATTCTATCTATTGATAACCAAAAAAGTCTTAAAAAGGTGAAATTTATTACAATATATTTCACTAAAACTACACACAACAACACAATTATTACAACCTAAAAAATAAAAACAAATATTTATAAATTAAACTAAAATATGAAAAAAATATTGTGGAAAAAATTTAATTATAATATAAATATTTAAATTTCTTAATAAAGAAAAAAAATTAAAGAAAAAACAAAATAATTGGCTTTTTGTAAAACTTAAATCAAAGAGTTCTTCCTAATTTTTTTTTTTTTTTATTTTTTTTTATTTTTATTTTTATTTTTTTTTTTTGGAAAAATTAAAGTATTCAAACATTTTTCTTTCTTATTTTTGTTAAAATATTTTTGGAAATCATAATTTATCATTCTATTTAGAGATTATTTGTGATCATTTAAATTTTTGAATAGTTTTAGAACAAATCGGTTAAGGCTTTCGTGTTTTTACTTTAAGTTTTGTCCTTTCTTTTTTCTTTAAAAAAAACTTTATTTACTTTAAAGAACAACCAAAACAAACTATATTGTGTGTGTTTTATATATAATTATTAAAAAAAAACAAAATATTAAAAATAGTAAGTCTAAACTTGTACACATTAAAAAATATTAATAAAATTTTTTGAAAAATAAAACAAAAGTGTTGTATTCAAATATTTGTGCATAATTAATAAATATTGTCCGAGGAAATGCATAACAACTAACATTTTCAGTTCTTTTACGGCAAAAGCAAAAATCGTCGATAGACATTTTAATGAATTCATGAATAAAATTGCTATCAATTATTTTTTTTATTTTAGATGGATGTAGTTCAACACAGTGCGGAAAATTAAAAAAATTTTACATACCTTCATACATAATTTTATATTTAGTTTAAAATTTTGTGTAGGCATGTGTGTAATTTACCCAAATGAATCATTTCCCCTGATTATGTAAGGCGTAGGGGTAGACGTTTTTAGGCGTTTTTACAGTAAAATCGTTATACCGACTATTTTTGGAACATTTATATTTTAGCAAAATTGTATTATATTCGATAATACAATTTTAGTTTTAGTTAATATTGATTTTGAAAAATTCAATTTGTGTGGAGGCGTTTTTAGAAAATACGCCATCGCCTTACATAATAAGGGGGGGGGGGGATCGTTATCAATAAAATTGGGTTTGAAAAATTTTCTTTGTTACATTGTCTCCATTTCACCTGACGATATGTAGTTTTAATAATGAACCGTTAATTTTTTTTTGCATTTAACGTATCCTTTCCACTTCCAATTATCATTCTTTTTCTTTCCTTGTAGTTAATTTTCTTCTGTTAAAAATTGGTATCACACTCACCAACATTCGAACCAGAAGCCTTGTGTTTGGCTTATCACCTTACCCGTTCACCTAAACCATAATAATTGAAATAGTTTTATAAAGTTTCCTATATTCCATTTTTCAGATTCAAAACTTTAACCTATAATCAAATTTAAATTATATTAATTTTAGTGTAAAGTGTTTGTAATCGTCGCATAGGACAATCGTAATATTAGAATTACTAAAGAATTTTCTAAATACGCTCATTAGTGTGTCGATGCTGGACCAGGCTAGGGATTCTATAAAAAATTTACCATTACCGTCCACTTTTCGATGTTAAATTTCTAACGTTTAAATATAAATTTAAATATATGATATAACATTGTTATCTTTAACCGAATTTGTTACAATATTTTAAAAATTGTATGCAACGACAATCGTCTTATAGAATATGGGGACAGATTTAGTCGAATTTAATAGCCTTATTCCAGGGAATTTCAATAGCAAAAACGGTGGCATCATAATTCCTTGAAAAAGCGATATTGTTAGGAAAGGTACCTGTAAAACATTCTTCTAAATTTTTGAATGTTAACTATATTATTAACTATTTTTAATCAACTAACATTTAGCAGAAAGCATGTGCTAATTTCAACTTAGTAATTTTCATTTCCATTAAACGACATTTCTTCTAAATTATTGTATTTTAACTAATTTTTTAGCTAAAATTTAGCCCACCTAAATTTAGCAGGCCATGGTTTTCTTCTGTTGGCACAAATACAGGTACAATTTTCTGTTATTTTAGCATAATTTTCAACTAGTTTTACGTGCTTTTTTGTGAGTGTATATAAATTTGGTCGTAATCCTACCTTAGAAAAAAGTTACCTAAGTTTATTGTATATTATACAACTACAAAAGTTCTGCGATAATTTATACAAACAACTTAGGTAAACAGTTAATAAAAAATAATATAACATTAATATTTTGTTAACTTTTCTTTCATGGCTTGGTTTTTCTTCAAGTTTCGAAGTATTTTATTAACTCGAACAATTTCATTTTGTTCGTTTTATACATTTGTATGTATTAAATGCCAAACCCATTAAATAAAAAGGTAAATATTATTTTTTAAGAAATATACTTATTTATTATTTTCAACAAAAAACAGAATAAAGTTAGTCTCTTATAATCTGGAAAAGTTTCAAAAAGTCCTTAGAATCACAGAATTGGTGAGTTTTTCTTTAGCAAGACATCCTCAAAATCAAAAAATTTTTCTATAGGAAAAAGTCTTAATCTGAAGGAAAAAAGAAAGAAAAAGTCGTCACAATCTGAGTTTCTATAGAAAAAAATTTGTCAGAATTTTAGTGTTTTGATATAGGAAAAAGCCCTCAGAAATTGAGTATTTTTGATGGCGAAAAGTCCTCAGATTCTGAGGTCTTCATCGTATAGAAAAACCTTAGATTCCGGGGATTTTACATTTTTACACAGAAAAACTCAAACTCTGTGGACTTTTTCCCATCGAAAAACCCTCAGATTCTGATGACTTTCCTATAAAAAGCCCTCGGTCTCTCAGGTCTTTTTCCTACAGTAACAAAATTAAATTCCAAGGACTTTTTTTCTATAGAAAAACTCTCAGATTCTTAGGAATATTTTCTATAGAAAAGCTCTTAGATTCTGAGGACTTTTTCCTATAGAAATACCCTCAACTTCTGAGAATTTTTTCCTTTAGAAAAAACTTCAGATTCTGAGGACCTTTCTCTACAGAAAAACCATTAGATTCTCAGGACTTTTGCCTAAAGAAAAATCTACAGATTCAAAAGACTTCTATAGAAAACCCCTCAGAATTTGAGTACTTTTTCCTATAGAAAAAACCCTCAGAATTTACGGAAAACTTTAAAATTTTCCTATAGAAGAACTCTCCGATTCTGAGCAAAATTTCCTACAGAGAAATTCTCAGATTCTGAAGAAATTTTTTTATAGAAAAACTCAGATTCTGAAGAAATTTTCCTATAGTAAAACTCTTCTATTCTGAGAAAATTTTTCTACAGAGAAACTCACATTCTGAAAAAAATTTCTATAGAAAAACTCAGATAATTTTCCTGTAGAAAAACCTTAAGATTCTGAAGATATTTTCTTTAGAACAACCCTCTGATTCTAAGGACTTTTTTTTATAGAAAACCCCTCAGATTCTGAAGACTTTTTCCTATAGAAAAATATTCTGAGGACTTTTTCATGTCGATTCTCAGAAAATTACACCTTAAATAGTATGATGTTGTCATTAGGGATACCGATCCCAAAAATCCCGGATTTACAAATCCCGAAATCCCGGGATTGGTCTTGAAAAAATCCCGGGATTTCCGATTTCATTATTTGGTATATTTTATCTCTTTTTTTTTATTTGTTTTTATTGTTATATTCGACCTAAATCACATAAATCTAATATCTTATTAAGTAAATATTTGGCCTTTTTTTTAATCACCGGATTTATTTTATTTTTGGATTTATTTTATTTTGTTAAAAAATCCACATTTTCTTTTTAAATTTAAAACATTCTATATTTTTATTCAAACCTTACACTTATTCGCTAATATAATGTGAAAGAAAAAATTAAAATTTAGCGAAAATACAATTTCTAGAATTAAATTAAGCTAAATCCAAAACGGATTTATTTATTTTATAAATCATTTTGGATTTAGCTTAATTCAATTCCTATATTTACATTTTTACAAAATTTAATGATTTTCTTTCACATTAATATAACGAATAAGTGTTAGATTTTTATAAAAATATTCAATTTTGAAAACTAAAAACCAAAATGTGGATTTTTTAACAAAATAAAATAAATCCGAAAATAAATCCAGTGATTAAAAAAAACGGCCATTATTAAAGAACTAATTTTTGACATTCATAAATAATAGATTAAAATAGATTACAGATTAAATAAATCTGAATAAAAACCTTAATAATTTAAAAACTTTTATTCAGCTGTGAAACTTGTGAAAATCGTAATTCAGCTTTTTGCAATCTTTTAATGTTTTGGTTAAAAAGTTTCTTCAGAGGTAAATTGCAATTTGCTTAACCCTTTCACGACCGAACATAAACTGCTGGAAAATTTGTATTTTTTTTTTGCGGATTCGTGATAATCGACCCAACATTTCTAAACAAAAGTGTCGTCAAAAATATTTTTTTTCAACTCCATCGAAAAAATCCATGGGACATATATATCCCATTGGTCGTCAACGGTAAAAATTTGTGAACAACTAACTTACTCTGCTCGTAGCGAGTATAGTGTATAGTGTAGTTTTTGCAGAAATAGTTGCATTTTTGGTTTTGTTGTTGTAAATTTTTACACAGAGTGTCGATTATTACTTTTTTTGTTTTTCTTATCATGCGAAGTAGTTTGCATATCGCGTTTTGTGCTTAAAGTTGAGTGTTCTAACGTTTTTTCAAAATAATTTTGATCATTTGGAAAAATCGATTAGCAAGAGAAAGAAGAAACCACGTTTAATAAAACTGCGTAGGGTAGAGGGGGGATCCTTCCCCACTCTTTTCAAAGCACTGTCATTTCTTAACCCCTAATTATTTTTCAAAAATTACTTTCAAATTGAAGATCGGGTTTAATTTCTATGATTTTTATTCTAATTATTTGCATATTTTCTATTACTTTTTTATGATTTCCAAAGTAACCCAAATCGGTGTAACTGCCCCAATATTCGCCAAAAGAGCTAGATACAATTTCAACAAAAAAATATGGACAATACGGCAAAGTCAATGTTTTAATAACTGAAATAAATAATTTAGAATAAGTTCTTTAAGGTATATGATTCTTTTTAATCAATAAATCTCCACTAGATTAAAAAAAAAATAATTTAAAACTATAATATAATGATTCTTGAAAATTTAAAAAAACTGAATAATTAATATAAATTTAAGAATGAACACGATTGTACTAATTTACTATTGAACATATTTTAAACAAATAGAAGTCTTATAGAGCATTTTAGGCAGGGAAGCACCAACTGTTCGTAGCTCCAGGGGCCATCTGGTGATTGTGCCCCAGAGGCAGGCACTAACATAAAATTAATATTTTTTCACACTTTTTAAGCATTTATTAAAACCAAATTATTATTTTATGAAAGCTTAGGATCATAGGTCTAACATAATGAAAAATCATTTTTTCATCACACGATTTGAGGAAGTTATTGCAAAATGTAGTTGCTTTGAATTATTTTTTTGGCACCCCAAAAAACACAAAAACACGTCTGTCTGCGACCACATGTGATATAAATTCGTCAAGGAAAGGCAATTGAAAAATGCACAAAATATATTTTTTCCAATTTTTTTATCTCCCTTAACATCGGAGAAAAATGGGATTAGTGTATGTGCCCCACTGGCGAAGGATCCCCCCTCTACCCTAGTTTTTCATGATCACCTCAGTAGTCCTTATAAAATTACTTTAAATTGTCAATGCATGGTTTTTGGCAATCCCTTTTTTAAGGATATTTTATACATTCCATGTAGGGAATGCAAAATCCCGCACTTTTTAAATTCCCGAGAAAGCGGGAAATTTATTTTGAAATCCCAGGATCCCGGGATCCCGCTAGAGAAGTAAATAACACTTTTTTTATAATAATTTTAAAACTTCCAAAAAGAAAATGTAATATTTTCATTGTAATGAAAAGCTCAGGCCGTGGATAGTTTTTCTTGAAATTTCAAATGGTTTTTTCAATGGGAAAGAATTATTTTTTTTTATAATTGCAATTATAAAAATCCAATTATACATTTTTTAAAACTTGTATAAAGAAAAACAGATTTTAGACTAAAAAAGTTGTCCGCAAAAAATAAATTAATTGTAGAAATCAATTTTAGCAAATTAAAAAAATTTTTAAAACTCTCTAGATCAACGGTTCCCAAATGGGGGGCGCGCTCCCAGGGGTACGTAGCAGAATTCCAGGGAGTTCCGACAAAAAACATAAAACAAGTTATTAAAAAGAAACAATTTTTTTTATAATTTTTTAATTATTTAACAAATGCTTAAAATTTGCCCCTACGTTCGGCAAAAAAAATAAGAAATTTTTTTTTGAAACCTCCTTGCAAAAATACTTCATATTGGAGGGTGTACGGCGCACTTTTTTTTTGCCTGTAAGGTGGTACGCTCTAATGTACAGTATACGTCATCATATATCTGGCCCATTCAAAGTAGTAAGTACATTGAAGACAGCCACAACATATTATACACAGATAGGAATCAGCTGATTTGGGCAATATGGCCGACAGAAAATGGGCAAAATAAAATGCAAACATTTAACAAAACCACATAAGATAAAGCATAAAAGTCTAAAAAGAGACAGATATATACCAAAAATGCGCAATACAAAATGAATGGAGATGTTATATTGTTATCTCCCTCTTGACATGACTTCAATGTAAACAAAACCATACGGTTCGAGAATACTTTTTTGACACCTGCCATTGGTAACACATCTGTGTATTAATCTGTGGTAGCCACTATGCGAACGCATCAACACAGCTGGTTAATTTAAAATAGTGATGCCAGCCAAAAATAATGTTGTATTTGTTCTCAATAATATACGTTTTCTAAAAATAAAAATTACATATTTAATTAACACTATAAATACAATTTAATTATTTACTTAAATTTCAAACATAATTTAAATTTCGCAAATTTATTTACATGCAAATATATATTTAATAAAACAGCAAGTCTGACAACACTGGCGTTTCTTAGAAATATATACAAAAACAAATACTATGTAAATTTCACCACATCAGACGAGTCTAGATGTAATTTGCGTATTTAAGTGTAAAATCGTTTTTTGTAATTTTTGTAAACAATTTTTTTAACAACGCATCTATTTTTCTTAAGTTTTCCAAAAAGTATAAACGAAATGAATTCTACCATCTGGGTACTGGTGGCTGTAAAAATATTTGTTGTATTTTGGTTGATTTATTATATATTTGAAAGACGCAAAAGAAAGAACTCCCAACAAAGTCTTTCTGTTACCGAGCAGGGTGAGAGTGGATGTGGTTGAATTATAAGAAAACAAATAATTTTTAATAATTTAAAATATATTAGGAATGGCAACATCATATGCTGGCGCTCCTGTTACACAAAATCCAAAAGTTTATAATGAATATAATCAGCAACAGTTGTATGCAGCATCTACAAATGTGATGCCACCAAAGTGAGTCCGTCTTCTTGTTAATTTTTTGTCAATATTTATGATTTTTGATTATTTTCTTTTCTCAGTTCACAATCAACTGCACATCCAAATGAATATCCCAATATAATGACGACAAAATCTTAATAAAAAATCAAAATCTTGTTATTGCACAAGTCAATTTTAAAAATTGTGAATAAAAAATGAACTGATTTTGTAATGCGAATCTCTATATTAACTATATTGTATTGGAATAATTTATCTTGTTTTTTATAAGTATTATTGTCTTTCCTTTAAATAAAATAATCACTATTTTATAAAAAAAAAGAGGATTAGTTATTTGTTTGGCAACAATTTTTATTGCAAATTAAAAAAGAAAATTTCAAAAATTTATTGTTAGTACTTTTCGTTTTTAACAAATTACTTTTTTCTACGATCTGTTCTTTACAAGCCCATACATATAATTTTTGACTTGTTTCGTTTTTTAAAAATTCCTAAAATTCAACAAAATTTCTTTCCTTTCTTTTGTTCTTGTAAAGTTTTGCCTTTTGCAAATCCAATTATGATGAACAACTAGCTGCTCACACTGCGTATGAGTAATGTTATTTTCTATATTTGTATTAATAACACTCATACGCAACCTGCGCTGTTGGAAATACAATAAAAATAGTACACTTAAGTGTAATTAATGTAATAATTAAAAGGCAATCCCTATGTGCAGTTACTGCAAAAAGTGAGGGCTTATCCCAATTTTTAATTTTCAATTGATCTTAATTAAGGAAAATTTTTAGTTTTTTAAAAATAAAATTACAAGGTTTTATTTCCACCAACAATGGAATTTGTAAATCCAAAAAAAAAAAAAAATGTTATTTTTTGTAACTTTGAATTTTTATTTTTAAACGATTTTTATATAAAAAAATAACAATTTACCAACATTTTAAACAAAAAAAATGTTGGTAAATTTGTAAATTGGTAAATTTCGCCAAAAAAAATTTAAAATGCAAAAATTTTTTACAACTTTTTTCGCAAAAGTTTGAACAAAATAACTGTGTTTGCTGTTGAGGAAACACAAAAACACCTGCTTTTTAACTCCAAAATGAATATTCCGTATTAAGGGAATCGGACAATTTTTGGGTCATATTAACCCGACTACTTGCCAATTTTTATTAAAAATGTTTGCTTTTCAATAATAAATAGCTGAGTTTTACTCTTTCCTATCAATGTTAAGTATTAAAGACAAATCTACGTAAAACCAGGCTCTATGAAAGTCGCTCAACTACGGTTAACCGCTCTCTCATTGGCTCTGTTTGACATTTCAAGAAGTTAAATTGCAGTTAATGGGTATTGTATTTTTTTCATATTTTTTATATTTATTGAACCATTTTTTAATATTTATTAAAATTTTACCATAAACATTGTCCTATCACCCTCTATTGGAACTTCTTGAAATGTCGGACAGAGCCAGTCAACCGAGAATGAGATGAATGTATACTCTTGAGATTCTATTTTAAAGAGCTAGTGTTTATAATATTGTATTATGTCGCCAAACTTGCTAAGAAGTAATACGAAGAAGTTAGTTTAGGTGTGGATATATAAAACCGTATGCAGAAAAGTTTGTCGGTAGAATATACCGAAAATGACAGTTAACACAAAGGTATTTGCTGTGTAAAAAGGCGACAATATAACTAACAATTTCGTAACATTAGCTCATCAACGAAATTCTAACAATGCTATTTTTATCCTCTGTTATTACTGTTTTTGCTTTGAATTTTATTTCTTAAAGTATCGCAGCTGGTTCTAATTCAACTCTGACCGAAACCACATGAAGCACAACACACCCAAACAAAAAAAGTGTATAATCAACTAATTTTAACGCGGAAATTGCATAAGTTTATTATTTATTATACAACTACAAAAGTTTAACGATATTATATAAAACCCTTCGGTAAATAAATATCAAAAAAATATAATGACATTTATACTTAAAAACTTAGGCAAATTAACATTTTTTCTTTTGATAAAAAAAAAAAAAATTTTTGTTGTACTTTTTGTTTTAACTATTAAGAAAAATTGATAATTTTATTTTTATTTTATTTATAGTTTTCACATATTTTGCTTTTACTTAATTCCAACACAGCTGGCAAATTTTTGTCCATTTTGTAGCATCCTATTAGCGTATAAGTGGTTGTCCTTTCCATTCAATAACAGTTTGTATGCAAATGTGAATCTATATATGAATATGAATCTATATAATCAATAAAAAGGTCGAAAAAACAATTTTTATTTTTTGAATAAAAATTAAGAACCAACATTTTGGCAAACTATTTGTTAAAAAAAATATGGGAATTATAAGTTCTCCAAACAAAACTCTGATTACATAAAAAACACTAATGCTGTAAAATTATTGAGTACTGAGTACTCAATTCCGACTGTTTTTTAGGGTACTCAATGCTGAAAAGTAACTACTCAATACTTTTAGGATTGTATTTTTCCACACAAATACGTAATTTTGCCACTAAAATTACACAGAAAGATATAACACTGTTTTTTATTTTAAAAAAACTAAATGGATTTCTATGAAGGAAAAAAGTATTGAGTAGTATCGAGTACTCAATTGAAAAGTATCGAGTAGTCAAAAGTAACCATGTTTTACAATGGTAACTACGAAGTTATATTTTGCTGTGTTGTACACTTTCTTCTGAAGATTACCTAAGTTTATTGTATGGAATAAAAAACTTATGAATAGATATAGCACATAATTGAATTTTATAATGCACAAGAGAACTTTGTGTCTACTTAGTGAACTATGTTGGTTTCACTAATAATATGAATTTATAATTTTAACAACGGCATTGAGAACTTTTACTTGACTTTTATAAACCCGGAGAACTCTATATAAAAAAAACAATTAAAAAGTTGACTTCGATATTTTTACACTTGGTTTTTCTTTGTGTGCACGCTGTTCCTGTATTTCCCGCATCGAAAAAGTTTTCGTAAAAATCATATAGAAACACCACTACTTTATTTAAAATAGGGTGAGTCGCAAACAATAACATACATATATTTAAAACAACTAAGCCAATAATGCACTGCATGCAACGTATTCCTCTATTTAATTACGAATTTTAAAAAACAATGTATCCACAGTTATAAAATTTACAAAACCTAAAAGATTAAAACCTAAAAGACCATTAAAATTCTAGCCAACTTTATTGCCACGTAACTCACCCTGTATAAAGCAGGGTGACCATGCATTTCTCGATGCGTAAATTTCTCGCATTAGATACAGGAACGTGGTGCAGATTTATAAACGATAACGAACCGTTGCATATTATAATTATCTTTAGCCTACAACATAAATCCATGTTTTTAGTAAACAATTATGTATGGCGTTGTCTTTTCTGACAAAAATTTTGATTATTTTTTGCACTTTGCTGTTGAATTTTTTTTTATAAAATTTTATTTAGTTCTTTTAATATTTTACTCTGTTATTTAGTAGTTAATAATTTTTTTAGTCTAAAAATAAATAAGAAAATCATAATTTCTTTTTTTTTAATATAGAAGAAAATCTTTTAAATTGAAAAAAAGAATATAAAAAAATTACTTTACTTTGGCTGGAATTTGAACCTAGCCAGCCCGCGTCAAACGCAAGCATCACAACCACTACACTAAAAAAAAAAAGTTAGTATAAAAATTAGTAAAACGGTTTCCAATTTTATTATACTAGTATTATACTAATTTTTAGTATAAAGTTGTTTTTTAGTAAAATAATTTGGTATTCTCATTTTACAAATTACAGAATTTTTTACTAATTTGAGTTGCTAAATCTACAAATTTAATTTTACTAAATTTTGAAACCCGATTAGCTAAAATTAGCAAAAAAAATACTAATCTTTGTTATTTTGAAAGTTTAAATTTTTTATTTTTTTTTGAAAATATACACAACCTGATAGAAATTTTTGTTGCAATATGATTACCAGAAAGACCAAGTTGTTTTTAAGCGTTTTTTTTTTCATTTATAATAAAAATAGATTTGTTCTTAAATTTTTTTGTTGTTTTTCAATGTTTATATTTCCACGTTTTTTTTTTTTTTGCTTTTATCGAATATTTCTTTGCTATAAATACAATTAGTTTTGCAATTTTTTCAATATGTATTTTTATCATCCATATTCGTGCACTCGGTGAAAAAAAGAGTTATCATATTGATGAAACTGCTTCATAAATCGTTCATCGGCAATAAATATGACGAAGCGTTTCATAAAGCGGGTGATGTTTTTTATACGAAAATTGATGGCAAAACGTCTTTCAAATTAGTTCGTATTAACCGATAGTTCGTCTTAACCAAGTTTAGCTTAAAAGAATTTTACTGTAAATGGTACAATTGTTTTCTATTCTAAAGCTGCCTACACACGAAGGAACATTCGTCACAAAATGCACTTCGTGTATAGCGACCTATAGAAAATCAAGCATGCTGTACAGCATGCTGGACGGCTGTATGAATTTGATCATGTAGTGTCTAATTTGACAGCTTGTTAAACATGGCAGATTTGACAAACACGCTTTACAGTGTAATGGAAACATTTTTTTATAACAAAAAAGGGATAACGTTAATAAATGAACTAAAAAATGCAAAAACAGAAAAAAAAATTAAATTCAAAGAAAAAAAATTATTGACATAAGCGGCCTTTATACGATCAAGCATGCTGTCCAGCTTGTTTGACAAACAAAAAATGTTTTTTGGAATACACGGACAAGCATGCTGTAAAACTTTACTTCAAAACCACAAAATCAACACAGCGGATGATAATGACGAAATTATTTTTATTAATTTTTTTCTTGGAATTTCATTTTTGAATTTCTGTTTTTGCATTTTTTATTTTATTTATTAACGCTATCCCTTTCTTGTTACAAAATAACTTATTAAAAATCCAATGATTGATGATTTTTTTCAATAGACGGTAAGGTAAAGCTTTTTGTCAAACTTGCCGAAAAATCAAAAAATTTTGTTTTTCGTCCAACATGCTTGACAAACCGTCAAATTAGACATTACATGGTCAAATTCGTGTTATCAAAATTTTTTGATATTTTGTGTTTCCAAACTCAATTTTCCATCGTGTGTATCGATGTTACTGTTTTTGCTGTTTTAGTTCATTGAGAGCAGTCGTACTGGGAGGTGCTTTTGTAATTGCGCATTATGGCGACAATTACAAATAATGAAAACTGCATTAATTTTACAAATTAATATAAAAATTTATAGACAATTAAGAAAAAAATCCTTAAATATAAATTGTAACAAAATATTGACCAGTTTTCCTTTAAACATATATAATTCTTATAAACAACTGTAAATTGCACGCGTGCTAACCCGGTGTATTTAAATGCAATAAATTATATGATTTGAAATGTCAAAACCATTGCAGAAAAACGTCAAAATGATATCAATTGCAAAGTGGTGGGGAACACTTGGCATTTTCATGGATAAGAAATATCATAGATTTTTCTTCGAAAAATACCAAATTTTATGAAACATTAATTTTTACCGACAAATAATAAAAAACTAAACACTTTTCCATTCTTTTTTAAAAAAATTTTTGTTGTTTTTCTATTACAAAATTAAAATGAAAACTAAAAGTGACATTTGATCTCTGGCATCACTGCAAGAGCCGATTGCATGTCAGCGATA
The DNA here is from genome assembly GCA_949987735.1 of Leucophora obtusa. Taxonomy (NCBI): domain Eukaryota; kingdom Metazoa; phylum Arthropoda; class Insecta; order Diptera; family Anthomyiidae; genus Leucophora; species Leucophora obtusa. Next base: position 42,729,371 of record OX465299.1, on the reverse strand, counting down.
TATTAATTTTATTGTGCATAGACTAATAGCGTCAGAAAATTACAATTTTATTAAAATTTTTAAATTATTAAGAAAAACATTTAATTCTGTAATAAAATTAATAAGAAAAGGATACAAATTTTCTATGACTAAAAAAAATAACGAAATGAACGAAAAGAACGAATAATGGTGAACGATGTCATATCGTTCAATGAACTGAACCGTTCAAATGAACTAGTTCGTTCATGAACGACACAACTCTTAGCACGAGGTTTTTCTAACAAAAACATTCGGTAGTGTTTTAATAGTTAAAAAAACAAAGTGAATTAAAATAATAACTTGTAAAAATCAATAACAATGGTTCCTATTGGACCAGTACATGGTGGTCATCCTGGGGTACATGCTCCACAACCTATGTCCACCGCATCCAGTGATCCTAATACTCTTCAAACATCATTTTCGACCGTAACAACATCCTCATCTTCAAATAAATCGTCTTTATCCATAAAAACTAATTATACTTTAAAGTTTACTTTGGCTGGTCATACCAAGGCAGTATCAACTGTTTTCACCCAATGGGGAATGGTTGCCGAGTTCATGTGAGTACCAGAAGTGGGAAAAGAAATAATTTCGAAATTTTATGAATTGACCTGCCTCTGCCGTTCATTTCAATCGTGATGGTACGTTAATTGTCTCTTCTAGCTATGATGGCTTATGTCGTATTTGGGATATAATATAGCCAGCGGTCAGTGTTTGAAGACTAATAGATGATGACAACCCGCCTGTAAGTTTTATAAAATTCTCCCCCAATGGCAAGTATATATTGGCGGCTACTTTGGATAATACTTTGAAATTATGGGACTATTCAAAAGGAAAATGTTTAAAAACCTACACTGGACATAAAAATGAAAAATATTGTATTTTTGCAAATTTTTCAGTAACTGGAGGAAAGGTTAGTTAAAGGCAAGAATTTTTTTATCTATAAATTTGTTTTAAATGTTTGTAATATTTTTTAGTGGATTGTTTCCGGCAGTGAAGATAATATGGTTTACATCTGGAATCTACAATCGAAAGAGGTGGTCCAGAAATTACATGGTCACACCGACAGTCTGTTGTGTACTGCTTGTCATCCAACAGAGAATATATTTGCTTTGGCGGTTTTGGAAAATGACAAAACTATAAAATTATGGAAAATGACAAAACCATAGGATTATGGAAAAGCGATACATAATTTTACAATTACATATGGCTATCCCAATATTGGTACCATACGTGAATTGTTATTTAAAAAGGTTTTGCTCGTATCAATGGCAAAAAATCACCCATTATTTGTTTGGAAGATATTATTCATGAGATATTTACAGTGGGTACAAATGTTCAAGCTGTTAGTGAATTTATGTGTGCATTTTTAGTAAGTTTATTATCTTTATATTAATTTATATGTAGCAAAAATTAACTTCTATTTTGTTATCTACAGTTTTGTAGCCCACGTGAAGCTTGGAAGAATAAAGTGTCGTTATCCTTTAAGCGTGGAGGCGAATACGGCGATCGTGGTAATAGTATCAATTATTTAATAGCACGTAGTTTATAAATATATTTTTTTAAATTTTGACACTGTTACTTATAAACTAGAAAGTATTTTAGAGGCTTTGACATGTCTTTTTCATATTTATGTGGTTTTTCATTTTAAATATCCTATTGAATGTAAACATGTATGGCTCTTCAATCACATTTTTTTGGAATCAATTTTCCTAAAGACAAGTTATCAACAGCAATCCTTAGCCTGACAACTTATCTAAAAAATATAAATGAAGAGAAAAATTTATAAATTTTACTCCTATGTTAGTTAATTTGATAATTTCACATTTTAAGTGGTTTAAAACATGTTATTTTTCGCTGTTTTCGCATCAATTTATTAATTAAAGGAAATAAATAACCATTAGTTATTTAATTTGTTATTTCGTATATAATTTTTGACATTTTATCTTTCAATATCGTTAAGTTCAAGTTAAATTTAAATATGAAACCGAGTGTAATAGATAAATAATAAAATGTACCTACATTAATTTGGAATAAATGTGGGCATTTTTTTAATACTTTTATGGTGGGTCTCGTACTGTAAGTTTAACTTTAACTTAACTATAAACAAAAGAAAATTTCAAAAAAATGTACACAAAACAACAAATTTTTGGGTTAACTATTAACTAAAGTTTAAGCCTGCAGTATGAGACCCACCGTTAAAAGTGAATACTTATAAAAATTTGCATTAAATGAATGTGTGACTTTCTTTTAAATACTTATATATATTAATACTCCAAAAATTAATTTAAATGTGAATATCAATTTGATATTGATCTCAAAAGCCTATTATTTAGTACATATATTTATAATAAATCTTTTTATCCTTTTATATACATACATTCAATGTTTCATTCATCTAAAAGTTATTTAAATTTTAAAACTTTACTTATAATTAAATCGTATTTAAAATTACATTTCATTTTATAACTAAAAAGAAATAAATGTTTGTTTAAAAAACTTTACTATTCGTAAGCATTTTTTATGGATTTTGTTTTAGATTTTTTGGAAATAAAATACAGTATGCATACTAATATTTAGTATAAGTACTATTTTATATATATTTGTTCCTTTTACTCCTGCAAGGAGCATAGGGCCGCATAAGTACTATTTTATTTCCATTTTAAATTTACAGAAATTTTACTAATATATAGTAAAATTACTAATTTTTGCTTCTAAATGAATTTCACTAATATTTAGTAAGAAATTTGGCTAATTTTAGCAAATTGATTTCCATTATGAATATACTAAAATTATACTAAATTTTAGTAACTATTACAAATTTTTTCCACAACTTTGACTTTACTAATAATTACAGACACATTTTGCTAAAATTAGCTAATCGGTCTGCTGGCCTAATATTAGTTAATTTTTCTGTAATATTACAGATTTTTCTGTAACTTTTACAGACTTTTTTATTTGAGTGTAGGCTATCAAATACCAATAGCTTGCATAAATATTGAGGGTATTCACAGCTCATGCTATTTTAAGTAGTAAATTAGCATTTATCGTTAATTTGACAACTCTTCAAAAATCATGCTTTTTTACAACGCGTTAACGTTATTACTTAAACTGTGAATTCCTTCAATATTGCATATACACCAGTTGAAATAAAACAGTTTCTATAATTTATCAAAAAACATGTTAGGAAACAGGAAATATTTATTTTGTACTATTAACTGCTGTACTATAACAAAACAAAAAATTATTCTTTTAGTAAAATGTTGTTTTTTCAAACGCGTCATATAGACCAATTGCAATTAATATTGTAATAGGGCAAGGAATTTCATGCACTTAAAAATGGAAAATATGCGCCTAAAATATGCGGTTAAAAAAGAAAAATATGCATTAAAAATATAATAAATATGCACTAAAAACTATTAATTTTGCAAAAATAATGCACTCTAAAACTTAAAAATGTATTTAAGTTAGTTATTTTGCAAACAGACACAGAACTCGAAGATTTTCCATAGGTCAATAAGGTTTTAAGAATGTTTATTTTGATTGAATCAAAATATGAAAATGTATAAATTTTTTATATTTTTTTACAAAATAAAAAATGCTCCTAAAAATGAAAAATATGCACAAATATGCATTAAAAAGCATAAAATATGCATTAAAAAGGCACCAAATATGCTTTTAAAATCAAAATATGCAAAAACATGCATTTATGACAAAATATGCAACTACAAATCGATGCCATTTTGTTCTAAATTTGATGATTCGGATAAATATTTAGTCCATATTAGTTTTGGACTATCGAGAAAAAACATGCATTTGCATGAAATTCCTTGCCCTAGTAATTAATATGCATTTTTATTAATTTTAACTTAGTAGGTTTGAGGTTAAGAAGAATGATAAACATTTTTTTTTCAAAAGTTATAAATACATTAAATTTGCAAATCAGACTAGATCCAATTTCTGCCTTATTCTATGGACAGGCTTCATCAGTGATTTTCCATTAAATTGTATTATTGTTTATATTTTATTGTCAGATTATCTGTCTCTATATGATAATTTTTTCAAAAACCCGTCGGCTGTAGGAATCGAAACCATGCACTAAGGCCTTGCATATAGTGCAGCTAATTCATAGTTTATTTTCATATTCAGCTTTCTGTTATTGTTTTTTACTTTCAGAAGTGATCAAACAGAAACATACAAACATTCTACTTTAGATTATTCATGTACTACACAAAACAATAAAATCCGAATTCTTAACTCTTTGAGGACCATACATTTTCTGCCGAAGCGATTTTGGAGTTTATACGATTTTCATGATCTCTGACCTAATAATAATGTCAAGAAAAATTGGCTCCGTTTAACCCCTCCTTACCCTTCATTCCGCTTGCCAAAAATATTATAAGTGCGAAAAACCCTTTGGCAAGCATACTTCCCTGTGGTCGCCAAAGGGTTAACTACTCCATATTTTTGTACAGCAAAAGTATTGGTATCCCTGTGAAAAGACGAAAATAAATTATAGTATGGATAGATACCCTTTAGAAAAACGTGTAAGGCCACACAATGTAATCGATTTGGTGTACTTCATTTTGTGTGTACTTACGATATGGGATACCTGCATACATGGGACTAATTAATTAGGTGGACTAATTAATTGATGATTTCATTACCATTGCATTGATATCAATTGTAATGAAATTATTTTCATTACCATATTTTTTTATTAATGGTAATGATTCTAAAATTTAATTTCATTGATTAATGACAATGATTTTAAATTTCATTACCATTGATAATGAATAAATTAAAAAAATAATTGCCATTGACAGAAAAACGTAAAAATGGAGTAAAACTCGCTGAAATCGAAGATGGAATATGCTGATGCAGGCTCAGGCGCCTATGATATTAATTATTACTTTCCATTCCATTGTTATTTGTATCCAGGTAAAGTTTAACGGAATGGAATGGATCCTCCTTAAAAAATTATGTTTTATAACTTCCCCGGCCAACCCCGTTGTTCGTTTTCATTTGTCTGAATTTTTTTGTAAACAAATGGTTTTTAATCAATTGTAATTAGTTTTTTTATGCATTAGTGTAATTTCATTACCATTAGTAATGATTTTTCTAATGAAAAATATTTCATTACCATTAAAAGGTAATGAAATTTTTTTCATTGTCATTTGTATGAAATAATGGTAATGAAATTTCAATGGTAATGAAATATTCCCATGTATGGATACCTGTGTATGTATAACAATTGTATATGAAACACAACATTTTTGAAAATTTTCAAAAATTTTGTCTAACTTACATGCCACTATACTTGTGTGTACTTACGAAGTATATTGGCTTGTGGGCCATTACAATGCGGCCATACCCTGGGTAAAGTAAGCCAGCTTGTGTGTAGAGTTTGAAAGTACTCGGAAATACTTGTGTGTACTTACTAGTATCTCCGAGTGCTTTCTCCCGGGACAGATCTGGAGAGTCCAGAAACGTAGATTGTAAGCGACATTTTAGCAGAAACTTTCAGTTAAATCAGGTAACATTACGTTTTTAGTTAATTTGCTTAATGGTAATGTTTGTTCGGAATTCCTGCTTAATAATGTTAAATTTAACGTTCCTCAACGATCAACTCGCAATTTTACACCATTGTGTCTTCAGGTCTTTCAAACAAATTACGCAAATTCTGATCCTTTTCGTAGAATATGCAGAGATTTTAATGAGATGTATAATTTGATTGACTTTTCTTTGAGTGTTAGTGTCATTAAACGTAGTATTATCTTGTTTTTAAATACATAGCCTTATAATATTGTTTGTAATTAAATTAAATAATATTGTTTGTAATTAATTTGTGGGCGCTGTGGTGTAATGGTTAGCGCGTTGGACTGTTACACGTGAGGTTGCGGGTTCGAGAAAAATAGTAATATGTATGAGTTTTTTCTATCCCTCATACATATCGCAGCGTCCTTCTTCGGTGTTCCCATAGCACTTAACCCCACCGAAGTAAAATAATATAACAGGGCTATGAACAAAAAAGCTTCAACAAAGTTCGCCAACTCACCATCAGATGGCGCGCAACAACTGTTCTAAAAAATTCAACATCTCGCGCAATTACAGTGTTGCCATATTTGAAGCCCTTCATCTTTCACCACCTTTCACTTCTTCTCTATCCTCTTTCCAAGGAAGCAACACGTTAATTAATAGGAAGAATTTCCTGAGTGTTGCTTCTCTTAAAAAAAAAAATAATATAGTCTATAAGGATTTAAAATCCATAGACTTATAATTAAATAAATAAATAAATAAATAAAAAAAAGTATCTGTTGAATTTAGCTGAAATTTCTTAGCTAAGTTAACTAAAATTGTCTGTATTTTTAGCAGTGTGTGAAATTTAGCTTACCTAAATTTAGCAGACCATAATTTTCAACTTCATTAAAAATTCTGATACTTCCTGTTATTTTAGCAGAATTTTGAACTATTTGTACTATTTGTAATTTAAAAAAGAAAATTGTGAATCGAGCTATAAAGTTTCTGTGGGTAAAGTGCTATAAAAAATATGTACAGAAATTTTAAATTTCACAAGTTTTTTAAATTGTTTTATCGAATTTATTATTTTCTTTGGTAACTTAAGAAAAAAATATATAAAGTTCAAGTCAAATAATTCATAAATCCTAAATTTAAAATATTTAAATTTTAAGTTATAATAATGAGGAACGAATATAAAATTTATATTAAAATGTTTTCAATACTTTTATTTAAAGCATAGTAAATTGTTTTTCCCATAAAAGAAGTTCACACGAACTTTTAAGGACTCAAATCGTAATTTTGCGAAAGTGAGTAATTTTTTTTTTATAAGGAAGTCACAATCACATCAAACTTAAAATGTGACATATACCAGAAAAATAATAGTTTTGTATATTGTATGAAAATTAATTCTAGACAAATTTCATGTGAAACTTATTATCGTGAAAAAATATTTTTTAGATGGAGTAAAGTGTTTCTTTCACGTGAAATCGAGAAAAACTTACTATGCTTAACTCTTAAAAAAGTAGTAAAAAATTTCTTTCTTTTACACATAACTTCTTATATTTATCACAATAAAAAAATTTATTACAAATATTACTTAATTGGAAAACATATACACAAAAAATGATCTCTTAAATTTCTTTAATTAAAAATTTTGTTGAATAACAAAGCCGTAGGAAATTAATTCTGTAATTGATTCAAGGAAAAATTGTTCAAATGCTATTACGTATGAATTCTTTAGTATTGATAATTTTGTTAATTGAATTATAAAATTAATTGACTATGGCTTTATTATTCAATAAAATTTTTAATTGGAGGAATTTAAGATATATTTTTTATGTTTGCACTCGTAGACAAATACGGTTGTTTTCATATTCATTTTTTTAGATAAATTTAAATTAGATTTTTTGGAATACTTTGTAACATTGTTGTGGTATATGGGTAAAAAGACATTGCATTTGTATAAACGATTATAGCGAAAAAAATATTGTAAAATATATTTATCGATAGCATATTTACAATAATACAGCAATTAATGTGCTTATAAATGTAATGCTTTAATTTGATTTCTTTGCTATGGCATATTTTTTATAGTATTGTTGTAACGAGTCTTTAAATAATAGAAATTCCCTCTTTAAAAGTCGTCGCTTTTTATTACATTTAGTAGTTTGGATTGTAGGGGGCTTGTTTTTCATATATCGTTGTATTTGGTTGACCTAGACCAGCACTGTTAACAGCCATATCATATGAAGGAGGATTCATATTGGCTGCTGAAGACATAGGTGGATAGGGAGCACCATAAGGTTGAAGACTAAAATAATACAAATGAAGAAAAAAATTAAAGTTAAAATATATTAAGTAAATATATTTAACATACCCTGGTGCTGGTGGTTGACCTCCGTGCATAGGCATTGGCATAGGCATTTGAGTTGGAACTCTGAAAAGAAAAAGTAAATATTTTGTGTAAAGCTTACGGTTATTACATATTTTGCGTAAAGCCTACGGTTAGTACCGTAATTTCGGGAATAGCGGTTTTTGGTATTCCATGCAGAGAAACAAGCCGACCAAAATAATCGGCGGCGGCGGCGCAAGCAAAAAATCGGCGGCGGCGGCGGCGATTGAGGTTGAGCCGGATAAAAATCGGCGGCGGCGGCGGCGGCGCAACCAAATAATCGGCGGCGGCGGCGGCTTGATCGGCTGAAAACAACATTTTGTAATGTGATTTGAAAACGTTTAAGTTTTTTTACGAAAGATAGATATTTTACTCTCTCTATATGCCATTACGTTTTTTGCCATTACTCTTACCTGACCATCTCTCAAAGATTTGTACGAATAATCTTCAAGGTTTACTATTTTTGAAAAGTTATTCATCATCGCTCTTATATCTGAAACATTTGGAATAATTATTGGAGGCGGTTTTTCTTCAGAAAGCTCTTTGTTAGCATTATCGTTAATATAATTATCATAATCATTATTGTCTACATCAAGTGCAGCAAACATATTGTTGCTAGTAGGTACTTGGTATATCATCATTAGGGCAAGGAATTTCATGCACTTAAAAATGAAAAATATGCGCCTAAAATATGCGGTTAAAAAAGAAAAATATGCACTAACAATATAAGAAATAAGCACTAAAAACTATAATTTTTGCAAAAATAATGCACTTTAAAACTTTAAAATATATTTAAGTTAGTTATTTTGCAAACAGACACAGAACTCGAAGATTTCCCATAGGTCAATAAAGTTTTAAAAATGTTTATTTTAATTGAATCAAAATATGAAAACGTATCAATTTTTTATATTTTTTTACACAATAAAAAATGCTACTAAAAATGAAAAATATGCACAAATATGCACAAATATGCATTAAAAAGCACAAAATATGCATTAAAAAGCCACCAAATATGCATTTAAAGTCGAAATATGCAAAAACATGCATTTATGTCAAAATATGCAAAAATATGCAACTACAAATCGATGCCAGTTTGTTCTAAATTTGATGAGTTGGATACATTTTTAGTCCATATTAGTTTTGGACTATCGAGGAATAACATGCATTTGCATGGAAATCCTTGCCCTAATCATCATTGTTGGTAGTTTTTATTATTTTGATTGCATGCTTAACTAATTCTGGTGATCGATTTTTTCGTCGTTTCGTTGTTTTGTTTTCAGCGACTGTCTACCAGACAATATCGCTTTCTTCAGTAGACTCGCTGCTACTATCCATTTTGCTGTAACAGCAGAGGATTAGTATAGCAGAATATTAATCCCTTTGTTTACTACTTAATAATAAGTAATAATTTGTTGTTGATTTCAATATACAATGTATTAAAAAAAAAGTTTTTTCTTAAAACAATAACAAATGTTATTGCTTTTAATTTTAAATAGAATTATAGAAAAGAGATCACAATTAACTTCTGCACTTTATCACGGTCAGAAAATCACTCGCAAAAAAATACATAAAAAATCAATTTATATAAGATTTGTTGTTGGTTCACGTGTGATTTGTTTCATGTTCGCACAGATCCATGGCTATTCAAGACTATATCTAACAAATGTTCCTAAATATTAAATATAACATACAATTTTTATTTAATAAATTATAAACTTGGAACTCAAAACAATTTTTGCCTCTTATAGAATTTTCAGACAATTAAAGCATACTGGGAATCAATTTTTTTTTTTATTTATTCTTTTTAATTTTAACAAATTAAGGAATAAATAAAGACCATAGAAAAAAATACATATCGATTGATTTAAGAAATTAAACTTGTTTGAAGACTTTTGAATGGAGGCTTTGTTAGAAAGTTTGTGCATCCTATCTTGTAGGGACCCATTTGAATTAGATGCCCAATCAATAATGTCCTTAAGTGATGAAATTATGTGATCAATTCGAACATTGGTTTGAGCATTTTATCCGTAAAAGTGTGCTTTTCTAAATATTATAGAATTTTACAATATCTTTTATCTTTACTTTTTCATTTATTTGTTACAAAATGTTTAATTTATCCAAAATATTCAACTGGACCATTTTTAAAAATGTATTTTAGAATTGAAAAAACATATATGGGTGATATCAAAAAATGTGATAAAAACCATGTAACCAGCTAATTTCAAATGCATGGATTACATTTGAGTTATATATTTCGATACATATCGGCGCATTGTCACCTGTTTTACAAAATTTATAACAATCTGACCAATTTTTGGTTAATACATAAAATTTGTAACCAATTTTATAAGCCAAATGTAAACTCCGTAACCAGTAACTCATAAGGTGTTTTAACTTTAATAGCTTATATTTTAATAACCAATAAAGCTGAACACTAACTGTAAGAATTTATATGAAGAGGAGAAGTAACGCTTTTAACAAAAATTAATACATTTTACAAACTTTTTCGTATATCTATGCTAACACGACTTCAACTCTGTAACGATTTTTCGTCATAATTTTTGATAAAAATGCATACACCAAATACATACATATATTGAGTTTTAAATGCAAAGTTAAGCAGCTATATTTGATTTTTTACACATCTGCAAAGAGTTGCATTCTGAATTATTATATTAACCCATTAAGAACTTTTTTTTTTTAATTTTTTTCACAGTATAAATTTACATAAGCTTTTATAGCTTAAAAAAAATTTATTTATAAAAATTTAATATTTAGAAGATTTTAACTTTTTTCTTTTCATATAAAAAAATTGTTTTTAGCTCTGGTTGTTTAAGTTTAATGAATTAGTAAATTCTTTTTAAAAAATATATTTATTTTTAAATTTTTTATATTTGAAAATTGATACTTCCAGCCGAAATGAGCCGAAAAAAATCGGCGGCGGCGGCTGAGGCAAAAATGACTGGCGGCGGCGGCTTAAACGGCTCACGGCGGCTGGCTTGTTTCTCTGATTCCATGTTCTTGAACTAATCCCGGTATTCCCGATTTTTACGGGATTCCAGGTTATTTTGGTATGTGTAAGGTTGCGTTTATACTTGCATCGAAATCCCGAGATTTCGCTATTCACCACTCTCAAAAAACAATGAAGAAAAGCATATATATGTGCAATTTTTAAAAAAGCACACATAGTTGGGTCTAATAAATTCATTTTCTAAAAATTTAACGTTTATATGCTTTTCTTCATTGTTATTTCAGAGTGGTGAATAGCGAAATCTCGGGATTTCGATGCAAGTGTAAACGCACCCTTAGTCATATGTATAAGAAATTTTGATTTTGCCTAATGTGAGGTGTAATAAAGAGAAAATCGAAAATAAAGTTCATTGTGGGCTAAGTTCACAGATGTACCGATTCTATCCAATATCAATAGGCAAGTGGTTTCGATCAATTCTCCGGTTTAGTATTTCGTTAAGTATTTTCCCTATTATATTATCCGTTCACATTTGCTTGTTTTGTGTTTATACTCTAATGCAAGCGGAAAGCAAAAATAATTTTTTGTTTGAGATAAGGATGGGTCTCCTTACTTTGTGAAATAAAAAAAAAAGTTTAAAAGCGAATAAGATGCTATTCATCTACAGGGTGGCCCAAACAAACTAGGGGGTTTGAATTCCTTATAACTTTTTTATTATAATTGTTTCAGTATTTTGTAAAGAAACATTGGGGAATTTAAAATGGAACAGTACACAATTGAACAACGTGCCGAAATCGTTTCTGGCAAAAAGCAGAAGAAAATGATGATTTTATTCATAATTTAATTACGAGCGACGAGGCCCAATTAAATGGATTCGTTAATAGGACAAACTGCAGGATATAGGACACAGAAATTCCAAGAGTAGTTCAACAGCGAAAATTACACCCACTTAAGTGTACTGTTTGGTGCGTTGTTTCGTCGGAAAGGTTAATTGGCCCATATTTTATTTAAATTGAATACGGTGTTCAATATCGGACAATGTTGGAAAATTTTTTAAGGCCAGCCGTATGGTTCCAACAGGATGGAGCCACAGCGCACACTGTGAGGGACACAATGGCTCTTTTCACTCAAACCTCTTCGGTAATTTTGGTCCACCCTGTATAACAAACACGATTGACATTGACAAATATTTTCGTCATAAATTCAAGGCGAACAAAAACTAATTTTTGTTATTCTGCTTTTATTTGGTTCATTGTTGAAATACCTAAACCATTAGTAAATTATGAGTGTAGTGCAAACGGCAGATTTTTTGAAAAAGTCAAGCACTTTTTTTTAACAGGTATCAGAAATAGTTGTACTTGTATTTGAAAATTACGATTACTGTGTTAATATTTTACTTACCCTTGTGGTGGATAAGGAGCTGCATACACATGTGTCTGATAAGCCGTCGTACTAGATGAAACCGGCATTTGTGTGACTGGATAACCACCAGGAGCTGTGTGTGTAGCTGAAGTAACTACTACAGGTGCTAAAATTAAAAAAGAAGATATTAATTTGTTAATTAGAAATATTATTATTATTATTTATAATTAAGGGAACCGTCTCCTAAAAAATATCATATTAAAATTGCAGAACGGAATTCCAAGTCATTACAAATTTAATACCTATTGAGCTCAAGAACTTCAGTCACAAGTTACTCCATGATAGAGAGCTCAGCTTTGATCCAAATTAAAAAAAAGTATGTTAATATCCAGGAAATTCTATTCTAGCTGGGCGAAAGAAATATTTACAAAATTCTTTATTTGTGCTATGAAACTTGTAGTTGAAAATACAAAATTTTTCTATGCAAATATAGTTTGTGTGTGAGATCCTTTATTTAATTTTTATCAAAAATGCGAGCTCTATAGTATACGTAGTGAAGCAAATTTTCGAAAAAAATAGGTTGGAGAAAAATTTAATTAAAGTTTAAAAGACATAACAATGAGATTGAAGTTTTTTTCAGTTCAATAGGCTATAATTTCAGAACTACCTGTAATTTGGATCTGAAATTTTAGTACGATACTTTTGAGGAGATGCACTATCGATTTATGAAAAACAAAATCGAAAAATTAAAGCTTCTAATACAGACGATGCACTTAAAATAATGCATTGACCCATCAAAACCAAATTTGTATTTCTATTTAAATGTACCTGCCAACACCTGGCCCGGAAAACTTTTATTCTTTTGTCTACGCCGTATTAAAACTATTATACTCGTTACAACAAATATCGATAATCCAGACGATGCACTTAAAATAATGCATTAACTCATCAAAACCAAATTTGTATTTCTATTTAAATGTACCTGCCAACACCTGGCCCGGAAAACTTTTATTCTTTTGTCTACGCCGTATTAAAACTATTATACTCGTTACAACAAATATCGATAATCCAATACATAAACCAATAAGAAAAGGCTCCATAGTTGTATTAATTGTTGATAAAATTAAAATAAATAGAAATCATAAACAATACAAAACGATCACTTGTGGAGAGATGATAAGTTAATACTATTCAGAATTGATACAATTTTAATGTGCGTATGAGAAAGTCAAATAATAAGCAATGTAATTAATAAAATTTTATATTATTAATATTTGAATAATTATTCAAAAACGGCACTGTTTACACATTCCTTGGATAATTTTTGAATAATGTCGTTATTGTGTACTTTTTGTGTAATTTCGCTTTTTACTGAAAAATTTTCTAAATTCCATGCTATCAGGTCCCACTGCAGATAAATAACCTGAATTTGCTTGTGGAACATCTACCATAAATTTCCAGTTTCTGGAGAGTTATTTTTGTAGATTTGTTCAACACGAAACCCAATTTAGTAGTAGGAAGTCAAAAATGCTGTTTTACATTTTATTTGTATACAAACCCCGTATTTTGTTAATTTTTAGAGAAAATATTTGTCAAACTGCATGCAAAATAAATATTTTTGTTTTGGGTGGCAACACCATTTCAAATTAAGCAACAGAAATTTGGGTTTGTTATGATTGTGATTTTCTTATGACTGAAAAGAACTAATAATTTTCAAGGTTTTTATAACAGTTATTGGAGGTTTGATCAGATAAAAATTTTCTTACAGCAGCACAGATAGAAATATCTTTTAAATAATTCATGAATTCAGTCTTTGTTAACATGCAAAATCTATTTTTACAATAAACGGTACCCTAAATTCAATATTTATATGATCATTTTAGGTAAACTGTGTCTTAACCGATTTTCTCCAAATTTACCACATGTTAGTAGAATGTAATTCAAACACCATTTGCAAACTTTCTACCGAATGAAATTTTTTGCTACATTTTTAAAATCTGTTGATAAATAGAAAAAAGTCAGGAATAGCAATCCAGGAAACCAGCCGGGAAGAAGTTGAATTACTTCCAAATTACTTCAATCCTACCCCTCCATGCGCATGGGAGTAAAAAGGGGCACATATGTGCATGTATTAATTTTTTATACAAATAATGATTATTTTAAGCTTATACAATAAATAATATTATTTTTCTTTTTGTGTAATTTCGTACGTTTTGGAAAAATTTTTGACCTACGGCTGTTTTACTTTTTTTTTGTTTTACTGGTGGCAACACTCAGATAAACTCTCTCAAAGTGATTCACTATTTCTATATTTTCAATCGAAGTTATTCACTATTTTTATATTTTTACCATTTCTTTGATTTCTTTTTCTTGTCATAAATACTGCTATCGATGTAAGAAAGAATATAGAAATGCAAAAACTTAATGCGATTATTAATGTCATTGTCATAGAACGATTAAAAGTTGAATACTAGAAATGCTTAAAATTTGAAAATTTTATAGAGAAATAAGTGTTTTTAGTGGAAATATCATAAAGAATTTTGTTTTTGCTGATAATGAAAAAAAAAAATGTAAAAATTAGATAAAGCCGGACGAAATGCTTTGTTAACCCTTTCCTACCGGCTATCAGAAATAATAAAAAATGAGTAAAAAAGTTAAAGTCGGACATGCCGACTATATAATACCCTACACCTGGTAAAAGCCAACTAATGTTTGGATCCGAAATTCGAATGGGTTAAAATGGACTTGTGTCAAAATTTTCTATAAAATTATAAAAGAGAAAATCGAAAATATAGCCTTATATGGGCACTAGGTCTAAACATGGACCGATTTTAACCAAATGCAGCTTGTAACAAGCCAATTTTGGGGGGACCCTTATATGGGCACTGGGCCTAACCAAAATCAATAGGCTTCTTCCTTGCGTCGACATAGGTCTGTGTATCAAATTTCATCAAAATATCTTAATATTTGCGACCGACAACTCATGCACTTTTACACTCACTATATTTTTTGTCAATAATTGTGGTACTTATAAGTAAAATCAGATAGGAAAGGGTTAGGCTAGGGCATTTTCATTCTCATATATATCTTATATACACATATATGGCCGGAATTTTCTATGATTTTTCAAAAGCAATTGATCTCGTATATAATGGAATTATGATTCAAAAGCTGCGATATTATGGAATAGTAGGGCGTGAATTAAATCTTTTTAAAAGTTACTTGTACAATAGAAGCCAGTACGTTCAATTAAATGACTGTAAGAGTTTCCTCGATGTTGTTGAACATGGTGTGCCTCAGGGTAGTGTTTTAGGTCCGCTCTTATTTACTATATATTTTAATGATATTTTGATTCTCGGACTATATGGGAAAGTTTACATGTATGCAGATGACATTTCTGTGCTTTATCCATACAACAATGAAACGGTGCTGAAAGCATATATGGAAAGAGATGCTGCTCTAATTTTTGAATATGTAAGACTAAACAAATTGATTATAAACTCTAAGAAAACAAATCTTCTTAGAAAACAAATCCTCATTACATTTACAGCAATATCGGTTCGTTCCTTTGACATGCACGTGTTAAATTCCTTAATGGAAATGCGAAATTAGAACTGCTCTTATTTTGGAGTTGTATTTTTTCTGGAACTGGTAGTAGTTCAAAATTTGGCATTTCCATTAATGAATTTAACATGTGCGTGTCATAAGCGAGTTTTATAGTATAATTTGTAATGTACAATTAACTAAATGTTAACTATAATATACATTGAATTTTGTAAGTTTAACAGTTTTATTTTTGCTGTTCTTATTTTACAAGTATTTAGCAAAAAAATTTGCTAATTTCAGCAGTTTTATCTGCTAGGCAATTTTTAACTAATATTTAGTAGATTTATCTGCTATTTTTACAGTTTTTTTTCTGAGTGTAATAAAAACTAAAATTTTATAATACATTCCCCAGTATTGCCAAAAGTATGATGAAATTAGTTAATTTTTATTTTAATTGTTCTAAAATTTAAATTTTAATACAAAATATTTACATTATATGTATTTTGATTCATAATTAAGTTAAAGTGGTTAAAGTTAACCCTAAAGTATGACAACCACCGTTAATAATAATTGACCTAGTTCAGTTGAACTAAAATATTTGATATTAGCTGTGTTTATGTGACTGCATATTTATCAATGTTATCAAGAACGATTTTGATAACATTGAGTAGGTTTTTTGTTGTCTTATCACGACGCTCTCTACCTGTAATATGCTCAATCAAAATGTTAAACTTTTAAACGGTTGGATTCCACCAACGAAAGAACAGTTAAATTCAAAATTTTTCAGTTATAGCCTCCCATGCAATTTGAACACATTTTAAACTCAAAATTGTGTTTTACATACCCGGCCTTGAAAATGTACTTTGATTGTAAGTATTTTTACGTTTAATACAACAACATACTATTAACGTGACCATAAATACAAGCATTGTACCGCCAATTATAGAACCTAATACAATTGCTACAATTGGACCAGCTCCCATATTTTGATCGAAATTATTTCCCATTTTTTTATTTGAAATAATATCTAGATAATTCAATTATATTTAACAAAACAAAGAGAGAGTAATTTTTATACATCTAATGTAAACTAGATATAATTGAGAACTAAATGAAAAATATTTCTTTATTACACTGTTTGTTTGACTTTTCTATAGCATTGTTTCAGCAAAGAAAAAAAGTATGGTAAACGATAAGATTACTTTTTTTTATTACGTATGATTCACGATTTTACCAATCAATTGTCACTATAATATATTGGCAATCCTATTACTAAAAACGGTTAAATAGCGTCTGTATAAAGCTTCTATAACTCGCTTTCCACCGCTGTTCATCCATATATCACAAATAGCATGGAATTACAAAAAAAAAATTTACCGAGGACCTCCCGATTTTTTTTTACATTTTGCATACAGATACTCTATAGAGCCGTTTGGATAAATCCATTTTTATTGGCATAAAATTCCAAAAAATCAGAAAAAAGTACAATTTGTCCGACTTTGAACAACACCAACAATTTCCACAGTTCTCGTCGGATTCTAATAATTCAAAAAGCATTTTGATGGTAGAGTCTTCTACATTTCTATTTCTCTCAACTGCACTTTAAATGCAACTGCAATTTAAGAATACATTTTTGACATTTATTATCCCCTTAAATTTTTTTGAAAATACTTTTTTTTGGAAAGTTTATTCTAAATTTATATCCTTCACTAATCTGGCAAGTACCAATAAAACAAGAAGAAAAAAGAAATAAAAGAATGCTACACTGAGAGAATTATCTGCATGATATTAATGAATTTTAGCATAAAACCAATGAAGTTGCACTGGAACTCGTCCATTGAAACTTTTCATTGAATTAATGTAATTTTCCATAAAATTATGTGAAAAATTTCATTTTATTTATTAAAAGTTTCATATTCTCAATGAAAAAGTGTAATTAAAACTAGATTCATAAAATATATGAAGCTTTTTCATCAAATTTAAGAAATTTTTCATTTGTTATGTGAAGTAAACTTCATAAGTTTATTTAAAAATTTCATTAAAATTCGTCCAGCAAAATTCTCTCTGTGTATACAAAAAGACTAGATAAATATTTCTTATTCTGTTTTTGGAATTGTTAGTTCTTTCCTTCCCCTTTATTAAAACAATTTAACTTGTTTAAACAAATTGATTAGTTTTTATAATAGAAAAGTCTTTAAAAAATTGAGTTAAAACTACTAAAAATTATTGAAACTGATGCTGCAGAAAAATCTGCTAAAATTATAAGATTATTTTTGCTATATATTAGTAAGATAGGAACAGTAAAAATAAAACTGTTAAATATACAGAATTTTAGTTATATTTGAGTTAAATTGTTGTTAAAAGAAAATAACAAATCAACCTGTAAAATCAGCAAAAAAAATTTGCTAAATAATTAGTAGCCTAAAAAATCACAAAAAAAACCTAAAATTTTCCAAGTTTTTTTCCCGATTTTTTTTATGAAATAAAAATCGAGCCTTTTGAAAACAGAAGTTTACAATATTTTTTTTAGAGAGTAGCAGAGTAGCAAAAACTCTGTCAGGAGAGTATTCTGATGAAGAAAAATAGCAGTTTTTGAAAAAGTACTTATTGTGTTAATTCATAATAAGGAAATTGGCCTCGAACTAAATTAATAAATTTCTAATTTCAGATGATTTTAGCAGAATAGACTGCAATTTGTATTCAATGAAATTTAGCTTAAAAATAACAAAAATTTTGTAGATATAACAGTTTGTTTTTGCTATTTTTAGTCTACTAAAATTTAGCAAAATTTTCTGCAGATTTTACAGTACAATTTGCCATTTTCAATAAAATAAAAGTTAACTTAAATGTAACCATAAAGGTGCGTTTACAATGATGGAGTACTCCAATCTGTAGCAAATTCAGTTGTTTTCTCTTTCATACTAATACATTTTTGTATTTAGCTATCTTTTTTATTCCACTCCAGAGTCAAACTTGTTCGACTCTGGAGTACGGATTTGCTGCACTCTAGAGTTATCATTGATCTGTTAACTGTTTAACATGACAAATATACCTTAAAAAACACATCACTAATTTGTTCACATCTCTAATTGTCAACAAATTAGAAAAAAAAATATTAAAAAACATAAAACGAACAAAAAGAATTTGTGTTGGAAATTTTATTATAAAATACAAAATTATTTTAAAATTTAGGCAGCTGGAATAAAGCCTAAAAATTCGCGAAACAAAATGTAAGTATTTAAGTGTCAAATATTTTTTGAAGTAACTCTACTCTGCATTGTGAACAGTTAACATTTTAATCAGTGCTGCAGAGTAGAGTCACTCTATCATTGTAAACGTGCCTTAATTCTGTAAATTTAACAGTTTTATTTTTGCTCTTCCTATTTTACTAGTATTTAGGAAAAAAGATCCTCTAATTTCAGCAGTTTCTTCTGCAACATCATTTTTAACAAATTTTTAGTTGCTTTTTCTATTTCAACAGATTTATTTCCATGAGTGTATTATATGGCAGGCTTATTATTGATAACAAAATATGTATTACACTAAAAATTCGCATACACTCATAGAAATAAATCTGTAAAAATAGCAGAAAAAGTTACTAAAAATTAGTTAAAAATTATGCTGCAGAAAAAACTGATGAAATTAGCAAATTTTTTTGCTAAATACTAGTAAAATAAGAACAGCAAAACTAAATTTACATAAGCCATACATGCTGAGTTTAGGGGTCGTGGTCGCGGTTTTATTAAAAATTTAATTTTTCAATTTTTTTTTAATTGTTAATTATGTTCTAGATTTTAAAATTAAGACAATTTTATGAACAAAAAATGTATACTCAACCAAAAAATTCTGTAATGGCTACTGAAAATTTTGCTGTTATTATGGGAAATTTAACTGTTTTGAGCCCAACGGTATTTATTGCAAATTTTAGCAACACATGTCTACTAGGGATGCCAAACGGGAAATCCCGAATGCCGAAATCCCGGGATTTTCGGGATTGGCAAAATCCCGAATACCGGGATTATTTCTCAAAAATCCCGAGATTTTCTTATTTATTAATATTAATATGAACGCAAATAGACAAAGTGAGCAATTTTAGTTTACCGACGTTTTTCCTTGAATTTTCTCATATATACAAGAAATTGATGCCAAGATATTGGTAAAATTAGAAATTAAGTAGATATTAGTTCATGCGAAAAATCAAGTTTGTTTATTATTTTACCAGTTTATTCTTCCAAGCGAAATTCGATTTCTGAAACCTAATTTTGGCTGGGACTGTAAGTTTGAGTTCTTCCATGAAAATATTTGATAACGATAACCAAATAACTTTGTTGCTGTAATTACACGATTCAGTGGGCAAGGTTGTCGCAACGAATCTGTTTTAAAATCTGCTTACAAAATACTGGGCGCGAGTGTACTTAAGTGCAGGCCTTCATATATTATCCCAGTCAGAAAAATACAAAGAGGAAAGCGATGATAAGGTACTTTAACAGGTGGTACAAGTACTGGCAAAAATTGCTTTTCCATTCTCAAAATGATAACGTCATTAGACAAAAGGACCGGCTGTTCCAAAAGCGCCGGAAGAGTACTGGGGAAACAAAATTTTAACTTTGGCAAAACCAATAAATAGGTGGTCTGGAATTATATTTTCCAATAAAATATAAAAAAAGTACATATGTATATTTTTTTCGTCCTGCATTGATATGAACCCAGTCCATTTTTTTTTTAAAACCACCGAAATTTTTGTAAAACAAATACTGGCTAAACGCTTTTTGCAAATGCTGGCAAAGCGCCCCAAATAAGTTTTCTGGCATTCATTTATTTTTAACATCACGGTTACCCAGTCGTATGCAGGTACTTGATTTTTTGTACCACTGGCAATTTCTGATTGGGATGTTTCAATATTCATAAAATGTACAAAATTATTAATTAACAACTATTAAATAATTATCAAACGCTTTCTTCTATAAAAAAAAAATTAGTTACGTAACATAAAAATTTTAAAAAATAAAGGGAAATTTAAATACCGGAATCCCGAAAAATCCCGTAAAATCCCGGGATCCCGAAAAATCCCCGTAGTCCCGAAAATCCCGATTAGCATCCCTAATGTCTACTGATTTGTAGTACAATAAAATTAGTAGCCGATACTAAATTTTAGCCAAATTGTTGTAAACTGCAATTCAAAATCGATTTGCTAAAATCAGTTAAAAAATTTAATAGATATCAATAATTTTAGAATGATGAAATTAGTATAAATAATTAGTAGCCGCTACTAAATTTCAGTAAATTGTAAACTGCAATTTTAAATCAACTTGCTGAAAATATATAAAAAGTATGTACTAAAAAATAAAATGTAAAATCTAAAAAAAATTAAAATCAAAATAATAAAACAAATTTTTTTTTTCGATTGTAAAAAATGTACACTCAAAAAATAAGTTAGTAGAAAAACTAGCAAAACGTCTTGTTTATCAAGTGTACTAGTTTTCAGCAATACTTTTCCTGAAGTTCCGATTTCAGCAAAAGTTCTCGTTATATTTATTTAGCACTAAACTAATTTTGAACTAATATTTTATAAATTTATTTTGCTACAAAAATTGTGTTGATAACGCATTTATAACGTGGACGACAACCAGATAGACAAGATGTAGATGTCGCAGCTTGTCTGGATGTAGTACAGATAACGGAAATGATAATAAAAAAAATAACTCTACACAATTTCTATATTTAAATTTTCAGCAAATAAATTAACTAAAGTAAAATTTCTTTACAAATTTTTTGGGTTTTTTGCAGTCTACTAATATTCAGCAAAAAGTTTAGTGCTTTTAGCAAGGATTTTTGTCATTTGAAATCGAGTAAGTGTTAGCAAAACTGAGATTACTATTTTTTGGTAAAAATCAGCTCGCTGATTTTCAGCAAACACAATTTGCTGAAATTACAACATTTTTTATAACCACGCTCCTGACTAAAAATTTTCTGATACAGCAACATTTTTTGCTGACTTTTTTTGAGTGTATAATTACTTCAACATACTTGAAATTTGGAGTAAAAATTTCAAACGGTTCTCCAGTTATTACCTTTTTATGCATTAGAGATACAATAAAATTTTCTGAGTTTTATTTCCAAACTAAGAATATATCAATAATACACTCAGATAAAAAAGTTAGTAAAAAATTTTGTAAACAGTTTCCAATCACACTTTACTATTTGTATACTGATTTTTATTATAATTTTTTTTAGTAATCATTTTTGGTATTCTCTTATTACATTACGGATTTTTTTACTAATTCATGCTGCTGATTTCAGCAAAATATTTTACTAATTTTTCAAAACCGAGTGCTAAATTTAGCAGAAAAATATACTAATCTAAATATTTTTTGATTTTTTACAATTCTTGTTTAGTTTATATTTGTTACTATTGATATATTCTTCGTTTGGAAATAACACTCAGAAAATTTGATTGTATCTCCAATGCATAAAAAGGTAATAACTGGGGAACCGTTTGAAATTTTGGCTCCAAATTTCAAGTACGATGAAGTAATTATACGCTTATTACAATCGAAAGAAAAAATTTTTTTGATTTTACAGTTTTTTTTTTATTTTTTAGTACACTTTTTTGCTAATTTCAGCAGATTGATTTTAAATTACAGTTTACAACAATTTACTGAAATTTAGTAGCTGCAACTAATTATTTATAGTAATTTCATTGTACTAAAATTATGATATTTAGTAAGTTTTTTAACTGATTTTAGCAAATCGATTTTGAATTGCAGTTTACATAAATTTTACTAAAATTTAGTAGCGGCTACTAATTTTTTATACTAATTTTATTGTACTACAGATCAGCAGACATGTGTTGCTAAAATTAGCAAAAAATACCGCTGGGCTCAAAACAGTTAAATTTCCCGTAATAACAGCAAAATTTTCAGTAGCTATTACAGACCTTTTTGGTTGAGTGTAACAAATATAAACTAAACAAGAATTCTAAAAAATCAACGAATTCTAAATAAAATTTCCTTAAATATCCACTTGTTAAATTAATACATTTTTTTTGCTAAATTTAGTACTCAGTTTTGAAAAATTAGTAACATGTTTTGCTGAAATTAGCAGCGAAAATTAGTAAAACAATCCGTAATTTGTAATAAGTAGGGCAAGGAATTTCATGCACTTAAAAATCGGAAATATGCGCCTAAAATATGCGGCTAAAAAATATAAATATGCATTAAAAACATAAAAAATATGCATTTAAAACGATTATATTTACAAAAATAGAGCACTTTAAAACATAAAAATATATGTATGTAAGATAGTTATTTTGCAAATAGACACAGAATTCGAAGCTTTTCCATAGGTAAATAAGGTTTTAAAAAATGTTTATATTTAATTATAAAGAAAAAAAAAATATTTTTTTATTGTATAAATTTTTTACAATTTAAAAAATGTTACTAAAAATTATATATATGCACAAATATGCATTAAAAACACAAAATATGCATTTAAAAAAAACAAAATATGCATTAAAAAGGCACCAAATATACATTTTAAGTCAAAATATGCAAAAACATGCATTTTTGTCAAAATATGCAAAAATATGCAACAACAAGTCGATGCCATTTTGTTTTGAATTTGATGATTCGGATAAATATTTAGTTTTTATTAGCTTTGGACTATCGAAAAGAAAAAACATGCATTTGCATGAAATTTCTTGCCCTAGTAATAAGGAATAGCAAAAATGACTACTAAAAATCGCAAAAAAAAGAAGAAAAATTTGAACAAGTTTAAAGTGGTGCAATTTTAAGTCTGGTCACTATTTGTAGATAAAAATATTGCAGAACTTAAGGAAATTTTATAGGATTTCCAAAAATATACAGTTTGTACAGAACCGATCAGTACTGCCTAAATTTTACTATGTAATTTGATAAAAGGATGATATCGCTAATTTTTCGTTAAAAGCCACGCCCACTTAAAACAAGTGACAAAATGAGAAAACAAACATTACGTTAAAATTCTGTACAATTTTCTGAACCATCTACTTGCCTTTCGTGGCGAATTTAGCCTTTAAAAATAAAGGCAACAACAATAAAATTAGAAAAAACTTGAATTGTGTTAAATTCGTGGCCACCACTGTATGTATATCGCTCATTCCATAAGATATCGACCAATATCTTACCAAATGTCTTTAAATTTTAATAGTATTTTGCACAAATATATTGCGCAAACTCTCTTTTTTGATAAAAAAAAAAATTAACGGAAAAAAATTTGAAAGAAAAAAATGTTTTTTTTTAAATGTAAAAATAAAAAGAATTCAACGAATTCGTTAAAACACAAACTTAAAAATATTTTTCTTTAAACTTTTTTGGCCGCAATAAATTCAAGATGTCCTAACAAATTCGTATAGAAGTTTTGATTCAAAAGCGTTTGAAAATTAGTGATTTTCATACAAATTTGTTAACGATAACGCATCGATTCTTTTTACAAAAACACAGAGTAAATTTTAATGTTTTCCTAATTTCTAAAATATTTTCATTCAAATTTAAGAAGCACCATGATGTTAATCTAATGTAAAATTGTATGTAAGTAAAATTTTTAAAATAACAAAAATACAAGCTTTTTGTATAAAACTGCAAAACATTGAAAGAAAAAGTGATTAGGGAAAAATAAAACGGTTAAATCTTCTGGCTAGATACAATATTTTGATGGTTGAAAATAAAATGGTTAGATCTAGAAAATGGCACCTTGTTCATCAACTTATTTTCTTCGTTAGATTTATTTTCTTTAACAAGTATCCAAATTTCATAAATATCGAAAAGCTTAATGTAATCAATCCTTGCAAGCTCAATTAATCTCAATTACGAGATGTCGACTTATGATCATTGATATATGTATTACTTACGATGTTATGAATAAAAGGATTTTTTGTATATATTTAGCCGCTTTCATTTAAATTTTAAAATACGTTCATCAAAAAACCAGCTTCATAAATGTTCGTGCAATGCAACAAGTATTTACAAATCTTTTTATGAAAATAATGAAACATTTTATAAATATGACGTTTCGCAAGACAACAATTCACGAAACTTTTCATATATGTTTATATTAAAGTTTTTTCATTGAGTTTTCTATACATTACGCGTACTTTTCTTACTTGCAGGAAATATAGTATGAATATTTCGTTTCCTTTTTTTAATATAAAATTTACACATCACGGTCATAAATAAAAGCAAAACTATAGCAAACAAAACACAAACTATAATTGTTGACGTTTGGCTGTCAATATGCGAAAATTCACTAGACATCTTTTGATTATTTAAAGAATTGAAAAATTAAACTTAAGGTAATATTTAAAGCTTAAAAACTTAATGAGAATCTTGAAGTCTTAAAAAAAATACATTTAATTCTTGATATAATTTTAAAATGTCGTGTTGTTTTGACGTTACACAGTCTTGAATTGAAATAAAATGGATGCAAATCGTTAAATAAGATTGTATTTATGTTTCGTACACTTTGCGTCTGGAGTAGCTGTGGGTAAATTGTATTGAATTAACAAAAACCCTTTTTAGTTTACTGAAAAGTAGCAAATACAATGAGAGTTGTATTACTCGTGATAAGATAATAAAGTTTCAATCATAGTTGGGCATAAGTAAACTGAGTATCAAGTGCAAGTAAGGGCATTGTTACTTATGCTTCAACTTTTTCATGTACCAGTACCAAATTATATACATATGTATGTACTCACCCAGTTAGCAATTGCCAGATGTACAAGAAATCAAGCACTGGCATTCCACTGGGTAACCGTAGTGTTAGAAATAAATGACTGGCCGAACACTCATTTGGAACGCTTTGCCAGCATTGTTTTACAAAACTTTCCGTAGTTTATAAACAAAACCACTGGCAAAGAATGGGCTTAGAGTGTTATGCCAACGTTTGCAATCAGTGCTACCTAGTCAGAAATTGCCAGCGGTACGAAAATCAATTCAGAGCAATGATTTTATAAAAATGATGAGGCTTTGTTATAAAAAGGTTTGTAGTCAGAAGGTTCAGAGTTCAAATCCGGTTGCAAACAAAAAATTTTTTTTTTGATTTTTGCTAAAATAAAATTTTTAAAAAATCAATTGTTTGTTTGTGAAAAAGCTCCTTTAAGACCAACTTTTCTTTCGTTTTCCCAACGCTGGCGTATTATTTCCAAAAAACTTTTTGTTTCTCCAGTGATTTTCTGGCGCTTTTTTTGTCTAATGGTGTTATCATTTTGGGTATAGGAAAGCACTGTATGTCAGTAATTGCACCACCTGCTAAAGTGCCTTGCCATCGCTTTCCCATTTGTATTTTTCTGACTCAGTAGTAATCTGTTTCAAATACTAGGAACGTATTTGCTACTACAGATGGGCGCGTGACTGAGTGATTTTTGACTTACGTACGCTCACAAAAAAATAATCACATACGAGCATTTTTTCTACTCACACTCACGCATGCTCACATGAATATATTAAAAAACGGGTAAAAAGGTTGAAGTCGGGCATGCCGACTATATAATACCCTACACCAGTCTGGTTAAAAGCCAACTAATGTTTGGATCCGAAATTCGAATGGGTTAAAACGGACTTGTGTCAAAATTTTCTATAAAATAAGAGAAAATCAAAAATATAGCCCATATGGGCGATAGGTCCAAATATGGACTGATCCTATCTAGAATCAATAAGCTTTGTCCTTGTAATCATGTGAGTCAGCGAACCAAATTTCATTGAAATATCTTCGTATTTGTGACCTGCAGCGTGTAAAAAAAGCCCATTTTTGGTTGGGGGACCCTATATGGGCACTAGTCTAAAAATTGACCGATTTTAACCAAAATCAATAGGCTTTGTTCTTGGGCCGACATAGGTCTGTGTACCTAATTTCATAAAAGTATCTTAATATTTGCGACCTGTAGAGTGCGCACAGGAATGCATGGACAGACAGACGGACGGACATCGATAAATCGAAACAAAAAATGATTTTGAGTCGATCGGTATACTAAAAGGTGGGTCTAATTCCAATATTTTTTTGTTTTACAAACATCAGCACAAACTTATTATACCCTCTCCACATAGTGGTGTAGGGCATAATTACTCACGACCACGAAATTTTAACGAAAAACAATACAAATTTCTTAATATACCATATATGGTGAAAAAAACTAAACTCAAGTACGACTGATTTATTCCCACTCAAGCACGAATCACGTGAATATTATAAATATTACTTTCAATCACGCGAGCCTCACAAACATTTCGGGTCACCCGACCATCTCTACTTGTACTGATTACACTATGCGACAGTCAAAATCGGGATGGGATGAAACCAACGGGAAATATTATATCGGTCAAAAACAAGTTATACGTGTCCCGGCGTTTCGCTGGGTCACCACTAGAAATCGAGATATATCTTTTTTTTGACATAACTCGAGAACCACTAGTCCGATTTTGTTCAAACAATTTTAAAAAAATTAAAAATTACAATTCCTTTAATCTGTTTATATAATGTTTTTCTATATACTCAACAGTTTTGCCGGTAAAAATAAATGTAATAAGTACCTTAGTTCTTCAAAAGTAATCGAAAATAATGATACTGAGTACCAAGTACATTGGAAATTTTTGTAATTTTTTTAAACATTTTTCGAAGTAACCAACATAGAAATACTGATTACTTCCCGAGTATGGTTTTAATTAAGAAACAAGTGTACAACATTTTTGGAAAAAAAAACTAAAAAGTAAATAATGTGTTTAATGGACAAATAAGAACATACACTATTGTCCCAAACAATTCAAAAGAATTGTAAATAAATCTTAAACTGATATGCACCATTCCAATCGAAAGTATGTATTAGCCGAATTTCTGTCGATTTATTTATCAAAAAATTTTGCCGGCATATCGAATTTATTTTCGAATTTCATTAAAATATAAGGAAATTCCTCAAGGATAACTGATTTTTCAGTTATTTTAACTGCACAGAAAGAATTTACAAAATTCTAATTAAATTTTTAAACACCTTTCTCATACCAAATTTGTAAATACATACAAAAAAAAAACTTTTTAAAAAGGCACCAACAAAGAATTTGTAAATCCAAAAAAAAATTCTTTTTTTTTCTAACTTTGAATTTTTATTTTTAAACAATTTTTATATGAAAGATAACAATTTACAAACGAGTTACAAATATTGCAAACAAAAAATTGTTGGGAATAAAATTTCAATTTAAAAGCAAATTTGATTGGTTTTACAATTTCCCATTGTTGGTGCCTACTGTTTCTTCTGTGTGGCGTGTTATTTTAAGCAAAAAATTTAATTAAAACTTGCCCAAAATTAAAAGAGAAAATTGTTTTCCATAAATGTAAATAATGAAAATCTTAAGAAATTTAAAAAATCTTCGCTAAGTGAATACAACGAATTTTATCCAAATCGGGGTGCGGAGATTCCCTTGTAAGTACATTTCAGTTACTTAGTAGTAAACGGTAATGACAGTTACACAGAAAAATACAGTTACACAGAAAAAAGTGGGCACCAACAATGGAATTTGTAAATATAATCACATTTTTCTTTAATTTAAATTCGATTTCCAACAATTTTTTTGTTTCAAATGTTTGTAAATTGTTATGTTTCATATGAAAATTCTTTAAAAATTTTTAACTAATTTTTAGTAGTTTTAACTAAATTTTTTACCGACTTTTTTCTATTAGTGTGCCTATTAGAAATTTGTTTGTCCATATTTACAAAAACAGTATGAGAAAGATGAATATGCAAACAGAGGTTTGTAAAATATTTCTGTGTATTTTCTATGGAAAAAAGCAACTCTTATGACACTTGTTTAAAGAAATAATTAAAGATAATTACTGTATTTTAGTAACAGTTGAAATTGGTGTTGTTTGAATTCATGTTTATTTTTATTTGCCTATAATTCTCGTTTGCTTTTTTGTAAAATTGTTTACATTGTTTAATGTAAGAACATTAAAGTCAAATGTAATTAAATTTGACAGCTTTTATGGTGGTAAATTTTTGATAAATATCAGTTATTTTTTACTACAATTGTAAGGTGTTTTCATAACATTTGTTGTATTTTTTTTTTTTTTGAAAATTTTGCAATTTTTAATTTTTTGTAAATCTTACATGTACTGATTGCTTTAGTGTATTTAATACACTAATAGAAAAAACTGCTGAAATTAGCAGCTTATTAAAATATGAGTAAGATAAGAACAGCAAAAACAAAACTGTTAAATATACAAGATTTTAGTTATATTTGAGTTAAATTTTATATATAATCTGCAAAAAAAAATTGCTACTAAAAATCTTAAAATACATGAAAAATTTTCGAAGTTTTCTTTTAATTTTTTTTATAGCGAATAAAATTCTAACCTTTTTAAATCATTTGAAAAAATTCTGTTAATTAATAAATACATATATCTTAAGTTCTGTAGACATAACAGTTTGTTTTTGTCATTTCTTTATCTACTAATATTCAACAATTTTTTTTTTTATTTTAAAAGGCTAATTTGTCATATTCAATTAACTAAAAGTTAACTCAAATATAACTAAAATTTTGTAAATTTCAGTTTTATTTTTTGTATTCTTTTCTTACTAGCAGTAGTCAGTTTCTTCTGCAAAGTCATTCTTAACTACTTTATCGTAGCTTTTCTGCTATTTTTACAGGTTTATTTCTGTTTATTTTAACATTTAAATATAACTTCATTATTAGTTAATTCTTATGCAAAATCTTATCTTGCATTTACATCTGCACCCAAATCTCGAGATTTCGGCTAAAATTGAGATTTAAATGAAAATCTCATGGGAAATCCCGAGATTCTCCTTACAAAAGAAATCCCGTAAATTTGCGAGATTTGTAAGAAATTTCATGGAAATATCACAACTTTAGAGACTATTACAGAATACAACACTGCGTTTCACTTAATTTGTAGAATTTTTGCACGAAAAGATGGTAACGCTGATCAACAGATGACTAAAAAAATAACCTAAAAATACGAGCAACAAAAAAATTAAATAGCATAATTAAAAACAAAATAAAGATACATATATTAAAACCCAATGAAAATCTACTAATAATTAAGAAAAGTGTTGGGCAGTTCTAATTTTTAACCATAAAGAAATCTTTGGAAAGTGCATGTCTTTCTCTCATGAAGATATTGTTTACTGAACATTTTCATTAAAACTAGTCCAGCAAAATTCTCTCTGTGTAAAAGAATTAAAAGCAGATTTTTTCATTTAACAAAGATACGTCATTATGTACACAACAAATGTCTATATCGAATGTTTTGAAATTTCTTTCCCCTTTCAGCTACATTTCCCTTAACTTCTTCATATTTTTTGAAACATTTAATTTTTACTTGCCTATTTTTTTTAAATTGTTAAATCAATACTGAATTGGGTTGAATAAAGATTTATAGTACGATTAAAATGATAAGAAACAATTTGCGTCAATACTGTACTTTAAATTAATGATTTTTAAATCCATTAAAACAGTTGTATTCGCTATCATTTTCTTACCAACTAATGACGAAAGCGTACTATTTGTACTTAAATTATTGTTATTTTCTATTAGTTGTTGTTTTTGTTTATGTCTTTCAAAATCACACGATATTATGGCAGTTAGCATAAATGCACTTAAAGAAATACATATTATCAAAATTAATATAGAAGCCATAATGTACATTTGTAATTCATTTTTAGCATGAACTAATTTTAATTTTCAATTTATAAATAAATTAATAGACTTTAATGTCAGATGGTTGATTTTAAACAGCTTTAATACAAACATATGAAGTCACTTTCGAAAAAATATTATTACACTTGATAGATAAGCTAATGAACAGGGTAACCAGAAGTATGCTCCAAAAAATCCATTTTATGACCATATAAAAAATGCTCCAAGAAACGAAAAATATGCTCTTAAGATTAAAAAATATGCTCTCAAAAATACATTTTTCTTCAATAAAAAAGTGTTTGCAATTGCTTAGTCATTACAAAAGAAATTACTTGGGTAACCTTACATATTTTAAAGTGCGTTAAAATGTCACTAGACAAAAGCTTAGGCTACAGAGAGGGAATTTTACTGGACGAGTTTTAATACAATTTTTCAGTAAAATAATGAAGTTTTCTTCACAAAGTAAATGAAAATTTTCTTAAATTTGATGAAAAAGTTTCTTTTATTTTACGAACCCAGTTTTAATGAAACTGTATTATTGAGTGTACACTCATAGAAAAAAGTTTGTAGAAAAGTTAGTAAAACTTAGTAGTACTTCAACTTAACAAATTATTAACTAAATTTTAGTTAAAATTAAATTTTTAGTTAATTTTTTTGCTACCTCCACATTAGACTAACAAATTTTTTTGCTATTTTTTTTGCTGAATTTAGTTACTAATTTTTACCAATAAATTTGCTAACTTTACAGTATTTTGCTGAATTTTAGTTACTAATTTTTAACAGAAGATTTGCTAATTTTACAAATTTTTTGTAAACTAAACCGCCAATTTTGGAGCGCTTATAAACAGAATGTTAAATGACTCATAAAAATTACTGCATATCCTTAACTCGCCAAAAATAATGCAAAAAGTTTTTAAATAAAGCTAATTAGAAATGGTTGAAAATTTGTCCTACTCATAAAATATCTAAATTATTAAAGTTTATGAGAAAAGTTTCTATTTATCGTAATACATTAATTTTCAAAGATCAAGTTTTATTTTGGACGAACCATTTTAATATGAAAATTGTGATTAAAAGTATCTACGGGGATGACCCTAATTTTTTCCCCCCAATATTGTACTTTTTAAGTTTATTTAAAGAATACGATATTTTTAATCGGCCACACCTTCTTTCCTGTCGGTGGAGCTTTAGAGGTGAAAATGGAAACTCAAATAAATTCGGAAGTACATATCCGATCAGCAAGCAATGAAAATTAAAAGAAGGGTCTCTGAAATACATTTTGTTATGGTTAACATATTATTGTCTATAAATATTACCACTTTTACAAAAAATCATTTTTGGGAAATTTTCATTTTTAATGTCAATGCCAACAAATTTCATCACCATTCAATGCCAATGAAATTTTTTTCAATTTGCATTGATGAAAACAATGGTAATGAAATGTACACATAATTGAAGAAAAAGTATTGTAATATAAAAAAAAGTATAAGAAATACGCGAATTTTAATTTTTTTTTCTTAATTTATTCTTTTATTAAAACATGAAAAAAAAACTTGTTTCATCAATTATAAATGGGCATTTAGGCATTGAACAATGCCAATTGAAAAAATTTCAATTAATTGATACATTCAATAAGCTAGTCCCAAGTATGTTTTTAAATACACATTTATTTTTTATTTATTAATTTTCATTTCATTTGCTCCTTTTTTACCTTTTTCCAGTCCACTAGTAATCTGCAAAAGTTTTGTTGATTTTAGAAAATTTTAGCAAAAATTTTGTAGATTTAACAGTTTTTTTTTGCTATTTTCATTCTACTATTATTTAGCAATTTTTTTGCTGATTTCAGCAAGTTAAATTGTTATTTGCAATTAACAAAAATTTAGCTCAAATATTACTAAAATTCTGTAAATTGTAACAGTTTTTTTTCGGTATTTTTATTAAACTACTATTCAGCTATTTTTTTTGCTAATTTTAGCAGGTTAAATTGTTTTTTGCAATTACAGTCAAAGCCCGGTATAACGAATACTGGGTTTAACGAAAACGCGATATAACGAACGACCAAAATCTTTCCATTGACTACCTTATATAACGAACGTTTCAAAAATTTTATACTCGATATAACGAATGTTTGCAGAAAAAACTAAAAAAAAACAACAAAGAACACAAAAAAGTCTCAACAAAATAATGAAATCAAAAACAATAGAAACGAGAACCAAAATCGTTACAATACCGTTAGTTTTTCAATGAGTTCTCATTTTTTATTTGCGTATGCACATAGACCGCAAGCCTTTTAGTGCATTTTTTGATCAACTTGTGAGTAAATGTTATATTAAAATAAGCATGGGAAACAGAAAAAGAATTTCTTTAAGTGACAAAATAAAAATTTTAGATGAATGTAAAAAAGGTATAAGCCTAAAGCCCAAATTACTTGAACGTAAATGTAACGCGACGAATCAACTGATTCAACCTGCTTATTGAGAAACACATAGTTCTGAGTACTAGACGTAAACGAGTCGTAACACGCCGTTCATTTCTGTTGAAAACAGAATTTTTTCTCCGTTTTTACGTGAGAGAGCAAAACAGCTGTTTTTAGTTGCATACAAGGGATGGAATTTGTGGCACAATTGTACAATGTTTGGCACAATCAAAGTTTGAAGAGTACACTGGCACATTTTTGTTATTTCCAAATATTCTATAGAAATCCAGTTTATTTAAAAAAGAAATTATTTGGCAAAAACAATAAAATTTTTTTTTTAATTTTCATTCAAAAACTTTTGTTTAAAACGAACATTTAAAATAATATATTTGAAAAGTAAACAAATTAAGTAAATAAAAACTAATTTAATGATTGAATGAATCAAATGAGCTAAATCGACTACAAATTATTTTCGATTTAAAATGAAATTGAATCCGATTTTCAGGGATAAAATATAATCCACAATGAATTTTTATGAAAGTTCTTGCTTGTTATTTTATAAAAAAGTGCAAGTTTTGGTACTATTTTTAAACTGGTTGGTACTATTCTGAAAATCAAATTTATCAATCTTTAATAGCACGTTATATATTTTGAGTAACTTAGCAAAAATAAAATACCACGTTACGACTCGTTCTCGTTATATTTACGATCTAGTAACGAGACCTTAAGGGAAATTTCACAGAAATACGGAATTCAATGGAGTCAACAGAACAACGTAGACTTTTCTAAGTCTTTGGTGTTAAGAGAGCTTCAGGAAGAAGCAGTTCAGAAAAGTCTTCATATTGTAACAAAACAAACATCTATAAATTCTTTTTTCAAACCATTTTAATTTTTAAAATAACCATTACAGTTTATTTTTGCTATACTCATATTTAGCAAAAATTTCTGCAGATTTTACAGTACAATTTGTTATTTTCAATTAACTAAAAGTTAGCTTAAATATAACTAAAATTCTGTAAATTTAACAGTTTTAATTTTGCTGTTCTTATTTCTCTAGTATTTAGAAAAAAATCTGCTAATTTAAGCAGTTTTTTCTGCAGCATCATTTTTAACTAATTTTTAGTACCTTTTTCTGCTATTTTTACAGATTTATTTCTATGAGTGTAGGTAAATTGAAAAAAAAATCGAAAAAACAAATTTTATTGAAAAAAATTTTTGTTAGCGAAAATTAAAAAAACGCAAAAAAGCAGTTGAAAAGTTTGCTGGCTCAGCAAAAATGTAGTCAGGAGGCATACATGGGACTAATTAATTAGGTGGACTAATTAATTGATGATTTCATTACCATTGCATTGATATCAATTGTATTGAACATAAATGTTAAATTTTCCCTAAGTGTTCACTAAAATACCGGCCCTAAGATTTTTTTTTTAAATTTGGAATTTATTTTCCACTCACCGCTAGTATCGGCCGTTACAATACACGTAGTACGAGCTAATGCCATACGTCTGCGTCTTATTCTAATTAACACCAATATTAAAATTATAAAAAATATTATTACAAATATCGGAAACCAAATATCAAAATATATGTAGATCATTTTTACAAATATAATAAAAATTTAATTTAGTGTATCGAATCGTTGAAATAAATGCATAAACTGAGAGTGAGTTTGAATTGAAAATGGAAAAGGCTTATTCATCAAATATATGTATGTTTGATAAACACATTTTTTACATACAGTGACGAGTAAAAGTGTAACACGGCTCACATTGTTAAGATATAAATACTATAAATCTTAAACTATAAAAGTGAATAATTTGGTAAAACTGGTAGTTTTCAAATTTATTTTGTTTTCGAAACGAAAACTTCTAGTTTTTTTGAGCATTTTTCTATGAATTTTTTAATATTTACGAGCACTTAAAGAAAAATTACCAATTATATACAAAAACATCTAAAATACTTCATCTATTTCATCAAAGTACTTTGAAGCTGGTACCAGCGTTGGCAGATCGAAAGATTTTTAAAGATATAGTGCTTTGCCAACCCCAAAATGATAACACCGGGCAGGGCTTGACCGTTTGTTTTCTAAACCGTTGGTAAAGCGCTGGCCAAACAATCAATAAAGGGCTTTTAAAATAATAAAATGAGAAGCACTCCAGTACCAAAATTTTAAAAGCTGGCAAAGCATTGCTAAAACAATAAAGTGCATTTTGAGTGATAAAATAAGTGCTTTGCCAACTCCAAAATGATGACACCAGGCTGGGCTTGGACGTTTGTTATTTAAAACGTTGGCAAAGCATTGGAAAAATAATAAAGTGTTTTTGGAATAGTAAGTGCTTGCCAGTACCAAAATTATAATTTTAAAACGTTGACAAAGTATTGATAAAACAAACAGTAAAGTGCCTTTTCAATCATAAAATAAGTGATTTGCCAACTCAATAATGAAAATACCGGGCCGATTGTATTTCAAAAAGTCGGCAAAGCATTGGCAAAACAAAAAAATACAGTGCTTTGCTGGTACTTAAAAAAATAAATGTAAATATAGTACTATAAATAATAAAACAATTTCTATCTCTTTTACATAAATAATTGCAATAAAATATGTAAAATACAATTTTAAAAAATAATTTTTTATTTAATTAAGACCGGCTAACTTATCTTAAATAAACAAAGTGAATGTTTAACTACTTTTTACAGTCATAACTACGAGTTATTTTTTTCTTAAATTTTACTTAAGCCAAAAATTTTCAAATAATTAAGACAAAAAAAATATTTAAGATCATGTTTAACCTTTGACACGGGAATTTTAATGGCTAGGAATTTTCCGACCAAACTTCGTGGAAATTTAGATCTATGCCCAAGAAATATTGTTTATTACTGTTATGGCTTTGCAGCGCCCCCTAGCGGAGATATTTGGAATCAAAGTTCAAACATTAACATGCTGCCGGCTCCGAGCGGATTAAAATTTTTTTTAAATTTTAATTTTATATTTTTCCTATTACTAATCTCTACATAAAACCTTTTGAATTTTATTCATCACACAAGTTTTGAGACTAAACTTTAGCCTTTTTTGAACTTTTAAATTTAAACACATTCTCAGCAGCGTTGATGATCACAAGACAAAACGCACTCTACTGCTCTCATGTTGTTTTGAAATTTCACAGCCTGCATAAAATTTTAATAAGAACAAAATAACGAACCGATTACAGTAAATGAATAGCGCTTTGGTTAAAATTCAAATCAGTGACGAGTTGATGGATTCGACGTACATTATAATGTACGCCACTCGCCAATGGGTTAAGAATATTTTAGAATATTTAAGATAAAAAAGATTAAAGATTAATTTAATTGAGTAATTTTGCAAAAGTGCAAGCACTTTTAGCCAGCGTTGGGAAATTATTCTAAAGCCAGCGCTTTTATAATTTTTAACGTTGCACTTTTTACTAACTTTGGCGGAACGTTTGAAATCAGTTCTTTACCAGCACTTTATTTTTTGTAGCATTGGCAATCAGTGCTTTATTTTTCTTACCATCGGCAATTTCTTGCTGGGATGTTTTTTGTGTCCAAATAAAAAATTAAAAATTTTACGCTTTGTTTTTGGTTTTTCATTAAGTTTTGTTTTTGATTTGGAATTAAGACAGGCCATTAAACAAAATAAGATAAACAAAATTTTTTGATTTGATTTCGAGACTTAAAAGTTACAGCAATATTTATTAACAACGTGATATTTGTTTCACTTTTGCTCCTCACTGTACAAACATCACAAGTCATTTTCGGGTACTGATATACAAAACAACTTAAAGCCATCAAAATAAAAATCACCCAAACAGAAAAATACAAAAGGGAAAGCGATGGCAATGCACTTTAACACGTGACACAAGTAATGGCTTTCCCATTCCCAAAATGATAACATTTATTTTTTTATTTAAAAGCGCCGGGAAAGCACTGGGAAACAAAATTTTTAACATTGGCGAAATCAATCAATAGGTGGTCTGGAAATATATTTACCAAAATAAAATTTAGGGTTTTTCATATAAACTCGTATTTCACTCGTAAACGGTGTAAAACTGGTATATTTATGAGTTTAATGTCAAACTCCATACATAAAAAATATGGTTTGTATTTATACATAGTTGCAATGCATTTACGAGTTTATATGAAAACCCCTTTTATAAAAATTTCATATGTATTTTTTTTCGGCCCTGCCGTTATTCGAACCCAGGCCGTCAGATTGGCAGACGACAGCTCTACCCATAGCTCTACCCACTAAGCTAACGAGACATATAATACTTGGTGGGTAAACACATAAATGACTGATAACAGCTGGTCAACTACTGGCTAAAATGCTAGCACTGGCAAAAGTTTCTTCGAACTAATATGCCAACTTTGGGAAAACGAACCAAAAAAGGTCTTAAAGGAGCTTTTTCACAAATTTGAACACAGAACCTCCTGACTACAAACCTTTTTTAACGAAGCGTCATTTTTACCAGTGAATTACTTTTTGTACAGTTGCGATTTCTTACTAGATAGCACTAAATAACCACTGGTCGCAGACGTTGGCATAGCACTCTAAGCCCATTCTTTGCTAACGCTGGCAAGACGTACAAAATGAGTATTCTGCCAGTCATTTATTTTTAACACCGCGGTTAGCCAGTAGTATGCCAGTGTTTGGTTTTTTGTACCACTGGCAATTTCTGACAGGGCAGTCATATAATTTGAGTTATTCATAAATTCAGAAGACTTATTTACACTCACAGAAATAAATCTGTAAAACTAGCAGAAAAAGTTACTAAAGATTAGTTAAAAATTATGTTGCAGAAAAAACTGCTGAAATTAGCAGATTTTTTGCTAAATACTAGTAAAATAAGAACAGTAAAATTAGAACTTTTAAATTTACAGAATTTTGGTTATATTTAAGCTAACTTTTAGTTAATTGAAAATAACAAAATTTTTCCTAAAAAAATTGTAAACTGCTGTTTTCAAAAGGCTCGATTTTTTTGTATTTAAAAAAAAATCTAAAAAAACTTCGAAAATTTAAAATTTTTTTGTGATTTTTTAGGCTACAAATTATTTATAAAATGTTTTTGCTGAATTTGGCAGGTTAATTTGCTATTTTCCATTAACAAAAATTTAACTCAAATATAACTCAAATTTAATTTTTTTAAAATTTCAAAAAAAAAAATTTTTATGTAAATAAAAATATAGCCATCTAAAATCATCTGTCCACAATTTTTTTAGCAAATATTTCTGTTAATTTTAGCAGGATAAACTGTTATTTGAATTCAATTAAATTAAACTTAAACACATATAACTAAAATTTTGTAGATATAACAGTTTGTTTCTGCTATTTTTTGTCTACTAATATTAAGGAAAAAAATTTTTTTTCCAGATTTTAATAGTGTAATATTTAACAGTGTTACTTTCAACTGACAAAAACTAACTATAAAAAAATTTGAATGGAGGAAATGTTTTAGTTGATCTTTTATTTAAGTAAATGAATGTTATTTTAGTTTTGTTAATTTGTTAATTCGCTGCAAGTTCATTTTTAACTAATTTTTAGTAGCTTTTTTGCTATTTTTACAGGTTTTTACGAGTGCAGAAAGTAAAAAAAATATATGGTTTCCATCAAGATTTTTTAAATAGTGTATCTATTTTTTTACAATGCCTTTAGTATATTTTATATATTAACCGCAATAGAATACACCTCATAAGTTTTATCTATGTATTTGTGTAGTTTCCAAAATGTTATCATTTTTCTATTAACATATGCCAATTTTATTTAAAATCCCTTTTTTATTGATAAGATAATTGAATAGAATATGAAACAAAACGAGGGTTATGGTCTGTAGTAGTGATTCCCAACCTTATTTGTGTCACATCCCACTTTAAAGTTTCAAAAACTGAGAAATAAATAAAATAAAAGTAACTAAAAACTAGTTAAAAATGAAGCTGCAGAAAAAACTGCTAAATTAGCAGATTATTTTTGCTATATATTAGTAAGATAGGTACAGCAAAAAATTTATTTATTTATTTTTCAACTTAATATAACATTAGAGTATAAAAAATTTTAATGCTAAAAGTAAAGCTACATTTACAATCCCTTAAGCTAAGAAACAGCAAAAATAAAATTGTTAAATACACAGAGTTTTAGTTATATTTGAGTTAAATGTTTGTTAATAGAAAATAACAAATTAACCTTCTAAAATCAGCAAAAAAAATCACTATTATTTATTGAAGGTTTTATAACGTAATTATTTTCCTTCTCCAATGAAATTTATTACAAATCAATTGCGTGTTCATAAACTTAAAATTATTGTTATAGATGTAAGGTAGCTTTAACCATCTCTCTTTAGTTTTATTTTATGTGTTTTATAAAACTGATTTTTTTGAAAATAAAAAAAAAAAAAAAAAAAAAAATAAAAATCACTATTATACATTTTCTTCATACAACACATTTCTGGCATGTATAACACACTTGTGTGATAATCTAAACGGGGCTTAAATAATTAGTAGCCTAAAAAATCACAAAAAAATTTAAAATTTTCTAAAAAATTTTAAAATTTCCAACATTTTTTTTCGATTTTTTTTAATGCAAATAAAAATCGAGCCTTTTGAAAACAGCAGTTTACAATTTTTTTTAGCAAATATTTCTGTTAATTTAACCAAACCTAGTTTAGAGTCTCTAATTGTAAAATCAGTTAAAATTTTTCTCCAGAACTCACAGGATAACGCCAGGATACGTCTTACGAATATTTCTTTAACTCAAAAACTAGCCAACAGTTTTTTTTTTAATTAAACTAAGATTATATACTTAGGCCTGGTATCTTATGTAATATTAAACAATGATTAAGAAGAAAATCATTGTTTAGGTCTTAATTACAGTAACTTGTCGAATTTTAATCTCTGATTCTACTCTAAATATTGATTAAATTTAATTACAGAAATTTCTGTGATTAAGCCCTTAAACATAGATTTTTCACCCTACAATTCGTGTTAGTACTTACATTTTTTACTAATGTTGGTAACTTTTTAAAAAGTTTTATGTAGACCAATTACTTTCTAAAATAAACACCTTAAAACATCTCATTATATCCTCTAAATGTTGTACTTCTTTAGTAACTTGCCTAGTAATGTATATCTTCTCTAAAAAGACCAATTTTAATTAGGAAATTTTTTGGCGGAAATTAGAATAATATGACATAAATTGGATGGTTAGAATCGGTCATAATATTGATATTCCTTTAGTACAAATAAGCCACGATTCGTGGGGGCAAAATTTAACCCAAAAAAGTGAAAACAAACATTTTCTTGTGCATGTATTTACGGTATCTCAGAACAATTTGCAGTTCTGCCATTTTGAATTGCAAATAATTTAAATTGTCGAATATTCTGGAAAAATATAAGATATAAGACCAGGTCCTATGCAAGTCGCTCAACTACTGTTAAATGCCCTCTGATTGGTTCCGGTAAGACCTTGAATTTCAGCTAATGGGTATAATTTTTTTTATTATATTTTTTTCACATTTATTGAACCAATTTTTACTACCCGACTAAAAAAGATGTTATATAATCATATATCACCATATATAAACCAATATATACGTCCATATCTAATTTGATCCGAATATTGGAATATATAATTATATCAAGCGAGATAAGCATGTTATCTCACCTGATACAATTTGATCCGAAAAATGGGTCTATCTAACTGCATCAAATTATATATAAATACATATAATTTGAAGAAGATTTTCAAAGAAAATTTTAGTAAATATTATTGGGATCACTTATTTCATTCATATTAAATCCAATGCTTAATGTTTAGAACAATTTTTGCTAATAAACTTGGAAATAGGTGACAAAATAAAACATTACAAAAATTTCTCGGAACAACTTTTTCTAGGTTAGAGTTTTTATCTTTCTTTTATAAGAAAGATAACTGAATTAACTAATTAGAAATTTATTAATTCAGTTCGAGGCCAATTTCCTTATTATGAATTAATATAAGTACTTTTTTTTTTTAAAAAAACTGCTATTTTTCTTCATCAGGATACTCTCCTGACAAATACTTCACAGAATTTTTGCTTTCAAAAAACCTCTACACATTCAGGAATGAAAAGACGATCGTTTCGGGGATTACGCCACCACTTTCTAAAGAAAACTGATGAAGGGGACCTGGAAAATCCCCGAAACGATCCTCTTCATTCCTGAAAGTGTAGAGGTTTTTTGAAAGCAAAAACTCTGTGAAGTATTTGTCAGGAGAGTATCCTGATGAAGAAAAAAAAACAGTTTTTGAAAAAAGTACTTATTATGTTAATTCATAATAAGGAAATAGTCCTCGATCTGAATTAATAAATTTCTAATTAATGAAATAAAAAGGTCGAAAAAAACAAATTTCATTTTTCTAAATAAAAATTAAAAACCAACATGATAAAAAATTAACTTTCACAATTAATTTTTTTTAACGGAAAAATAAATGAACTTAAACCATATTTATTTCAACATATGTTTGTCTAATTTTTAAATTTAAAAGTAAAAATAATTATTTCGACCTTTAATTCCACAATGAAAAAAAAAATTTCCTTTATTTATTTCTTTAAAATAATTTTGAGTTTAATAAAGAGTATTTCGCTAACTATTTGGAAAATATATGTTAAATTCAATTATAAACATTTATTTCTATGTCAAAGTGCAAAATCCAAAACCAGATCCACAATTTCGTTTTTTTTTTAATTTTTATAGTGCAATTAAACTTTATAAAATTTTGTATAATTAGACATCATGTCAGATAAATTTATACATAAAATTATTACAATTTTATATTAACTTTGTTATATATTTTGATATAAGATTGTTTAGAGAAGCTTATACGCCATTATATATAATTATGTATAAACTATATTTGCAGATCTCTTAATATATGCCTGGAGACCAAATCGCATATGATTATATATAACGTCATATCAAACATATTTATAAAACCAAAGTGTTAATATAAATGTATATGGTCATATAAAGCACCACATATAAACATTTATAATTATATCAAATCATATAAGATTATATGAAAACTTTTTTAGTCGGGTATTTATCAAAATTTATCCATAAAACATAACCTACCACATGTCCATAGGTGACCATATCTTGAAGTGTCGGACAGAGCCAGTTAACAGAAGTTAAAATTTATGCATACTCTTTAGATTCTAATGTAATGAGAATTTTTAAAGACGTCATATATTTTTCCACCGAGGTTTATTTTTGGATTCATATATTTTGTTCTCCACAAAATTTATAAATTTTAATTTTAGCAATCACGACAAAATTCCGCAGAAATAACTCTTCCATATATCTTAGAAATAGAATAAAGAAAATCAATCGTTTACGTTTCACGGTTTGTAGAAATTTACTTTATTATTTCTTTGGGAGATGTCACTGCATGTGTATATTAAATTTGATCAAGATATGTTTTCCTAAACCAATAACAAGTAATGTAAAGGCATAGGTTGATTTGTTTTTTTGGACCTAGTTTCCTAATTATTTCAAACCAAGGTTGGTTACCGAAACGAATAACGGTAAGGGTAACGGTATCAGATTTCGTTTGTTTAGGTAACGGTAAAGGTAACGGTAAAGGTAACGGTAAAGGTAACGGTATTTAAGACTGTTTCGGTAACGGTATACCGTTATCGAAACAGCAATACCGGTACGTACCGGTATTAAAAATTATGTTAAAAACATATAAAAACATGGCATATTTTTAATTTTAAGTACTGAAAATACAGATTTTAAGCTATAAATCCAATACTGGTAGTTTTAATAAGTAAAATTACTATCTATAAATTTTTTGTAAAAAAAAAACACTCAAGATTATAAAATAAAAAATAAAAAAATTGTAATTTTTATATAAAATAATAAATACCGGTAAAATACCGGTAACTACCCATAAAATAACGGTAACGGTAACGATAACGGTATTTATAAATTTTTTTAGAGGTATCGATAACGGTAACGGTATTCAATTTGAAACGGTATTTTAGCGATAACGGTATTATAACGATAACGGTAACCAACCTTGTTTAAAACTATAAAGTTTGGATTGAATGTAGTAAACAATATCAAAAATCATCTTATCCTTCATAAATATTTCTTAACAACACCTTTCTGGACTAAAATAAAATTTATAATTATACACACTTACCCAATGAAAAAATTAAGATATGCATATAGCATGCAAAAAGACACTTCCTATTTGAGGCATTTAGCGATTGCAGATTTAAAAAATAACAATTTAGTCATTTATTGTATAATTTTATCACCCCGTGTCATGCGAAAAATTCAATAAAAAACTCGCATTTCGCGAGTTTTCAAAACTTTTTTATTTT
This sequence comes from Leucophora obtusa, assembly GCA_949987735.1. Classification (NCBI taxonomy): domain Eukaryota; kingdom Metazoa; phylum Arthropoda; class Insecta; order Diptera; family Anthomyiidae; genus Leucophora; species Leucophora obtusa. Next base: position 42,686,092 of record OX465299.1, on the reverse strand, counting down.
CTTTTAATACTTATTCGTATTGTCAAATGCAAATATCTAAAATTAACAAATCATTGATTAAATTGTAATAAGTTACCGATATTATTTTAAGTAAGTTTAAGGTTTAATCAATGATTTTTTAATCAATAATTCAGGTAAAATAATCATTGGAGATAAGATACCAGCCCTTAGAGGTGGTAGTAAGCAGAACTAATTTCATCAAAATTTATTGATGTTTAGTGCCAAATTCGCTAAATTTCGGTATTTTCAAAAAGCGATAATCGCCACAACTTCTGAAATAACAACAATTGATCAACAATTTTCGGTACGTAATTTTATTTTACTGATAGTGCTATTTATTTATAAAACCGAAATTATCTGACTACGGGGTTTCTAGATACGTATTCAACTTTTGTTTTGCTATATCGCCTAAATAAAGCGATAAATTAAAATTTTAATATTTGTTCCATAGTAGATTTTCAACGCCAAATATGTAGTTTAAATATTATCGTAATCAGAAAAAAAGAGCATTAGAGGGTTAACAGTATATACTGCTATTTGCATTCAACTAAATTTATCTTAAAAATAACAAAAATTTTGTTTTTGCTATTTTTAGTCAACTAATATTTAGCAAAATTTTTGCGGATTTTACATTACAATTTGTTATTTTCAATTAACTAAAAATTAACTTAAATTAACTAAACTTTTGTAAATTTAACAGATTTATTTTTGCTGTTCTTATTTTACTATTATTTAGCAACAAAAATCTGCTAATTTAACAGTTTTTTCTGCAGCATCATTTTTAACTACTTTTTCTGCTATTTTTACAGATTTATTTCTATGAGTGTATAAAATATGGAAGTATGCGTTGGGACCAGAAAAATTGTTCGTTATAAAAAACTGATAAAATTCTATGGGTATTTATTCATAATTTTGTAGTGGAAGAAAAAAATCAAAAGCTTTTATTTAAATGTGGAGATTGTCCTTTTTAATTTGATACCCATATCAATATCGTAGAATATGAAAATTACTAAAATAGGGTTTCCAAAAGGCCATCCTTTGAAAAATTTTAAGTCCTTTTAAAAGAACACCTGGCGTGATTGTAAAAATCTAAGTTCGCAGTTTTGCAATGCACGGCCTCTTCTTTCGTGTGTATATCGACTTTTCCGTGGGTGCGAAAACATTACCATAGTTAAGCATAGTTCATAAAATAAAATTATATAAAATTTGATATATTTATATGGAAGTAGATAAAATTGTACGTCCTGGATATGAACAATTATATATAATTTTATATAATTAGACACATGTAGATATGGTTCTTCAAATTGAAAGACGTTCGAATTTTTCAGCTCAAGTTTACCACTGGATATGTATATAAAATATACTATATATATCTGCAGCAAAATGATTGAAATTTGTATAAATTTAACAAATATTTTATATTAATCGTCTTCAAATTCACAAATATGCGTTTTTATGAATAACTGGTAATTTAATTAATATAGCAAACGGGTTATGTATCTTGGTTTCTCTTTCCGTTCTGCTATATTGCCACTGATTTGGACCTTTTTAAGTTTTTGTTTTTCTTTTTATGCTTATGGCTGGGCAGCCAATTTAGGTTATAATGATTGTTATTTGAGACTGTTGTTTATAATTCTTTATATATTTTAGTTTTAAACTTAGGTTTCTTATTACTATGTAATACATATTTGTATTTTGGCCTGGATGGCTTTGTATTATATTCAATAAATAAATAAATTTGATAAGGGCCCATAATATTTATTCGAAGGTGTATTCTGATATGCAACAAATGAACAACTACATATGATAAGGGTATACCAATTCTCATAAACTCTAAATATCAATAAAATCCCAATAAGTTATCTAATACCAGTTAACATCTCAAAATAATAAGAGCTAAGTGATTAAAAACTGTAAAGAATATCAAAATTGTATAGTTAACAAAGGTTAATGCTTAGTTGATTCTGGTTATTTTTTTATGTTACCCACCCTAAGAATATCAAGATTCCCTTATCGTTATATTCAAAATTTCCGCAGCTATATCTTTATGAATCACCTTTCTTAAAAAAATATGTTTTGTTAAATTAAAGAATTAAAATTCTCTTGAATGTTTTCCCTCACCCCACCTCAAAAAACATATTAAGATTTAGCACTCTTCATTGTCGTCATTTCAACACTTATACGAAGATAAACTCATTAGCATGTAGGTACTACTGTATTTGTTCCAATACTAACGCTTATCATTTAACTGACATACCTGATAAGACAGCTCCTCGTTGTTTTCTAGTACAACAGTAACCACAGCAGCTCATTATTAAAAAGGCCAGTACAAAAAACATGAAAATACCCCACAAATCCATGGCTTCGTCAAAGTCGTCCAAATCGTCTAGAGCACCCACTATAAACTTAAACCATAAATCAATTAAGTTTTATTATACTATAAATTGATAACTTACTTGTGCGTTATTAATTTCTAAAAATTATTTCACAATAAAAATTATGAAAAGAACAAAAGATCCACTTGTTGCCCTTCCTCCTGTTTTTCTTGTACAGGTACAAAATAATTTGCACAAATATTTGTTGAAATTATGTACAGTTAATTAGGAATTATTAATATTTTTTACAAATATTTACTTTATTTATAATTTGTGCGACAATTTCTGGTCAATATTAAATTTATTTTTTTTTTGCTAAATGTTTTAGGGATGTGTGATGTTTTAGAGATGTGTTGTTTTCCCCGATAATAGAAAAAACGCCGTTTATAAACAAAAATCGCCATTTGTATTTTGTACTAAAAACGCCGATTTTCAAACAAAATTTTTTTTTTAGCGCTTTTCATCAGAGTTCTACACTTTTTAGTGTCATTTTGGTTGGCGCTCTTTTCTATATGACAATTGTTGTCAGAAACAGAAATTGTACGGTTTTTTTTGTAAGTGCTGCAAAGAAAATTTTGTGAATTTGAAAAATTAATTAAAGATTTTATATTTTTTGTAGAAGATGGCTACTTGTATGGAAGATTCTACGACAGGTAAAAGAATGGCAGAACTTTTCGAATTACTTCGAAGCCTACCAGAGGTCTGGCAAACCAAGAACCCTAAGTATACAAACCACCTTTTAAAAGATGAAGCATATCAGAAATTGTTGGTCAAATATAGAGAAATGGAACCGGAGGCCAATGTGGATAATCTTAAAAAAAAAATACAATCGTATAGGTCCTGCTTTAGACGGGAGTTTAGAAAAGTGAAAGAAAGCATGAGATCTGGTATTGGAGCGGCAGATGTGTATAAACCATTACTGTGGTACTACAAGCATCTAGAATTCCTTTTGGAGCAGGAGGAAGAAGTCAAAATGGAAGCAATTGACAGTGAAAATATTGAAGCTGAGCAAGAGCTTCAGTTAATAGAGGTAGGTTTATCACTAACTAGTTTATTTTGAAATCAACAGGAGCATAAATATGTTTTGGATTTTAGCATGTTATAGTATTGATAAAGACAAAAATATTAGTTTCTTATACATCGTTAGTGTTTCCAATTCGATTAATCGATTAACCGATTCCTCGATTAATCGCCTCTATTTCGGTTAATGTGGAAACAAATAATTTAAAACTCAAATAATTATTCGATCCGAATAATCGGTTAAAACAGGTCGATTAACCGGTTACAATTTTAATATGGATTTTTTCCCTTATTTTTTTCCAAAAACTTCATAATTTTCTTAACTTTGTTTAAAAAATTACAAGAAAAGCTTAGAATAAACATCAAATTACAAAAATACCATGAAATTCTTTTAAAATTGAGTGAAAGAGGCCGTTAAGCCTTTAGATACCTTTTTTAATAAAGGTGTTTCTAAAACTACCCAAAATACACGAATGTCTGGCTGGATCAGCGTCGAAGTGCTCTATAGGCTTTAATCAATACAGTAGGCGATTTTTGATTCTGTTCAAGGTTTCATTTTTATTTTATTTATTTTATTTTTTCAAATATGTGTCCCACAACTGTCAACTGACATCTTAATTCTGTAGAAACTCTACATTTTCTCACATCTCCAAAGAAACTGTGTATAATCGATTCAAAACCACATCAATTCTACAACATCTCCAACTACACCATTTTCAGTTTTATTTCAAAATTGTTTAAAAATGTTTTAAAATTATCCAAATATATTTTAAAATTGTCTAAAAAGGTTTCAAAATTGTCTAATGTTTCAAAATTATCCAGAAATTTTTTAAATTCTTCCAAAAATATTTTAAAATTGTCCAAAAATCACTCAAAAATTTTCAAAAATGTTTTAGAATTATCCAAATATCTTCCAAAATTTTCCAAATATTGTTTAAAATTGTCTAAATTTGTCAACAAATTGATATTTGTCCAATTGCATTTCCAAATTGTCCAAAATGTATTTTAAAATTTTCAAAATGGATTTCAAAATTACAAATATATTTTAATATATTTTATTTGTATTCAAGAAAATTATATTTGTATTTTAAAATTGTTCAAATACATTTCAAAATTATTCACTTGCATTTAAAAATTTTAAATATGTATTTCAGAATTGCAAAATTACATTCAAAATTATTCCATTTGTATTTCAAAATTCTCCAAATGTATTTCAGAAATTTCCAAATGTATTTAAAAAGATTCTATTTGTATTCCAAAATTTTCCAAATGTATTTAATAAAATTCCAATTGCATTTAAAATTTTTCCAAATGTATTTCAGAAATTTCTACTTTTATTTTAAAAGCATTTTTACAAACATACATGTTTTCTCTTTCATAACGAAAATTTTATAGGAATTATGAGAATTAAGAGAAAGCATGTATGTTTGAAAAAATGCTTTTAAAATAAAAATAGAAATTTCTGAAATACATTTGGAAAAATATACCCCTCAATTCATAAATGCTTTTTAGAGTTATAGCAGGTTAACAAAACGTCATTTTCATACAAAATTTGTTCAATAAACCTCCTATAATTTTACAAAGCGTTTATGAATTCAGGGGTTAGAAATTTATTAAATACATAAATACAGAAGGGAATGTTAATTCAAACTTTGGATAATTTTTTTTTATTGTCAATGGCCCTTAAAAACGGAAAAAAGACTGAGAAATTTAACAATTGTTTATGATATTCTTTAGTCTACTAACTCTGCTATTCAGAAAATTTTTTTGCAAATTTTTGTAGAGTAAATTGGTATTTTCATTTAACTAATATTTTACTCAAATGGAACTAAATTTCTTTTTATTTCTTCAGGGGAGGAGTAAGAACTTTGGATAATAATTTTTTTAAATGCAATATTATATTTATTGTAGTATTGATTAAATTTGCATTCAAAGAAATTTTGTATCCAAAGTTTTACAGATTAAAAACAATTTCGTAAGAAGTAAAAACACTCTAAAATAGCTAAACTCATTCAAAATAGAGCTAATTAGAGGTGATTTTTTTTACCTCTAGCATTTTCTCTCCAGTGTAGATGTGCTTTTTTAATTTGAAAAATTTTTTTAAATACATCGTGTTCATGTGTCATGTTGATATTTAACAAAAAACAGGAATCTGTTTCCGACACAAGACTGAGAACCCAGCCAGAAAATTTGGATATTTTTATGAGGCTTCTTATTCAGTAAGTTAAAAATTATTCAAACAAAGCACAAAATTTTTTTAAATTTTAAGGCTTGTATTCAGAAAAATGTTTTGAATTTTATTACAGTTTAATAAAACAAATTAACATGCAAAACAACAACAAAAATCCTTCAATTAGCCTCTAATAAGACAAAAACTTTTTTCTGAATAACCATGTAAGCCTTTTTGACAATAACCGCGCAGTTTCTAAATCCAAAGATGATTCAGAAATGTAATTAAATTTGAATATTTTGTGAACAATTCAGAAATGACTCAAAAAAAGATAAATTTTTTAGCGTAAAGATTTTTTTTAAATATTTTTTTGAGTAATTTTTGAACCGAAAAAGAATGCGCCACTATCATACAAGTGAACGTTTAATATTATTTAATCATATAAAATCGTAAATTCCTTTTAAACCTTGTACAAACAATATTTTTATGTATAGAGTTTGACATTAAACTCATACATACACCAGGTTTACGCCGTTTACGAGTAGAATACGAGTTTATATGAAAACTAGTGTTTCCAATTATTCGACGTAGGCGGTTAACCGGTTAATGCATTATTCGAAAAATGCCTAAAATTGATTAACCGGTTATTCGGGTCGGTTAATCGAGAAAATTGGCGATTAATCGATTAATCGTTTAATACAAAATTAATGTATTTCCTTAAGTTTTTATCAATAAAAACACAAAGATCTGCCTGTTTTTGTTAAATATCAACGTGACATATAAACTCGCTATATTTAAAATAAGTTTCAATATTCTAAAGTTGAAAAGTTTTGGAATCTGAGGTTTTTTTTAATTAAAAATTTTCTTAGTAGACAAAGGTCTGCAAAAATTTTTCTAAAGCTACTAAAATTTGCTTGAAAATGGCAGAAAGAGTTTTGGTTTGGCAAATATTAGTAATTTAAAAACAATAGTCAATACTGCCGCAAAAAATTTAATATTGCATTTAAATAAATGTTATATCTGAAGTTTTGAAGATTTTATTAAGATTCTTCCTTCTCCCCTGAAGAAATAAAAATCGAGACCTCGATATAAAAAAAATAGTTGAGTTGAATTTCAGTTAATGAAAATACTAATTTACGCTGCAAAAATCAGAATAACATTTTTCTGATTTTCTCAGTCTCCGTTTTCTAAGGGCCATTAATACCACTGTGAGACAAATGGTAGGGGTCATCGGGAAGGGTTCAGACTACCGGGGAAAGTTATATCGGTAAAAAAGAAGTTATTTCGATTTGACCTTTGGTGGTCTTTTTTTTGACATAACTCGAGAACAACTAGTCCGATTTTGCTCAAACAATTTTAAAAAAATTAAAAATTACAATTCCTTTAATCTGTTCATATAACGTTTTTCTATATACTCAACAGTTTTGCCGGTAAAAATAAATGTATGAAGAAAAAAATATTTTTTGCCTAAAATATTAAAAAAAAAGTAATAAACAAAAGGTTATTGATTTTTATGGTAGCGGTAACAAACATTTATTTTTACCGGCAAAACTGTTGAGTATATAGAAAAACGTTATATGAACAGATTAAAGGAATTGTAATTTTTAATTTTTTTTAAATTGTTTGAGCAAAATCGGACTAGTGGTTCTCGAGTTATGTCAAAAAAAAGATATATCTCGATTCCTAGGGGTGACCCAGCGAAACGCCGGGACACGTATAACTTGTTTTTGACCGATATAACATTTCCCGTTGGTTTCATCCCATCCCGATTTTGACTGTCGCATAGTGTAATAAAAAAAACCCTAAAGTTTGCGCGACGAGTTACGCAGATAGCATTTCGGCAGACGAGTCTTAATGAAAATTTTCAGTAAGCTAATGAAGTTTTCTTCCCAAAGTGAATTATTTTTATGAAGCCCTTTTTAATAAAACTTTTTTTGGGTGTATAAAATTTTTAATAAATAATATGAAATTTTTCATAAAATTTTATCAAAAACTGCATCAGTTCAATGAAAACTTTTAATGGACGAATTCCAGCGAAACTTAATTGAATCAATGTAAAAATTCTTAAATAGCATGTACACAATTTTCTCAGTGTGCGGTTATAGATGTCAAATTGCATATAAATATCAATTTTTTAACTTTCATTTTCTGCTTTTTGGTTATTTCTTTTAATTCGAATAAAAATTTAATTTCATTTAAACGGGTTCGGTTTCCATGGTATTCTAGTGGAACTTGTCGTAGAATTGATGTGGTTTTAAACCGATTGTACACACTCTCTTGAAAGAAGTAAGAAAAGCTAGAGTTCTTATAGAATTAATATGTCAATTGTGTGACACAGTTTTAAAACAAATGCAACCTTGTCTTAAGGGACATGGAAATATAATTTAGTTTTAATATTTAAAAGAATTAAAACAGAAATGAAGCATTGTATATTTATTTCCTAAAACCTGCCAAACACGTCGTGTGTTTTGAAAAGTTTTAAAAAACACCTTTATTTGGGCCTTCGCGATGTTTTTTAAAGCTCTTTTTTACAAATAGAAACTTCGACATTTTGTTAAAATATTTGCAAACAAATTTTATTAAAATTTATCAGTCTCTTAAAACAGATGACGTGTCTCGCTGGTGCAATGCCGACTTTTTTGGAGTTTCTCCAAAAAAGGTATTTAAAGGCTTATGGTCCTCTTTCTCTCGATTTTTAAAGAGTTTGGTGGTATTTTTTGTTAGTATTTGTTTTTCTAAGCTTTTCTTGCAAGTTTTTAGCCAAGGCTAAGAAAATTATGAAGTTTTGGGGAAAAAATAAAGGAAAAATTCCATATTAAAAATGTAACCGGTTAATCGACCTATTTTAACCAATTATTCGGGTCGAATAATTATTTGAGTTTTAAATTATTTGTTTCGACATTAACCGAAATAGAGGCGATTAATCGAGGAATCGGTTAATCGATTAACCGAATTGGAAACACTAATGAAAACCCTAATATACAATATTTTGAGCACTTTTCTGACTAACTTTTGGGCTCGTTTGCTGGCTGAGAACTCTAAAAATTTTAATTATAGTAGTGCGATATGATCGGGGAATCTTCTTCGTATTCTCATGTTTTGTCATGTCATGTATTACTACTATTTCTTTAAAATATTAAGTTTTGGTGTAACTAACAAATCAACGATGAAGCTGGAAACATGCACGCAGAAAATAACAGGTGGAATTTTATCTAAGTGCCATGTAATTATACAACTACATAAGTTCGAAGTAAGTTTTATAAATTTCTACCAAAATATATGTAGTTTTTCAGATATTTTCCACTACACATGTATATATTTTGCAAATATAATATATATTTTACAAAAAAATGTGGATATTTTACTAGAATTTTGTAAAACTATCTTGAAAATTATGTGTTGTATAATTACATATCTCTTAGGTAATATTCCCCCTTTTTTTTTCTGTGTGTGGCAAGTAAATAAGCAGGATTTCTAGTTTGGCGAGACAATTTTTTTAAGTAAGAAAATTAGCATTCCTTCAATTGTGGTTACATATTTTCCATTAGCCTTACGTTTCTACTTTCTGGATTATATGGTTTGATGTTCGAACAATAAAACCAATTTCAATTGAGAGAGCAAACAAAAAGCCTCGATATAAAGATGACTTTGGCGTCCACTGGTATAATAACGTCAATCAGTTTCATATGTTGCTTTCAGTGGGTGAAACCGAATCGGAACAATGCAAAAATTTAATTCACCAACAACAACGTAAGCGAACAATGGATCCGGTTTCAATTGTGATACAAAATTAAAAGCCTCGAGATAAGGATAACTTTGGCAAATTTAATTAATGCAAATACATATTTAATAATGTATTTACACTGAGCAAAAACTACCTAGTTTTTCGATTCGAATGAATTATTCGTTAAATGATTTGATTCGCGAACTATAAATCAAGACAACCAATTTTTGTTAGATTGATTTGTTAAATTGAATCAATTCGCTTGATTCTTTGAAAAGGATCAACAAAAATCAAATTGATTATTTGAATAAGATATTGATTGAAAAAAGTAGGAAATAATTGAATCTATACAATGAGTTTAGTGCATCGATTCGCACAAAATTCAGTCAAATTTAACAATCGAATTAAAGAATTATATTTTTCAAGGTCTGAAGGTCAAATATATGCCGAAACTAGCCGCCTACTTTGGCGGCGGCTCGACTCCCTAACAAGTCAATGGCTGCGGCGCATTTACTTTTTAGCACTCGACTTGTATCTTTGCTCACACAAAGAAAAGAAAATACAAATTTGTTGTTGTGAATTTGGTCTATGATTTGGTCATTGATAATAAATTAATTTTGGATTTTTATTTTTTGAAATAAACTGACTTTAACATTTTATTTGTACAGCAAATGTCCAGAAAAAATAATAGCCGTTTATCCAAAAAAAAAATACGCAAAAATATGCGAAAGGCTAAAAGAAGTTTGGAGAACATGCAACATGCTGGAAAAATGTCAAATGGCGCATTTGGAACTAGGATCAGTAAGGTGGTCGAGGATGGTAGTAATGATTATTCTAGGGTAAATATAACAAAAATCGTAAATTTTAATGTAAGTACTATTATGAATTTGATAAGGATATTTTTATACATATACATATGTAAATTCAAAGATATATGTAAATTCAAAGTTGGGCCGCAATTGTAATTTTCTGTCTGCGTTGGCAAGGCGGAATAAATTTCAAAACTACGTTTAATTACAATAAAATTAAATAACAAAAATAAAACCAACAATTTAACGAAATAACGCGGCTTAAATAAAATTTAACGAAATAGTTTGGAAATTTATAAAACTGTCCGTCGATTAATTGTACATGCTGAGTTGAATGGTAGATTTTGTTCAGTTACGTCCCCTTTAATTTGCGGCTTATAACTCAGCGTGTCCACTAAGTCTATGCGCAAACTTTTATCAAATTTGGAGCCATTTCCATTTCCTGGAACAACATTTAGTGTTAAAACAATGTTTGTTGACGTGTTTGTTTCACGTCGTTACGCCGGATACCCGCGGTAACAAAATTTACCCGAAACAATAGGTCCGTTCCTTTACGTTACCGCGGGATCCCAAACTTACCCAAAAAGCGATCCCGTGCTCGAAAATTGGGTAAATGAGAGCATTCAAGAGAATGCATTTGTGTTTCTCTTTTTACCAAAGTTACCCAAACTTTTTCTTCGGGTAACTTTGGTAAATTGTAAAACTAACAGCTGATGCAATGATAACCAAAAACAACAATTGAAAAATTAAATTAAACAAACCAGTACGCAAAAGAAATGTGTTATTTGTAATAGGTCCATTCGATTACTGGATAATTTGTACAAATTTGTACAAATTTTTACTGGATGGCGTTCGTTAACACAAATACTCAGTAAACAAAAAAAAAAGAGAATAAAGTGACAGTTCTATGATGAGAGTTTCTAAGTCTTCTTCTTTTGCTTGCAAGTTTTTACTGGATAAATTTTTGCCAGTAAGAATTTGCAAGCAGAAAAAAAAATATGTTTCGAAAACATACGTTTGTTTATTATAAATAAAAATTATTTTCCAATTATATTTTTTTTTGGAAATGCAAAGCAGTAAAACTTTCAAAATAAATTATGGAAAAGATAAGAACGCCTTCTAAAAATTGTATGCTTAAGATTTAACATCAAAAATTCTATTCTTCCATAGCGACCAGTTAAAATTTATTTGTATATTTGGTGTTGTAATCAGCTGTGTCTACAAACTTGCAAATTGATGCAAATTTTCTGTTCGCATACATGTTTGGGAAAATTTTATTTTTAGATTAAATCTTGTCTTACTCTCTGTAAGTTTGTAATGAGTAATTCTTACTGGACTTGACAATAAGAACTTTTAAATGCAAATAAATATGTGTGTTTATTCAATTTTTCAAACTAAAATTATACGCATTTTCACATTTTTCTTTGAAATGCATTTTTGGGCTCGAAAAGTGGTTTTGTGCGTTCCTTTACTTTTGAGTAATTTTGTCATTTTGTGAGAGGATTTTTTGCTTACTCTCATTTTACCGATCTTTACCCAAAAAGTAAAGGAACGCACTTAATATAAACAGTTTCGACAAAACGCTTTTCTGGGTACCCGCGGTAACGTACGTGGAATGGATAGATTCAAATTCAAAGTAATTTGTTACTGCTTTGTTAGTTTTGTCGCCTTTTTCACAAAATGTTTACATTCTCAGGAGGACCTATTTTCAAAAAACTAGTTTTCATACAAAACTAGTTTTTGCTTGTTTTTATGTATGCGTTTTGACAATTAAAAACTATCAGAATAGATGCTGTATTATACAATTTTCTAAAGGGATCAGTGAAAAATGTATCTAAACTTCGAAGTTAAATATCTATTATAGGTATTAAGAATATAACAACTATTTTGTACCAAGGAGTGCGCCATTAAAAAATTTAAGACATAAAAAGCTGAATAAAAGATGATTGATGATTTGATAACAGCTGTGTTTTCGACTTAACTATATCCGTTAACTCAGAAAAAAACTCAAAGTGCATTAAAACGTGTTTAAGACGAAAAGTAACAAATAACTTTTCGTATGTGCGTTAACTTTCAACTTGGATAATTATCAAAGTTGAAAACTCAACATTTATACATTTTCACATCTAATGTAACTTATTCGCGTTACTTCCGAAAAAGTTTTGCTGATGTACACTCGATTAAACCAAAACTATTATAATTTTTTTATACTTTAATCAGTTAAACGTAGATTTGCCTTAAATACTTAGCATTGATAGGCATGAGCGAAAATACAGGTGTAAAACTCAAAGCAAACCACATAAAAAGTTTTATAGAATAAAAAAATTAAATAAAATAGAATAGAATAATAGTATAATAAACAAAACAAATAATTGTCAAATAAGTTTTGGGATTTTAGCACATTTAATTCCTTTAATGCAATTAATGTATTTCCCGATAAAAATAAATTAAAAAAAACTAATACGCAAGTGCTTGTGCAAATCTATCATTTATACATAAATGTTTGTCACAACATTGCTAGATCTGCGAAAATAACAGAGTAGTATGTATATTGGAAGATGACAAAGAAAATTGTGGTAAATTTTTTGTTGTTGTTTTTCTCTTTTCTTTGTATTTTAAATGTTAAATAAAGCTTCTAGACGAGAACAAGAAATTCTCATTGAGTTTGTAATTTAACTTAAGAAATATTTCTGGAAATTATAAAAAAATCGTCCCCTGACTATTTCCTTAGGCAACAATGAAATGAATGCTGTTATCATTGATTTCATTTTTTAGCTGGGCCTGGGTTTCATCCCATCAGAACCATGCTTGAAAAAAAATATTTTTTAATTTCATCAATTTTATACATGTCGCCATATAAAAAAGTATGAATAATTGAGTTTTTCCAAATATCTTTTCTGGTTATACAAACCCAGCAAAATCTTTCATTACCAAAAAAGTGGTTATATAATAGAAATTCATAGCTCCGCACAACTTATTTTTTTGGCGTCTAAACTCATTATTTTTGTTTGGCGTGGTCGTTTTTATAAGTAGTCACGCTTACCCGCTCGCTTACGACAAAATGAGAAATAAGTAGTTATGAGACTTTGAATAATAAGTGGTTACACACATGCTTACAAAAAGTTGAATTATAAGTAGTTATCCGATGGCTTACATGATTCTTAAAAATAAGGAGTTAAGCAAATAATATTAGCTTAAGAAAGTACATTCAGAAAAATTTAAGTTTTCTCTAGTGTGTAATTTAAGACTCGTCATAAAAATTTTAACATAAAACATATTTACATATAATAAATAAAAATTAATAAAATTTAACTGTGTAAAAAGTACTTATTTAAACTATAAGTCATTATTTTATATTTAGAAACAATGAATACAATGGGCCGTTATTAGGAAGTCATTATTTTATAGTACAAAATAATGCAAAAGGTAATGATATATCATTATTGGTAATGCAGACAGCAATGAGGTGTCATTACCAATATTTTGCTGGGATAAGCCATGTCTTTCTGTATGGTAATGATAGGTCATTACCCTACGGATTACCAAGTAATAATAGCTCATTATCTTTTGCATTACTTTAAAATCAGTACTGATTTAGTTTTTTATATATTACTATTTTATTTATTAAATTGTTTTGAAAATTTTTCTAAGTTTTCCGAGGTAAAAATTTATATTTGCAATATGATCAACTATTCCACAATATATGGTAACCACTTATATACTAATTTCTGAGTAACCACTTATTTTATCTTTTTGAGTAACTACTTATTCTTTCACTATGGGAAATTCGTTATTCGCACTTTTTTTGTAAGCGAGAGGGTAATGACCACATATGAATTTTTGGACATCGCGAACAAAAGTAATGTTGCGATTAAATAGCCTGGTAAGTAGTGAAACCCTTTGTGTGCTACTTAGGGCCATTAACAATAAACAAATTAACCTAAAGTTTGAGCTAACTTAGAGTTACAGATGTCAAATTCCATACAAATTTGAATTTTTAACTTTCAGTTTGTATTAATTTAGTGATTTTCATAAAAATTCAGTTTAAACTAAATTTCAGGTATAATGTTAATGCAAATTTATAATTATATATTACGGCCCTATCTATGCTCCTTGTAGGATCAACAGGAGCGAATATATTTATATAATTTGTACAAAAGTTATGAAAAATGTCACAAAATTTAAGAATTGACCTTGAAATCTAAAAATATTGTATTAACTACTTTAGAGCCTTACATTTTTTTGGTTGACTGTGGTAGCAACAATTGAGTACCTAATAAATATCGATTACTTTATGCTAAATCGTATGTTTTTTTTATTTCGAAAAGGTGGTTGATTATTTAAAATCATGGTAACACTGAGTGCTCATTAAGCTTTAAAGCTTAATTTCACCCCCAACATTAACTAACATTCCATTACCACCACCCTTCTTTGTTTTTATCACACAAGGAAGACAAAAACCTCAAACTATTTAAGAAAAATTTTGACTCATACAGTTTGTTAGCAAAAAAGAAATATTTTAAAAATTTTACAAAAGTATAGATATTTTTTTATAGTTAACAAGAAAATCAATAAAAATAACAGCTTCCTAATTTAAACTACCTCCTTATCGTTAAAAAAATATTAAATAAAAATTAATAAGATACAACCAATATTCCATAAATTATGAATTGTGATTTATATGATATTTGGTCCAAGGCCTGTAGTCATTACGACATACCAGAAGATTCGATACGTTCCTGGTATGATCGTATATACCATAAACTCAATGAAGACACAACAAAACGTGTCTATCACAACTGGTCTTGTATGTTGGCACCGAAACGTATTGAATTGGAAAAGGCTAAACCTCATATTGTATTGGCTGCCTTTTTTCAATATTATGAATTTGATTTAGAAAAAAGTTGTGTACAAGAAAATTGTAAAATATTTAAAGAATTTTGTCAAGATGGTATGGTCGAAGATGTAAGTATTTTAGAAATGTTGTTTCCAGCAAATGGATCAATTTATAACAATTCCTTTATTTGATTTTCTGTAGGAGGATATGAAGCAATTGGTGTGTCACTTAATCGGTGAAAAGAGTACGGAGTGTATCAATTCGAATGTAGAAGATGATATGGCAATTTTACAAGATTTGGATTTATTGATATTAGCGTAAGTTGAACATTAATAAATACTAAAAAAATATTTTCTAAGACAAGGGTAGAGTCAAATATTTAAGGCAAAATTATTAGACAATTATTTCACATTTTCGATTGCTAGAAAGTAAAAATTTAAAAACTCTAGAATTGATACAATTTCGGATTGAAAAATTTTATGAAAAAGTTTATACAAAAGAGCACTTTTTAGTAGAAGGCGGCCAAAAGTCCAATTTTTCAGTAGTTCAGATTTAGAAACTATCGAATGTAGCTCATATGAACGAGGATACTTAGGAACCTCAGGAGGCAAAAATTTAATTTCAAATTTCTGCTCAATTATTTCTCTGCGAACAGGGTGATTCAAAATACATTTTTTTTTATTTTGGTGAAATTACAGATTTTATTATAAATTTTGAAAGTTAAGCAATCATTAGGGCAAGAAATTTTATGCACTTAAAAATCGAAAATATGCGCCCACAATATGAAGTTTGACACCAATGTTATGTCTTTTCCCGTACTTTACCGCGGTTACCCAAACTATCTCAAAAGCGTTCCCGTACTCAAAATTGCGTGTAAATTGTTGTTGTTTGGTCTGTTTTTGGTTCCTGCGGGTACCCGCGGTAACGTAAGGGAAGGCACATATTGCCCATGTTTTAGAAGCAGATTTTCCGAAGCATTTCAAAGCATATTGTTTTTTCGAAGTTTAGCAACACTGTTAATAATAAAAGGTTTTTTAAGCCCGATATAACTTACGAAAGGGTTAACTGTCAAACGAACTGTCATACTGCGCTCACTTTTTGACATTTATGATCAGTATACTCTGGCAAATCATCATGAAAAAATTGGCGCTTGAACAGCGCTACAAAATTATACAGATTTACTTTGAAAATCAGTCATCAATTCGCGCAACAGACCCTGCAGACTGCATTACATCCAGAAAAATGCACCGTTTGGGCGGTTTATACCCTGGTGGCATCATTGGACCTTATTTCTTCAAAAATGAAGCCAGAGCTCGCGTTACGGTCAATGAAGATTGTAACAACACCATGCTCAATGATTTGTTGTTTGAAAATATGGATGACATTGATCCGGGCGAAGTGTGGCTTCAAGACGATGGTGCTACATGCCATACGGCGACAGCAAACATCGACTTATTGAAATCAAAATTTGGCGAGAAATGGACCTGGACAATTAGCCTACAAAGTCGTGCGATTTGACATCTCTCGATTATTTACTGTGGGGCCACGTGAAGTCACTGGTTCATGCTGATAAACCAGCAACAATTGACGCCAGCAATGCTGGATAAATTTTTATTTATTTTTCAAAAAAAAAAAAATCGTCTGAAACTTATGAAAATCCCTGTAAAGAGCGAAATTATATATAAAAAAAGTCATTATTCAAAATGTTCCAACGAATGTGTAAACAGTCCCGTTTTTGAATAACTATTCAAAGAGTGGCAACACTGGTTAACACAAATACTCAGAAAACAAAACCAAAAATGAGAGAAAAAAGTGACATTTCGATAATGAGAGTTCTTCTCCCTAAAAATTTTTACTGCATAAATTTCTGCCAGGAACAGTATTGCCGGAAACTTCCGTTCCATTCCAAATATACCGAAAAAATATGCTAAATTCTGCTAAATCGTGAAAAAAGAAAAATATGCTAAAAATATGCCAAACAAAAAATTACAAAAATGTGGAAATATTCCTTATGTTAAAAATCTGTTAAATTACCACATACAAAAATATGCTAAAAATCTGCTGCGTAATAAATATTGCAGTTTTTATTCCACTAGCCACGGTTTTGTTAAGTTTTCGTATTAGATAAACATCTTTGACAGTTTTTTTTGAAACTCAATCTTGCGTGGACAAAAATATGCTAAAAATATGCTTTTATCAAACGAAATATGCTAAAAAGCATTTAGCAAATTTCTATAAAAAGAAATATGCAATTTTCGAACTCAATATGCTAAAATGGCAACACTGACAAGTGAGAATTTTCGAGCAGAAAAAACATGATTGAAAAACATGTTTTTAGTAAAGTGTTGTTTTTTCAAACGCGTTATATAGACCAACTGCAATTAATATTGTAATATGCGGTTAAAGAAGAAGAATAAATTTTTTTTCAAAAGTTATAAACACATTAATTTGCAAATCAGACTATATCCAGTTTCTGCCTTTTTTCTATGGACAGGCTTCATCAGTCAGTTTCCATTAAATTGTATTATTGTTTATATTTATACCCTACACCACTATGTGGTCAGGGTATTATAAGTTTGTGCTGATGTTTGTAACACCAAAAAATATTGGTCGTAGACCCACCTTATAGTATACCGATCGGTTCAGAATTTTTTTTTATTTCGATTTAACGATGTCCGTCTGTCCGTCCGTCCGTCCGTCTGTCTGCCTGTCCATGCAATCTTGTGCGCACTCTACAGGTCGCAACTATTAAGATATTTTGATGAAATTTGGTACGCAGAACTATGTTGGCCCAAGGACGAACAAGTTTGATTTTTTTGAACATCGGTCCATGTTTAGACCTAGTGCCCATATAAGGGTCCTACCAAAATTATATTGTTTATACGCTGCAGGTCGTAAATATTAAGATGTTTTGATGAAATTTGGTACACAGACCTATATTGGCACAATAACGCAGCCTATTGATTTTGGTGAACATCGGTCCATGTTTAGACCTAGTGCCCATATAAGGGTCCTACCAAAATTATACTGTTTATACGCTGCAGGTCGTAAATATTAAGATGTTTTAATGAAATTTGGTACACAGACCTATATTGGCACAATAACGCAGCCTATTGATTTTGGTGAACATCGGTCCATGTTTAGACCTAGTGCCCATATAAGGGTCCTACCAAAATTATACTGTTTATACGCTGCAGGTCGTAAATATTAAGATATTTTGATGAAATTTGGTACGCAGACCTATATTGGCCCAATAACGCAGCCTATTGATTTTGGTGAACATCGGTCCATGTTTAGACCTAGTGCCCATATAAGGGTCCTACCAAAATTATACTGTTTATACGCTGCAGGTCGTAAATATTAAGATATTTTGATGAAATTTGGTACACAGACCTATATTGGCACAATAACGCAGCCTATTGATTTTGGTGAACATCGGTCCATGTTTAGACCTAGTGCCCATATAAGGGTCCTACCAAAATTATACTGTTTATACGCTGCAGGTCGTAAATATTAAGATATTTTGATGAAATTTGGTACGCAGACCTATATTGGCCCAATAACGCAGCCTATTGATTTTGGTGAACATCGGTCCATGTTTAGACCTAGTGCCCATATAAGGGTCCTACCAAAATTATACTGTTTATACGCTGCAGGTCGTAAATATTAAGATGTTTTGATGAAATTTGGTACACAGACCTACATTGGCCCAATAACGCAGCCTATTGCTTTTGGTGAACATCGGTCCATGTTTAGACCTAGTGCCCATATAAGGGTCCTACCAAAATTATACTGTTTATACGCTGCAGGTCGCAAATATTAAGATATTTTGATGAAATTTGGTACATAGACCTATGTTGGCCCATGGACGAAGCCTATTGATTTTGGTGAACATCGGTCCATGTTTAGACCTAGTGCCCATATAAGGGTCCCACCAAAATTATATTGTTTATACGCTGCAGGTCGCAAATATTAAGATATTTTGATAAAATTTGGTACATAGACCTATATTGGCCCAATAACGCAGCCTATTGATTTTGGTGAACATCGGTCCATGTTTAGACCTAGTGCCCATATAAGGGTCCTACCAAAATTATACTGTTTATACGCTGCAGGTCGTAAATATTAAGATATTTTGATGAAATTTGGTACACAGACCTATATTGGCACAATAACGCAGCCTATTGATTTTGGTGAACATCGGTCCATGTTTAGACCTAGTGCCCATATAAGGGTCCCCCCAAAATTGGCTTGGTAACAAACTGCAGGTCGCAAATATTAAGATATTTTTTAATGAAATTTGGTGCGCTGACTCACATTATAGAAAATTTTGACACAAGCCCCATTTTAACCCATTCGAATTTCGGATCCAAACAATACACCAGAGTGGTGTAGGGTATTGTATAGTCGGCATGCCCGACTTTAACCTTTTTACTCGTTTTATTGTCAGATTGTCTCTATTATATGATAATTTTTTCGACAACCCGTCGGCTGTAGGAATCGAACCCATGCACTCCTACATTAAAAACGTAACTATACTAAAGTTCGATAGCTTAGCCATCTAAACCACGTACGGCCTTGAGTGTAGTGTAGCAAATTCATAGTTTTTCTTTCCTATTCAGCTTTCTGTTATTGTTTTTACTGAAGTGATCAAACAGACACATACTAACATTCTACTTTAGATTTTATTGTTTATCTTCTTACCTCCTCCATGTTTGTTTGTTATAAATAAAAAATAAATATTTTGCAATTATAGTATTTTATGCAAATGCAAAGAAAGAAATATTGTAAAATAAATCATGGAAAAGGTAATAAAATCTTCTAGAAAGTTTTCGCTTAACATTTAACATCAAAAATTTTATGTTTTCAATCTGAACAACTAAAATTTATTTATATATTTGGTGTTATAATCAGCTATGTTTAAAAACTTACAAATTTCCTGTTCGCGTATATTTTTGGGAAAATTTTATTTCAAGAGCAAATTGTGTCTTACTCTCTGTAGTTTATACTGAGTAATTCTTACAGAACTTCACTGAGAAAAGTAAACGAATGGACCTAATATGGGTGTCAAATTTCATATTTTTGAGAGCCTGTGAACGTTGCGGACAAACTAATTTCCAAAAATGTTAATTTCCGTAGTACCTTGTTTTTTTTGATATAGTGGAAACTATGCAAAACATGGACAATATGAACATCAAACTTCATATGTTTGGGACTATGGTTTGGGAGTACATTAACGTCGTGTAAAAATAAATTGAATTCTAAATGATTATAATAATCCAAAATAAATTTTTAGAAGCAAAACTTTCAACTCTTTGTGCTTTATGTTTTCAGATCAACACCTGATGTCTATAAAAATTATGCCGAATTATCACGTCAAGAATGGTCAACTTCGGGTAAAACAAATTTTGATTTGTTGAGACGTAAGGTGAGATTATTACCTACTGGTCATACTACAAATTCTATAATTTCTTAATGATATTGATGTTTTATTCTTATTTTTTTAGACTTTAGCGACTTTATTGGCCTTGGATATTTATCAAACTCCTGAATTTAGTAATAAATATGCCAAAGCTGCTCGGGCAAATATTGAACAAGAACTTAAGGAATTAGAAAAATGTTAGATAGATTTCTAAAAAATATACATTCATTTGTTTAAATTATATATGTACAGTAAATTTTTAATAAGTTGCGGCGTTAAATGGAATTTTAGTTTTGAGAAAAATATATAAATTTTTGTATAAATATCTTCTACAATATAAAAAGATTATATTTTAGAAATCATAAATTTATATATATACATACATATATATTTATAATTGTAGATTGAATTTAAAAACAATCTTTCCTTTTTAATAAATCTGATTGTCTTTCAAAATTAATCTAAATTTTAGTTAAATTTATAAATCCAACCAGTTAACATTAGCTTAATATACATAATTATTAAGCATTCGATAATTAAAATTTTGCTTATATTTGTAAAGGGTTGCTTACACTTTTTTAACTTTCTCGAATCATCTTTAATAACTTAAAATATTTATTTTCAACAAAATGCTAAACAAAATTGTAAAAGTTTTGAAATTTTTTTTTTTTTAATTAACTATTGTTTACAAATTCTACCATTCATTTACCAAAAAAAGACAATAAAATATATTTTTAGTTTTACTATCTACATAATTTTCTTCCATATTGTTTATTTTGCCGTTTCCGTCAAAAGTTCTTTATTGTATTTTAAATGTGTAATTGTAAATGCCAAAAAACAAATATATGTAATAGTTACAAAAAATCAAAGCGAAATATATATACCTATGCTAAAATTTTTATAAACTGTAGTTTTATTTAATCTTATATGTACCTAAATGTTAAAATAATGAACGGTTTCATCGACACAGGTAAGTATAAGAAAACAAATTGAAATTTTTGTGAATAATTAAGAAAACACTAATTTTAAATATTTAAACAGACAATATCAATTGATGTAATATAATATGATCGTTTTAAATCTAAAATTTAGAGGAATTTACATTTAATATAAAAACTATTATTGATTTAAATCTGATAGAAATTTTCGATTAATAGAAATCTACGCTCGCTAAAAATTTACATGATGTAAAACAAATTTATAGAAAGATAGATATGAAGGATGGATAGCGGCACCGCAAAAATATTGTGACCAATTAAATGCAACAACAATAACAACCGTAACAGCTAAAGAGCTGTAACAGATTAAAAATGACGTTGCAAATTGAAAACCGATCCATTATTTATTTTAAAATAGTAGTGACCGCAATTTCTATAACTAAACACCGAAGCCGTAAACGTTTCATATTAAAAACCATAACCTATTCAAATACTATAACTGTCATTTCCTAAAAGCTTAACCAAAGATGGGAAACTTAACCGGATTTAATACCGTTTTAAGTTAAAAACCGTCACCGATTAAAATACCGCAACCGTTATTTTTCAAACATCATGACCGTTATTTTTATAAGAGCTTAACCAAGATGGACACTAGAGCGTACCACCTTGCAGGCAAAAAAAAAGTGCGCCGTACACCCTCCAATATGAAGTATTTTTGCAAGGAGGTTTGAAAAAAAATGCCGAACTTAAGGGTCGCCATTTTTTGTTATATCTTTGGCATTTACAATCGGATCCTAAAGTATGATACACCGATGTTTTTCTCTCAAGGGAACCAATGTTTTGCTCTGAGGACCATTGCGCTCAATTATCTCGTTCTAGTATTTACCCACCATATCTCCTTTGCTACAACCCGAATGTACGACCCTAAAGTCAGAAAATTAAAGCCCGCAAAAAATCATTAAACTTTTGCTAAGGAAGTTTAATTATTTAATTTTTTTAGTTGCCGAACGTAGGGGTAACCTTTTTAAATTTTTTTTCATTGGGTTTTTTCTTTATAGTAAAACACTGGTCTCCTCGAGGCAAAAAATCGATAGATCACAATTTAAAATCTGACTAAATGCCGAAGCTATAACGAAAAAATAAAAAAGGCAAAGTTAGGCAAAAAAATTTCGAATTGCGTTACAAAAATACTTTAAGGGTTTTCATATAAACTCGTATTCTACTCGTAAACGGTGTAAACCTGGTATGTTTATAAAAAATATGGTTTGTATTTATAAAAGGTTTACAAGGCATTTACGAATTTATATGAAAAACCTTTTTATATTTTTTACCGTATGTCTATAAGGTGATACGGTCTAGTGTACATCCTTGATAGAATTCTACGATTGATAAAAACTATGAAATCAAATTGGGAACACTGTTTCGTTTTTTTTTTTTTTTAACCATAAGATAATTTTTGTGAACTTTCAACAAAACAAATTGACTAACAAGGAATGTTTCTTATATGATAATCTCCGATATTGATGAAATTCGGATATGTTGCAGTCTAATGTTAGGGTGTCTGAGGTTATCGGCTATCTGGGGGATTTCAAGGGTTAAAAGTATTGTCAAAAATTACCTACTTTTCTGTTTTTCACTTTGTTATTTCTTTCTTTCATTCATTTTTAAACAAAATTTTCAACTTAAGAAATATTTAAGATAAAAATCGTTTTTAGTTCTGAATATAAAACTGGCCATAAATTACTAAGGCCGAATTTATCGGATGTAGATTATCTTTAAAATTGATAAACAAGAGCTGTTTTTAAACAAAACGCGATAAGAAATTTTTTAAAATATTAAATCGTTTTCGCGAAATTCAAGAACAAAGTTTGACCGCACTGCCACTGTACACTGGCACTTTCCCTATGTGGTTTGGGCTATATTCTTAATTTTTTTAATATCTAGTCACAATTTGTTGGAATTCTTCTCAATTTTAGATAAAAAATAATTTTTAATATTAAAATTTACTTTACATTAAAAGAACAAAGAAATTAACAGTTGAAAGATTTTAGTATAAAAACTTAAATTTTTACGCTGTGTTTCATACTGAAAGTTTTTGAGTTAACTATTAATTAACCCAAAGATTTGTATATAATTTTTTGACATTTTCTTTTGTTTATTAATTAAGTTAAAGTTAACCCTTCAGTATGAGATCCACCGTTAGCAATTTAAGCTTAAAATATCAAATTTTCATCAAAAATTTGAGTAATGGCAACATTTTATTCTTTGTTTTTTCTAAAGTTTGTTATTTTTGCATTTTTTTATTATAAATTTCAATTTGTTTTCTTTGAGGTAAGTATGTTATATTTTAGTTTATTAGTTTTATTTCTTTTTAAATTGTTTTTAATTTATAATTTTTAATAATGTTGTATTTTTCAACAATTTTTCACCCTGTCCTAAAAACAACTAGTCCCCGACAGAAGAAAGACCCACAACAAGTCGTCATGCTAAAAACAAAATTTCTACCAAAAAGAAATTTAAAAAACAAAGTCCACGGAAAAATGCAGGTGGTAAAGTTTATAGATTTCAAAAAATTAAAGATGATCAAGCGGTAAGTGCAGTAACTATAATTTACAGGAAAATCCAATAAATTTTAATTAAAATTTCTGTAGAGAAAGTTAGTTAGACGTAGTTTGCTAATAATGTCGGATAATCAAACACCTAAAAAGTTTGCACAAAGTGGAAAAGGAGCTAAGCGTTTGATAAATAATAATAGCAAGAAATTTTCTAACTTGTCTCCGAATAGAATTTCCCCAAATAAATTTAAAAATCCGAAAAAATTAAAGCATAAAAGTAAAGATACCTTAAGTGTTAATACTTTGGAAGAAGGTGAAATACGTTCAGAAGATGAAAGATCTATAGAAAATACACAAAGAGCTGAAAGAGACGATGACAGCGAAGATGATTGTATTGTTATTGAACCTACCGTGGAAAATATAGAAATAGACGATGAAGAAGAAGATCAAGAAAGACCTACTAGCTATCACTCTTTAATAAAATCATTTAATCAACGTGATTCCTCAACGCCCTGTCATAAATATACTAATAATATCGATAGACAACAGCCACAATCTCCTTCTTCTGCGACCGTTGTTAAGAAAGCGGAGTCTCCCAATAATGATAAATCTAAGGAAACACCTCTATTCTTTGAAGATGTTAATGGTAGGCCATGGTTTGAAACCATCAATTCTACTGATCATTTTACTGATTATACAAAATTAAGTACCTTAAGAGAAAATCCCGTATTGAAACGCAGATCTGTGCTTTTAAAAAATAAATCTCCCGGTGAAATTATAGATTTAGAGGATTCGGATATGGGTGGTGAGGATTCGACATTGAAATCCAATAAATTAAAACGTAAATCATATGAATTAGATGATTCAGTGATATTCATAAGTGAAACAAATGATAAAGATTTTATATCCATAGCAGATGTTAATAATCCTCCATCTAAGGTAATGGATTTAAATTTTGCACTTTTTTGTCATATTATAAAAAGTTTATTCCTTTGTTTAGATTCTTAAATTGAGAGATGATACTTCAACGCCACCAAATAGAATCCGTGGCAGTAATAATATGTATACCAAGAGTGAAACGAAACAATTAAATGCATATAATGAAAATGCCTACAATCCAAGTTCTGGTGCAGAATTGACAAGCGCTAAAAGAATGGTTATTATAGATGGCAGTAATGTGGCTTTCAAGTAAGTTGCTTAAATATCTATGCACAGAAATTAGCTATTTGTTTTCAGAAATTATTTGTGAGGCACATAAATTGGGTCTTCATTTTGTATCTGGGCTATGTTTTTTGGATGTAACTGTTTTATAAATTGAAAGTTTGGAGTTTTATTTATATATGAATGCGTGAAAAAATAATTTATAAAAAGTTTCGCGAAAGGCTACAAAAAAGCTGTTTTGTAGGACTCCTCACAACTTTTGCCACCTTTTATTAAAATAATTTTTCTTTATCAAAATACCTTTCGGAAATTTTTAAAGTTTTTTTTTAAATGCATCGGTTTATAAAATTAGAGTGGTTTATTATTTTACAGTGGAGAGTCAAAGACAAGTGCACAAAACAATTATTAAAACTGTTCCAAATACTCCATTGTGGGCTTGTAAAAAAATGCAACAGAAGTACGCATGAACCAGGAACGAAATCAAAGAACCCAGGAACGAAACCAAAGCACTTGACACATTTTTTCAGTAGATATTGTCGGCACTCACATAGATTTCAGGACGATGTAATTAGAACAAAAGTTTAGTAGGTTTGAGATTAAGAAGAAGAATTCAATTTTTTCTCTAAAAATTATAAACACATTAATTTTCAAATCAGACTAGATCTAGTTTCTGCCTTTTTCTATGGACATCAGTGATTTTCCAATCATTTGTATTATTTTTTTATATATTTTATTGTCAGATTGTCTCGTCGCACTATGCTTCGTCCAATGGACAAAAAAAAATTGTGATAAAAGAAGGATTTTTTTTTAAAGATAAGAAAGTAACTCAAACAAATGTGAAAAAAATATTTGGTGTGTTGGTTTTGCCGCCAAGAGAGGGCGCTAAACTCAGCGAATTTTATGCAAAAATGACTTAACAGAAAAATGGGTTTTAATTGTTTCACGAAAATAATTTTTAAAATACATTTTTTTTAAATTTGTTCGAAGATTTGTTTTTTAATTACTTCAATATATTTGTAGTAGTTAAATTAAAATATGGATTCTAGTATATGTTTACAAAATAATTATTTTTTATTGCTCCGAAAAACACATTTTTTTGTTGAAAGTCTAAAAATTACTTAAGTTTGATGAAGTATAAAAAAAATTATATAAAATTAGATATTTTGTCCCCCTTTTTTTTGTAAGTTTATACTGTTATATAATAGATCATTAAAAAATTAGTTACTATTTTTTACCACAAATTAAAAAAATGGATTCATGATTTTTACAGGATGTGTTGAGTGGACTTTTGTAAAACACTACGAGGAACATTTTTGTGGAACATTCTAACCCTCTAACTCTTCAATGAAAGGGAATTTTTTGGCCCCTTTTTAAAAAGGGACAAAAAGTCCCGTAAGTTAAAGAGTTAGAGGGTTAAAATGTTCTAAAAAAATGTTACTCGTAGTGTTTTACATAAGTTCGCGAAACACATCCTATACCTAAAATGGAAGATTCCCATGGTTTCTCCCTAAAATCCAGATTTGTGGGACATTTGAGCACCAATTCCGAATAAGTACGAAATTAACCATTAAACACATTATAAGTTTTTACTTATTACTGGCACATAAGTTAAATTTTCAATGCTGATGTCTTCAAAAACTTATAGTAGAATTTCATGACAAATATTTTTGCGGAACATTTTAACCCTCTAACTCTTCAACTTACGGGTGGTTTTTGTCCGTTTTAAAAAGGGGCCAAAAAGTCCCTTTAATTGAAGTTTAAAATGTTCCACAAAAATATTCCTCGTAGTAGAGTTGGGCTTAATCGTTCTTTTTGGTGACTCGGTCATATCGTTCAATAAAATTCATTGAACTAGTTCGTTCAAATCGTTCAATCGTTCTTTTTTTGTTATCGTTCTTTTTTGTCATGAGCTGTGTCGGAACAGTGATTCACGAACGGTGTAGTTCGTTCGGCAATTTATTGGCGCACTAAATGTTACATGTTGATATTAATTTTATTGTACATATACTAATAGTGTCATAAAATTAGAATTTTATTTAAAATTATTAAGAAAAACATTTAATTCTGTAATAAAATTAATAAAAAAGGGTTACAAATTTTTTATGACTAAAAAAAAGAACGAAATGAACGATTGAACGAAATGAACGAAAAGAACGAATAATGGTGAACGGTGTCATATCGTTCAATGAACTGAACCGTTCAAATGAACTAGTTCGTTCATGAACGACACAACTCTACCTCGTAGTATTTTACATAAGTTCGCTGAACATACCCTATGCCTAAAATGGAGGATTCACATGGTTTCCTATTTTAATCCTATTTAATTTTTGTTTTAGAAAAATCATTTAAGCGTTTTTGTGAAAGGCATTTTTTTATTAATGAATCGATTTTACCCAAATTTGGCACAAATATGGCTTGACCTTATATCAATTCACGTGCTAAATTTCATCGCAATTGGTTTTATAAAGATTTTAAAATAAAGGATATATGGCAGGACTAAGAGTCCTTGCTTCGATTTTGATAAAAATTGACACAAACGTTTCCAGTTTTATGTGCATCTCAATGGATAATTTTTGTAATTTTACGTCCATTTATGTAGCTAATATAATATTGTTATATTTCAGGACCTATGGGAGGTGGGCGTGTCCTTGGCCCGATATTTCCATTTATTAACTAAGGGGTTCTATGTCAGTATACCAAATTTGAAAACTCTTTCTCCCCTCCTTCTATTTTTGTCCAATCGTTATATGGGATTCGAACATTTGCCTATTCCTACATTACAAACGTAACTATACTAAGGTGCGACCGTAGAGCTGTCAAACCCGGTTTCCGAATTATTCGATAAACCGGTTTTTTTTTCTATATTTCAGGGTTTTTTAAACCGGTTTTTGAAAAAGGGCGGTTTTCGAATTATTCGAGAAATTGGTTTTTTCGTGTCGAATAATTCGACATTTTCGAATATTTATAAGGTGAAAATTTCTAATAAATTTTCTTCATTTGTTCAATAATTATGCAAAATATTTAAGTGGCTATGCATAATAATTTGAAAACCTAATAACACATTTATAAAATGAATTTTGTATAGAAAATTTGGTTTATAAGTCACTTAAAAATTTTCAAAGTGATTATACATATGACCCTTAATGTTTGATTCCCTCATTTAGGTAGGTTTATTCACTTTGTCTTTGCTATGACATACATTAGTGGACTATTATCAAAATAATTTACTTTTTCGAAACAAAAATGTTGAAATTCTTTCAAGAGATTGTTTTTTTTTTTGCAGAATTCTACATTTTCTCTCTATCTTAAAAACGTGCTAATTTTTTGACAATAATTTAATTAGGAAAGATCTAAAAGTTAGTCCTCAAATGCATATAAGCTCAATTTTTCCATTTCCTCAATAAAGAAAAAGAGGTTTTCTTATTATTTTTTAGCTTTTCTCCCCCAGTAATAAAATATTTTGCGATTTGAAACCGTAAAATTGTAATAAAAATTTTAAAAGTCACAAATTGTTTCACATTAATTGGAAAACTACAATATTTATAAGGCCAAAATTATTTTTTGTGACATTTTCAAATTGTCTATTAAATTAATGCGAAAAAACTTTAACCGCAGTTTTTTATGGAGGTTAGTTAATAGCTTTTTTTCACAAAAATTACGAACAAAATACTGGACTTTTAGATCTGTCCGAAAGTGTTTTTATTTAGAAAAAAAAAAACACACACAAACAGCGCCTTTACAAATAATAACTTTAGTTTTAAAGGTGGATTTGCACTAATGGAATAATTTACGCTGCGAATTTCTTTCAAGAAAGGAAGAAAATAGTAAGTTTCAAGATTTTTAGCAATTCTTTGCAAGTTGTATAAGAAAATTTGCATATATAGCAACACAAAATGATTATTTACAAAAACCGGAAAACCCGGTTAGTCGTACCGGTTTTGAATTGAAAAAACCGAAAACCGGTTTTTCAAAAAGGCGGTTTTTAGAAGTATTCGAAAACCAGTTTTTCAAATAGGTCGAATACTTGACAACTCTATGCGACCGCGTAGGCAGCTCATCCAAGTAAGGCCTTGAATGCAATGTAACTAATTCATAGTTTTCTTTCCTATTCAGCTTTTTACTCAGAAGTGATCAACACAGACTCGAAACATTCTATTTTTAGAATTTTTAAATTCCAATCTCCTCCGTGTCTCCTTTTTTCGCCAATGTTCGTTGTTTCGACAAAATTTACAAAATACACGTTTTCAAAATTTTTTTAGCTTTTCTAGATGACTCAAAAAACTGTTTATTTTCCTTACTTTTCTGACTCAACTTTGATTAATTTTTTGGATAAAAATATTTCCAATGAATGTTTTTCGTTAGATTTGAGATCATACAAGTAAACTACAGAGAATAAAATTTGGAAAAAATCGATAAGACCAGCAGGGTGGAATACGTATTTTCGGGTTCCGTTACAGACCCATCATCAGTATCCTACACCTTTATAGGTTAATAATTGATAATGATCTACTCAATCAGACTAACATCAAAGAAATACTAACAAAGCTATTTTTTAACCTCTGTTATTACTGTCTTTGCTTTGAATATATTGATCTATTCCGCTGTGATCGACAACTGTTACGAATCACATATTTTATGACAACGAACCCTTATATTTTTGAGGAATTTTGGATTCTTTTTGGATTCATTCATTAAAAACGATTTTGAAACATTTTTAAAAAAAGTTAAATAATTGAATCAGTTTAGATTTAAAAATAAGAGGGCTTCAAATTTTTGAAGTCATTTTAGTGTTATGTATTTTGAGGGCTCCGAAATTTTCTGGCAATTTTATTTATAAAAAGAATTAATACATCAATTTTTACCAATGAATTTTTACTACTTAAATTTAGTAAAACAAGTATTTTCAAAGCACTTTTAAAAATGTTGGTGGAGCACTTTAATGTTTCGCCAGTAGTAGTTTTACATATATGTACCCAGTTGGAAAACACAAACGGGAAAGCGTTGGCTAGGTACTTTAACAGATGGAACAAGTGCTTTCCCATTCACAAAATGATAATATCATTAGACAAAAGGACCGACTGTTTAAAAAAGCGCCGCAAAAGCACTGGGGTAACAAAATTTTTAACGTTGGCAAAACGCAGGCAATAGCTGGTTGCGCAAAAATGATGGCACTCCCAAAAAGTTTCTTGGAACTAACATGCCAAAGTTGGGAAAGAGCTTTTCCACAAACAAAAAAATCAATTTCATGAAACAACAATTTCTTTAAATTAAAAAAATAAAAAAAAAAAATTCTACTAGGATAACGACCCCAGCACAAAGCTCAAAATCTGCGTTTGTGGTTGCTCTACAATTGACCCCTTGTGCTTGAAACTCCACCTCAGTCTCCAGACATAAACGCCATAGAGCACTTGGAAAATCAGCTAAAGAATAACGCTTTAAAAGAGGAATGGTCAAAAATTGATGTTTCTGTCTGCAATAAATTGGTTCAATAAATGCCCCGAAGATTGGCGGAGGTTATAAAATATAAAGGGTTGCCAACCAAATACTAAAAAAAAAAATAAAGTACAAATACATAATAGTTTTATTTATTGTCCGAGTTCTTTTTTGTTGTAGTTTTAGAAGTATTTTCAGATTATCTTAAAATGCTATGATATGGAGTAACTTTTTAGCTGTTTTCGTTGTTTTATTCTTTAGTGTACTATTATAGCTTTAATTTATCACCGTTTGTTTTTTTATTTAATAAAATTTTTCTTAAAAAATGTAATGAAACAAAATGCATAATGTGTCCGACTTCTTTTTTGATCCACTGTATGTAATGGCAATAAAAATGCTTTATGGTCATTACAAAAAAAATAAATAAGTCTTCTCAACTGTGATTATTGATTTGAGCATATTTCTTTCTAGTTTAGCGTTTTCCCCATTTTAACATTTTTCAGAAAGATTGTCTGTCAATTGTAATTATTTTTTATAACTGACGTATTAGCAAAGACGATGAAACCTTAATCCAGTGACATTAATCAATGAAATCAGACCCTTGAAACCATTATCATTAATTTATAAAATGATAATGGAAATAATATTATTACATTTGATATCAATCGAATGGCAATGAAATCATTATTAAATAATTGTCCGTTCAATCAATAAATTTTAAAATACTATTTCTTCATAATTTCCTTAATTTTTTTCAGACATTCCTTGGATAAATTTTTCTCTGTCAAAGGTCTTAAAATCGCTATTGAGTATTTTGAGAAACTAGGTCATGAAGTTAAAGCCGTCATACCACAATTTCGGATGAATAAAAATAAATCTTCTGATTACGAGGAGTTGGAAAGATTACACAAGGCTGGTAAAATTGTACAAACACCCTGTAAAAACTTACCTGGTCTTACCAGTTCAAGTTATGATGATCGGTTAGATATATAATCTTTCTCAAAAAAAAAAAGATTTTATTTTAATTTATTTTTTTCCTACTTTTAGTTTTGTTTTACAATTAGCTTTTGAATTGGATGCTGCCATTGTTTCGAATGACAATTATCGTGACTTATTACATGAAAATCCTGCATTCAAAAAAATGATTGAAAATTGTGTTATTGGTTATACCTGGTGTAATGATATATTTATATTACCAAAAGATCCTTATGGAAAATGGGGTCCTACTTTGCATACCATACTAAATCGATGATTTAGGTGTGTTATTTTTTATTTTATTAATTTAAGTTGTTATCAGGTATTTAGATTAAAGAAATATGGTTATCTTTCAAAACTTCTATAAAAATCTCCTTAAGTCTACACAGATGTTTTGTAATTTTTGGTTCTATTTCAATGAAAACTTTGTAATATTAACAAATAAATTAATTAATTTTTTTTAACAACACAATTTGTAAATGCATTTAATGTTTTTGTTAATATAACAAATTTTTAATTGAAAATACATCAACAATAACAAATATTTTTGTTTTGTTTTCATGACACCTAGTCTTTTAAAGCAACTTTACCCAGATTTTTATTATAGAAAATTAAAATTTTTAATCATTTTTTTTTTCATAAAAAAGCCCGACAAGATTTCTTAAATGCAGGTATTGTAAAATCCTTAGTGGTAGTTATTTCTTATTTAAAGTAATTAAAACTAAAGCCCAAACCAGATAGTGAAAGTTGGCAATTCTGTCAAACAGTGGCAATTCTGTCGAAATTTGTTCTTGAATTTCGCGAAAACTATTCAATATTTTCAAGAATTTCTTATCGAATTTTATTTGACGGTAGCTTTTTTTTTATTTACAAATTGTTCTAATTTTTCGACAGTGACAAAGAAAATAAAAAACTTGCTTAATCGACAAACAACTGGGGTAAACACTGTCCACACAGCGTTTATCTGGTCTGGGCTTAATTTTAATTGAAAGTTTAAAACTGAAATAGTTTTATTGGTAAGCATTAATGTTGAACATATCGTATAAGCTATTCGTACACAACTTTGAGATATATAGTGAAGTACGGTTATAATATAGATTGGTGATAGCGAAGTTCGACCTTTAATTTCTGGAATATTTTTATATTTTACCTAAAATTTTGAATTTTTTTGCGATACTTAGAAAGTATTGCCTTCTTTTTTGACAATTTTTACATTTTGAGGTAAATTTTATTAAAACTGAAAGGGGATCGAAAATATGTTCGCTATCAAAAGAATAAAATTGGTTACATCCCGTGTTCGCTATAAGCGTTCTTCACTGTACACTTTTTTTGTTTAACTAGGAATTTAAATAAAATTAAATGTGTATATAATATTCTAAAAGTAAAAGTTGTTTTTTTTTTATATATATATTTAGAAAAATATTCTAGAAACATATTTCTGTTATACATACATATATGCCAACAACTCTAAATCCTTTCCTTTTCAACTTAAAGTTTTGAAGAAGAACTGAAAAAGACAACACCATCATTTGTGGGCTTTTAACAAAACAACTTGAATCGACTTAAGTCATTTTGTGAAAGCATTTTTCTTTTTGGCTAGAATGTACAGTTTTTGCATGATGTTTTTAAGAGATATAAAGATAAAGAAATCAAGTTTATAAAATCACCTTCGGTGATCTCTTAGGACCAGTATTATATTCAGCACTTACAAGAAAAGACTTCCAACGCGGACTAGCAGATCTTAATGAGCTTCGGATATGTTGCAGAGGAGAAAAATTTAAATGTTACGTATTTTATTTAGCTGCACAATCTCATATTTGAAGGTTAAAAAATGGGGTAAAAAATTGCCCAGTTTTTCGGTTTATTTTATATTTATTCCAAAGTAACTAGAAAATTTTGAAGTCAACCGAAAGGTATTTGAGAGGCCTATTTACCGGTGTGTTAAACTCCAGGATGCTTAATTGTTTATGGCATAACATAAAACATCAAAATTTTAGGTGGTTTTTTATGGAGAGGATACAGGTTAAGGGCCAATTTATATATATTAATCCCTATAATATTTAAGTGAGGGGTTGTTTCGGTTTTTTTTCGATATTCGGTCTACTTCGGGTTTGAGACCAATTTTCCCCAACGTCTATATTTTTAAAGAACTGGGAACCTCTGACTACTTAACATAGGCAATATGGGTATCAAATTTTTCTTTCTGCGGGTTTTTTTTTAATTTTATGCTTGCGACCTTTATTTTTAAAGATCAAAATAATGGTTAAATTGTCAATACAATTTTCTGGAAGATGCTCCAGAATATTGTAGAGATTTTTAATGTAGCGTTTGTTTTTTAATCTTGCTACCCGATTTATGTAGGCGTGGCTTTTAATGAAAGATTAGCGATATCGACCTTTTATCAAATTTCATAGTAAAATTTAGCGAGTACTGGTTCAAACTAGACAACACGAACATCGTTTGAAATCTTATAAAATAGGCGCCAGTAGCTTTAATCTCGTTAGAAATTATAAACACAAAATATTTTAAGTATCATTTGGTAAATGGACCAAATTATCTAAGCGAGTGTTTCCTAAGTTTCCGAGACTTATCTAAGTTTCATCAAAGGAAAAACCTTTGCATTTTATCTATATAATACAGGTCTTCTCCAACTAGTACAGTACTGTTTCCATAGAGCCACTTTGCAACTGGTTCCGCGAGTGGCACATTAGTACCAGTTTTGCTCCCTATTTTTCGACCTTAAGTTGTAATTTTCCATCTAGTTCTACAACTAGTACCAAAGTGGGAGTTTAACTATTTTAAATTCTACAGTTATTTGTATGGAGAGGCGGTAGAACTCGTTTTAGTTGTCTGGTTCAAAATAAACTAGTACACAACTGGTTGTGAACTAGTATTTTTTGCTGCTGGGAATATTTCGGTTATTTCGGTAACGGTATTTTAAGGTATTGATATTTCATTTATTTCGGTATGTGTATTTTAAGGACGGTAGGCAGTTCAATGGGTTTTGAATCGATAACGGTATTTGAGCGGTACTGCTTGCCAACCCTGATATAAAACCATTTTCTTGTCATTTCAAAATATTCTATAAAATTATATTTTGTAATTATTTAAATCGAGTTCGGATATATTCAAAACAAAAAAAAATTTAAAGATCATTATGGCCGATGAGTCAAAAACAAAAAATGATACAACCAATACTGAGACTTCGAGAATTGTATATAATAAAACTGAAACTCAGTTGACTTTAAACAAATTTATAGAACCATTTACCAAGCCATCATCGCCATCAATCAAGACAACTGCAAGTGATTGTATACTAATAGAACCAAAAATAGAAGTTATTGAAATCTCCGATGACGAAAATGTATAGACATCATTTTTGCTCATCATCGCTTCCTCATAATCAAACTTTAAAAGTGTGGTTTCATGAAATGATCAAAAACAAATATGGTAATAGCTTTTAAAATAATTTGTATTAAGAAATTGGTACAAATACTGTTAAAAATCTATTAAAAAAATTCTGTAACCGTTGAAACTGTTAATAAACGAAATGATAGCATAATAAAAGCTTCTGTTAAATTAAGTGTTAACTCTTTAAATCATACTTTAAATATTTTCAACGTCGATAATATATGGGCATAGAGTAAAAATACTATAGAGATACGCTCACAGCCCCAACAAAATTTTTTACAGATTACAAAGGTTCGGTAACGGGCTCTCCAATGAGAAAATTTCCCTCTTTGTTTTTGACCAAATTTCGCTGATTCCAAAGCAAATTTGTCTGCAAATTGAGAGGATTTCAAAGCAAATTGATTTGATTTCAAAAGAAATTTCCCATTCCGAACCTTTGTAGTCTGCACATACATAGAAAAACCCAGAGAATGGGTAACTGGTACGGTACGGGTAACTGTCAGATTGTAAACAAAAATATGTTATCGTTTTTTTCGAGTACCCAGTCAGAAATTGCCAGTGGCACAAAAAATTAAGCACTGGCATACCACTTGGTAATCGCAGTGTTAAAAATAAATCACATTCATTTGGGACGCTTTGTCAGCGTTTTCAAAAAGCCTTTTGCCAGTATTTGTTTTACAAAAATTTCGGTGGTTTCTAAGAAAAAACCACTGGCAAAGAATAGGCTTAGAGTGCTATGCCAACGTTTGCGACTATTGGTTATCCAGTGCTACCCAGTCAGAAATTGCCAGCGTTACAAAAATCAATTCACGTTAAATAATGTTTGTAGTCAGAAGGTTCCGAGTTCAAAGCAACAAATTTTGCAAGCAACAAATTTTTTTAATTTAAAAATTATTTTGTTTTACAAAATATTTTTTTTTTGTTTGTGAAAAAGCTCCTTTAAGACCAACTTTTTTTTGTTCTTCCAACGCTGGCATATTAGTTCCAAAAATCTTGCCAGTGCTAGCTTTTAGCACAGCCGGTAGTTGTCCAGTTGTTGTCATTCATTTATGTTTTTAGCAACCAAGTATTATATCTCTCGTAAGCTGTCGTCTGCCAGACCACCTATTTATTGGTTTTGTCAGCATTTTAAGCCCGCCATACATTTACAATATTATGTCCAATATAATGGCACAGTATTTTTCTCGTTTTGCCACACACCATACAATAAATTGCAACATATATGTAACAGAAGATCGCCACAATATTTTATACAATATTTTAATTTAACATAACCTCAAAATGCACACAAACATAAACAGCGTAAAATTAAAATTGCACAGTGCTGGCAATAGATTATGCAATATTTCAAGTTGTCCAATAAAAATCAAAAGTGTTTTGATTTACTACATAATATTGATCAATCTTCAATTTAATACATACACGGTCAATATGCTTCCACCACTTGGAAAGTTGTACCATAATATTGCAAATGTATGGCCCGCTTTACCAACGTTTATTTTTTTTCCCCAGTGCTTTTCCGAGGCTTTTTATACAGCCGGTCCTTTTGTCTAATGATGTTATCATTTTGGGAATGTTGCTTTTCCATCGCTTTCCTGTTCGTATTTCTCTGACTGGGTATTTAGGACCTGAAGAAGTGATGGCAATGTTGGTAGAGAAAATTAAGAAATTGCTGCGATTTCAGCATATTCCAATGCCAAAATTGCACCTGACGTAAACGAAATCTCATTTGAAGAGCACATTGATGATAGTGTTATCGATGAAAATGACGCACTTGACGTGGCGATTGCTGCCAAATATAAATCTAAAAATGTAATTAAAGCACGCATATGGTCAAAAAATTTCATCATTTGATAGAATACCTGTAAATGTTGAATCAGACCGTGTTTGTAATGTTGCTGAAAAACTGAGAAATTTAATTATTTTATTTATTTTTTGACGATAAAATGCTTTGTATGATTGTTGATTGTTGCCTCTCAATGCAACTTTGCTTTTATTGTTGATTCGTATTGAATAAAACATTTTATAGGATTTTTGTTCTTTACTCGATAGATAATAAACGAAAATAAAAAAATAAAATTTTTAGTCTACTCGCAAGCATACTAGAATTGTGAAGTAATTGCTTAAAAACCCCCTATTAGAAATATGTTTTTTATTCATAGGAGCCAATGGACAATGGCCATTGGCGGACTTAGGCCGGTCTGGGGTGGGCTAAGCCCACCCTAGACTGATTTTTGCCCACCCCAGAATTTTGAAAAAATCTACCTACAATTCTTTTATCTATAATTTTGATTGCAAAACGTATCACAATATTACTTTTTTATATCAATTAATTCTGTGTTTTTGGTTTGGGAAAATCTCTACTAGATTCCTAGGCAGCTAAGTTGTTGCAATCTAAGGGTCAGTTCTATAGTCAGAACTAAGATCGATTTTTGTTTTAAATATTTCTTAAATAAGAAAGTTGTTTGAAAAATTCTTACCTAAGAAATATTTAAGAAACAATTCGATCTTAGTTCTGATTATAAAATTGACCATAAGAGTTTTTCTTTAAGAAAAATTATTAGAATCGCAAAGGTGTTCAATAATAGAAATATAACGCATAATCTTTTTTGGTGAGTAAAATATCTTAGATTTCATAGTTTTCTAAATGAATAATTAGTTAATATCTAACTAGGAAGTTTCTTAAAACTAAACATTACTATGTTATTGTAATGAAATTTCAATATTTTGGAGAAAAAAAATTGTTAGATGGACATCTCACTGTTTTTGACCACCTCGGTAATTTAAATGATCAAAATATGGGGTTAAAAAGGATTCGTCCGAAGTAGACGAATTAGACAGGTTGATCTTAGATTTATTTTCTCTATCATAATAATCTGAAAATATAGCTTGGACCACATTCATTGTACGAGGTTTTCTTCAGAAAAATAGATGCACTTTTGGGCAAATAAACAGCAGAAAATTAAGGGTCGCTTGCCCACCCCAGAAAAATGGTCTAGGTACGCCAATGACAATGGCTTGTACAGCATTTGATTATGTAATGGCCTTGTTTGATGGGTTTTACAAACACAAATTCACGGAATCATCAAGCCAATCTGTGCAGCATTTTTGATCGTCTATAGGCCCCTATGTATTTGAATGTTTCTAAACATCAGTTCTTTTGTGACGTTTTATGATGAGGAATCTATATGAAGCCAAAACGCTTATTATTTGCAATTATAAAACCACATCCCTTAATTGAGCACTTTATTAAATTTATTTTTTTCATATAGGTACATAATATTTTTTATTTATTTTTTTTAAATACGGTGCAGTCATTATTAAGTTAATCAAGTCTCATTAAATTACTAAAAAGAACAAACAAATATTTTACACTACGTGATTATCAGTTAATTTCGTATTGGACATTTCGATACTGTATTCATAAGAGGGTGGTGGTTGATTTACTACAGCACTTGTAGTGACAGTTGTCCCCGCTAATATTGTACTAGAAGTTGTAGGATTATTGAAATCCATAGTGCCAGCATTATTTATATTTTCTATATCTGTTTCGATTGTTAAAGTCGATATAGCATTTGATATATTGTTCGATGAGGGAGAGGCTGAGGTTAAACCAAAAGCTCCTTCATTGGAATTACCATTTTTTTTGGATTCCAGTTGTTTTGCCATTAAATAGGATTGCATAACTTCATCATAGGCTGGTGGTAAATCAAATTCTTTTGGACCCATATGACAGCTGTTATCATCGTTTGGATTATTACAATTATTTGTACTACCATAAGGACTTTCAGATTGTTGGCGGGCTAGAAAATATAAAAAGTTATATTTTTAAATTACACGTTTAAATTTTTGGACAAACTTTATATATGTGACGCGCAAAATAGAAAGGGGCCTAAGGGTAAAAACCGGTTTTGTTCAGGAGAGCCATTTTAAAGATTTAAATACGTGTATCTTTGGTGTACCATCACTGAGCGTGTTGGTATTGGTCTCATTTGAAAGCGACACATCTCATGACGTCAGGAACGTGTTGGTCAACCATGAAAACGCGCGTAGGTCGTCCCTACCTCTTGTTTTGTGTAGTTGGTTTTTACTGTTTTCTACCTAGCGCGCTGTTTCCATGAGTTTGATATCAATTTTGCTCGCGGTTTTTCGAATCCAGCTCTATTTTCTGAAATTATTAATTGTGAATTATAATAAATACTCATTTATAATTCTTTTAAATCGTGAATATCACTCTGTTAGTACGAAAATTTTTTCACATAACCTTATACATTCTTACTGTTGTTTGTTTTATGATGAAATGGTGGACGAATTCGAAGAAGTAGATTTACTTTATCGTTGACTTCACTTTCATAAAACGCGCATATCTCTGGGAGGGAACACTTTTGGGGCATGGGATCGGTCTCATTCGATGCTCAGATGTTGTCCACATCAAAAAAAAAAAAAATTGATTTTTTTACCCTTAGGTCCCTTTCTCTATGCGCTGTCACATATGTATTTCTTTAATAAAAATCTAGATGTATGTCTAACATATCAACCCCACACTAGGAAAATTCTTTGCATGATATTAACTATTTTCTCCATAAAACCAATGATGTTCCGCCACACTAAAAAAAAAACATAGTCTGTAAAAAATTTAGATAAAACTACTAAAAATTAG
This sequence comes from Leucophora obtusa, assembly GCA_949987735.1. Lineage (NCBI taxonomy): Eukaryota > Metazoa > Arthropoda > Insecta > Diptera > Anthomyiidae > Leucophora > Leucophora obtusa. The sequence continues at coordinate 42,646,599 of OX465299.1, read as the reverse complement.
TTTAAAATTACCTTGCAGAAAAAACTGCTGAAATTAGCAGATTATTTTGCTATATATTAGTAAAATAGGAACAATTAAAATAAAACTGTTAGTTAATTTTTTTTAATAGAAAATAACAACTTAACCTGCCAAAATCAGCTAAAAATTTTGCTAAATAATTAGTAGCCTAAAAAATCACAAAAAAATGTTTGAAGTTTTTTTCGACTTTTTGAATGCAAATAAAAATTGAGCCTTTTGAAAACAGCAGTTTACAATTTTTTTTGCAAATATTTCTGTTGATTTTAGCAGGATATACTGCTATTTGAATTCAAATAAATTTAGCTTAAAATAACAAGCATTTTGTAGATATAACAGTTTGTTTTTTGCTATTTTTGGTCTACTATTATTTAAAGCCTATATGACACTTGCTAGTTTCAGTATTAATAATCCAAAACATACGAATTTCCTTATGTGAGAAATAATGTGTGTGAAGAGAACAACTATATCAAAACACTATCAAACTGTCTAATTGATGTTGGTAATGCAGTACCCTTCATATGATTTGCATTGATGGTGCAAAAAACTAGATTCTAGAAACTAGCAAGTGTCATATGGGCTTAAGCCTATATGACACTTGCTAGTTTCAGTATTAATAATCCAAAATAGAAGAGATAACGAATTTCCTTATGTGAGAAATAATGTGTGTGAAGAGAACAACTATATCGAAGAACTATCAAACTGTCAAATTGATGTTGGTAATGCAGTACCCTTCATATGATTTGCATTGATGGTGCAAAAAACTAGAATCTAGAAACTAGCAAGTGTCATACGGGCTTTAGCAAATTTTCCTGCATATTTTACAGTAAATATTTAATGCTAATAGCATTATATCTTGCTAAAATTTTTATTTCCATTTAAAAAAAATATCGAAAAAAACTTTGTAAATTTTAAATATTTTTTATGATTTTTTAGGCTACTAATTATTTAGCAAAATTTTTTGCTGATTTTAACAGGTTAATTTGTTATTTTCAATTAACCTAATTTGACTCAAATATCACTAAAATTCTGTATATTTTAATGGTTTAATTTTTGCTGCCCTATCTTACAAATAATTAGCAAAAATAATCTGCTTATTTTAGCAGTTTTTTCTGCAATATAATTTTTAACTAATTTGTAGTAGTTTTAACTAAATTTTTACAGACTTTTTTCTATTAGTGTACTTCAGATTTGGCATTTCCATTAATGAATTTAACATCCCAGTGTAGAAAATCATTACCAGATATGTGGTTATGTAACTACATACTTTGTAATGGTAAATAGTTACTTTTGTTATTACATTTCTTATTACCTTTATATGGCGATGTCGCGAAAAATAATGAGTTATGGTTACACACCAGCATACGAAAAATCAAAAAATATATGTTACCTATGTGCTTACCAGTACTGACAAAAATAATGAGTCTAAAAATAGATTTTCAAAAAAATAAATTATATAAAAAAAAAATATTTTTTATTGTATTTAAAAAAAAAATGGGTCTACAAATTGCCAGTCAATAGCTCTACCATCTGAGCTATATCGACATGTAATATTTAATAGATAAAAATATAATTGACCTGCTGCACACAAGTAAGCTTACTCGCCAACATACAAAAAATCAAAAAATATGTGGTTACATATATCCTTACCAGTATTTAAAAATATTGAGTCTAAAAATAGATTTAAAAAAATTTAAAAAAAATCTAGAAAATTATTTTTTATTTGAAATAATGACAAAAATAAGTCATTATCGGTAACTCATTACTATATGTTTTAAAATAAAGTAGAAGGAAAGTGGGTGTCATTACTGTATACTCATTCAGGCTCATGCTCATTTGAAATTAAATATTACTTTCCATTCCATTGTTATTTGTATCCAGGTAAAGTTTAACGGAATGGATCCTCCTAAAAAATTATGTTTTATAACTTCCCCGGCCAAACCCGTTGTCGTTTTCATTTGTCTGAATTTTTTGTTAACAAATGGTTGTTAATCAATTGTAATTAGTGTTTTTATGCATTAGTATAATTTCATTACCATTAGTAATGATTTTTCTAATGAAAAATATTTCATTACCATTAAATGGTAATGAAATTTTTTTCATTGTCAATAGTATGAACTAATGATAATGAAAATTCAATGGTAATGAAAAATTCCCATGTATGGTCTGGATGTAGTAGACAACGGAAATGATAATTAAAAAAAACAAAAAAAAAACGAGTAAAAAGGTTAAAGTCGGGCATGCCGACTATACAATACCCTACACCAGTCTGGTGTATTGTTTGGATCCGAAATTCGAATGGGTTAAAATGGGGCTTGTGTCAAAATTTTCTATAATGTGAGTCAGCGCACCAAATTTTATTAAAATATCTTAATATTTGCGACCTGCAGTTTGTAACCAAGCCAATTTTGGGGGGACCCTTATATGGGCACTAGTTCTAAACATGGACCGATGTTCACCAAAATCAATAGGCTTCGTCCTTGGCCCAACATAGGTCTATGTACCAAATTTCATCAAAATATCTTAATATTTGCGACCTGCAGCGTATAAACAATATAATTTTGGTGGGACCCTTATATGGGCACTAGGTCTAAACATGGACCGATGTTCACCAAAAGCAATAGGCTGCGTTATTGGGCCAACATAGGTCTGTGTACCAAATTTCATCAAAATATCTTAATATTTGCGACCTGCAGCGTATAAAGAGTATAATTTTGGTAGGACCCTTATATGGGCACTAGGTCTAAACATGGACCGATGTTCACCAAAATCAAACTTGTTCGTTATTGGGCCAATATAGGTCTGTGTACCAAATTTCATCAAAATATATTAATATTTGCGACCTGCAGCGTATAAACAGTATAATTTTGGTAGGACCCTTATATGGGCACTAGTTCTAAACATTGACCGATGTTCACCAAAATCAATAGGCTTCGTCCTTGGGCCAACATAGGTCTATGTACCAAATTTCATCAAAATATCTTAATATTTGCGACCTGCAGCGTATAAACAGTATAATTTTGGTAGGACCCTTATATGGGCACTAGGTCTAAACATGGACCGATGTTCACCAAAATCAATAGGCTGCGTTATTGGGCTAACATAGGTCTGTGTACCAAATTTCGTCAAAATATCTTAATATTTACGACCTGCAGCGTATAAACAATATAATTTTGGTAGGACCCTTATATGAGCACTAGGTCTAAACATGGACCGATGTTCACCAAAATCAAACTTGTTCGTCCTTGGGCTAACATAGGTCTGCGTACCAAATTTCATCAAAATATCTTAATATTTGCGACCTGTAGAGTGCGCACAAGATTGCATGGACAGACAGACAGACGGACGGACGGACAGACGGACATCGTTAAATCGAAATAAAAAAAAATTCTGAACCGATCGGTATACTATAAGGTGGGTCTACGACCAATATTTTTTGGTGTTACAAACATCAGCACAAACTTATAATACCCTGACCACATAGTGGTGTAGGGTATAAAAACAACTACACAATTTCTATATTTAAATTTTCAGCAAATAAATTAACTAAAGTAAAATTTCTCCACAAATTTTTTTTCAGTTTACTAATATTCAGCGAAAAGTTTAGTGATTTTAGCAAGGATTTTTTTCTTTTGCAATCGACTAAGTGTTAGCAAAGTTTTTGCTAAGATTACTAATTTTTTTTGTAAAAATCAGCAACACATTTTGCTGACATTACCAACTTTTTTGCAAGCACGCTCCTGACTAAAATTTGCTGACACAGCAACATTATTTGCTGACTTTACTGACTTTACTGACTTTTTGTTTTGAGTGTAGTAATGAATCCATTATAAATTGCAATATACGTGTGTATGTCAAGTTAATTTTGTAAAGTGCGAACCTAGGTAGATAGACCCGTAAGTAGATTTGTTCATTTGTGTTTTGAATGAAAATAAATAACGTAAAGCAGGGTTGGAAAGCATTTTATAATATTAAAGATAGCGGGCAAAGCCCGCTACGTTGTTAGCGTGCCTTAAGGTTTTTTTAATTCCAGTTTATGTAAAGGTAGACCTGGCAATTCAAGTAAATTCGCAAATTCAGTTGGAAAATTTACTGCGTCGGTTTCTTCCACCGGTGCTTCGTTACCTGCAGTTTAAATATCAGAATATATAAGTTCCATTCCTTTTCTCAAGTTTTTTCTCTTTGGGAAAATTTGTTTAACTTTTTGGAGAGTATGTTTCAATGCTACATAAGTTTCATATTCCGTGGATAGTGTTTGAACAGGTAATTAAAAGGAGTTCTTCACCCCTTTTTGTTCCTCCCAGTAAAAATCCCAAATATATAAAATCTTGGCTCACTCGCATGCGAAATTTCAAGTACCAAACTCCGGCAGTTTGAGTCATTCAAATTCCATTCCATTTTGTTTAACAATTTTAGTTTTCCAATGCAACTCCTTCCAAGATTCCATTTCGTTCACCATTCCACTGCATTTCGTTCCCATTATCTGTTATTCCAATTCTACTCGTTCCCCGTTTCATTCCATTTCGTTCCTACTGTCTTGTGTATCCGTATTGATATCAGTCGCTTCTATTTCCATTCCATTTCTTTGCACTTGCTCCGTTTTATTCCTCTTTTAACTGCAGTGTTTAAATTCCAATCGTGCCCCATTCTATGCCATCTCGCTCCTCATTCCATTTCGTTCTATAGTCCATTCCATTTCGTTCCCTCTTCCAATCCATTTCCATTGTCTATAATTTCAATTCTACTCGTTCAACGTTTATATCCATTTCATTCCACTTGTGTAGTGTTTCATTCCACTCGTTTCCTATTTAGTTTCTTAATTTTAGTGTTTCATATACACTTGTTCTTTAAGTTTTAGGTTTCTAGCTAAAGACGCAGACGTTAAGGGGGGGGGGCAATTTTCCCCTTTTGTACCACCATTTTTACCACGTTCCTGTCCAAAGGCCTAAAAATGCCTTGTCGATAAGTTGGCCCATACTCCAAGGAAAACATATTATATATTACAGGTTTCTAGCCGAAGGGTTCGGTTAGGCCATCAAGGGGGAGAATTATTCCGTTTTTACGCCTCCCGGTAGGAATTTCCAAAAATTCCGTCTTAGAGGACGTCTACGTTGGAGTAGGAACCTACTACATACATAATTAGGAGGAACCTACTACATACATAATTTTAGTTCCCTATATCCAGCAATTTGGCCAGGCCGTCAAGAGGGAAGTTTTTTCGCTTTTTACCCCTCCCGGTATGAATATCCAAAAATTCCATCTTAGGGGACGTCTACGTTGGAGTAGGAACCCAAATACCGAATTTAAGCTCCCTAGTTCCAGCAGTTTGGCCAGGCCGTTAAGGTGGAGACTTTTCGTGTTTTTGACCCTACCTGTGGAAATTTCAAAAAATCTCATCTTAGCGGATGTCTACAATAGAGGAGGAACTTTAATACCAAATTTCAACTTCCCACCTCCAGCGGTTTGGGCAGGCCCTTAAGCGGCACTTTTCGCTTCATTAATCCCCATTTTTGCAATGTCCCTGCCCAAAGTTCCAAAAAACACTTTCCCGATAATTGAGCCCATACTCCAAGGAAAATATGTTTTACATTTCAGGTTTTACTATTTGTGCCACTCTCGGTTGGAATTTTCGAAAATCCATCAACAGGGAATTTTAGCTTCCTAGTTTCAGCAGTTTGAGCAGCTGTCAAGGGGGACACTTTTTCTTTTTTTGTCCCTGCCGGTTGGAATTAGGCTGGAAGAGGAACCTAAGTACCGAATTTCAGCTTCCTAGTTCCAGCAGTTTTTACAGGTCGTTAAGGGGCCACTTTCCCTTTTTGAGCCCCCATTTTATAACGACCCTGTCCAAAATTCAAAAAAGTATCTTTAGCCCTTACTCCAGGGACCCACATTTTAAATTTCAGGTTTCTAGCCAAAGGGGTTTTTACAGGCCACCAAGGGGAGGCTTTTCTTCTTTTTGCCCCTCCCTTTAGGAATTTACAAAAATTCCATCTTCGTGGCTATCTGCGATGGATGAGGAACATTCATACCAAATTTCAACTTCATTGTCTCAGCGGTTTGGGCAGGCCGTTATTGGGGACATTTTCCCCTTTCAACCACCATTTTTACTATGTTCCTGTTCCAAAATAGAAAAATTACGTTGCTGGTGAGTTAGTCCTACTCCAAGGAATACATATTTAAAATTTTAGGTTGGCCAAAAGGGATTGGGCAGGCCGTCAAGGAGGAGACTTTTCCCCTCATTTCCCCTCCCGATAGGAATTTCAAAAATTCCGTCTAAGCGGACGCCTACACAGAAGGAGGAACTCACATACCGAATTTCCTTTTGGGATATCCTGTAGGGAATTCCAAAAATACAAACTTAGTCGATGTCTACTACAGTGGAGGAACCTTTATACCAAATTTCAACTTCTTACCTCCAGTGGTTTGGACAGGAACTTTTCCAATTTGTGAGACTGATAATGGTGAGACTTTTCCCCTTTTTGCCCGTTCCGGTAGGAATTTCCAAAAATCCTGTCTTAGCACACGTCTATGCCGAATATCAAGAAACCTTGTTTTAGTGGAGATATCCATGGGGGGAGGAAAAAAAGTACATACTTTTTTTCAAATTATATTTTTTAAATGGTATTTTTTTAAATGGTACTTTTTGGAAAAAGCGAAATTTTTTGGAAAAAGATACTTTGTTTTTACAAAGTACTTTATTTGTACTATTTTTTTAAAAGGTATTTGTTTGGAAAAATTTATTTTTTTGGAAAAAGGTACTTTTTTGGAAAAAGGTACTATTTTTGGAAAAAGGTAATTTTTTTGGAAAAAGGTACTTTTTTTTGGGAAAAAAGTACTTTTTTTTGGAAACGGTACCTTTTTTGGAAAACGGTACTTTTTTGAAAAAAGTACTTTTTTGGAAAAAGGTACTTTTTTGGAAAAAGGTACTTTTTTTGGAAAAAGGTACTTTTTTTGGAAAAAGGTAATTTTTTTGGAAAAAGGTACTTTTTTTTTGAAAAAAGTACTTTTTTGAAAAAGGTACTTTTTTTATCCCCTTTTTGCCCCTCCCGATAAGAATTTCCAAAAATGCCGTCTCAACGGACGTCTACACCGGTCGAGGAACCTACATACCAAATTTCAGCTTCATAGCTCCAGCAGTTTGAGCAGGTCGTCAAGGGGGAGACTTTTTCCCCTTTTTGCCCTTCCCTGAAAAAATTCCGTCTTGGTGGATGTCTACGATAGTGGAGGAACCTTTATACCAAATTTCAACTTCCTACCTCCAGCGGTTTGGGCAGGCCGTCAAGGGGGACTTTTTTCCCCTTTTTAACCCCCATTTTTACAACGTCCCTGTCCAAAATTCTAGAAAGTACTTTCCAGAAAACTTAGCCCCTACTCCAAGGAACAGTTATCTTAAATTTCAGCTTTCTAGCCAAAGGGGTTTTGGCAGGCCGTCAAGGGGGAGACTTCCCCCTTTTTGCCCGTTCCGGTAGGAATTTCCAAACATCCCGTCTTAGCGGACGTCTACGCCGAAAGAGGAACCTATATACCAAATTTCAACTTCCTACCTTCAGCGGTTTGGGCTGGGCGATGTTCAGTCAGTCAGTCACGTTATTCTTTTATATATAGAAAGAAGATGTGAAAAATATTAACTGTCATAAAACAGTAGTTTTTGCCCATTTTGTCAGTTGTTTTAAAATTCTTGTAATAAAAATCTGTCAGTTAATTTTAAGGCACTCTACACTCACAAAAAAAATAGGTTAATAGAAAAATTAGTAAAACGTCTTAAATATCAAGTGCACTAGTTTTCAGCAATTCCGTTTCAGCAAAAGTTTTATTTATATTTTTTTAGCACTAAACTACTATTGTACTAAGGTTTGTTAATTTATTTTGCTACAAAAATTGCGCTGATAACCGAAAATTATAATTTAAAAAAAACAACTACACAATTTCTAAATTTAAATTTTCAGCAAATAAATTAACTAAAGTAAAATTTTTTCAAATTTTTTGATTTTTTTTCAGTCTACTAATATTCAGCAAAAAGTTTAGTGATTTTAGCAAGGATTTTTTTCTTTTGCAATCGACTAATTGTTAGCAAAACTTTTGCTGAGATTACTATTTTTTGGTAAAAATAAGCTGGGTGATTTTCAGCAAACACCTTTGGCTGAAATTACCAACTTTTTTGCAAGCACGCTCCTGACAAAAAATAAATTTATTTCTATGCTATAAAAATTTAAATGCTTTTATTTTTTTACCGTTGTTTTTAATCAATTAAATATAACATGTCTGTTGTTTTCTTATCGATAACTGTTTCTTTTACAGGTGCCAAACTAAATAAAACGATTCCCACAAAATTTTTTACTGCGCAAGTTTGTTGCTTCAGTCTCTCATCTCGACTCGTATAGTGTAAGCGTTTTTAGAAGTAGTCGGATGTTTTTTGTTTTTAGTTTATTTTTTTTAAGAATTTCGTAATGTTAAACAAAATTGACATCTGTTTAAAAAGAATATGTTAAAGTTTTCCAAAAACAAAAAAAAAAAACATACAAAATCATTAATATTGTTAAAATAAAATTAAGGTAAAATACGATACAATAAGATCGTGATTTTGCACAATTCAGTGTTAAATTGTTTATATAATGATTTTTTAATCAAAACACGTCATACTTAAACGCATCGTGCTGTTATACTCTTCTCTTGCATATAAATGTTGTTGTCGCCCTTTTAGCCTGTATGAAGTGCTATCACTTTAGCACAATATTAAACAAATAGAGCAGTGGTTCATAACGTGTGGCGCTCGCCCCACTGAGGTGATATTGTGGTAAAATTATTTTTTTTTAAACTACAATTTCATTAACAACAATGATTAAAAAAGAAAAAAATACTGATGGATTTCACAGTTCGTACTATTAAGTTAACTTGACGGCTAAACTACCGGTATTTCCTTAAATCTGACACTCAAAATCGAATTAGATCGGCTCAACAAATATTTTAGCAGTATGAAAGTTTCTCTCAAATAACAGAAAATCGACCAAATGTCACTTTTTGGCCGAACTGTTCGGTCGGATACTAAAAATTAGTAAAACGTCTTGTATATGAAGTGTACTCGTTTTCAGCAATTCTTTTGCTGAAATTCCGTTTTCAGCAAAAGTTTCAGTTATATTTTTTTTAGCACTAAACTAATTTTGAACTAATGTTTTACTAATTTATTTTGCTACCAAAATTGTGCTGATAACCGCATTTATAGCGTGGACGACAACCAGATAGACAAGATGTAGATGTCGCAGCTTGTCTGGATGTTGTACAGACAACGGAAATGATTAAAAAAAAACAAATCTACACAATTTCTATATTTAAATTTTTAATTTAAATTTAAATAAATTACCTAAAGTAAAATTTCTCTACAAATTTTTTGGGTTTTTTTCAGTCTACTAATATTCAGCAAAAAGTTTTACTGATTTTAGCAAGAATTTTTTTCATTTCCAACAGACTAAGTGTTAGCAAAACTTTTGCTGAGATTATTATTTTTTTTGTTAAAAATCAGCTCGCTGATTTTCAGCAAACACCTTTGGTGAAATTACTAACTTTTTTGAAAGCACGCTGCTGACGCAGCAACATTTTTTTCTGACTTTACTGACTTTTTTTTGAGTGTGGAGATACTTCAAAAAATATTTGCCACTTATAGTACTTAAATTTTTTCCAGAATTTTTAGGTTTTATTTCCACTGTCTAAATTTTAAAATATTTTTTTCTTTTATTATAAATTTCCAAACACCAATATTGAAGGAATCACAGTTTAAATGCTAATGTGCTATCGTTGTAAAATATCATGATTTTTTAAGTTTAAGGTGCGTTTACAGTGATGGAGTACTCCAAACTGTAGCAAATTTAGTTCTTTTCTCTTTCTTACTAATACATTTTTGTATTTTGCTATCTTTTTTTATTCCACTCCAGAGTCAAACTTGTTCTACTCTGGAGTGCGGATTTGTTTCACTCTAGAGTTAACATTGATCTGTTAACTGTTTAACATGACAAATGCAGCTTAAAAAACACATCACTAATTTGTTCACATCCCTCATTGTCAACAAATTATAAAAAAAATATTTAGAAACGTAAAACCAACACAAAATATTTGTGTTGGGAATTTTAATATAATATAAAAAATTATTTCAAAATATAAGCAGTCGTAATAAAGCCTGGAAATTCGCGAAACAAAATGTAAGTATTTAAGTGTCAAATATTTTTTGAAGTAACTCTACTCTGCATTCTGAACAGTTAACATTTCAATCTGTGCTGCAGAGTAGAGTAACTCTACCATTGTGAAAGCGCCTTTAACCCATAGAAAGTTGTCAAATTTACGATTAATGCTAATTTACTACTTAAAATAGCATGAACCGTGAATACCCTCATTTTGTGTTGGTTTTACGTTTTTAAATATTTTTTAATTTGTTGACAATTAGAGATGTGAACAAATTAGTGATATGTTTTTAAGGTTTAAGTCACAAATTATACCAGATATGAATCAGCTGATTTGGGCAATATGGCCGACAGAAAATGAGAAAAACAAAACGCAAAAATTTAAGAAAAACAAAAGAAAAGCACAATAATCTAAAAAGAGACAGATATATACAAAAAATGCACAATACAAAATGTATGGAGATTTTATATGGTTATCTCCCTCTTAACTTGACTTCCATGTAAACAAAACCACACTTTTTTGACACCTGTCATTGGTTTCACATCTGGTATTAATCTGTGGTTTAAGTCATGTTAAATAGATCAATCTTAACTGTAGAGTGCAACAAATCCAATGTCAAATATTTTTTTAAGTAACTCTACTCTACATAGTGAACAGCTAACATGTTTATCTTTGCTGCAGAGTGGAGTCACTCTACCATTGTGAAAGCAAATCCATACTCCAGAGTCAAACTTGTTGAACTGGAATAAAAAAGGATAGCAAACTACAAAAATGTATTAGTAAGAAAGAGAAAAGAACTAAATTTGCTACCGATTGGAGTACTCCATCATTGTAAACGCACCTTACATGTTATGATATTAAGACAGGGGCGCAATAGAAATTTTTGTGCACGGCACAATAAACATTGGGAAGCACTGAACTAGAGTGAAAGTTTATGAACTGTTTAGTTTTAAAATGTGTAAACAATAAAATCAGTGGCCTTCTATACCTCTCTTCTGCTCTCAACCTTTGTTCAAACATTGAGTGTAAAATATGGATGTCTTATTCACTTTTTTCGTATTTTTTAATAATATTTCAACACATTTTTTAACTATCGAGTATTTTAACGAATAAATAATTAAAATAAAAAAATATTATTAACAGAAAATAACACAATAAAAGCATAATAAAAGTTCGTGGTGTAAGCAACAAGTTTTAGTTAACATGTTGCTATGAAATGTTTTCTATGTAAAAAAATGTTTTCATTTGTTTTCCCGAGCCACTCATCCAACGACAAAAAAACGGTGAGTAAGCAAAATACTCTAGTAAAAGTATACTTTTGGATAAAATACAACAATCATATATTACACACAGATAGGAAACAGCTGATTTGGGCAATATGGCGGATAGAAAGTTTCTCCATTTCTTTGGAATGCAATAATTAAAAAAAAAAAACAAAAAAGCACAAAAGTCTAAAAAGAGAAATATACACAAAATGTGCAATACAAAATGCATGAAGATTTTATATTGCTATTTCCCTCTTGACATCCCTTGAATGTAAACAAAACCATACGGTTTGAGAATACTTTTTTGGCATCTGTCATTGCCCTACCGGCAACTCAGCTAACTTTTTATGCACTTAAATCTAACTCGCAACTAGTGGTGGTTGATACTTAAATCTAACTTACAACTAGTGGTGGTGTTATAGTAAACTGCTGATTTCAGAAGGCTCGATTTAAATATGCATAAAAAAATCAAAAAGAAAACTTTGAAAATTTTAAATTTTGCTAAATTTTTAGCCTACTAATTATTTGACAAATTTTTTTGTTATTTTTGGTAGGTTAAGTTATTTTCTATTAATAGAATTAAACCCAAATATAATTAAAATTCTATATATTTAACAGTTTTATTTTTGGTGTTCCTATGTTAATAATATATAGCAAAAATAATCTGCTAATTTCAGCAGTTTTTTCTGCAAGTAATTTTTAACTAATCTTTAGTTGTTTTAACTAAATTTTTTACAGACTTTTTCAAATTATATGTATTATTCTAGGGCTCAATTGAGGAGCATAGGGCCACCTATTTCCTATTAGTGAAATAAAAAAACTAATACTTTTAGAATTAGTTCGATCATGTGCTACTGAGTCTATATTATAGTCAGAACTAAAGGCACATCTACAGAGTATAGAAATCTCATAGAGTTTGCGCTAAATTTGTCATCTCTAATATTGTTGGCTCTTATTTTTATCGTAAAAGTACCATCTTTAGTTGCCAAGAATTTGTTTTTATTCAAATTTTTATATTTCAAAGAATGATTTTTTCTCCAAATACCAAAAAGTATAATTAACTGAAATGTTTAATAATGTTACAAGACATTTTAAAAATTGTTAATAATTAAAAAAAACTTGTGTATGACAGCAATTTTCAATGGTCTAGAGATTACATTTCGTAGACTTATACTGATCTGCATTTTCATAAAAACTCGCGAGTTTCCTATCCCGTGTAGGTGTGCCTTAAGAACGATTTTTATTTAAAATTTAACTTAGTCAGAAATTTTCATATATTATACTTAATTTATTGTTCAAAAACTAGTAGTTTTTGAAAACTACTTGTATTTACACTAATAGAAAAAAGTCCGTAGAAAATTTAGTAAAAACTACTAAAAATTAGTTAAAAATGATGCTGCAGAAAAAAACTGCTAAATTAGCAGATTATTTTTGCTATATATTAGTAATATAGGAACAGCAAAACTAAAACTGTTAAATATACAGAATTTTAGTTATATATGAGCTAAATTTTTGTAAATGGAGATTAGCAAATTAACCTGCTAAAATCAGCAAAAAAATTTTGCTAAATAATTAGTAGCCTAAAAAATCACCAAAAAATTTAAAATTTTCGAAGTTTTTTTTTTCGATTTTTTTTTTAAATGCAAATAAAAATCGAGCCTTTTGAAAACAGCAGTTTACAATTTTTTAGCAAATATTTCTGCTGATTTTAGCAGAATAGACTGCTATTTGCATTCAACTAAATTTAGCTTAAAAATAGCAAAAATTTTGTAGATTTAACAGTTTATTTTTGCTATTTTTAGTCTACAAATATTTAGCAAAATTTTCTGCAGATTTTACAGTACAATTTGCTATTTTCAATTAACTAAAAGTTAGCCTAAATATAACTAAAATTCTGTAAATTTAGCAGTTTTAATTTTGCTGTTCTCATTTTACTAGTATTTAGTAAAAAAATCTGCTAATTTTAGCAGTTTTTTCTGCAGCATCATTTTTAACTAATTTTTAGTAACTTTTTCTGCTATTTTTACCGATTTATTTCTATGAGTGTACATATCCAATTCCATACAAATTTTTAATCAACGAGTAAAAAGGTTAAAGTCGGGCATGCCAACTATACAATACCCTACACCAATCTGGTTAAAAGCCAACTAATGTTTGGATCCGAAATTCGAATGGGTTAAAATGGGACTTGTGTCAAAATTTTCTATAATGTGAGTCAGCGAACCAAATTTCATTAAAATATCTTTAACAGGGCTGCATTTTCATAAAGTCTAGCGAGTTTTCTATCCCATGTAGATGTGCCTTAAAATTATGAATATATTTCATAAAAAATTATGAAAATAATTTTTTTGTAAGTATGTGAAATGTGTTATCAATACTTCGCCAATAATCTGCAACGCATATTTGCCATAGTAAATTTGGACACCAAATAACACACCATATAATTAAGTATATAAAGTTTAATGTGGAATACATTGGCAAATTTTGATAATTAGCATTCCACTATATGGTAGTATCATTAATCAAATGTTTTAACAGTAAGTCAAAAGATTAATAAACAAAAATAAATTTTTAAACATAGAAAGTTGAAAGTTAATGTTAGATAAGCAATGATTAATTTCACCACGGTACGGGTTTTGAAAGCATATTTTGCCAAATCGAAATACATGCATCATACTACACTCAACCCAAAAATTCGGTAATGACCACTGAAAGTTTTGTTGTTGGTGCGGGAAATTTAACTTATTTCATTACGAAATTAAAGTACATTTCGTTAGTTTTTTTTCTCAAATAACCGTCATAAAATTTGCTTTGCATTTTTCTATAGAAAAACAACTGTAATTTCTGTTAAAAACAACAACTACTGATTACTACACAAGCACCTATCATGTAGTAACTGTCAAACTTTTTTGAGTATATAAAATATCACACCATTTAATTAAGTATATAAAGTTTCATGTGGAATTCATTGGCAAATTTTGATAATTTATTTTTGCTATAGAATCATTCATTAAATTTTTTAACAGTAACTCAAAAGATTAATAAACAAAAATAAATTTTTAAACAGAATGTTAATGTTAGATAAGTAATGATTAATTTCACCACAGTACAGAGTTCTGAGGGCATATTTTGCCGGATCGAAATACATACACATTAGAGTTCGTCAGAAATATATAAAATTTCTTTGATTTTAGGATATCATCATTTTTTTAAGGTTTTGCATCAAAAAAAGAATGGCGTTTTTTTATTTTTTTATTTTAACTCCTTCCACTGGCGCAAGTCGGCCGATAACACTGATTTTGAGACGCATTTTCTGCAGAGCAAAAACGGCTGCATTTGTGGAAAATCTGACTTTACGATACCATTCGATTCTACAGCAAAAATTAATATAAAAAACATTTTTTTTTGCGTTTTCTGAATACAGCAGATAGTCATTAGAGTTGTGCAAAAATCCACTTTTTTCAAAAATTTCAAAAAAGTTGCTTTTTTATTACACACAATGAAAATGTATTCCCTGCTGAGAATATTGGTAAAAAAATTGTTGATATACCGCGACCCGTTAAAAAGTTACTATTTAGTAATCAAATACGTTTAATAAAAAATCTTTGTAATAAACATTACAAACCTTACAAATTATTTTGTCTTTACTAAAAAATAAATTTATAATGCGGCAGCGAGTATTGAAAGCTGCATTTTAATTAGCTCAAATACTTTTTCATTGAATTAAAAAAAAAATCCAAATTTGATTAGCTAATAACTTTTTAACGGTTCACGGTATATCCAAAATTTTGTACCCATGTACTTAGCCGGAAATACGTTTTCATTGTGTGTAATAAAAAAGTAACTTTTTATAAGTTTTTGAAAAAAGCGGATTATCGCACCACTCTAATGGCCATCTGGTGTATTTTGAAAATGCAAAAAAAAATATTTTTCATATTAAATTTTGTTGTAGAATCGATTTCCAGATTTCCTACAAATTTATCATTTTTTATCACTATAATTTTTTTTCTTCTTTCTTCTTTTTTCTATTACTTCTAGTTATAATATAATTATCTTTTTATTTATTACCTTTGTTTTTTATTTTTTATATATGACCTTCTCCGAGAAAAGGAACCTAGTGTGTGAAAATGAAGTTTTGAGAAGAACGCATTAAAAGTTAAATTAAAAATAAAATTTTAATATTTTTCTCATTTTTATCGAAACCCGTTTTTTGACACACTAGTTCCCTTTTCTCGGAGAAGGTCACATACATATATTATAGTGGTTTTGTATAGTAGTTGTTTCTTAACCATATCTGGCCCTTTGGGCTCGGTTATGTAATTGAATAAATAAAAAAAAAATTCAGCTGTTTTTGCTCTGAACGAAAAGGGTCTTAAAATCAGCGCTTTTGGCCGACTTGCGCCAGTGGCAGGAGTTGAAGTAAAAAAGAAAAAAAAACGCCATTCTTTTTTTCTATGCAAAAACTTAAAAAAAAGTGATGATATCCGAAAATCAAATTTTTATGACGAACTCTAATACATATATCAATCTAAACTCAACCCAAAAATTCTGTAATGGGTGTGAAGAAATGAAATGGTATTAAAAGAAGAATAAGATATCTAGGGTAATCTATTTCTGAATTGGCTTTACATTTTTACATTAACTCTCTATGGCAAGACGTATTTTAAAACTGTCTTTTTTTCTAAATATCAAACTCTTCTAGTTTCCTACAATTTTTCAAAAGGTTTTCGTTGTTTTAAAGATAAATTACACAGTACAACAGCCAATCTGGGGGGTGAGAAATTCCAAGTCAGGGTGATGGTACTAGGTCAGTATAGTAAAACCCTCAAAGGGTTTGGCGTTCGTATGTGTCATAAAAAATTTTAAATTCATAAAAAATTTTAATTTTTAGGCAAAAAAATATTTTTTTTTCTCCACAAATTTATTTTTACCGGCAAAACTGTTGATTATAAAGAAAAATGTTATATGAACGGATTAAAGAAATTGTAATTCTAAATTTTTCTAAATTTGTTTCATCAAAATCGGACAAGTGGTTCTCGAGTTACAACTAAGCGAAAAAACATCAAGATAAGGAAAAAATTTAAAAGGTCATAAAAAAAAATGACACATACGAACGCCAAACCCTTTGAGGGTTTTACTATACTGACCTAGTACCATCACCCTGACTTGGAATTTCTCACCCCCCAGACAATAATCCCAAAAATGTTCCATAGTGTTATCAGCAAATTTTCCCTTTCATCTTTAAAAAAATTCATTATTCTAATTTTAACATCTGCTATTCTTTTGCTTACACTTTCGTAACTGCCACTTCACATTAACTAAATAAAATCATACATCTTTATTATTATACATAAATTCATCTTAATAGAGAAGGATTATAATGTTAAACATCCTTTCGGTATAATAAAATAACATTTTCTTATTAATTTCAGTGTTTCCTTAAACGTCTAACGTGCCATACATATTTGACGACAGCAAAATGATAAGGCGCATATTTGCTTATAGTGTATTAGGTGCTAGTGCCATTGGAACTGGATTAAGTTTACATACCAATGAATATGATATAAACTCACTGGGAGTAGTAAGACTGAGTCGTGCAGCAGCCGCGGTTGTGGATGTTGCTTTAACCTATAAACGTGAATTATACTACAGAGAATGGGATAAAAATTGTGTTGAATATAAGGAAGAAAAGAGTAGAGTACATAAAATTGCTTCTGAAAAACTTTTACAATTAATATGCACAAATAAGGGAGTCTACATTAAAGTGGGACAACATATTGGTGCATTAGATTATTTACTGCCAAAAGAATTTGTACAAACAATGAAAATTCTACATTCAAATGCTCCACAAAATCCCATAGAAGATTTATATAAAGTTATAAAACAAGACTTAAAAAGAAATCCCGAGGATATATTTGATAATTTTGAACGTGAACCCTTGGGCACAGCTTCCTTGGCTCAAGTGCATAAGGCTACCTTAAAGACGGGTGAAGTGGTGGCCGTTAAAGTACAACACCCATATGTTAAGGGTAATTCCAGAGTTGATATGAAAACAATGGAATTAGCTGTTAGAGCTCTGGCTCTAGTCTTTCCCGACTTTAAAATTCAATGGCTAGTGGACGAATCGAAAAAAAATTTACCTGTCGAATTGGATTTTCTTAATGAAGGTAAAAATGCTGAAAAAGTGCAACAACAGTTCCTTAAATATAATTGGCTCAAAGTACCCAAAATATATTGGGACTACAGTTCACCACGTGTTCTAGTCATGGAATTTTTAGAAGGGGGTCAAGTAAACGATTTGGATTATATTAAGAAAAATCAAATAGATCCTGTAACGGTATCCAATAAAATTGGTCAATTATATTCTGAAATGATATTCAATACAGGATTTGTACATAGTGATCCGCATCCTGGTAATATATTGGTGAGAAAAAATTCTCGCAAGGGTGTGGAAATTGTATTGTTGGATCATGGTTTATATGCAAATTTAACTGATAAATTCCGTTACGATTATTCCCAATTATGGATGAGCATTCTAAATGTTGATCGTAGTGGAATGAAAAAATATGCACAAAATCTTGGTATAAAAGGTGATTTATATGGATTATTTGCTTGTATGGTTACTGGACGGCCATGGGAAACATTAGTACAAGGTATTAATAAAGTTAAATATACCAAAGAAGAGGTAAATTGTTAACTGGCTTAAAAGTCTTGTGCTTGTTTTAATTTCTCTGCCTTTGTTTTTCTTCTAGAAAAATACCCTCCAGAATAATACATCTCTAGTACTACCTCACATCTCCGATGTTTTGGAACAAGTCGATCGTCAAATGTTATTAATTTTAAAAACTAATGATTTAATACGAGGCATTGAATCAACATTACGCACACAAAATCGTATGACTGCATTTTGGGTCATGTCCAAATGTTGCCTGCAATTATCATTTAACGAAGAGAAGTCCCTAAAAACAGCTAAAATACAACGTGTGAGAATATTTTTAAGAGAAAAATGGGAATTTTTTAAATTGAATATCTATTATTTGTATTTGGGTTTAATTAATTTTGGTTTAATGGCTGCTGTTAAAGAACTTCTTTGATACTAATTTTACTTTAATTAATATGTCTGTTCCCGTACTTTACCACGGTTACAGAAACTAGCCCAAAAGCGTTCCCGTACTCAAAATTGCGTGTAACTTGTTGTTGTTTGGGTACCCGGGGTAACGAACGGGAACGCACATTATGTAGCTAGACAATGAATAATTTAGTGTAATTTTAAATGTATACGACTTTTTTGTAAAATAAATTTTGTAAATTATTTTTTTAAAATGAAGCGATATAAGAACAATTGTAATGGCCCATCTACACGGGATAGAAATCTCGTAGAGTTTGCGCTAAATTTGTCATCTCTAATATAGTTGGCACTAATTTTTATCATAAGAGTATCATTTCTAGTTGTTAAGTATTTGCTTTTATTAAGGCACATGTACATGAGAGAGAAAACTGCTAGATGTAGAGCAAAAAACACCTCTAAATAGCTCTATTGTGAATGATTTAAGCTATTTAGGGTTGATTTTTGTTCTATCTCTAGCAATTTTCTCTTTCGTGTAGATGTGCCTTTAAAATTGTTGTATTTTAAAGAATGATTTTTTCTCCAAATATCAAAAGGTACATTTAATAAACTGAAATGTTCAATAATTTTACAAGACATGTTAAAAATTGTTACTAATTGAAGAAATTATGTATGACAGCAATTGTCAATGGCCTAGAGATTACATTTCGTAGACTTATACAGAGCTGAATTTTCATAAAGTCTATAGAGTTTTTTTATCCTGTGTAGATGTGCCTTATCGCTGGCAAATGTGACTTTACAAAGAGTGAGAATTTCTATTTCGCTAATATTTAGTTGTGTGATACAGGAAACAAATTAATTAACATTGTTTAGCACACTGAAAATATTATTACAGTAACTGACTATAGTTTATTTTTAAAGTTCACCATACATTTATTTTTAAATGATTATACAGTTAAAATGAAAGAGATATATTTTTTAACTTTTTTGTCTTTTATTTAAAAAATTGAATTACCCATAAATACGGATTTTCCGTTAAAGTTAATATTTTGATTAAGAAGAAACACTTTTAGATTTCTAGGTCAGTTAAAAAAACGAAATAAACTAAATATCATTTATTTTTACGGATTTTGTAGTTAATTTTTTAAAAATTAAAAAAACGAAATAAATGAAAAATCATTATTTTTTAACGATTTTGTAGTTAATTTATTAACATTTAAAAATAAATGAAAAGTTCTTTTGATTTAAATGAAAAGTGAGTAGACCGGTTTTCAAGTGATCTTTCATTTATTTTAAATTACATTTTCAGTTAAATCAAACTACAAACTATTTTAAGCGCAGCCCTCATTTCTAAACTGTACCACCTATTTTTACTAGCCTTTTTTACCCCCTAAACCTTAGATTGGTCCGGAAAATAAGATGTGGGTCTGTTAATTTCTTCTCCTCTATCACCAATTTAAATTTAATCGAAACCTGAATAATATTTTGATTTCCCTTATAGGCTTTACCGCGGCAAAAAGTTTGGAGTCTTAATTAATTTTTACAGTTCTAATTCCAAAGAGTCACTTTAGAACTGGTACCGCTAGTGTCACATTAGTACCTAAATTGTAATTTTCAAACTAGTTTTACAAACTAGTTCCAAATGGGAGTTTGGAGACAATTGCCTCATCCCTTTGATATCACCATGTTAAATTCTACAGTTGTTGGTATCAAGAGGAGGTAGAACTCGTACTCATTGCCTGGTTCAAATAAAATAGTATATTACTGATTCTGAACTAGTATTTTTTTTTCTTGAAGCTGTTAAGTGTGAGCAGCAAAACATGGCTAATAACAAATATAAACTGAACAAGTATTTGCAAACAGTCCACGATTTTTTTTAATACTGTTTTCGTAGTTGTTTATAACAATATTAAAAATAAAGGATTTAAAAAACTGTTAGGAAATAGAGTACTTTTCTTTCGTTATTCTTTTAATAACTGTCATAATAGTTATTGCACTTAGTATTTTTTTCAACAAAAAAATAACTGTAATTACAGTTAAAATAAACAACTTCTGATTACTACACAAACAACTGTCATGTAGAAACTGACACTTTTTGTCGTTAGTTATTTTTTTAATAACAGCCGTAATATGTAGTTTTGTGTTTTGCATTGAAAAGTCAAAAATATCAATTGCCGTTTACTACACAACATTTTGTGTAAGGGCTTGAACTCTTATGACTATTTTACTGACTCCATATGCTGATATTTAAAATTTAAAACACTTTACCTGCTCTTCGTTGTATTGCTGCTGCTCGTCTTTGAACCTCCTTTCGACGAGAAATGCCAAGCTTTAAAAATATAGTAAAATTAGATCACTGTTTGGATTTGAATTAAAAAAAAATCATATTGCTACTACCTTTATGCAAACAATAGCAACAAACAATAAGAGCAACAACAATGCATAATATATATAAGAGACCAATGGTGGTTGCTCTGTTACAACTTGACATGTTGGACAATATGGGGCCAAAGGATTAACATTAATATTTGGATCCCAAATTGAATTGTTCCAGTAAGTATTATTCCAGTTATTAACAGTTGTATTAGAACTATTATAAGTATCCGTTGTTGTTGTTATATATACAAGAGTTGCCATCGTTGAATTCATAATATTATTTTCATGATTTGAAAGAGACATTTTTTGATCCTTTTTTAAAATTAAATATATTTTTCTCGCCACGCGTTTATTTTGAAATTATTATTGCAACTAATTTACAAATTTGATCGAGTCTTTTTAGTAATTATTTGTGTTGTAAATGATTTGTTGTTATGTGTTCGATAAAAACAGTATTTAATGCTTCGATTTATTGTTATCTATATAATTTGCTACTGTTCGATGTGCAAAATAATTTATCTATTTTATGAAATATTGTTTTTTTATCTGTTCCCAGCAAAAACTATCATTACCAAATAAGTGGATGTCTGTTAACTCCTTAAAATTCGATATCAGTTATTTTTTGTTAGCAGAAAAATAAAACTGTTAAATATAGAGAATTTTTAGTTATATTTGAGTTAAATTTTTGTTAATAGAAAATAACAGATACACCTGCTAAAATCAGCAAAAATTTTGCACTTTTTGTAGTAGCTTTTATTAATCATATATGGCCCTCAGGGCTTTGGTTATGTAATTTGAAGTAAATAAATGCTGTATTTATTAATAAATAAATAATAATAAGTAGTCTAAAAATTCACAAAAAAATTTAAAAAAGTTTTTTTCCGATTTTTTTTAAATGCAAATAAAAATCGATGGTAAAACAAAATTGTAAACAGCAGTTTACAATTTTGTTTTACCAATTATTTCTGCTGATTTTAGCAAAAAATCTGCTAGTTTCAGTAGTTTTTCTGCAACATCATTTTTAACTAATTTTTAGTTGCTTTTTCAGCTATTTTTACGGTTTTATTTCTATGAGTGTAGCTAACCCAAAAATTTGTTATAGTTTTATATATAAATTTTTGACCCACAGTAAAGAATTATAAAATGACCTAGCAAAAATGACAAGCGTCCGAAAACACAAAATTTTTGCTATAAAGTGGTTCATTCAGAAATAACTCGGAAAATCAAACAAATGTTTCCCATGAATTTTAATAATTTTTTAGTCTTTCATGAGTTTGAAAAATGATCAATAGTTAATTTTTTATATTATAAAAGTATATTTTAATAAAAAAAAAAAAAAAAACAAAACACATTTTTTCCTTCGACTACAAAAAATTTAAGTAATTCAGGCTATTTAAATTTCAAGTAAAAATTGGAAAATACAATACAAATTTGTGATTTTTATTTGCAAACTGAATTTTTAGGCATTTTTTTTTTAACTGGATTTATTTTTTAATTTATTTTATTTTGATTAAAAAATCCATATTTTGTTTTTTAATTTTCAAAATTTAACATTTTGATGCTTATTTGCTAATACAATGTGAACGAAAATTATAAAATTTTTTAAAAATGTTAACAAAGGAATTAAATTAAGTTAAATCCAAAAATGGATTTATAAAATAAATAAATCCTTTTGGATTTAGTTCAATTTAATTCCAGAAATTGCATTTTCGCAAAATTTTAATTTTTTCTTTCACATTTGTATTAGCGAATAGGTGTTAAAGTTGGATACAAATATTAAATTTAGAAAATTAAAAAAACAAAATATGGATTTTTTAACAAAATGAAATAAATCCAGTGTTTTAAAAAAGCCTAATAATAACAAATATAAACCTAACAAGAATTTTTGAAAATTCAACGAAATTTTGTATTATTTAAATAACAAACGAATCCAACTGTTTACTGTAAAAATGTTATTTTGGTAGTTGTTTATTATAGAATTAAAATAACTTCTCTAAACAACTGTTACTAAATATAGTACTTTTTTTAGTTGTTTTTTAAATAACTGTCATAATAGTTGTTTTGGATATTTTCCTAGAAAAACAACTGAAATTACAGTTAAAAACAACAACTACTGTATTTTACCCAACAACTGTCATGTAGTAACTGTCAAGCTTTTTGGAGTATACTTACTTTTTCAGTTTTGATAACGAATTGTGTGCAGCAGATCCTAATTCTGCTGCTTATGATTAATATATTAGAAATTAGAAAAATTTACATTATAAGTCATACGATCTGTCAAAATGTGACCCCGATAGCCAAAATCCTGTAGTGTAACCACATTTTGCTTAATACGTACAGAAAATCGGATAGAAATTTTAAAATATTTAATAAAATTATGAGAATCCGTGTATTTGATGGTGTAAACACATTTACAAGATTTTTTTTAAAAATACTTCATTTCGTAAGATGTTTAATTTGATTTGTCAGACACAAAATCAGATAATGCAAAACCCCTCTTTACTGAGATTTTGCTGGGTTGTTTACGTAGTCTTGATTTTATAAATTACCCATAAGATAAGATAAAATTAATCTATGTTGGAATAAGTATAACTTTTATCTACTAATTACGATTGGAAAGAAAATATTGGAAAGTTCATAATATTGCATTTTGTATGATTCGTTATGCGTAGTATTTTTATTATTGATTTTCTTATTTCTTAATATAGCGTTTAAAAGAAAATTTAGTTATCGATTTTCTTATCTCACGTGAATGAACTTTTCGGATTCATTGTATGTAGATGTTTGTGAATGGTGAATACTAGATTTTTTGTAGACGTTAAATTAATTAAATATAAAATCCATTCAAGCAAATATTTATTTAGACACACTCACCTGCTTGTTGTTGTTCAAAAATTTTTATTTGACGTGATAATATAAAATACCGCCAAGATATAGCCATGATCTAAAAATGAAAATAAAACAAATAAATAATAATTCCTCATTGGAGTTTAAAAGTAGGTAAATGAGAAATTTTCATTAAAAAAACTCACTTTTTGGCAGGATTGGCAACCGAAATGAATTAGGGTCGATTTTATAGTTTGTACTTAAATGCACTTAGCACTATACTATTCAATTTCAAGCCCATTTGAATTGATGAAAAGTACCTAAGAGTCTTAGGTGGTCCATAGATTTTCAATATCTTTTTTTTTTATTAATTAATTTTTGGTTGTTTACAAATTAATTGAAAGTCTGTACCCAGAATTGAAAGTCAGGGGTATGGCATCACCAAAAAGTAAAAGTTCAAAAAGTTATTACGACATCGTTAATAGTTTTTGACAGAAAATTGTCAAAAAATTGACAATTTTCTTTTTTTATTTAAATTGAAATAATAACAAACAAAAAAGCAAATAAAAAAAAGAATTATCAAATTTTATTATTTGAACATATCTTGAGCTTGATTTTTTCTTATTTTGCGCAGTTTTCAGCAATTTTTGAGTTTTTAAATATAGGATCAGCTGATACTAAAGAGATACTAAATATTTGCTCAGGTGATACTAAATTTCAACGCCCCTTATCGGTGAGTAGTGTAAGTTTTGATTTCCTATCTCTATAATTAATAGTCTCTGTTGAAAGTGTTTCAACGAAATTGAAAAATTCAAAAAGAATTGGATTCTTGTTTTTCCATTTCATGTTATACTGCATTTAGACTGAGCAAAAACTACCTAGTTTTTGGCCGTTGCTAGTTTTTACTTGTCAAAACGCATACATAAAAAACAAACAAAAACCAGTTTTTTAAAAAAACTAGGTAGTTTTTGCTCAGTCTCAATTCAGTATTATTGAAATATTAGTTTTTTTAATTTGTTTTTGTTGTTTAAAAATAAACAATAAAAAAAAAAATTAAGAAAGCATATAAATTATTTCAACATAAAAAAACAATTGCTGTAAACATTATTTGATTTTAAAATCCGCTAAATTTTGCAATTTATTTATTTATTTATAGAAAGCAAAATATTGATAAATTTTTATTTGATTTATATTTTTCTGATAACATTGAAAGTGTATGTGAAAAGATCAATAAAATGGAAATCAATTATATTGACCTGACCGTCTTTGCTTGGCTTTATGCTGTGAGAATTTGTGTTTATAAATACCTAAATATTGTTAAAGGCTGGTTTACACTATAAGATTTTCGGTACGATTTTACTTCAGTATACATGCAAAACTTATAGGCAATGTTTACATTATTAGATTTTCGGAAAGATTTTGCAACCTTGCATATATGTTTTGCATGTGTACTAAAGCAAAATCGTACCGAAAATCTTATAGTCTAAACCAGTCTTAAAGGCTGGTTTACACTATAAGATTTTCGGAAAGATTTTGCAACCTTTCGTATATGTTTTGCATGTGTACTAAAGCAAAATCTTTCCGAAAATCTTATAGTGTTAACCAGCCTTAAATATCGTGTGTATAGACTCTGCTATTAAGGCTGGTTTGCACTATAAGATTTTCGGTACGATTTTGCTTTAGTACACATGTAATATGTACATTAGAGCGTACCACCTTACAGGAAAAAAAAAATTGCGCCGTACACCCTCCAATTTGAAGTATTTTTGCAAGGAGGTTTCAAAAAAATTTTTTTTTATTTTTTTATACCGAACGTAGGGGTCGCCATTTTACATTTTTCGTTATATCTTTGGTATTTACAGTCGGATCTTAAAGTATGATACATCGATGTTTTTCTCTCGAGGAGGCCAGTGTTTTGCTCTAACGGCATTTTGACCTCAAGTATCCCGTTCTAGTAGTTACCCACCAGATCTCAGTTGCTACCATTCTAATGTACGACCCTAATGTCAGAAAATTAAAGCTCGCAAAAAATCATTAAACTTTTGCTAAGGAAGTTTTTCGCTAAACCCAGTAGAAATTTTATTTATATATTGGTTGCCGAACGTAGGAGTCGCCTTTTTAAATTTTTTTTAATTGGATTTTTACTTATAAGCAAAACACTGGTCTCCTGGAGGCAAAAAAATCGATATATCACACTTTAAAATCCGATTTTAAATGCCAAAGCTATAACAAAAAATTAAAAAATGCGATCCCTACGGTCGGCAAAAAAAAACATCATATTGGAGGGTGTACGGCGAACTTTTTTTTTTTGAGGTACGGTCTAATGTACATATAGGCAAGGTTACAAAATCTTTCCAAAAATCTTATAGTGTTAACAGGTTAATGTAAACTACAAAATCGCTTTATATTCTTTTCGATTGCAAACCATGGTTTTTGGTTTTAATCAAGGTTGGTTACCGAAATAAATAACATAGTGGTAACGGTATCCGATTTTTCTTTTTTCGGTATCGATAAAGGTATCTGAGATTATTTCGGTATTGATGTTTTTATTTCGGTAACGGTTACGATAAAATTGTAAATTAGTAGTGGAGCGACTTACATAGAGCCTGCCCTGATATCACATTATTTACTTACTCTTAATATAAATAAAACAAATGGAAATGTTACCAACAGAATTAAAATTACACTAATATCGTTCATCCTTCTAATTTTTTTTAAATTATCGAAAAAAGTTTTTTTAACAAATTAATTGTTAACTTAATATCATTTCAAAAATTAAATTTTTTCGTATGTGCATACATTTTTATTGATAATGTTAATCACATGTTAATGTTTGTTTAATTTATGTTTAATTTCTGTTGATAATGTTTGTTGAATTTATGTTTAATTGTTAAAAGGTTTTAATTGATTTTGTGTAATTTTTAAGCGTTTTTATATATTTTATAACTGTTTTGTTGTCGTTCTTGTTTAATACTGCATGGTTTATTTAAAAAAAAATTAAAAATATTTATATTTTTCATTTAAATTAATTTTTTTATTATCAGTTGCGTAGCCTTAAATGTGTTAACGACCATTTTTTATTATGGTTTTCATCATTATTTTGTAAACAGTATAGTATGGAGATACTTATACTCGTATATTATCATAAGACAAATAAAAAATTAATTCTATTTATTGTAGATTATTTGGAAGAAGGTGTATTTTATTGTGTTAAATATTTAACCCCTTATGTCTAAAGCCCAATGCACATATTCTGTATGACGATTAGGGTTTATGTCCCAGGAATTCCCGGGAATCCCGCCCTTTTTTCAATCCCGCAATTTTTTTAGTCTTTTACATAAGTTTTAGCTATTATATATTGCAATTTCGAAAGCTAAATAAATTTAAATTAAAAGCATTGATTTGAAATTAATTTAAATAAGAAATATTTGAAATTAAAAAATGCGATTTAAAATAGAATAAACTCAATAAGTATAAAAAAATATTACTTAGGCCAAATTGTTTTTGGATGTCAGTTAAATTTGGTTAAGTTCAACCGAAAACAAATACTCGAACTTTAGAGATTTTTTTTCTTTAAAATGGTGTCTTTGTTCAAATAAAGCAATATATACAACACTTCAACATCCGTATCTCAGTTCCAAATACATCAAAAAAAAAAAAAAACTAGGCATTAAAAAATTAGTAATATTTTGTTATTTTCAATTGAGTATTTTGAAGTTTTTTCACTTCAAATAATTTTATTTAAATTTCAACTGCTATTCCTTTATTTCAATTATATTTTTTAAATATTATGCAGATGCTTTTTCAAACTATTTCGGATTTCTTTATATGTTAATTTAAAATGCAACTATGCAAATTAAATAATTTCTTCTTAAATAGTTGTGGCATAAAAAATTTCTATTTAAAAACTACCAATTAAAGTTAAAAAACTATTTAATGAATGTTTTTCGTTCAATTTGAGATCAAATATTATCACATTTTCCTTTAAATTATTTTCAAATTAAAAGAGAGATGATAAAATTTTTACAAGTAAATTACATAAAATAAAAATTTAAAAAATTCTATAAGGCCAGCAGGATAGAATACATACATATTTTCGGGTCCTGCTACAAACCCATCATCAATATTCTATGCCTTTATGGGTTAATAACCACAGATTTATGAACGACAACGAACCGTTAATTTTAAATGCATATTCTAATTATTTTTTTAACCTACAACATAAATTCATTTTGATAGTAAACAGTTAGGCATACGTATTAAATTTTATTTTTCACTATATCTAGTGTGTTAAAATGAATAAAATATTATTTAATAATATTCTAATGTCGATTTTTATAAAAATCTTTAAGAGATAATAATAATAATTTGTGTGAAGAATACTCACTTTTAAACTTTTTTATAAAATAATTCTATACGAATTAGGGATACCGATCCCGAAATCCAGATCTCGAAAATCCCGGGATTGGTCTTGAAAAAATCCCGGGATTTCCGATTTCATTATTTGCCATATTTTATCTCTTTTTGTATTTGTTTTTATTGTTATATTCGACCTAAATCACATAAATCTAATATCTTATTAAATGTTATTAAAGAACAAATTTTTCCCATTCATAAATGAATGCTTCACTTACCAAATCAATTAACTCCATTTTCTGAACTTTATAAAATTTTAATTTCAAACCCCTTTATTGACTCCTAACTGTGAAATATTTAAAACAAATTTCTCTGATAAGAAATATTAACACTACTAAATTACAAAATCTATAATTTAACGAGAATTAAAAAAAAAAACAGTATATAATATTTTCTCATTTATTTTTCTATATGGAGTTGATCGATTTGGCAAGTGAATCATTCAAATAATAGATTAAAATAGATTACAGATTAAATAAATCTGAATAAAAACCTTAATAATTTAAAAACTTTTATTCAGTTGTGAAACTTTTGAAAATCATAATTCAGTAGTGCGATTTTCTAACTTTTTAGCGACAAAAATCGGTGGTTAGACTGTCAAAATTCGATATTTAACTACAATTGTCGTTAAAACTGATTCCGTAACTTTTTCTACCGAATTTTGTCGTTAAATAATATCGTTAACTTCCGACAATTATTGTTAAGTTAACAACAGAAAAAAAGTTGTAGGTAAGGTTAAAAAAGTGTATTTTAGTGAAAATTTCATAAAAATTTACATTAATTATATAATTTTTTACCCTACATGCGCAAATAAAATTAATCCAGTTAGATCGTATTAATTCAATTACATCAAATTAATTTAGTTGGATTAATTTTAGCATTAAATAACATTTATGAATGACTGTTTTCACAGTTGTTTATAGTGATAATATTAATATGAACCCAGCAAAAAAATAAAAAATATTTTGGCAGCTCTGCATATAAACGAAAGATACAAGCAGAGTTGGAAGCACAATCCACCAACTAGGCTTGCAACAGATTTACCTTTGCCATTTCTATGGATTAATGACATCCCATGGTGAGATGTGAAATACATGACATTCAGCAATTACGTGAGATTCAGTAATTGAGTTGATACTGTGGTAGCCATATTCTAATATACCAGAAAATCAACTCTATTTCAGGTGGTTGGAAGTCAATAATTTTTTTGTAGTGATCATTACTCATTTTCATTACCATTACATACTCGTATACGTAATTGTAATGAAATATTTTTTTAATGAAATAAATTTGAATTTTCATTACAAAATTAGGTATGGATTTTCATTATCGCTACTTTTATACACAGGTAAATATTTTTCTTTTTTCGTGTGCTTTAGTTTGAATACATGGTATGCTGATTCGTCACTTAAAGCCCAAATAACAAATAAACTTAAATTTTGAGGTCGTTTGAAGCTACAAAACGCGCCATAAGCGCTTCTCAACCACAATATTTAATAAGAAAATTTATAACTTTACCAATAAAGGCGCGACTATAGAAAAAATCAAACGTATTTCCCTTTTAATAAAGTAATGATTTTTTTCATTTCATTATGTAACAATTAATGAATTTTTTTATTACATTACAAATAAGTAATGGAAATGAAAACGAAACCATTGCTTTATGTAATGGTAATGAAGATAAAACTTTCATTATAAGTAACACCAAAAATGCACTTCTAGTTCTGTAGTGCTGTATTTTTAAATGTGATATAAAATAACTTATTTCTAAATTACCAGAAAATAAAAATACACAATTCCGGATCACATATTTTTTTTTAATCGCGAATCGCTAAAAGCATTAAATTTAACCTACATTTTTTAAATTACATATAGAATTATTAGAATTAAATCCATTAGGTGTATATTATAAATGCGACTAAACATTTTCAATTTTTTTAAATTTCTTTTAAAAGTGAAGCATTGAGCACTCAAGCGCGTTTTTACATTATTTTTCTGTTTAATTGGTGCAATTGCTAGTGAAATTAAAGTTCTTTAAGTAAGTCTTTCGTATACGTGATTATAAAAATCGCAATTAGCCAAGCTACAAAGTTAATGATACATTTTTGCAATTACGTGTGTGCTTTTTCAATTAGAAATTAACTTATTTAAGTTTTTGGTTCAATGCGTACTCTATATAAGATGTGTAAAAAATCTCACTTGCGCAAACCGCAAAAGTTTTTTATCACTCAACTTTATGTAATTTAGTCACTGAACGAACAAATGCAAAATGGAAAAGCAGGGATTATCACTATAATCGTAAAAATGTGTTACTGACTTTGTAACTGATCACTGGCGATTATTTCAACCTCGAATACGTATAACTCACTTAATTCCACTAAAAACAAGAACAGACGTGGAACGCGTTACGCCTTTAAAGACACTTTTAATTAAATTTCCAGTCGCTTTTGTATATACACTTACCTTATGGATTATTTTATATTACTGCTATAGGGTGAAAAAATACACTTTGAATTTGACGCATTTAGGCTTTCGGGATGTAAAAAAACACAATATGGAACCATTTTTCCCCCTCCTATGACAACGCCATGTAAAAGTGACCAGTCTATTTCATAAAGGGGCCAGTGCGGTGACAGTTTTGTTAAAATTTCCCGTAGGGTAGTTATACTACATTTATACATGAGCAAAAACTACCCGGTTTTGCCTTTTGTAGTTTTTAACTTGTCAAAACGCATACAAAAAAACAAGTGAAAACTAGTTTTCTACAAAAACTAGGTGGTTTTTGCTCAAGTATAAATGTAGTATTAAGTTAAAGTTAAACCTACCAAAGAGGATCTAAAGGAAAGAGTTTTCTTCCCAAGAAATTATGTTAACTCGTGCTCAATTATTTGTATGGATGCTCTGGCCTGTTAATTTCAGTGAAGAATGAGAAAAACAAAAGAAAAGTGAAAAGTTAATATTTTTTTTTTGCGATTACTGAATAAAACGGTAACAAAAACGACTTTAATAAGGAAATAAATAATAATTAATTAATTTAAATAAATTTTTTTGCTTTTAACTTTTGTTAAACTCATTAACTCATTCGCTGTTAATTTTCTTCATATTCCTTCTGTTATTCCTCTGTTTCTTGCTTGAAATTTTTTGGTTCATAAAGCATTTTTAAAAGCAGATGATGGAAACCCCCTGAACCTAGCATGAGATTCACCGTTAAAAATTAACCCCTAAATTCATAAACGCTTTGTAAAATTATAGGAGGTTTATTCAACAAATTTTGTATGAAAATGACGTTTTGTTAACCTGCTATAACTTTAAAAAGCATTTATGAATTGAGGGGTAAGTATGTTAGTTACAAAAATGCTACCAAGTCTTGAAAATTCTTGGCTTTTCCCTTTCAAATGTGAACAAAAATATTTGTCATAAAAATATTTGAATTTTTGGTAGTTTAATTTCATTAAATAATAAAACAACAAAAGCTAATAAATGAATTATGCGTTTGTTAGTAAGTGTAGCGCATGGCACATAAGATTTCGCGTTCCGGCGAAGTCCTTATACGAAAACAGCTTTCGTACAAAGGCGACTCTAAATTCGTACCCCTCAATTCATAAATGCTTTGTAAAGTTATAGCAGGTTTACAAAACGTCATTTTCATACAAAATTTTTATAATAACTCTCCTATAATGAATTTAGGGGTTAATTTTTATTTTTTTAAAAGACATATGTCTGCCCGTTTTTACTTTTTCTTAAATTACCCAGACAAACTGCCTATTTGTCATCATCACAAGAATTTATTCTTAACTCGTGCTCACAATAATTTTTTCTTAATTCTCGCTCAATGACTGCACTCAAAAAAGTTTGACAGTTACTACATGACAGTTGTTTGTGTAGTAATCATTAGTTGTTGTTTTTAACAACAATTACAGTTGTTTTTCAATAGAAAAAGGAAAAACAACTTTTATGACGGTTATTTAAGAAACGAACTAACGAAAAGTACAGTAATTTCGTAACAGTTGTTTAAATCAGTTATTTTTAATATCATAATAAACAACTACCAAAACAGTATTTTTACAGTAAACAGTAGTTTTTGTTAGTTATTTAAAAAATAAAAAATTTCATTGAATTTTTTTGAATTTTAAAAATTCTTGTTTAGTTTATATTTTTTATTATTGATATATTTCTAGTTTGCAAATAAAAATCAGAAACTTGTATTGTATCTCCAATGCATAAAAGTATAATAACTGGAGAACGGTTTGGAATTTTTACTTCAAATTTTAAATAGGCTGAAGTAATACCACATATTTTTGTAATCGAAAGAAAAAAATAGTTTTTTGTATTAAAATATACATTTCTAAACAAAAAGAATTGACTGTAAAAACAGTAGTTTTTACCGATTTCGTCAGTTGTTTTGAAATTATTGTAGTAAAAATTTATCAGTTAATTTTACGACATTGGTAGTTATTTTTAATGCATTTGTTAGTTATTTTTCAACAGTTAACCTTTTTAACTGCATACCCCTTTGTTTTAACTGTCATTTTCAGTAGATTTTTCAATATTGCGTTTTAATACATCTATAAAATTTTTTTTTGCCGTGATAACGATTTGAACCGCGAACCTCAAAACTAAAAACATATCAAAGTCTGAGCGTCTGGACCAGTGACGGTCCGTGAAGTTGTCAAAGTGGGCTGTGATTTTTTAAGTAATCAAAATTACGTCTATAATTTCTATGTTTTCTGTACGTACCATCTTTTCATGATAGGCACAGATCAGATTTTATTAATTTTGTATATTTTTAATTCATATTCCATTTAAATTCTATTTTACGCACACTTTTCTACTTGTTCACTTTTTTGTTGCCCGTGTAAGGGGTGCGCAAATAAAATGC
Organism: Leucophora obtusa; assembly: GCA_949987735.1. Lineage (NCBI taxonomy): Eukaryota > Metazoa > Arthropoda > Insecta > Diptera > Anthomyiidae > Leucophora > Leucophora obtusa. The sequence goes on along the minus strand of OX465299.1, from coordinate 42,613,586 downwards.
TTACTACATAGAATTTGAGTTACATATCAATTAAAAAAGTATAAAGCCAAAAATAATTTGAACTCTAGTTATGGTGGGAAGTGAAAGATCCTTGGAAATTATTCAATATATACCTAATTTTTACATTGTAAAAAAGGGCAGCACACCCTTGATAACTTATAGGAAGATTTAAATAAAAGATTTGAATTTGAAAAATGGAATATAGGAAACTTAACTTTTTAAAACTATTTTTATTATTATGGTTTAGGTGAACGGGTGATGCGATGAACTAACAAACATAAGGCTTCTGGTTCGATTCGAGGCTTGATACGCTTGATACCAATTGTATTGTCTATCATGAAAATGATCAACCCCTTTTTGAAACAACAAATAAAAATCTAATATATTATAATTTGGACTTGAGGTGGAAGAATATTCTAACCAATTGAAAAACTTTGAATTTTTTAATAGAAAATTAATTACAAAGAAAGAGAAGTTTATCGGAAATAGGAAAGAAAAAAAACGCAAACTTTTTTTTAGCGAATTTTAAACGTTTACGTGGTGATGACAACTGACTGACCCATGATGGAAATGTCAGTGACGACTTTCTAAAGATATTTCATTATTTATTCATCACATTGATCTCCTCGTGAGTTGTCCTGATGATATTTTTATATTTGTATGAAAATGCCATTTGTATGAAAATGTCTATAGGTATTTTGTATGGGAGCGGATCAGCAATGACAGCGACATGTCGCTAAGCCGTCATGAAGATGTCTTCATGAAATTTAGGATCAAACAAAATTAATATATACTTATTTTTTTCACAATTTTTTTAGGATCAAATAAAATTAATAAATACTTATTTTTTTCACAATGAGAATAGCTCCAAATGAAAGCACGAAGTGAAAAATAGCCGAAGTGAAAATAATAAATTATTTATCAATTCGCAACTCAGTTTGATTTAGAATCGGTCCTCTTGACTTAGAAAACTATGCGAACAAACCTAATATTGAATGTGTGTCTCATATTGAAAAATCATATCACTATTTTATAAAAATACCTATAATTCAAAGTTTTTAAAGAGTCGGCAGCCCTGTTTACTTCACCAAAGCACAAACAGCTGAGAAAGTTGCACATAGGAAAATTATAGGTATTGCAGCTGAAAGAAAATAATTATTTGGAGGAATAAATTGCATGATTTTTATTAAAAACTAATTTTTAAAATGTGTTTTGAAATAAGTACCAGTTTAAAATTGATTTGTAATGTAAGTATACACTAATATAGTTAAAACAGTTAACTTTAAACGTAGTTTAACCAGGGGTATCCATTAAGGTGTTTTAAGATTGCGCAGTTTCCTGAAAAACACGAATGAGAGGAAGTTTAAAAAATTTAACAGCGAACGAAATAAAGACGGGGGAATACAAAATTTAATAAAACGGTTTTACAAGCAAAAACAAAAGTTAAAATGAAAAATGGCTAAAGTTTAGTTTAGGTCCCTGAACTTCAGGGGCACCTCACTGATTGACTCCAGGGGGTAACCGCGTAACTCGATTAAAAAAAAAATTTCGAATTCGTAAATTTTGCAAATATTGTTAAAAATATAATTCTGTATAAAAATTCTAATTTTTAATTTATTTTATCCTAAAACTTTTACACTGCACATAAAATCTCAAAAAGTAAGATTTTTGCTAAAACTTCTTTTTACAAAAGGTACAAAATTTACGAATTCGAAAATTTTTCTTCGAATCGAGTTACGCGGTAACCCCCTAGATTTTTACCACTGATAGTAGGGTTTGGGGTTCGGTAATTCCCGGGCGGGAATTCCCGGGAAATCCCGGGAAAAGTTTGCCGGGAATTCCCGGGAAAATAATATATTTTTCCCGGGAAAACGGGAAATTTTAAAAATATTAAATTTTTTAATTTGTTTTTGTCTGGAATAGGATTTTTTTATTTTAGTCATAAAAAACATTTTAAACATCAAAACAAAAATGTCATTGTTAAAATCTTTTAAAAGGGAATCAATTTATTTGACACACACAAACAAATTTTTGCCAAGTAATTTCAACTAATAAAGATTTTTCGCATAACTTATTCAAAATTTAAGTAGTAAAACCTAAAAACTTGGTAAAATGTTTAAAAGAAATGTGAAAAAAAGTTTTGTTTCTTACAAATAATCAAACTATCTAAATTTTTCAAATGTATATTTTAGTTAAAGTCGACTTTAGTTAAAATATTGGGTGGCAGTATACCTTCACTTGGTTTATTTTTGGAGCATTCTGATTGGTTAATTTATTTTCAACCAATCAAAATGTTTGAAAATATAAATATTTTTGTAGGGTTTTCATACAGAAAATTAATAAAACCGTATGATTAAAAATAAAGTCGACTTTAAATTTAAAATACTTCTTTATATTAAGGGCCAATAATTTTACAAGTAACGTTTTCATTAATAAATGTGATATTTTCAAGTAAGTTTATTTTAATACATCTGCTTTCAAACTAATATATTCTTTTATATTAAAGAATAAAATGTCAGAAGTATGGAAATACTTCACAAAAAAGAACAATGCAGCCCAGTGCAATATTTGCCCTAAAAGACTAATTGTATATAAATTTGGTTATCCGACATCTGAATTTGGTTAAAAAAAAGGATGGCCATGCAACTTCTCTTGAAGAAAATAACAACAAGAATAACGTTCCAGTTAAAATTTGCAAAGTACCTGAAGAAAAAAGTGTAAGCTGAATAGGTATTGAACGTTTTATTGGAGGGCAAACATTTCCTGAAATGGTATCCAAATTAGCCGCAGTCGACGGAATGTCAATCCGCACCATAACTGATCTTCGTTTATTCGAGAAAGTTTTTATAATAAAAACCTGGCATTGCCAAAAAATGAAAACGATGTAAAAAACATTATAAGTCTGTTCGGGTACTCAACATTGGGATCCCGCGGGATCCCAATTTTACCAAAAAGCGTTTTCTTACTGCACAATTGGGTAAATGAGAGCTGTTATGAGAGAGTAATATTCTTGTTCTTCTTGCCCGAAGAAGCCCAAACTTTTTTTTCGTGTAAGTTTGGGTAAATTGTTTTTATCAGCTGTTATATCATCTGTTGGATTCAACTAGTTCAATTGAACTATTCACTTATTTGAACCAAAGACCTAGTTCACAACTAATAGCTCTTTTAGTTCAATCGCTCATTTTATTCATTCAGAAAAATATGTGTATCATTTACAAAAATTAGCGTAAAAGTTGCAAAGGCATATCGGTAATGTTACAACTCCATAAAGTTACCGACCATTTTTTGAAGACGCTTGTTTAAATGTGTTAAAGAGATAAATATGTAAATAAATCAAACCTTTTGTTTAATATTAAATTTTTTTCCAGATTTAAGAAACTATGCATTCCTTTTTGTATATAAAAATGCCTGAGAAGGAAATTTTTTTAAAATTTTTTATTTAAAAAGCGGTTTAACTAGAAAAGCTATCTAGATTTTTACAACAAATTGAACAAGAACTAGAAAGAGCGCTCACCAAATCGAACTATAATGCACAAATCTATTGACGTTTGTTTTTCGGGCTTCAAATATGGTTTTTCGCGTTCGTTTACTTTTGGGCATTTTTGTCACTTCGTGAGAGTATTTCTTGTTAACTCTCATTTTACCGAACTTTACCCAAAAAGTAAAGAAACATACCTTATATTAAATTACTACAAACATATCTTTTATCATGATAAAAGAAATATCGATATTTGAACATATGTATAAACGGAAATAATTAATTTTATAACCTGGGGTTGGTTTATATGTACATCAGGAAGATGTAATGCTGATGAAATAAGAAGAATTGTAGAAATAAGACTAGAAGAGTTTTATTTGTCTTTGGAAAATAACATTGTGGCGACCATATTTAATGGGCCAAATGCGATGAAACGGTTTGTTTCCGACAGTCCATTAGTGGGTGCTTTCTGCTGGAATCATGCAATTCAGTTGGCAGTGCTTAGAGTAATTTATGTGAAATAAAATGTTCAACATTCTGATATTTTTACTTTGAATTCTCACTACACAGACTGAATTTGTACTGAAATAGTGTTTTTTTTAAACAAAAATTACTTATATATGTGGTTTTCATTAACAATTTTGTTTAAAAATATTTCCCGGGATTCCCGGGAATCCCGGGAATCAAATTTTTTCATTCCCGTTTCCCGGGAAATAAAAAAGTCCGGGAAATCCCAAACCCTAACTGATAGACATTTTTTTTTGGGAGTCCTACATATATCTTCGTCGTTTATAGTCGGATTGGGACAATATGTATATACACCATTGAAAAGTTAATAGAAATTTAAGATTTTTAGATGACTTTTTTATTATTAACCCATTACAACCCGGCGAAGGAGTTTTCATTCTTTTTTTAAGAAACGATTTTATTTTTTAAAAAGGCCTGTATAAAGGCTCACACCTACACGAGAGAGAAAACTTCTAGAGTTAGAGCAAAAAACACCTCTAATTAGCTCTATTGTGAATGATTTAAGCTATTTAGAGATGTTTTTTGCTCTATCTCTAGCAATTTTCTCTCTCGTGTAGATGTGCCTTTAAGACGGGATACAAATCTCGTAGAGTTTGCGCTAAATTTGTCATTTCTAATATTTTTGGAACTCATTTGTATCGTAAAAGTACCATTTCTAGTTGTCAAGTATTTGTTTTTATTAAAAATTTTGTATTTCAAGGAATATTTTTGTCTCCAAATACCAAAAGCTGCATTTAGCAAACTGAAATGTTCAATAATATTACAAGACATTTTAAAAATTGCTACTAATTAAAGAAATTGTTTATGACATCAATTGTCAACATAGATTACATAGAACTCTTCCTCTTTGAGATTTGGTGTCAGTGCACGTAACTCATGAGCATGTGTTAGACATACGTTCTATACCTATACAAAAAATATTTGATTGTATTTGAAAAAAAGTGTTTGTTGACAAAAGAAGAAGAAGAGTAAGACATCTATGTAATATACATATATGAAGTTTTTATCACTTCAAACACCAAAGATATTTCGGGTCAAACTTAACTTTTTTACATATTATGTAAAAAACACCCCTGACCCTTGCCAAACATTATGAATTAACCCCTTGAAAATGAAGTAAAACATTTCTTTTGGAAAAAAATTTTTGAACCTATTATCGGTATTGATATTTTTGCATTTGTGAAATAATTGGGCATATTCATTCTCAAGGGTGTTTTTTACGTAATATGTAAAAAAGTTAAATTTGACCCCAAATATTTTTGGTGTTTGAAGTGATAAAAACTTCATATATATCTCGAATGAAAGCTTAAGTCTTCAGAATATATAAATAAGTACAATTTTATTCTTATACTGTCCTCTTTATAAAATAAAAACGTTTCTTTAAAACGGTGTGTGTGAAACGATAGCAAAGTATCATGGTGAAAAACATTTGCTCTATGGTGAAAAAATTTTTAATTTTGTGCTGTGTGAAATGAAATCTTTTTCGACAATGTAAAATTTTTGACAGTTTTAAATAATAATGAAAAAAGAAATAAAAGGAAACAAATATTTTTAAGAAATATATGCGCTTTCTAATTGCAATTTTCCTAGAAACCAGATCGTTGAAATTAAGTTTTAGTTTTACATAAAAAAAGGACGAAGCCGAGAAGTAAAAATGGTTACCTCCATGTAATGTAATTTGCTTCTGCCTCTTTTCTGGTACGTTAATTTTAAATCTGTTTTGTTTTTGTTCAGAATTTTTCATTTGTGTGTATATACTGTTTCTCAATTTTTCTTTTATTTCAAAATGTCAAATATTTCTATGCTTGTCAAAAATTCTACTAGCCCTATGGGCTAGTGAAATTTTATTCACCTCAAAACTGTCAAAAATTTAGCATAAAGAATACTTTGCAACCGTTTCAAACACACTCAAAAAACAAAAATTACGATTCTTTCGCCGGGTTGTAATGGGTTAATACTAATAAAAAAATGTCATCTAAAAAACATTTATATTACCTTTCCAATCGTGTATATATTGTCCCGATACAACTATAAACGACAAAGATATAGCCAAGTCCATTTTCATTGCACCGAAATAACTCCCGACATAGACGTTTCCGCGAAAAAAATATATCGTAGTTCTAACAATGCTGTCAATCGGTGAGGTGCTCCTAACTCAACTTTAGCCGAAATTTTATTTATTTTTTATTTGATTAAATTTATTTTTTACCACGGGATTTTTCATCCTAAAAACTTTAGCTCATATTTTCCTACAGAAAATCAACATTTTTAATTGTTAAATTATGCGTTACATTGGCAGTCTGGGTTATAAGGAGGGTATAAACAAGTCAAAATAAAATTAAACACTATTTATTTTTAAAATATTTATGTGTAAAGAAAAATAGAAAATATTTTGAAAAATTATGTTGTTCAAGATATAATTTATTTTATTAAAATTTCAAGGAATTAAGAAGTCGTACAGAAAGCAGTGGTTCACAAGAACGTTTTGAGTTTACGGAGCTTTTGAAAACATTAAATGGATGTGAAAAGGTAAAATAAGAAAGAAAATGAAATTATACACAAATCTATATGAAGTACTTTGAATGAATTTAATTACTAAAAATAAAAATTATACATTTAAGCATTTGGTAGCAACATTTTTTTGCAAAATATCTTGGAATATTGGCAGTTTGCATGTCTTAAGCGTATTACAAGAATTAAGAATATTAACAGCTACTGAATTTATATTAAGGTAATACAATATTAAATATACTTTTGATTATGATTGTAATAATTTTTTTATTACAGTTGCGATAACTCTGAAGATACTCAATTAATATTGAATGATTTTTTGGAATCTGAATACGATTTGCTAACGAATATTTTAATTAATGCAACATTAGGTAAGTTAGTATTTTTTAATAGATAAATAAATATACCTTCCAGACAGCAATTTCGTAGCGCTCATAAATAAGATTTTTCAAATGCCTCATAGAAATGATTATTGATTTTTAGAAAACACTTTTTTTTGGTAAAAAATAAGAACCCTCAGAAAACAACCCAACAAGTTGTCTCTACAATCTAAAATGCTGTCTCAAAACTACGGTTAATTTTTCGGGCTCAGAAGATTCTAAAATTATATAGATTTATGAAGAAAATTTCGATTTTATACGTTCCTTTTTCTGAGTCAATTCCGAGTACAGAGGCTCTCTTGGACGGACCACTTTCATAGGATAAAATGGAAAAATGTGTATGTTTTTAGAGCTCATTTCTGAGTCATTAATGATAATCTTTGTTTGCTGGATTATTATTTAAAACAAAAATATTTTAATAAGCTGTTAACTTTTGCTCACATTATGTCTGTTCCCGTACTTTACCGAAGTTACACAAACTAGCCCAAAGGCGTTCCCGTACTCAAAATTGCGTGTAAATTGTTGTTGTTTGGGCTGTTTTGGGTTCCCGCGGGTACCCGCGGTAACTTACGGGAACGTACATAACGTGTAAAAAATTTTTCCAACTAGTTAGTATACATACATTCTGTCGTTTTAAATAAGACATTATATTTAATACTTTTGCAGATTCCAGCAATTCTATACGTTTAAATACAATATTGGATGACTGTTGGGAAACTCTTTTTAAAGATTTAGTAGATAAACCAGAACTAAATGATTTAAATTTTTTTAATTATATAAAAACTAAAATACCAGGTAAATTACAAAGTTTATCTTTGAAATCATTTCATTTTATACAGTGCTATTTTTTCTTTCACTAATTTTATATTTTTATACTTAAATTATTACAGCGGAAATTTTATTAAAAATTATTCATAAACTTTTGTCATCTGTTCTTAAACTTCATCAAAGTAATTCCAGAGAAGCCTTTCAAAATTTTTCATCTTGGATCAATGAAGGTGTAGATGATTTAAAATTTCCTAAAGATTTATGTACAAAGGTAATAAGGTATTTGCATTGCCTACATAATTTATAACTGACTGAATGTGTGAATAATCATATAAAATTTGAGAGATTACCCATAGAAAATAAATTTAATAATTTGGCAGATTATTAGTAATCTTCAATGTTGGCAACAATTTTTCAATGTTGCCAGCTATAAAAAAACGCTAAATATTCCACCGCTTAGAATTTTGAAAACAAAAACCTTTAAATTGTCTTCATAAATGTCAAAATAGACAGCGTAAACGATCGATTATAAAAAATTTAGAATAACATTCATTATAAAGTCAATGTAAATACCCTATAATATTATCAATATGCAAATTTTAAATTTCTTTCATACATTGTTTTATAACAGCTTTTAGTGGTAAATATAGAAGAATCTTTAAATTATTTATTAAAATTGTCTGCTATTGAGAACTTTCGGGAGTGGAAATTTTATTTAATACTGTTACAAACAATAACTACCAATAATAATGAAACTGCAGGGCCATTGATAAGAAGTAAGTGCATTTATATACAAAATTTAATATTCATTATTTAATTTTAAATATTTATCTTTAGAATATTTGAAATTACGTATCAAACAATGTGCCACTATACCCTGCAAACGTAGTGTCGTGCATGTTTTATTAACCGCCAGAGCTGCCACTGCTATAACTATGGATATAACAGCGAATTTAAATAATTATGCTGATTGGTATAAATCGAATATTGCAGAAATGAAATTTTTCCTTAGAGCTGAAGAATTTCAAAATATTTTAACATTGCTGGAACAATGTATAAATTATGAAATGGAAATCGATTACTTAGAGGTAAGATGGCATGGCATAATGATTTATTATAAAATATTTGTTATTTTAGTTCGGATGCTTCCATGTATAATTTGATAATTTTTTAATTATTTACAGATTCATACTACAATATCGATATCACCTCCAGTATTATGCGGTAAGTTGGTACAATCGTATAAAAATAAATGCAAGCAACGATTGCAACAAATCAAAAAAGGCCAATTAAAAGTTGATATTATAAATGAGAGTATATTAATAGAAGATAGCAACTGATAAACCTATGGATAAAAAAACATGTATATATATATATCTACTCTTAAAATTTTAATTATTTTACATGTCTTTTCTTAAATTTATAATTTTTGTGCTCTTGTGCCACCAGCAATAGGTTTATACCGCTCATCCCACAGAGTAACTCCATCACAAGCACAAATTTTTTTAAAATTTTGCAATATACCAGCAGAACGTGCTATAATACCACAAGCAATTCTGCAAGTAGAATTAAATATAAAGAAAAAATCACGCATACGAAATAACATGATTACCTGTCTCCAGCATTACCATCGATACGACTTTGGGGATTAAGACCTCTACCCAAATCGTCAGGTTCTTGTGTTATAACTACGGATCGGCCAATAATATCCCATACCTCCAAAACTGAATCCATAAACCGAAATGTAGCTCGGCCGGTATTATCAGCACGTATATTACCCAAATCACCAACATGTCTATTATGAGCATCATTGTCTGGCGAGCCATGTGGAGAACCTCTAGGATTATAGTGACCACCCAAAGAAGCACATCCCAGAGAAACATCCCCCGACTCATGAACGTGTATTCCATGTAATCCTGGTGATAAGCCATCCACCACGCCATCAACTACTACACCAGGTTTATCATTACGTATAGCTGTGAAACGTATAACACCCTGTATGGGACAACGATCAACATCACTACCGGTGTTATTTATAATCGATACAGCCGATTGACCACCAAATCCAGCTAATACCGCTTTGCGTCCTGTTTTCTCTATTTTTTCTTGCAACACAATCCATGGCTCCTGGGTATGTACTATTACTCTTCCTTCTTTACTATCTATTTCTACATTACCCATTCCCTTTAAGGCTTCCTTCACTGTCTCCACACATTTATCACCTTTTATTTGCACTGCAAATTCTATCTGAAAATCACATAAAATAACCGCTGTACTGAGTATATATTGCGATTTACAAAATGTACCTTTACTTCACTCATTTTGACGGTGTTTTTTTTATAATTAACAGAGTAAAGTTTCTAGAAGAAATCGCAATGTTTATTAAAAAACTAAAGGTCAAAACCACAAATTAATACAATCAAAACAATATGATCAGCTGTTGTCAGATGCACGACTAAACACACCTAAGACAACAATTTTCTAAGAGGTGTGTTTAATTTGTATTAAAAATTTAACCCTTAGAGGACATACAAAAAAATTAAGAATTTATGTTTCAATCAGGAGGCTTGACAACGGAAACCAATACGGTTATCGATAATAGCATGGATAGTAACCGAAACGAATGCGGTTATCGTTAGGGTAACGATATTTAAGGTTATTTCGGTAAAGGTATTTTAAGGGTAACGCTATTTCGGTATCGGTATTTTAAAGATAACGGTATTTTAGTTATTTCAGTAACGGTATTTTAAAGACATTTGGGTTATTTCGGTAACGGTATTTTAAGGGTAACGGCATTCAATTATTTCGATGCATACCGCTTTTTTTGCAAAAACCAAAATAAAGTAAAAACAAAACGAATTAATTGACTTAATTTATGTGAAATACTTAATAACCACGTGCAATAACCAAGAGTTAAGAATTAAAAATAACTGTAACGGTATTTTAAGGATAACGCTATTTCATTTATTTCGGTAACGGTATTTTAAGGATATCGATATTTCATTTATTTTGGTATCGGTATTTTAAGGATAACGGTATTTCAGTTATTTCGGTAACGGTATTTTAGGGGTAACCGTACACGCAAAAAATACCTAGTTTTAGTATGTATTATAGCTCTACCCAAGTTTTGGGTATAACTTATATAATATGCTTGGTATAAAATAAGAAAACAAAAACTAACAATTACTATACAAAAAAACTTGGTACATATTTCTTATTCTGTTTTTGAAATTATTAGCACTAATTTATTAAACTTAAGACATATTTTATTAATTAATTTACGTTAAATTATTTAGCTCTTTCCTTCTCCCTTATTAAAACAAATTAATTATTTTTCTTAATTATTTATTTTATAATTATTACTGGTATTAATAGTTGAATGCAAATTAAAGCATTATAATCTTCATTTTTGCTTTAAAATATTAAATTTGAAAAACTATTTAATCACAACATAAAAACTAATTTTTTAATTTGTTACCATTAAAAACAAAGCATTGACCGCCTGTCCTATTGTAATACAATTCCTTTTCCAGTCTCAATCGTTGGGCCATATAAATAACAGTCTTCAAGCCTAAAACTTTTGATCACCCTTAGCTTGTGACTGCAACCATGAAAAATGACAATCAGCACATTCTGGATAATCAGCCAACCATATCTAGATGGCATTAACTTGTTAAAAACTTACTCCTCAATTCATAAATGCTTTGTAAAGTTATAGCAGGTTTACAATACGTCATTTTCATATAAAATTTGTTCAATAAACCTCCTATAATTTTACAAAGCGTTTATGAATTTAGGGGTTAAACTGCAATGCAAATAATAATAAAAGTTATTAACTATTGTAATTTGATTATATAATAGTATTACTAACCGAAAAGTATTAGGTGAACCCATTGTTGAAAATATGGACGATAAATTTGTAAACGCACCGATAGTTGTATCTTATGAGAATATAAAGACGTATCCGTTTGAGATTGTTATTAGCCTTACACACTGACAATTCTATATGACATTTAGCATACAATTTTATATTATTTTACATTTTTCTAACTTTTTTTTGCTTTTGGCATCTACTTTTTGCCATATTGTTTTATCTTCTTTATTTTTTTTTAAACAGTTTTCAACTTTGGCAATTTTAATGCTATTTTTAGGAATTATACACATTTTACAAACCTGGCAACAAATAAATGAATTGTAAAACTTCCTAAGTTTATTTTGGGTCTTATACATAAAATTTTTTATCATTTTCCCATAATATAACTAAATATTGACGATTTTTTAAATATGTAGATAAGAAAATAAAGTGATTTAACATAATGTACAAAAGAATTTATAATGTACCAATAAAAAATTATGTTTTTAGGTAATTTATATAAAAATTTAAGGGTTTGATTTAAACTAAGTTAATGAAAACTATTTTTTTCTGCAGGAAATCGTTTTTATAATATAACATACTCTAGTTTTTTGCGTGTAGACAGTTGAAAGGGTTTTGAATCGATAACGGTATTTTAGCGGTTTTGCCTGCCAACCCTGGATAAAAGCCTTGTTTTGTTGTTCACATTAGGTGTGTTTGGGTACTTTTCCAGTAAAGTCCAGTAAAAATTACTCAGTAACAAATTTACAGAGAGTAAGTCAAAACTTACTCTCAAAAAGAAAAATATCTAAAAATGTACGCAAACAGAAAAATTGTAAGAATTAGTAAAATACTGCTGCCAACTTCTTCCCTAAAAATATCGCTAAATCAAACTAAAAAATCACTAGAAAATATCTAAAATATAAAAAAAATTAGCGATAAATCCCTAAATTGCACGAACTTTTTAGGTTCTGTTGAAAAATTTCACAAAAATAGCTTTATTTTTCAAACTTCTTAAAACTTTCTTAAAAAATTATTGATACATCGCCAAATTTTTCGAACTTTTTTGTTTTCCATAAAAATTTACCGATAAATCGCTGAATAATAATGATTAAAAAATTCTGTCAAGGAAATAAATGTAAAAAAATGCTAAGAAAATGTGAAGACTGTCTTAAAAAGAAAAATCGCTAGTTTTCCCGCTAATAGCTAAATTATATTTTATCCTGCTAAACGAGTTGAAGTATCGCTAGATTTGCCGAGAAAATAGCTAAATTGGCAACATTTATTAAAATAGCTGATTGAGAAATAAACCTATTCAAATTATTGGATTAATGAATAAAACCTAATAAAATGATCACTTACTCCTTCCATCGTAAATAAGCTTATATTTAAATATTTTTTATTTTTACAAAAAATTATTTCAAAATTATTTAGACATATGTTTTGTTTCTTCAATCATATGTTTTAAATCATATGTTTTTTTCTTACAAATTCTTACTAGCAAAAATTCATCCAGTAAAAACTTGTAAGTTCTCTGGTATTGAACTGTCACTTTACCCTCTATTTTTCCTCTCTCCTTACTGAGTAATTGTGTAAACAAACACCTTCCAGTAAAAACTTGTACGAATTTGTACAAATTTTCGGGTACGCAAACACACTTATTAGGTCCATTCGATTACTTTTCTCAGTCAAGTCCAGTAAGAATTACTCAGTAGAAACTTTCAGAGAGTAAGACAAGATTTACTCTCAAAATAAAATTTTCCCAAACATGTACGCGTACAGAAAATTTGCAACAATTTGCAAGTTTGTACACACAGCTGATTACAACACCAAATATACAAATAAATTTTAACTGGTTGCTATGAAAGAAAACAATTTTTGATGTTAAACCTTAAGCAGAACATTTTTAGAAGGTTTTCTTATCTTTTCCATAATTTATTTTGAAAGTTTTACTGCTTTGCATTTCCATAAAATATTATAATTGGAAAATAATTTTTTTTATTTACCATAAACAATCATATGTTTTCGAAACATGTTTTTTTCTGCTTGCAATTCTTACTGGCAAAAGTTTATCCAGTAAAAATTTGCAAGAAAAAGAAGAAGACTTAGAAACTCTCAACATAGAACTGTCACTTTATTCTCTCTTTTTTCTTTCTGTTTACTGAGTATTTGTGTTAACGAACGCCATCCAGTAAAAATTTGTACAAATTATCCAGTAATCGAATGGACCTATTATTTAACATAAACACGAAAAAACGAAAAACGACAACATATTTTTGTATACAATCTGATATTTTCCCGTACATTATCGACGTTGAAAAAATTCAAATAGTTAACACTTAACATGCCCAATGACAAAATTTATATGGGATTTCCTGACATGTGTAGGAAAAAAACGAGCCTAATGTTTAAGATATCGTCGACCGGCCTGCAAAATGTCACATGTGTTTTTTAATAGATTTTCAGGAGAGTGAAAAAACTGTTACAAAATGTACTTTTAAGATATTTTATTGGCATCATCAAAGAGTATACATAATAAATAGATTGGGGGACTCTCTATCACTGAGAAAGCATTTGTTCTATTATGTGCCTTGGAACAGGAACATACTCAAACCAATATCACCCAGCAAACATGGCAATACGAAGAAGATTCTCCGAACATATCGCCGGGAAGAAAACATTTATTGCCGGCAATATCAATTTCGTATTCCGGAAGTTTCCTCCGTCGGAAACAACTGTTACACTAAAACAATACTTCCAGGCAATATGAAAGCAATAACTCATATGGAAGATAAAGGGATATCGCTAAATAAACTCCCGGTACAATAAAAAACGATTTAATTTTTTCATTATTAAATTTAAGCCTCAAAAACAATATCTGATAGAAGATATCGCTTTAATATTTTCTTGGAAGGTATCTTTTATATGTTTGCAGGGTGATTATGTGCGCTCTTTGTATGACTCAAAACATCGATTGTAACTAGGGATGGAAAATAATAATTTAGTTATAACGAGTAAAAAGGTTAAAGTCGGGCATGTCGACTATACAATACCCTACACCAGTCTGGGTAAAAGCCAACTAATGTTTGGATCCGAAATTCGAATGGGTTAAAATGGGGCTTGTGTCAAAATTTTCTATAATGTGAGTCAGCGCACCAAATTTCATTAAAATATCTTAATATTTGCGATCTGCAGTTTGTAACCAAGCCAATTTTGGGGGGACCCTTATATGGGCACTAGGTCTAAACATGGACCGACGTTCACCAAAATCAATAGGCTTCGTCCTTGGGCCAACTTAGGTCTGCGTACCAAATTTCATCAAAATATCTTAATATTTGCGACCTGCAGCGTATAAACAATATAATTTTGGGGGGACCCTTATATGGGCAATAGGTCTAAACATGTACCGATGGTCACCAAAATCAATAGGCTTCGTCCTTGGGCCAACATAGGTCTGTGTACCAAATTTCATCGAAATATCTTAATATTTGCGACCTGCAGCGTATAACCAATATAATTTTGGGGGAACCCTTATATGGGCACTAGGTCTAAACATGGACCGATTTTAACCAAAATCAATAGGCGGCGTCCTTGGGCCGACATAAGTCGGTGTACCAAGTTTCATCAATATCTTAATATTTTCGACCTGTAGAGTGCGCACAAGAATGCATGGACAGACAGACAGACGGACGGACGGAAAGACGGACATCGTTAAATCGAAATAAAAAAAAATTCTGAGCTGATCGGTATACTATAAGGTGGGTCTAGGACCAATATTTTTTTGTGTTACAAACAGAGACCCAAAATAACTGTTATATTTCTAAAAAAGTCACCACCCAAATTTATTTAATTATAATATTTCAATAATGCACTATATTTTATAAATCATATTGCACAAAAAAATCACAAAGTTTGGCAAAGATTTTAATTTTTTCAATTTTTATATTTTACTCTATAAATTTCTGTTGTTTTTTGATTTTTATTTTAAAACTTTTTATAAAAGTTACAGAATGATTTTTTTGAAAAAATTAAGCACTAACTTTTTTATTTGATAATAAAATAAAAATTAAAAATTGACCTAAATTGAATGCCGGAAGTTGCTGGAATATATATATTTACTCACTTTAAATCACTGTTCAATCTTTTATTAACACTAGTTGACATCATCAGGATATTATAATTGGTGAAGTCATTGGTTCCATGGCTTTTGATTTATATTCTTAATTGTTATTTTTTGATAAAGAAAAAAAATCACAAAATAACTTTTATTATTTTTGAAAAAATAAAAATCGTGTTTGGATTGTTTTTGTTTGAATTAAAAATATAAATCAAACAGAGCAAATAAACAGAAAATTAAAAATACTCAAACAGGAAATAATTGTAAAACAATCACTTTTTTGAATAAAAGTTATAACTGTTACGTCCCTGGTTACAAACATCAGCACATACTTATAATACCCTGACCACATAGTGGTGTAGGGTATAAAAATCAAGAATGGAACTATACTATGGAATTATACTATTCCAACAGTATTATAGCCCTAGATTATGAATTTTAAAAAACCATACGTAAAAAATTGCAAACTAATATCGGAATGCGTAAAAAGGCTTTGGGGTTCAAAAATTAATTAAAAGATTTACAATCTGCGAACGATGCCTAAATTTTCTTTTTTTGCAACTAACCACTAAACTTTGTTTTATGAAGTAGGCATTATACTCCGTAGATTATAAATTTAAAAAACCGCACTTAAAAAATTGCAAAATAATAGAGGAACGCGAAAAAAGACTTTGTGGTAGAAAAAAATAATTAAAAAACTCAATCAGCGATTAACAATCTGCAAATGAATACAATGACGCAAAAATTTTACTTTTTGCAAATATTATTTTTCGCGATTTATTTTTTTTTTTTTTTTTGCAAACTAAGCACCAAACTTTTGTGTATAAAATTGGTACTATAGACCCTAGATTATAAATTTAAAAAAACCACACTTAAAAAATTGCAAAATAATCGCGGAAAGCGAAAAAAGGCTTTATGGTACAAAAAATTAATTAAAAAACTTAATCAGCGATTTAGATTCTGCAAACAAAAATATTGATGCAAAAATTTTCCTTTTTGCAAATTTTATTTTTCGCGATTTTTTTGCAACTAGCCACCAAACTTTGTTGTCTTAAATGTGTATTATAGCCCCTAGATTATAAAAATCGGCGGCGTCGGCTGAGGCAAAAATGACCGGCGGCGGCGGCTGGCTTGTTTCTCTGGTCGGGGTTCGATTCCCGGCGGGACCAATATTTTCTTTTAATTTTTTTTATTTTATTAATTTTTTTTTAATATTTATAATTAATTTGTTTAAATTCAATATCAAAGATAGCAATCAGCTGATTTGGAAAATATGGCCGACAGAAAGTGGGCAAAATGAAGTGCAAAAATTTAAGAAAAACACAAAAGATAAAGCAAAATAGACAGACATATACAAAAAATACGCAATACAAAATGAATGGAGATTTTATATTCTTATCTCTCTCTTGACATGACTTCCATGTAAACAAAACCATAAGGTTCGAGAATACTTTTTTGCAAGGTTGGTTACCGAAACGAATAACGGTAAGGATAACGGTAACGGTATCGAATTTCGTTTGTTTCGATAACGGTAAAGGTAACGGTATTTAAGATTGATTCGGTAACGGTATACCGGTATCGAAACAGCAATACCGGTACGTACCGGTATTAAAAATTATGTTAGAAACATATAAAAACAAGTAAAAAACATAGCATATTCTTGCTCTTAAGTCTTAAAAATACAGATTTTAACCTATAAATTCAATGCTGGTAGTTTTAGTAATTAAAATTATTTTCTATAAATCTTTTTGCAAAAATAACTCAAGATTATAAAATAAAAAAGTTAAAAAATTTTCATTTTTTATATAAATTAATGAATACCGGTAAAATACCGGTAACTGCCCATAAAAATAACGGTATCGGTAACGATAACGGTATTGAGAAAATTTTTTAGAGGTATCGGTAACGGTAACGGTATTCAATTTGAAACGGTATTTTAGCGATAACGGTATTTTAACGATAACGGTAACCAACCTTGCTTTTTTGGCACCTGTCATTGGTAACACATCTGTGTATTAATCTGCGTTCAATATTTTTTAATTTTTCAATTTTTAAAAATATTTATATATAAAAAAAAATGAGAAATTGCTTTTTATGCACCTGTATAAATAGTACTGAAAACAATATTGAATTGGAGTGCACCTTTTATACTTGTTTAATAAGTACTTTTATTGAAGAGAATAAGGAAAAATATCTCGCAGTAACGAAGTGGTGTTTTTATGACAGTCAATGGGAGTACTCCTCTCCTATGACAACTCAATGTTAAAATAATTAGTGTTTATATTCAAAAAGAAGTACATCTAGATCATCAAATGTAGTGCTTTTCTACTGCTTCGGCATCTCCTTTTTTGCTGGGTAGGTTGTTCACAAGCGGTGTGCTGTCTGTTGTATCGTCCTAACAAAAAACAAACTTTTTTCAGTATATGTACAATTTTTAGAACATGTCATCCAAATGTTTGCAGAGATTTGTATTTACAATTAGTTTGTAATAATTTTATTTGGATCAAACTGGATTCTCAATGCTGGACTCTACTACCTACTCCACGCTGCAGAGTGGAGGGTACTAAAATGAAGATGGTATGATATAAAAAAATATATTAGTGAGAAAAAGAACGGAACAAAATCCGCTCTGCATAGTGGAATACTCCAGCATTGTGAATCCATCATTAATGTACGTAAATATTTGCATGTTCTAATTTTGATACATACATAATTAAAAAGCTATTAAAAAAATTATTGCGTGTTTTTGTTTTAATATAAATTTAAACTCAGTTGAGTTTGAAATAACAGTTAATTTGTTATATTTAAACAACTCATATTAAAATGTTAAATTTGTGTTTAGTACTATTATTAACGTTTACAACATATGTAAGTACATATTACGACAACTGCAATTTAGGGATATCTTTAGGAAGAAACAAACGAGAATTGCGCAAATTTTTTTTGCAATGAAGTTAAAATGTAAACAATATATTTGACACAAAAAATATACAAAGAATGTGTTTTTTTCAAATTTCATTTAGCAATTCCCACCAAAAAATTGGAAGTCATGCTTCACAATGTACACTCAAAAAAGTTTGATAGTTACTACATGTTTGTCTAGTAATTATTAGTTGTTGGTTTTAACCGTAATAACAGTTGTTTTTCTATGGAAAAATACAAATCTAATTTGGTTCGGCTAATGTGTAGTAGGCTGGACTTAGTGTGCCATCACAACTCAGCCCCCACTCATTATGATATTAATAAGGATTCTACGTCCCTTATTGATTATTTTCTAATGAGTCCCTCTCTTGTTGTGAGTACTTCTGGTCAAATGCAATGTCCAGGAGTATCGCACCATTCACTAATTTTTACTGCTATCGATATTCCGAAACCTACTTCCCAACAATATGTGTCCTACTTGGACTATAATTCTGTGAATATGGAAGTTTTAGAACGAACTGTTCATTCTCTTGATTTTAGTGGAATGTATGCAACGAATAATGTAAATCTTCAATTGGAGATTTTTATGGCTAACCTCTACGTTTTACACTCCTTAGTGCCTGTCGTACGACTTAGCCTACAAATATTATCTTCTGAATAGAAGTTCACTGAATTGGGCTGTTTATTGTGAGCACAGAAATCGTGCAAAGAGAGTTATTAGGGTAGCTAAGAGGCGTGCCTATTCAAGCATGTTTAGGGATCTTAGTCCTAGACAAATGCGGAGCTATTTAAGGGGAAATGGTTGTTTGGAGACTGATAATCAGTTTATCTCTGCTAATGCTGACGAGGTAAATGACTATTTTGTTTCATGTCAGATAGATGATAATCCCAATTCAATGAATTTTTCAGGGGGTACTTTTGGTGGTGGTTTTTCGTTTCGTTGTGTGAATCTGGGAGAATTGCGCGCAGCATTGGGGAAGATTAGGTAATGATGATAATGCTGCAGGTAATGATTTTTTACCATTAAAATTTATTAATTTAGTCTCTCCGTTTGTGTCTTCCCATATTCTTCGGTTGGTTAATTCTAATTTTACTACTTCAGTCTTTTCTAACGATTGGAAGAAAGCTAGGGTGATACCCATAAAAAAGGAAGGTCTTTCCAACTCTTTGGATAATTTGCGTCCGATATCTGTCCTTCCGATTCTCTCGAAGGTGGTTGAGCATATTGTAAAGGATCAAATGATCCTATACCTTGATAGTAACTCTTTAATACCCTCATCTCAGTCAGGCTTTCGCTTTACGTGGGTATAGTACTGGTGCCCTTCTTCTTGGTCTAACGGATTCGGTTAGAAAATTTTTGGATAATGGTAAAAATGTAGTTCTTTTTTCACTGGATTTATCTAAGGCTTTTGTCCGAGTGATACATTCGAAACTTGTGGACAAACTGTTTAATTTGTTTGATTTTTCATCACAAGCTTGTGAACTTATATCCTCTTATCTGAGTTGTAGAAGTCAGTTTGTTTCGATTGGAGATTCTTTTTCTTTAACAAAACCAATAACCAGTGGTGTACCTCAGGGGTCTGTTATTGGCCCACTACTGTTCATGATTTACTTGAATAATCTTCTTACATTTGGGAATGGTCTATCATGTCAGTCTTACGTTTATGCGGATGATGTTCAGTTTCTTTGCTATGTCGATTCGCAATTTGTAGATGTCTTGGAAGAGGGTGTAAATTTCATCATACATGAAGTTATATCTTGGTCTTCTGACAATGGTTTTGTTGTCAATCCAAGAAAGACGAAGTTAATGGGTTTTGGTTTCGATACTGATACTATAATGGTTTCTCTTGATGGCATAAGAGTTGAATTTGTGGATAAGATTAAGTGTCTTGGAGTTTTAATTGCCAATCATTTAAATTTCTCATCGCATATTAATAACGTTTCTTCGAAAATATCTTTCTTGTTGAGAAGGTTGTATTCTCTTGACTTGTATCTGCCTCCCTCAATTAGGATGCGTGTGGCACATGCCTTGTTGATGCCTCATATATTATATTGCGTCGAGGTATTTTCCGGTACCACAGGCGGTGAATTTAATAGGTTTACCAAGATTTTCAATAGAATTATTAGATATGTTTTTGTCCTAAGACTTCGCTCTCATGTGACTCCGTATGTAATCCAATTTCTTGGGTGCTCTTCCGTTAATTATGTAGGTATGAGGTTATTGATATTTTTTTACAAGGCAATGGTGAATGGGTTGCCGGACTATATTGTTGAGAACTTTCTTTTGTCCAAATCGGAAAGAAACCCCCAACTTGTTTATCCAACACATCATACTACTATGTTCGAGCGATCATTTCAGATTAGGCTTTCAAGAATATGGAACGATCTACATCTATACCTGAGAGGTTTTGCTTTTTCACCCCAGGTCTTTAGGCGAAAGCTTAAGAATTATGTAGCTATTCATGAGTTATAGCTTTTTGTTTGTGCTACCATTTTTATCTCTCTCGACTTTTTTTTTTTTTTTTTTATTATTGCTGCACTTAGGAAAATCTGGTGATTGTATTATTTTTTTTTATTTAAATATGTATTTATATTATTTAAGATGTTTTCAGTATTTTTTTATTTGATAGTTTTACTGTATTTTTTACTTATTTTTATTATTATTTATTTTTTTTATTATTTATTTTTATTATCTTTATTTAAATTATTTTTTTTTGTAGTAGCTTTTATTAATCATATATGGCCCCCAGGGCTTTGGTTATGTAATTTGAAGTAAATAAATGCTGTATTTATTATTACAAAAAAAAACAACTTTTATGAGAGTTATTTCAGAAAACAACTAACCAAAAGTACTGTAATTTCGTAACAGATGTTTAAATCAGTTATTTTTAATATCATAATAAACAACTACCAAATTTTTTTATATTTGTTATTCCCAGCTAAAAATCGACATATATGCATCCATGCAGGTTAAATGTATGTTCATGCATGGCCATAAACATGCATTCATGACCACACATGGTTACATAAATCTCCATACATGAATCATATATGACCATACATGTGCATTAACGAAATTTGAGGTAATATGTACATGTGTGTACATGCATGAACATGTGTGATCATACATGTAGATTAGAGTGGTCCAAAAAAAAAAAAGTTGGAATTTTCACGCTCCACAACCCTACAAATATGCCACTTTGAAAAAAAATTTGGTCTGATCAAAAAAATCACCAAAAAAGTTTTGTTTAGAGGTAGCACATCGCAATTGAAGTTTCGAGGTTGTACTTGTTCTATTATTTTTAATTAATTAAAAATAATGGAAAAAATGAGAAAAATTAAATATAATTATTATGATCGCGACATATCAAATCTAATATCTTTTTAGGTGTACATTACGAATATGAAATCAAAATTGAAATCGGAGTCGCGGATTTCGCGAAATTTGAAAATTACATACAAAAAATGATCAACTTCGATCAGGATGTTTTCTTATATTTACCAATCTGAAAATTTCGTTTTTGCATTAATATATATCTGTGGAATGTCCTATTATGTGAGATATGGTTTTTGGTAGCAATAAAATTATAGCAATCTAAGTAATAGCGAAATATTAAAAAATGTCAAATTTTAAGTTAATTTGCAAGGATATCTGTTATCCTTTTTAAAATTAAAATCAGTGTTATATATAATGAAGGTCCTTGGTAAGTAAATTGCAAAAGTATAATAAATTGCATTTTTCGATAACACCGTTTACAGGTAATTAGGAAAATATCTCAAAAAACTTGAGTTTTTTTGAAATTTCAAAAACCGCGAATACTTCATAAACAACAAATTTTTTTTCAGTTTCGATTGCTGATTCATAATTTTCGTTAAAATGAAAATCAGATTTGAGAAATTTGCGCATACAAGGTAAAAATAAGTTGAATTTTTAATTACATCTTTTCGGAAAATTTCGAAAATTTTACTAAAATATGTATTTTTTGTATAAATTTAAAAAAAACCGCGAATTACTTAAAAGTTACTTAATTTTTTTAAGTTTTGATTTCAAATTTCTTATATTCACATTAATTAAGACCAGATTTAAAAAAAAAATGTTAAATAACATCATACAGGTTAAGAAATAATTAAATTTAAAGTCAACCCTACTTTTTGTATAAATTACTCTAGAGATAAATTACTAATTCATAAAAGACTACCTCTAAATAACAGCGGATTTAGCTGAAACTTGTCACAGAGAGTTTTTAGACATTAAGGATTAGGGGCAACATTGTGGAGATCGCGAATTCCAACTTTCATGTTTTTTTGGAGATATTACCTCAAACATATATGACCATACGTGGTAGATATTACCACGTATGGTCATATATGAAACATGTATGGAGATTTATGTATCCATGTATGGTCATGAATGCATATTTATGAGCATGCACGTACATACATTCAACCTGTATGGATCCATATATGTCGATTTTTAGCTGGGTTATTGATATATTCCTACATGGTTATTCAAACAAAAACTTTTTGTCTTATTAGAGGCTAATTGAACGATTTTTGTTGTTGTTTTGCATGTTAATTTGTTTTATTAAACTGTAATAAAATTCGAAACATTTTTTTGAATAAAAGCCTAGTTTGCTACTTTAAGTCTGCTTTGCACGTCATAAAAATGAGTGCTTCATTTCTTATGACGTGCGTTCTTTTTTATATAGGAAAGCAATTCATTTTTTTTACTATCTAAGAAGAGCTGAAAAGTAACTTCTTGTGAATACAAAAGTCATAAATATCACTTCTTAAATATATATTTGAATTTTGCTAAAGTCAGCAGAAATATTTGCTAAAAAATTGTAAACTGCTATTTTTAAAAGGTTCGAAAAAACTTCGAACCTTTTAAAAATTTTAGCAGGTTAATTTGCTATTTTCCTTTAACAAAAATTTAGCTCAAAATATAACTAAAATTCTGTATATTTAACAGTTTTATTTTTGCTGTTCCTATATCTTTCTATATATAAAAGAATAACGTGACTGACTGACTGACTGACTGACTCAACATCGCCCAGCCCAAACCGCTGAAGCTAGGAAGTTGAAATTTGGTATGTAGGTTCCTCTTTCGGGGTAGACGTCCACTAAGACGGGATTTTTGGAAATTCCTACCGGAACGGGCAAAAAGGGGGAAAGTGTCCCCCTTGACGGCCTGCCAAAACCCCTTTGGCTAGAAAGCTGAAATTTAAGATATGTGTTCCTTGGAGTAGGGGCTAACTTTTCTGGAAAGTACTTTCTAGAATTTTGGACAGGGACGTTGTAAAAATGGGGGGGAAAAGGCCCCCCTTGACGGCCTGCCCAAACCGCTGGAGGTAGGAAGTTGAAATTTGGTATAAAGGTTCCTCCACTATCGTAGACATCCGCCAAGACGGGAGTTTTGGAAATTTTTACAGGGACGGGCAAAAAGGGGAAAAAGTCTCCCCCTTGAGGGCCTGCTCAAACTGCTGGAGCTATGAAGTTGAAATTTGGTATGTAGATTCCTCGACCGGTGTAGACGTCCGTTGAGACGGCATTTTTGGAAATTCTTATCGGGAGGGGCAAAAAGGGGACAAAAAAAGTACCTTTTTCCAAAAAAGTACCTTTTCCCAAAAAAAGTACCATTTCCCAAAAAAAGTACCATTTTCCCAAAAAAGTACCTTTTTCCAAAAAAAGTACCTTTTTCAAAAAAAAGTACCTTTTTCCAAAAAAAGTACCTTTTTCCAAAAAAAGTACCTTTTTCCAAAAAAAGTACCTTTTTCCGAAAAAAGTACCTTTTTCCAAAAAAAAAGTACCTTTTTCCAAAAAAAGTACCTTATTCCAAAAAAAGTACCTCTTTCCAAAAAAAGTACCTTTTTCCAAAAAAAGTACCTTTTTCCAAAAAAAATTCCTTTTTCCAAAAAAAGTACCTTTTTCCAAAAAAAGTACCTTTTTCCAAAAAAAGTACCTTTTTCCAAAAAAAGTACCTTTTCCAAAAAAAGTACCTTTTTCCAAAAAAAGTACCTTTTTCCGAAAAAAGTACCTTTTTCCAAAAAAAAGTACCTTTTTCCAAAAAAAGTACCTTATTCCAAAAAAAGTACCTTTTTCCAAAAAAAGTACCTTTTTCCAAAAAAAGTACCTTTTTCCAAAAAAAAGTACCCTTTTCCAAAAAAAAAGTACCTTTTTCAAAAAAAGTACGTTTTTTCAAAAAAAGTACCTTTTTCCAAAACAAATACCTTTTTCCAAAAAAAAGTACCTTTTTCCGAAAAAAGTACCTTTTTCCAAAAAAAAGTACCTTTTTCCAAAAAAAGTACCTTTTTCCAAAAAAAGTATCTTTTTCCAAAAAAGGTACCTTTTTCCAAAAAAAATTCCATTTTCCAAAAAATGTACCTTTTTCCAAAAAAAGTACCTTTTTTAAAAAAAGTACCTTTTTCCAAAAAATGTACCTTTTTCTAAAAAAATGTACCTTTTTAAAAAAAAGTACCGTTTCCCAAAAAACATACATTTTTCCAAAAAAATAACTTTTTCAAAAAAAGTACCTTTTCCAAAAAAAAGTACCTTTTCCCAAAAAAAGTACCTTTTTCTAAAAAAATGTTCCTTTTCCCAAAAAACATACATTTTTTCAAAAAAATACCTTTTTCAAAAAAAAGTACCTTTTCTAAAAAAAAGTACCTTTTCCCCAAAAAAAAAGTACCAAAAGAAGTACCTTTTCCAAAAAAGTACCTTTTTCCAAAAAACATACATTTTTCCAAAAAAAAAACACCTTTTTAAAAAAAAATACCTTTTCCAAAAAAAGTACAAATAAAGTACTTTGTAAAAACAAAGTATCTTTTTCCAAAAAATTTCATTTTTCCAAAAAGTACCATTTAAAATAGTATATAATTTCAAAAAAACTACTTTTTTTCCTCCCCCCACGGATATCTCCACTAAAACAAGGTTTCTTGATATTCGGCATAGACGTGCGCTAAGACCGGATTTTTGGAAATTCCAACCGGAACGGGCAAAAAGGGGAAAAGTCTCCCCATAAACAGTCTCACAAATTGGAAAAGTGCCTGCCCAAACCACTGGAGGTAAGAAGTTGAAATTTGGTATAAAGGTTCCTCCACTGTAGTAGACATCGACTAAGTTTGTATTTTTGGAATTCCCTACAGGATATCCCAAAAGGAAACTCGGTATGTGAGTTCCTCCTTCTGTGTAGGCGTCCGCTTAGACGGAATTTTTGAAATTCCTATCGGGAGGGGAAATAAGGTAAAAGTCTCCTCCTGACGGCTTGCCCAATCCCTTTTGGCCAACCTAAAATTTTAAATATGTATTCCTTGGAGTAGGACTAACTCACCGGCAACGTAATTTTTCTATTTTGGAACAGGAACATAGTAAAAATGGTGGTTGAAAGGGAAAAATGTCCCCACTAACGGCCTGCCCAAACCGCTTAGGCAATGCAGTTGAAATTTGGTATGAATGTTCCTCATTCATCGCAGATAGCCGCGAAGATGGAATTTTTGTAAATTCCTAAAGGGAGGGGCAAAAAGAAGAAAAGCCTCACCTTGGGGGCCGGTAAAAACCCCTTCGGCTAGAAACCTGAAGCTTAAAATGTGGGTCCCTGGAGTGAGGGCTAACTTATTAGAAAGATACTTTTTTGAATTTTGGACAGGGTCGTTATAAAATGGGGGCTCAAAAAGGGAAAGTTGCCCCTTAACGACCTGTCCAAACTGCTGGAACTAGGAAGCCGAAATTCGGTACTTAAGTTCCTCTCAGCCTGCTCAAACTGCTGGAACTAGTTAGCTGGAATTCCCTGTCGATGGATTTTCGGAAATTCCTACCGAGAGGGGCACAAATAGTAAAAGTTGGCTAGAAACCTGAAATGTAAAACATATGTTACTTGGAGTATGTGCTCACTTACCGAGAAGGTGCTTTTTGGACAGGGACATTGCAAAAATGGGGATTAATGAAGCGAAAAGTGCCGCTTAAAGGCCTGCCCAAACCGCTGGAGGTAGGAAGTTGAAATTTGGTATTAAAGTTCCTCCTCTATTGTAGACATCCGCTAAGATGAGATTTTTGGAAATTTCTACAGGTAGGGTCAAAAACAGGAAAAGTCTCCCCCTTAACGGCCTGGCCAAACTGCTGGAACAAGGGATCTTAAATTCGGTATTTGGGTTCCTTCTCCAACGTTGACGTCCCCTAAGATGGTATTTTTGTAAATTCATACCGGGAGAGGTAAAAAGGGAAAAAACTTCCCCCTTGACGGCCTGGCCAAACTGCTGGATATAGAGACCTAAAATTATGTATGTAGTAGGTTCCTCCTCCAACGCAGACGTCCTCTAAGACGGAATTTTTGGAAATTCCTACCGGGAGGGGTAAAAACGGAATAATTCTCCCCCTTGATGGCCTAACCGAACCCTTCGGCTAGAAACCTGTAATATATAATATGTTTTCCTTGGAGTATGGGCTAACTTATCGACAAGGCATTTCTAGGACTTTGGACAGGAACGTGGTAAAAATGGTGGTTCAAAAGGGGAAAATTGCCCCCCCCCCTTAACGTCTGCGTCTTTAGCTAGAAACCTAAAACTTAAAGAACAAGTGTATATGAAACACTAAAATTAAGAAACTAAATAGGAAACGAGTGGGATTGAAACACTACACAAGTGGAATGAAATGGATATAAACGTTGAACGAGTGGAATTGAAATTATAGACAATGCAAATGGATTGGAAGAGGGAATTACCTGTTCAAACACTATCAACGGAATATGAAACTTATGTAGCATTGAAACATACTCCCCAAAAAGTTAAACAAATTTTCTGAAAGAAAGGAATGGAACTTATATATTCCGATATTTAAACTTCATGTAACGAAGCACCGGTGGAAGAAACCGACGCAGTAAATTTTCCAATCGAATTTGTGAATTTACTTGAATTGCCAGGTCTACCTTTACATAAACTGGAATTAAAAAAAAAAACTTTAAGACACGCTAACAACGTAGCTTTGCCCGCTATTTTTAATATTATAAAATGCTTTTCAACCCTGCTTTACGTTATTTATTTTCATTCAAAACACAAATGAACAAAACTACTTACGGGTCTATCTACCTAAGTTCGCACTTTACCAAATTATCTTGACATACACACGTATATTGCAAATTATTATGGATTCATTACTAACAATCCACTTTCATGAGAAAAAGTGATCAAATATTTATTTATTTTAAACCCATTGTTGTGCAGAATTATTTATTTGTGGTGGCTGGGTGAAGGCTTTAAATAAAAAAACGAATTTAATAAAAATTGTGGGGGGCGCAGCCCCCCGGGGGGGAGGGCGTAGCCCTCCCCCCCTTAACCTTTAAGGCACGCTAACAACGTAGCGGGCTGCGCCCGCTAGTTACTAATATATAGTAAAAATAATCTGCTAATTTAGCAGTTTTTTTCTGCAGCATAATTTTTAACTAATTTTTAGTAGTTTTAACTAAACTTTTTATGGTCTTTTTTTCTATTAGTGTAAGCATAACTCATTATTTTTCGCGACACCGCCGTATAAAAGTAATAAGAAATGTAATAAGCAAACAGGCTTGGCAGGCAATACCGCTAAATTACCGTTATTGATTCAAACTCCCTTTCAACTGAATACCGTTAACCTTAAAATACCGTTACAGAAATAACCGAAATACCGTTATCCTTAAAAGAAATTTACCGAAATAAACTTTAAAATACCGTTACTGAAATAATCTAAAATAACGTTATTCTTACCGATAACCGCATCGTTTCGGTTACCAATCATGTAAGAAAATTTTTGTTTTAATATAATGGAAGAAGTTATTAGTAACTCATTATTAATACACTCATACAAATAAGTCCGTAAAAAAAGCAGAAAAAGTTACTAAAAATTTGTTAAAAATGATGCTGCGGAAAAAACTGATAATATTAGCAGAATCAGTTTGCTAAATATTAATAAAATGAAAACAGCAAAAAAAACTGTTCAGTTTACAGAATTTTAGTAATATTTGAGCTAAATTGTTGTTAATTACAACTTAACCTGCTAAAATTAGCAAAAAAAATTGCTGAATAGTAGTTTAATAAAAATAGCAAAAAAAAAACAGTTAAATTTACAGAATTTTAGTAATATTTGAGATAAATTTTTGTTAATTGCAAATAACAATTTAACTTTCTGAAATCAGCAAAAGAATTGCTAAATAATAGTAGAATAAAAATAGCAAAAAAAAATTAAATCAACAAAACTTTTGCAGATTACTAGTGGACTGGAAAAAGGTAAAAAAGGAGCAAATGAAATGAAAATTAATAAATAAAAAATAAATGTGTATTTAAAAACATACTTGGGACCAGTTTATAGAATGTGTCAATTAATTGAAATTTTTTCAATTGGTATTGTTCAATGCCTAAATGCCCATTTATAATTGATGAAATATGTTTTAATAAAAGTATAAATTAAGAAAAAAAATTAAAAATTCGCGTATTTCTTATATTTTTTTTATATTACATTGCTTTTTCTTCAATTATGTGTACATTTCATTACCATTGTTTTCATCACTGCAAATTGAAAAAAATTTCATATGCATTGAATGGTGATAAAATTTGTTGGCATTGACATTGAGATAAAGTTATGCCAATTATATTTCAATGCCAATGAAAATTTCCCAAGAATGTTTTTTTGTAAAAGTGGTAATATTTATAGACAATAATATACCAGTGTAGAAACGGTAATGACATATCATTATTTTTTGGACTACCAATAATGACACCCACTTACCTTCTGCATTATTTGAAAACATATAATAATGAGTTACTGATAATCACTTATTTTCAACATTATTTCAAAGAGAAAATAATTTTGTAGATTTTTTTGAAAATTTTTTGAAATCTATTTTTAGACTCAATATTTTTTAAACACTGGTAAGGATATATGTAACCACATATTTTTTAATATTTTGTATGTTGGCGAGTAAGCTTACTTGTGTGCAGCAGGTCAATTATGTTTTTATCTATTAAATATTAAATGTCGATATATCTCAGATGGTAGAGATATTGCTTGGCAATCTATAGACCCAGGTTCGATTCCCGCACCTGCAAATTTTATTTAAAAAAAAAATACAATAAAAAAAATTATTTATATATATTTTTTTTTATATAATTTATTTTTTTTTTAAATCTATTTTTAGACTCATTATTTTTGTCAGTACTGGTAAGCATATAGGTAATGACATATTTTTAGATTATTCGTATGCTGGTGTGTAAGCATAACTCATTATTTTTCGCGACATCGCCATATAAAGGTAATAAGAAATGTAATAACAAAAGTAACTAGTTACCATTACCAAGTATGTAGTTACATAACCACATATCTGGTAATGATTTTCTACACTGGGATGTTAAATTTAAATTTAAAGCATTGTGTTTAGGGCTTGCCTAAATTAAAACACGGTCCTTTTTTTGTTAATTTAATTTTTAGCGTTAAGTTTTATTGTAATTTAAATTTTTGGTTTTATTTAGTTTTACAATTTTAATTTGTGTATAATGTTAATTTTGTGTTTGAGTTTTCTAATTAATTGTATCACTGTTTTTTCACTTTTAATTTTGTAGTTTGTCTTAAATGTTTTTATTCAAGTTTAATGTAACGTTTTAGGATTAAATTTAATTGTTAATAGCTTTTAATTTATTGTATGTTTCAAAAATCTGTTTTTTCTTTACTGTTCACTGTTTGCTTGTTTATTGTTAAAGTTAGAGTGTTTTTAAAATAATTTGGTTTACGTATTGATGCTTTGCAATGCATCAATACGCATTCTTTTTAACAACAATAACAATATGTAAAAGCAAATTCAGCTAAACCGTTGATTACAGTGCAGTTGATTAGTTTAGTGGCACACTAATGGGCATTAGTTTAGGGGCATCTCTAAACATTCTCCCCCCCATGATTGGTGCAATGGTGATGTCATCTTTTGGGTTTACAAGTTGAAGCATTTGATTGTTTTGAGTTTCTTGGGGCTTCTTTTGTAGACATCATTCCTTTTAGATTTGTGATAAAGGTTTCTCAGAAGGTCATGCTAGTTTGTGTATAACACAACTATTTTTGTAATAGGTCTAGTGCATATTCCATTAGCGGTTCGTATGTCAGCTACTCGACTGTTTTGATCGGGTCCTAGGTAGGTTTTAACAATACGGCCTAATTTCCATTCGTTGGGTGGAAGATTATTGTCTTTGATGACGACCAGATCATTGACTTTAACGTTTTCTCGTTGATTTTTCCATTTATATCTGCGATGAAGTTCAGTCAAATATTCAGATTTCCATCTTTGGCAAAAAGATTGATAGATGACCTTGATGCGTTTCCAGCGGTTGATTAACGTCAGATTTTCAGTGCATAATTCAGGTTCAGCTGGGGTCATTAATGGAGCGCCAATGAGAAAGTGTCCAGGGGTCAATGGAGATAGGTCATTAGGGTCATCGCTAGCAGGACTTAAAGGTCTAGAGTTTAAACAGGACTCGATTCGAGTCAAAATTGTAGACAGCTCTTCAAAGGTGAATTTCATATTGGGAATCATTTTTCTTAAATGGGTTTTGAACGATTTTACGCCTGCCTCCCAAAGTCCGCCCATGTGAGGGGCACCGGGAGGGATAAATTTCCAGTCAAGATTTTGATGGCTATAATGATGAATCACCTGGGTTTTCAGATTTTTTATAAACTCTAGGCGGTCTTTTTTGATAAGTTCTGCTGCACCGACGAAATTTGTTCCATTGTCGGAATAGACTAGAGCTGGGCATCCACGTCTTCCAATAAAACGTGCAAATGCGGCTAAAAACTCTTGAGAAGACAGATCACTTACTGCTTCGAGATGTACGGCTTTTGTAGTAAAACACACGAAAATGCAGACGTATCCCTTTGTGATGAGACATGCTCGGCCAGTGAAATTTCGTATGTCAAAGGGGCCTGCGTAATCGACTCCCGTAGTTTCGAAAGGTCGGGAGATATTCGTTCTTTCCGGCGGCAATGAAGCCATGATTTGATTTTGTGTCTGTTTTTTGTATAAGACACAAGTTTTGCAATTGTGTATCACACTTTTAACTAGGGGCCTCAATCTAAATATCCAAAATTCAGTTCGTAGAACTCGACTCATGAGTTGATTTCCACCATGTAACGTAATTTTATGGGTAAACTCGGTAATCAATCGAGTGAATTTAGAGTTATGAGGCAGCAAAATTGGATGACGTTCGTTATACGTTAGGGCTGGCGATTGAACAAGACGCCCATTTGCTCGAATGATACCTTGTCCATCTATGAAGGGATTTAGGGTCAAAAGGCTGCTGCTGGGTGAAATTTTGACTTTTTGTGATAACTTTTGGTAATCATCTTGAAAACAATGCTTCTGAGTCAAAATTATAAGGCGATTTTTGACCTCTTTAATTTCATCTGATGTGATTTCTAGCGAGAAAATTCGAAGATGAGTCCGATTTGCGCCCGTATTTCGCCATAATCGTAAAATGTATGCGATTACCCTATAAGCACGGGGTAGTGATGAAAAGCGTACCAGTGGGTCTTCATAAACGGTGTTTATTAAAACTTTTGTAGGTTTTGCTTCAACTTTTGTATCTGTCGGAGAAATTGGTATGGGCCATTGATTTTTTTGTAATTTTAACCAGGGAGGTCCAAACCACCATAAGTTATGTGTTTCCAATTCTTTTGGTGTACACCCGCGGCTAGCGACATCTGCTGGATTTTCTTTGGATTCGACATGTTGCCAATTTTGAGTTCCAACTTTTTTCGATATTTCAGAAACTCGATTTCCCACAAATGTATTCCATGAGCATGGCGGTTTCTTTAACCAGGCTAGCACAATTGTAGAATCGGTCCAAAAATGGGTCTTCAAATTTCGTACCTGAAGATTTTGTAGAATTCCATAAGTTAAATTTGCTAACAAAACGGCTCCACATAGCTCTAGACGGGGCAATGACACTTTTTTGATGGGGGCCACACGGGTCTTAGCGGCCAAAAGAAAAGTGTGAACATAATCGTATTCATGCTGGATTCTAATGTATAGCTTCGCCGAATATGCCTTTTCTGAGGCGTCGCAAAATCCATGGATCTCCACATCACAGGAGGGGTTATAATGAATCCAA
The DNA here is from genome assembly GCA_949987735.1 of Leucophora obtusa. Lineage (NCBI taxonomy): Eukaryota > Metazoa > Arthropoda > Insecta > Diptera > Anthomyiidae > Leucophora > Leucophora obtusa. Next base: position 42,580,915 of record OX465299.1, on the reverse strand, counting down.
CGTGGTATCTTCAGTGTATTGATTGAAGGACAATTTTGTACGAATTTTTGCCATTTCATGTAGGTGAGAGTTTTCAAGATGTCATCCCAGTCGATTTTATCTAACCAAATTTGTTGCATGATTAATTTGGCATCGACAATGATTGGGGCCAGCCATCCGCATGGGTCAAAGAATTTTGCAATTGTTGATAACACTTCGCGTTTAGTGTACGATTGTTTTATTTCGACTTCTGGGGCTGTGAAAGTGAAAGAGTCTGAAGAAATATTCCACTTTATCCCAAGGGTCTTTGTTCCAGCATTTTCGGATAAGTTTAACCAATCAAGAGGTAATAGTGTCTCGTTTGGCAAATCCTGGATGACTCGTGGGTCGTTTGAAGTCCATTTCATCAGGTCAAAACCGGCAGATTTTAGAACACTAGATAGTTCTTTTCGGGATTCAATGGCATCGTTTAAAGTGTGCCCTCCGGCTAAGACGTCATCTACGTACATATTTTGCTTTAAAATATGTGATGCTAAGGGGTGTGTATGTTTGAAATCTTCTGCTATTTGGAGCAGCGTTCTAATGGCCAGGAACGGGGCACAATTAACTCCAAACGTCACTGTTAGGAGTTCAAAATCTTCAATTGGATCATTTGGAGATTTTCTAAATAATATCCTTTGATATTTGGTTTGAGTGGGGTGTACTAATATTTGCCGATACATTTTTGTGATGTCGGCATTGAAGACAAATCGGAAGAATCTCCACTTCAGTATTTGGAGCACTAGGTCCTGTTGAAGTATGGGTCCTGGATGTAAAATGTCGTTCAAACTTCTCTTATTTGAAGACGGGCTGGAGGCGTTGAAAACTACTCTAAGTTTTGTGGTTAGCCTATCAGGTTTTATTACTGCGTGATGCGGCAGGTAATAATTTGGGGTACTATTTATATCCAGGGAAGAAACTTTCCGCATATGTCCCAGCTCAAGGTATTCCAGAATTACCTGATCATACTGTTTCTTAATGTCAGGCTTTTGGCTAAGAATCCGTTCCATTCTTAAAAATTGGGCCATGGCGATATTTCTTGAATTCCCTACCTCTTTATCATTTTTAAAGGGCAGGGTAAATAGGTATCTTCCATTTTGGATTCTACGGGTTGTAGATTGGAAGTTATTTTCGCATAATGTGTCCTCTTCTGACCTCAAAATCTTTTTTGAGGTTTCCTCCACCTCCCAAAAGCGTGTAAGGATTTGGTCATGGGACGTTGTATTGAGTAGTGAAACAGCATTTTCTGTACGATTTGGTGTATTTGATGGTCCCCCCACTACCCAGCCAAATACGGTTTTTTGCGCTAAAAACGATCCTACAAGGCGCATAGGTGTTTTGCAACAAACTATTAATGGGCCTATATCGAGGCCGATTACTAAGTCGACAGGGCGACTCTGATAAAAATGAGGGTCTGCAAGTTCTAATTCTGCAGCCTCACTTAGATTTGGTAGATACAACGTTTGGCTTGGCAAAAGTAGCGACATGTCTTTTACCACTTGTGCCCAGACCTCTAACTTAAAATTAGGGTCAACTCTGGAGCAAAGATTAAACAAACAGGCTTTGGTAGAAGTACCCGAACCGTTAGTCATACCACTGTACTGAATTAGGTTTCGTGTTGAGGGTAGCTTCAACTTGTTTTTTAATTTTTCGGATATAAACGTTGTTTGTGATCCAGGGTCGATGATAGCTCTTGCCTGGAATCGTTCGCCTTTGGTTTTGATTTCTACGATGGCAGTGAACAGTAAACTTTCCTCGTTCTTTTGGGGTTTCGTTTGTAAGGTCAAAGTTGTCGTTGAGGGAATTGCAAAATGTGAATTTGAAGTGGACTGTATGTTTGATGCTAGGGCTGCGGCGCTTGTGCTCGGCCGCACCGTATTGATTTCTTGAGTTGAAGCTGTAGAATGGAATTCTGTCCCCTTGTGTAACATCGTATTATGTTTTTGGTGACAGACCCTACAACTATATTTACTTTTGCAATCCTTGACCCTATGATTAACACCGAGGCAGTTGTAGCATGTTTTTGTGACTCTAACTATTTGAATTTTATCATTTACATTTTTTTCTAAAAATTTGGGGCAATTTCTTAATGGGTGGGCCTCTTTACAATGAGGGCAATTGTACTTAGAATTATTTTGAATGCCCCTGTTTGGTTGTGAGTGATTTCTCTGTTTTGACCTATTATTGATTTGTGAGGTATTTATTTGTAATGAATGGACTTTTTTCTCCCTATTTGAGGGGTTGTTTTCGGTTTGAGGTTGAACACTTGGTAATTTTGTTGCCTTTATGTTTACGCTGGACTGTAGAGTTTTAAATTTTTTTGTCAAAAAATTATCAAATTGCGTCCAATTTGGTATCTCTGCACAGTCCTCAAGTGTATTTTCGAATTCCTCTACAAATATTCGGGGAAGTTTTATCTGGCATATAAAAACCATGATTGGGTCCCAACAACAATAATTGATTCCTAAGGTATTAAGTGTTTCTAAAATACCGTTAGCTGCGCATTGTAGTATTTGAACTGAGGCAGGTGAATCAATAGAAACGTTTGGGAGATCAAAAAGAATCCTAAGTTGTGCATTTACTTGTTCCCTTTTATTGTCATAACGTTTTAATAACCTATTCCAAGCAAGGTCAAATCCCTCATTGGTCATAGGTACGTTTCCAAGTACAATGTTAGCGTCGCCTCCAATTTTTTGTTTCAAATAAATCAGCTTTTCGATTTTTCGCATTTTGTCGCTTCTTACACAGATGGCCGTGAAAAGATCCCGAAATGTGGGCCATTTTGTGGGTTCCCCGTAAAATGGATCCATATCACACTGTGGCAACCTCATATAAGAAACTGAATTATTGTCTAATGTTGGAGGGCTAGAGGAAGATTGACGACCTAATTTATTTGCAGCTGACTCATTTGTTTCTGATAAAGCCTTAATTTCCGCATTTATAGAAGCAGCACAACTTTTATATGCTGTGAGGGCCTCTTTGTACCGATTCCGAAGTTTAGTTTTGTCAATTGGTTTTGCGTCTGGTCCTTGCTTTAAATCCCGGCACTCTTCATAAGTTCTTTTGACTTGGGTCCAAAGAGAGTCGAGTTCGACGCGAAGAATTTCTAGAGCGTGAATATTATCTTCGCCCGCGGTCTCAGAATGAAAGCTTTCAAAATCCAGCAAATCATTTGTGCAGTTAACGAATTTATCAAGAGGCATTTTGAATTCAATAGGACGAAAAAAGTAAGGTCAAACGAAAAAGGATGTTAAACTTGAATCAAAAAGATGTTAAACAACATTCAAAAAGAATGTTGATAAAAGTCAGCAAATTTTTAATTACCAGCAACTAATTAATTTATATGGGTCAAAAAAGTACCTGCTAGCGATAAAATGAGATCTTATAACAAATTGGGTCAAAATTTTAAATCCCGATTTGTTATTATAAATGTCCCCGGAAATTTTACAAAATGTCAACAAGCGGCAACTCTATTATGTTCTTTAACAATAGCAGCAGCAAAAAATAGAGTAAGTGGCCAATAACAACAAACACAGGACAGTTACAATATTGAAGTAAGTTTTTTTTTTTGTTGTTGTTTGTCTCACTTCTGTTTGTCGATCTATTTTTTGTTTTTAATTGTTTTGTCTGTACTTACTCAAGTTGTTTTTTACTTATGTGGTTGCTGTGTGTGTTTGATGATCGCTGCTTGTCTGCTGCTACTGCACTCCAGTATTGGTTTGATGATGATGTTGCTGCAGATCTTGTTTTTGAAGAACTTTTTATTGTTGTTGCTGTTAGGCAGTTATTTTTCACAATGTTTTTATATTTTGTTCTTATGCACTTGCTTCTAAAGGATCTTTTTTTTAAGGGCAAATCAATGTCACCTCTGTAGGTCAACTTTGAAATATTTAATTTTGCAAATTTAATTTTGGATATTTATGTACAATGTATATTTTTAAGCCAAACTTATTTTTATGTTTTCACAAAAAATCACTTTTAAACTTTTTTATTTTTTTATCCGGTTCGAAGGACCAAAATGTTTAGGGCTTGCCTAAATTAAAACACGGTCCTTTTTTTGTTAATTTAATTTTTAGCGTTAAGTTTTATTGTAATTTAAATTTTTGGTTTTATTTAGTTTTACAATTTTAATTTGTGTATAATGTTAATTTTGTGTTTGAGTTTTCTAATTAATTGTATCACTGTTTTTTCACTTTTAATTTTGTAGTTTGTCTTAAATGTTTTTATTCAAGTTTAATGTAACGTTTTAGGATTAAATTTAATTGTTAATAGCTTTTAATTTATTGTATGTTTCAAAAATCTGTTTTTTCTTTACTGTTCACTGTTTGCTTGTTTATTGTTAAAGTTAGAGTGTTTTTAAAATAATTTGGTTTACGTATTGATGCTTTGCAATGCATCAATACGCATTCTTTTTAACAACAATAACAATATGTAAAAGCAAATTCAGCTAAACCGTTGATTACAGTGCAGTTGATTAGTTTAGTGGCACACTAATGGGCATTAGTTTAGGGGCATCTCTAAACACATTGATTTGAAATTAATTTAAATAAGAAATATTTGAGATTAAAAACACTTCAGTTCTCAGTTCCAAATTCCTCCAAAAAAAATTAGGCATTAAAAAATTAGTAATATTTTCGTATTTTCAATTGAGTATTTTGAGGTTTTTTCACAAATAATTTTATTTAAATTTCAACTGCTATTCCTTTATTTCAAATGTGTTTTTTTTCAATATTATGCAGATGCTTTCTCAAATTATTTTGGATTTTTTTACATGTTAATTTAAAATGAAACTATGCAAATTAAATAATTTCTTTTTAAATAGTTGTGGCATAAAAAATTTCTATTTAAAAGACACCAATCAAAGTTAAAAAATAATTTAATGAATGTTTTTCGTTCAATTTGAGATCAAATATTATCACATTTTACTTTAAATTATTTTTAAATTAAAAGAGATATGATAAAATGTTTAAAAGTAAATAACATAGAATAAAAATTTAAAAAATTTGATAAGGCCAGCAGGATAGAATACGTATTTTCGAGCCCTGCTACAATATAAACCCATCCTCAATATTCTATGACTTTATGGGTTAATAATTGATGATGATCTATTTATATTGAATTGAAACAAATAAGCAAATTGAAACAACTCAATAAGACTAACATCAACTAAATTCTAACAATGTTATTTTTATCCAGCTGCTTCCTATGGAATTCAACTCTGATGGACAACTTATGAACCACAGATTTATGAAAGAAAACGAACCGTTAATTTTAAATGCATATTCTACATAATTATTTTTTAACCTGTAACAAAAATCCATGTTGACAGTAAACAATTAGGCAAAAAATTACATTTTTTTCTATATCCAGTGTGTTAAGATGAATAAAATATTATTTAATAATATTCTAGTGTCGATTTTTATAAAAATCTTTAAGAGAATTTGCGTAATAATTTCTGTGAAGAATACTCATTTTTAAACTTTTTTATAAAATACTTCTATACGAATACTTCTAAAACTCTGCATAGAAACATCTTTAGATCTTTAAATCTTTAAAAGTACAAATTTTTGGATTCCATATTTAAGAAATACGTAAGCAAAAAATCTATCTTAGTTCTGACTATAAAACTGGTCCGACACATTAACAATTCCAATATATCCTGAAAGAAGGGAAGAAATTAAAACACCCGTGTATTTCACTTTTTCTATATCAATTCGTTTAACCGTTCCAACCGCGAATTAATATTTAGTTAATATATTTCATTTTAAAATTAAGACAGCCTTCCATATAAATTTATTACCTAAATAGTAATTCGCGATTTAAACTGGTAACCGAATTATTGATCTAGAAAAAGTGGAAGTCATGCATATTTTATATTTAGCCCTCCTTTCAGATTATATTAAATAGATTTTATCATGGGTACAACCAAAAGATGAACTTTGTCGGACGGTATTTTAATAGAAATCGAGTTTTTCAAGTACAACATATATCGGATTTATTTATTTTCTAACGAGCGGGAATTCTCGGGATCCCGGGAAATGAAAAAGTCCGGGAAAAGAAAAACCCTAATTACGATAAATAGAAACTTTTCTCATAAATTTTAATAATTTAGATATTTTATGAGTAGGACAAATTTTCAACCATTTCAATTTAGCTTTATTTAAAAACTTTTTGCATTATTTTTGGCGAGTTAAAAATAGGCAGTAATTTTTATGAGTCATTTTTAACATTCTGTTTATAAGCGCTCCAAAATTGGTGGTTTAGTTTACAAAAAATTTGTAAAATTAGCAAATCTTCTGTTAAAAATAAGTAACTAAAATTCAGCAAAATACTGTAAAGTTAGCAAATTTATTGTTAAAAATTAGTAACTAAATTAAGCAAAAAAATTTGTAAGTTAGTAATGTGGAGGTAGCAAAAAAATTAACTAAAAATTAAATTTTAACTAAAAATTAGTTAAAAATTTGTTAAGTTGAAGTACCAACAGTTTTACTAACTTTTCTACAAACTTTTTTCTATGAGTGTATGTTTTAAAAAAGTCAGATTCTTTTCAATTTCAAAAGTGAAGTCAGATTTTATAGTTTTATAAAACTTAAAACTAAAGTTTTATTTTATTTAATATTTTTATATACATCTAAAATAATTATATGTAAATATAAAAACTATGTACAATAAGGTTTTAAAACAAAAACAATATATAATTAGGAAAAAACTAAAATTTGGTAAATAATCACTGGAAATTAATACACCTGTTCTATGTCGAAAATACCTAGAACCTAGAATTTCAAGTTAAAACTAAAGGCTAGATGTAAAACATACAAAAATATCGTTTTATAACTATTATCTAAATTAAAAAAAAACATGTTTCACAAAAGAAACTACAAAATCTACCAAATTCTTTATCAAAATAATTAACAAAATATAGCATCAAACATTTGATGAAGTCTGTTGTGTTTGCACGGAGGCGGTTATAGGTAATATTACTGCTGTATTTGCCGATATGGGAGGGAAATATGGTGGTGGTGTTACTGATCTAGTTGCGTTAGACGTGGTTGATAGATCAACTTCTATATAGGGTGGTACATTCAATGTTGTTTCGGTGGTATTAACACTTGAACTGGAGGCATTAATTGATACAGCACCACCAGGTGCTGCAGCCACGGTTCCAAATGTATTTGCAGCTGGTGCTGATGTGGGGGAAGATAAATTTGCCATACGCATTACTTCTTCATATGAAGGCAAATCCTTTTCATCTTTTTCCAATTGTGCTCTTATACGTGCTGCTTCCACACTATTGGGTTCAATAAAGAAAATATCATCATACCGTCTTTCACGGCTCGTTTCATCGTGTATGGCAAAGGCATTGCCTTGACGATCTAAAAAGAGAATATCAAAATATAAGATTAGTAAACATTTTTTCAACTTCTAATAAGTTGTAAAAATTTTAAATCGGTTGAAGATATTCCAAACGTATTCTTCTTTACTTTTAAATGCATAATTTACACAATTTTTTAAATATAAAGCTAGTTTGTCTACTTACTACAAGTTACTACTTTTACTACAGCTGGAAAAATTCAATACAAAAGTAAACAAAACTCTCCAATTGTAGTAAAAGTAGTAAGAAATAAGAGTAAAAGAAAACATTAAAGGCGTGTTCGTTTACTACTACAAGTTACTACTTTTACTACAGCTGGAAAAATTCAATACAAAAAGTAAACAGAACTTTCCAATTGTAGTAAAAGTAGTAAGAAATTCGGGTAAACAAACACACTGATTGATAGCTTGATTTTTTCTAACTTAAATAAATTTCAAATAAATTAAAATTTTTGTTTAATATCTTCTAACACGTTCACACATTATCTTCTTATTACTTCCATTTCCGATTTCATTTATACGAAAAACTGTCAAATATACAAAATACAATAGACAAGGTATAATTGTGAAAGTGAACAGTCCACCAAAGATGTATAATACAAAATCGTTCATTCTTTTTTATAATAAAGTTCTTTGAACAATAAATAAATGTATTTATATAATTCTATTGATGCGAGTAATTATACCCTACACCACTATGTGGTCAGGGTATTATAAGTTTGTGCTGATGTTTGTAAAACCAAAAAATATTAGTCGTAGACCCACCTTATAGTATACCGATCGGTTCAGAATTTTTTTTTATTTCGATTTAACGATGTCCGTCCGTCCGTCCGTCTGTCTGTCTGTTCATGCAATCTTGTGCGCACTCTACGGTCGCAACTATTAAGATATTTTGATGAAATTTGGTATGCAGACCTATGTTGGCCCAAGGACGAACAAGTTTGATTTTGGTGAACATCGGTCCATGTTTAGACCTAGTGCCCATATAAGGGTCCTACCAAAATTATATTGTTTATACGCTGCAGGTCGTAAATATTAAGATATTTTGACGAAATTTGGTACACAGACCAATGTTAGCCCAATAACGCAGCCTATTGATTTTGGTGAACATCGGTCCATGTTTAGACCTAGTGCCCATATAAGGGTCCTACCAAAATTATAATGTTTATACGCTGCAAGGTCGCAAATATTAAGATATTTTGATGAAATTTGGTACACAGACCTATATTGGCCCAATAACGCAGCCTATTGATTTTGGTGAACATCGGTCTATGTTTAGACCTAGTGCCCATATAAGGGTCCTACCAAAATGATACTGTTTATACGCTGCAGGTCGCAAATATTAAGATATTTTGATGAAATTTGGTACATAGACCTATGTTGGCCCAAGGTCCATGTTTAGAACTAGTGCCCATATAAGGGTCCCCCCAAAATTGGCTTGGTTACAAACTGCAGGTCGCAAATATTAAGATATTTTAATGAAATTTGGTGCGCTGACTCACATTATAGAAAATTTTGACATAAGCCCCATTTTAACCCATTCGAATTTCGGATCCAAACAATACACCAGACTGGTGTAGGGTATTGTATAGTCGGCATGCCCGACTTTAACCTTTTTACTCGTTTTCTAGATAAGATTATTTATGTCGTTCTACATATAGATTTTTTATATTTGTCATAATTTGCAAGACATATGTATGTCTATATCACACTCATAAAAAAAGTTAGTACAACTGTCTGTTAAACGCGTTCTGATACTATTGAACTAATTTTTCTGTTATTTTGTCGAAAAACTTAGGATTGAACTAATATTTTTTGTAAATCTAATTCAGCATTACAATTACTTTCGTCCATATTTGAACTAACTTTGCATGCTAATTTTTAGTAATTTGTGTTTCATAACAAAATTTTCAGCTAATTTTCAACACAATTATTTCCTAATTAATATATTTGTATGTCTGCTGTCAATATCACATAGAGATGCCGCAATATTTTATTTTTTTATTATATAATCGTAAAATGGCTTGTATTTCGGAAACTAAGCGATATAGAGCAAAATGGACAAAAATGCGTCACTCTGTGTACATAAATTATTCAGTTAACCAACGTTATTTAACATTAAAAATGGGTCAGTTTGACAACGTGGTCTCAAACAGGTTAATTTTGTTTTTTTTCTAGAAAATGCTTAATTGAAGGTTTTTATATCGATTTTCATGTCAAATGGCACTTTTTAACATTTCCTCATTTCCATCTTTGGTCATACCTGGGACTAGGTTATCATAACCCAAGAGAGACAAAAAGTTATATCTGAATATTTGTGGATCTTAGAAATGAAACTAGAATGTAAGTTGTAAATTTTTGAAAAAAATATTTTATTTTTTACGATTTTCATAATTTATCTCATTTTAACCCTACAATAGTCTGAGGAAATTGAAATTACTTAAATATTTTCTAATCGATTTTGGATTTTTATACATTACCAGAAGCGTAATTCAGTCTAGATTATGATTCTATTTACATTTTTCCAGTATTTTCGCAAAAAGCCAAAAAAGTAATTTTTCGCCCTGTAAATCGTATTTAAAATTTCAGGGCCGATGCGGCACGTGTTCCCGTTATACGATCACTCTAATTTTTTGCATGGTGTATTTTTACACCCAAAGGCACATTTGTAGGGGGGGGGAGGGACGGGTCACAGGTCGCCATTTTTTTCCTCCATATAACGAAGGTCTTCCCTAGTATACACAGAAAATAAAATTATAAAATGAAACAGAAACAACATAAAAGGAATTCACAGTTTAAGTGCTAACGTGCCTTTAAAAAAAAAACAAAAAAAAAATTGGAAAAAAGCTAATATGCAAGTGCTTGTGCAAATTTAAATGTTACTGACACTTTAGAAAACATTGTTTTCTATTGTTGTTTATACATGAATGGATTTCACTACATTGCTAGATCTGTCAAAACAACAGAGTAGTATATTGGTAGATGACAAAGCAAATTGTGGTGAATTTTGTTGTTTTTTTTTTGTTTTTTCTTTAATATTTTAAATGTTTAATAACGCTCCTAGACGAGAACAAGAAATTCTCATTGAGTTTGTAATTTAACTTAACAAATATTTCCAGAAATTCTAAAAACGTCGTCCCGTGACGATTTCCATAGGCAAGAATGAAATCCGGATAGGGACATGCCTACAACGGATTATTTTTCACAATTTGCAAAATACATTTGGGATTTTAGCATGTTTAATTCCACTCCATAGTAGCAAACATTTTGTCCGTTTTGCTCTATCTCGCTTACACAGAAAAAACAGTAGGCACCAACAATGGAATTTATAAAAGCAATCACGTTTTCTTTTAAATTGAAATTTTATTTGCAACAATTTTTTTGTGTGAAATATTTGTTACTCGTTTGTAAATTGTTATTTTTCATATAAAAATTGTTTAAAAACGAGTAAAAAGGTTAAAGTCGGGTATGCCGACTATACAATACCCTACACCAGTCTGGTTAAAAGCCAACTAATGTTTCGATCCGAAATTCGAATGGGTTAAAATGGGACTTGTGTCAAAATTTTCTATAATGTGAGTCAGCGAACCAAATTTCATTAAAATATCATGGACAGACGGACATCGTTAAATCGAAATAAAAAAAAATTCTGAGCCGATCGGGTCTAGGACCAATATTTTTTGGTGTTACAAACATCAGCACAAACTTATAATACCCTGACCACATAGTGGTGTAGGGTATAATAAAAATTCAAAGTTACGAAAAAAAAGAAAATTTTTTTTGGATTTACAAATTTCTTTGTTGGTGCCTTTTTGAAAATTTTTTTTGTATTTACAAATTTGGTATGAGAAAGGTGTTTAAATTTCTTCTGTGTAGTTTTCGAGATATGGACCATTTTATGAAGTGAAAAATTTTTTTTCATTCGATTTATATTAAAATAATTCATTCAATTCTAGTTAATTCAACTTTTGGTCAAGGAATTCATTCAAGTTAATTCAACTTTTGGTCAAGGAATTCATTCAATTCTAGTTAATTCAACTTTTAGTGAAGGAATTCATTCAATTCTAGTTAATTCAACTTTTAGTCAAGGAATTAAATTTATTTCGTTTAATTCCCTAAGGAATTAAATTTTTTTCGTTTAATTCCGTGAATTAAATTTTCAATTCCTAGGGAATTAAACAAAAAAATTTAATTCCTAGGGAATTAAACGAAAAAAATTTAATTCCTTAGGGAATTAAAGAAATAAATTTAATTCCTTGACTAAAAGTTGAATTAACTAGATTTGAATGAATTCCTTGACCAAAAGTTGAATTAACTAGAATTGAATGAATTCCTTGACCAAAAGTTGAATTAACTAGAATTGAATGAATTCCTTGATCAAAAGTTGAATTAAGTGCACAGTTGAATGAATTCCTTGACTTCAAATTGAATTAAATAGTGTTGAATGAATTCTTTAGTTAATGAATTATTTAATTTTAATTCTTTACGCTTTGGTCAGGGAATTCATTCTATAAATTTGAATTCTTTGAATTCATTCACAGGAATTAATTCCTGCTTATGTCTTATTGATGAATTCATTCCTTGAATTAAAGAATTGAATTAAATTTTTGGGAATTCATTCCAAAAAGGAATTAATTCTTTAAAGCTCTGGTTACCCTTTAAATACCGTTACCGAAATAATCTAAAATAGCGTTACCCTTACCGATACCCGCATCGTTTCGGTTACCATCCATGGTTTTTCAACTAAAAATTTGTTAAAAATTAGTCAAATCGATTTGAAATTCGTCTGACAGAATTTTCTACTGACGTATTTATTTAAGTGTATATATACACTACTTTGTTTTGTGTAGGCCCAGACAGGATATTTCTATGGCGTTTAGGACAAAACAACGACCGATTCTAACCATTATCAATAGGGTTTGTCCTTGGGCCAATACAGATTTATTCACCAAATGTCGTCTATTTTACATGAACAGACGGACGGACATAGCTAAGCAGACTCAGTAAGTGATTCTAAATCTTTCGGTATACGGTATACTGCAGTATATCCTGTTCCACATAGTGGTGTAGGGTATAAACATTTAGGCTTGTATTCAAAAGAATGTTTTGAATTTTATTACAGTTTAATAAAACAAATTAACATGCAAAACAACAACAGAAATCGTTCAATTAGCCTCTAATAAGACAAAAAGTTTTTTTTGAATAACCATGTTAAAATTTTTCTTTTAAAGTTTTTGAATTTAGGACAGCAGAACCTTAAAGTATATTCGGGGATGTTCTGGAAAACGAATGAACATCAAATCACTCGTTTTAATACAAATTTACGTGTTGTGGTTATTAAAAATCGCATGATTTTATATGTAAATATTCGTTTTCTAAAACACCCCGAAATATAATTACGTATTTAATAAATTTATTACCATTTTCCTGATGTTGATATATTAATAGTTGTGAAGTAGATATTTTATCAAAATAACGTAAACAAGACATTACAAAAAATAAAATTATAAATGTTAAAAATACTAAAAATATAAACGATACTGCAAATACAAGATATTCTGCGGACATTTTTTTGAATGTTTTATGGTTAAAAGTTTGTTTATATTTTTTCGTAGTGAATAAAATGTTAAAACTATTTTTAAAATTGCAAAAAAATCTCGCTTCCGCCACTTATTACTTGAAATTTGAATTGATAAGATTATAACAATGCAGTCATAAAAGTTGAAGTATTTGTTTATACAATTATTTTTAGTACAGTAGTTTTGAAATTTTTGGTTTCGTTTTTATTTTCATAAAAAAGATGACCGTTAGCTGCCTCTTGTGTTTTACTTTATTTTGAAAAAAATACACACATAATAAATGTGTTGTCAACTTTTTGTGACAAAAATATCCTACTTTTGTCGTTTTTAAATCATAAAGTTGTCATCATTAGCTTTATTTGTTTTCAGTCTGTATTGGTATACCTGCACATTAAGGCAGGTAAACAATTTGACTTAGCAACGTTTTTGGATTATCTGCACAAAAAATCATGCAAACGTTGGTTGTGCAGCTATGTCAAAATTACTGTATAGATTTTTTATAATTGCGTTCAAATTTTCGTTATACATACATATACTTTAGGGACATATTATATACGTATAATTAATATATTGTAACAAGTATACACTCACAAAAGTTTGTCGGTAGAATCTACTGATAATGACAGTTAAAACAAAGGTATATGCAGTTAAAAAGACGACAAAGGTATTTGCCTTTAAAATAACTAAAACTTTTGTTATTTTTAACTGTTGAAAAATAACTAACAAATGCAATAAAAATAACTAACAATGTCCTAAAATTAACTGAGAAATTTTTACTACAAAAATTTTAAAACAATTGACAGAATGGGTAAAAACTACTGTTTTTTTACAGTCAATTCTTTTTTTTTATAAAAGTATATTTTAATAAGAAAAAAGGAAGTTTCTTACTTTCGATTACAAAAAGTTGTGTTATTACTTCAGCCTATTTCAAATTCGAAGCAAAAATTTCAAACCGTTCCCCACCCAGTGTAGAAAAGGCAATGACGTATTATTTTTTGGACTACCAGTAATGACACCCACATTCCTTCTGCATTATTTTAAATCATATAATAATAATGAGTTACTGATAATGACTTATTTTTATCATTATTTTAAATAGAAAATAATTTTCTAGATTTTTTAAAAATTGTTTGAAATCTATTTTTAGACTCAATATTTTTTAAACACTGGTAAGGATATATGTAACCACATGTTTTTTGTTTTTTTGTATGTTGGCGAGTAAGCTTACTTGTGTGCACCAGGTCAATTATTTTTTATCTATTAAATATTACATGTCGATATAGCTCAGATTGTAGAGCTATTGACTGGCAATCTGTAGACCCAGGTTCGATTCCCGCACCAGTAAATTTTATTTAATTTTTTTGAAAATCTATTTTTAGACTCATTATTTTTGTCAGTACAGGTAACGATATATTTTTTGATTTTTCGTATGCTGGTGTTTAACCATACATAACTCATTATTTTTCGCGACATCGCCATATAATCGATAATCGGTAATAAGAAATGTAATAACAAAAGTAACTAGTTACCATTACTAAGTATGTAGTTACGTAACCACATATCTGGTAATGATTTTCTACACTGGGCAGTTATTATGCTTTTATGCATTGAAGATACAATACAAGTTTCTGATTTTTATTTGCAAACTAGAAATATATCAATAATAACAAATATAAACTAAACAAGAATTTTTAGAATTCAGAAAAAAAATCAACGAAATTTTTTCATTTTTTAAATAACTACCAAAAATAACTGCTTACTGTAAAATTACTGTTTTGGTAGTTGTTTATTATGATATTAAAAATAACTGTTTTAAACAACTGTTACGGAATTACAGTACTTTTTGTTAGTTGTTTTCTCAAATAACCGTCATAAAATTTGCTTTGCATTTTTCTATAGAAAAACAACTGTAATTCCTGTTAAAAACAACAACTACTGATTACTGCACAAACAACTGTCATGTAGTAACTGTCAAACTTTTTTGAGTGAACCTACACGCAAAAAATAAAAAGTGGATAATTGCCTACAACTTCAAAAGTTTTCTGCTAAGTTACACAATTCTTTAATTGAAATAAAATATTTTCGAAGACAATTTATAGAAAAAGAAAGAAAAAACTTAGGTAACTTAACATATTTTGAAGTACGTGAAAATTAAATAGATCAAAAACTAAGGCAAGTTGACAAAAACCAAAATTTGATAAATCTACATGTATTTTTTTACTAACTTACAAAATATACTTTTGAAGTTGTATTTTACCTAAGTACTTCGATAATTATACACTTTTTATTTTTTCCGTGTACAGAGGTACTAAATGATTTAGAAAAAACTATATTAATTTTTATTGAATATTTGCGATACGCAATAATCCACCAATATTTTCTCTAAACAAAGTATTATTTTCTCTAAACAAAAACATCGGAACTTTTTTTAAATAAAAAGAAAAATGTTGCTGATTTTTTAGAGAAATTAAGTTATCTTTTTCACTAAAGCCTTAAGTCCCATCTACAGGCAGGCGCGGATCCAGGATTCACCCAAGAGGGGGGGGGGGGGGGGTTCGAGACTTTCGAAAACAGCAGTTTACAGGGTAGACTGCTATTTGCATTTAACTAAATTTAGCTTAAAAATAGCAAAAATTTTGTAGATATAACTGTTTATTTTTGCTATTTTTAGTCTACTAATATTTAGCAAAAATTTTCTACAGATTCTACAGTACAACTGAAAGTTAACCTAAATAAAATTCTGTAAATTTAACAGTTTTAATATATGTTTGAAAAACTATTTTACACATTTTGTATATAAAACTGAACTTATTTAATTGTAAAATGCGTAATAATTGTATTAAATATATATCATGTTTTAAATTTACACATTTGTGCCTAATTAAAAAACTATTTGTGTTTGACTAAAAGTTGTCAAAAAATTGTTTTTATTAAGAAAATAAATACAGACACCAATGAAATATAAAAGGATTTAAAAATAGCAATATGTAGCAAATAATTTAATATTCGGCGCTAATTTTGCAATAGAATTTATAGCTGAAAATATCAATTGTGCGGTAAGTAATTTTTTGGTTCTTTGAAAAGAATGTAACGAGATTCTAATCGTGTCTTTGTATCATATCCATTTATTTTTGCAGGGAAGATGCCAAAAAACATTCTGTTGAAGTAATGAATTACATGTGGATAAAAGCTCTCAACCATGACATTGTCCTCAAGACGAATCAAAGAAGAAGAATAATTTTAATGTTCAGTCTATTAAGAGGATTTTGGTTGTAAAAGGTACCAATATTGATGTGTATTAAAATCTATTACAATAAGTTGAAATAAAATATTAAACGAATTTTATGGTGGTTTTCTTTAAAAAGATAAAGAAAAGCATTTCTAAGCATCTTAATGTAGCTATTTCCATTTATTTGTATTTTTTCAAGCACATGTATTTTAAATTTACACACATTTAGTGTATTGAACACAAAATTCCCAAACATTTAAATTTACACACTTTTAGTACTTTTAGAGCCAATAAGGTAGGCATTCAGTTACCTACCATTATGGTAGTAAATATCAATAAATATTTATAAGAGTGTAGTATTTAGGAAAAAAAATTTGCAAATTTCAGCAGTTTTTTTCTGCAGCATCATTTTGAACTCATTTTTAGTAACTTTTTCCGCTATTTTTACGGATTTATTTCTATTAGTGTACTGATTGGTTGATTTATTTTTAAGCCAACAGAATGTTTGAAAAAATATAATAATAGGGGTTTTCTTATAAACTCGTATACTACTCGTAAACGGTGTAATCCTGGTATATTTATGAGTTGAATGTTAAACTTCATACATAAAAAATATGGCTTGTATTTATACAAAGTTTACAAGGAATTTACGAATTATAATGAGTACCGCTAATATTTTTTACGGATTTTGTACACAAACTGAACACAAACGTTACCGTTTGTTTTACCAGAAGGCAACAAATATATACACATATTTTTTAAATTTAGGATGAAGCTATTATGTTTTCAATTAATCTACCAAAATTAATGTGGACTAGAGCCTTACCGCTCATATTTGATCTAATTTCTCAATAGCCCTATAATTACTTTATGTTTTAAAGTAATGCATAAGTTAAGGTAACGCATTGTGTTATGCTTTAAAACAATGCAGAAGGTAACGAGTATCATTATTGATAGTCCAAAAAATAATCATAACCCATAACCGCTTCTATACTAGGCTATTTTTTTACTAACTTTTTATTCTTATCTGAAGTATTCCTCGAAAGTATGGAGAGCTGTTGGCATAATTTTATTGGAACCAGTGTTTATAACCAATGTGTACATATTATTTTCGATTTGGCAAGCTAAACTACATTAAAAATCCTATTGGCAATCAATGTATTACCTGTCTGTATTTTTTCACATTTTTATAACTACACCCCTGTCCGAAAACCGCAGTGTTTTTTAGAAGTTTCATGTCAGTAAGATAGTTTGTCGAAAAACAGGATTTTATTTTTCTTAATTTTTCACTGTTGAGAAATTTTCGTTTGTTCTAAATAAGCAAGAGCAAAATTCAATAAAAGTTCGTAATAATAATTAAGTTTTCGCGAAATTTACGAAACAAATTTGACTGCACTGCTGCAGTCACTGGCACTGAGTGTTTCTAAATTTTGCTTAATTGTATAATTTTTATTTACAATGCATTTCATATTCTTCGACACAAGGTTGTATTTTTTGTAAATAATTATAATACGTACGTAATAATGGTACTATAATTTGTAATGAAATAAATATTAGTATAATTAATACTATATAACCCATAATAAAAATTGCTAATGAATCCATTAAAAATCTTTTTTTAGCGCTTTTTGCAGTTTTAAATACACGACTAGATTTTAATTAATGAAAAATAATTTAAGCATTTTTACGAATTAATTAAATTTAAACTTTAAAACTGTTGTGTTTAAATGATAATAATATGTATGTATGTATGATAAGATTATATGTGCTCGTAAATATATATAAATCATGACAAATAGCAAACAAAAGGATAAAAAGAAATTTAACACCTACAATTTATGAACAGAAATTTATATTAAGGCAAAACCATATTTGTGAAAAATTTGTTAATTTTTGTACAATAAAATATTTTGCCATATAGTTAAAATTTTCATTAATATGACAAAACATTTTATTGAGTAACATTGACGGAATTCACAGTTCGTGCATTTGTCGTAAATTTGACAATTTTCTATGGGTTAAACTCCAAAAATCACGCTATTTTACAACGATAGCACGTTAGCACTTAAACTGTGAATACCCTCGTTATTTAAATTACTTTAAAAAGCAACAAATCAAAAGCTCTTTGACCGATTTAACCCTCTTATATCCAATTCACACAGAAAAGTTAATCTGGTTACTATTTCTAAACTACTCTGTATTCATACTACTATTTGTGTACAACGCTGTATTTCGACGCTTGCCAACACTAAAAACTACACACAAAATCAGATAACAATCAACATTGAGGCTGCGTAAAAATACACTCAAAATAATATGTATTTTGCCTCATAAGAAAGATTTGTTACTTTAGCAAAATGTATTCCTCTTTTTTGACTTAAAATAAAAAAAATCGATAGGATTAAAGAGGAAACATTTTAATTGAAAGATAAATTGCTCAAGTATTACTTAATTCTGGCTCTTTTGATTACAAAAACATACATTGTATAGTAGACCGTACCTCAAAAAAAAAGTTCGCCGTATATATAAATTATTTTTGCAAGGAGGTTTCAAAAAAAATTTTTTTTGCTGAACATAGGGGTCGCCATTTTACATTTTTTGTTATATCTTTGGCATTTACAGTCGGATCTCGATGTTTTTCTCTCGAAGGGACCAATGTTTTGCTCTAAGGGCCATTGACCTCAAGTATCCCGTTCTAGCATTTACCGACCAGATCTCAACTACTACACTAATAGAAAAAAGTCCTTAAAAAACTTAGTTAAAACTACTAAAAATTAGTTAAAAATGATGCTGCAGAAAAAAACTGCTAAATTAGCAGATTATTTTTGCTATATATTAGTAATATAGGAACAGCAAAAATAAAACTGTTAAATATACAGAATTTTAGTTATATTTCAGCTAAATTTTTGTAAATGGAGAATAGCAAATTAACCTGCTAAAATCAGCAAAAAATATTGCAAAATAATTAGTAGCCTAAAAAATCACAAAAAAAATTAAAATTTTCGAAGTTTTTTTCCATTTTTTTTAAATGCAAATAAAAATCGAGCCTTTTGAAAACAGCAGTTTACAAATTTTTAGCAAATATTTCTGCTGATTTTAGCAGAATAGACTGCTATTTGCATTCAACTAAATTTAGCTTAAAAATAGCAAAGAATTTGTAGATATAAAAGTTTATTTTTGTTATTTTTAGTCTACAAATATTTAGCAAAATTTTCTGCAGATTTTACAGTACAATTTGCTATTTTCAATTAACTTAAAGTAAGCCTAAATATAACTAAAATTCTGTAAATTTAACAGGTTTAATTTTGCTGTTCCTATATTACTAATATATAGCAAAAATAATCTGCTAATTTAGCAGTTTTTTCTGCAGCATCATTTTTAACTTATTTTTAGTAACTTTTCCTGCTATTTTTACAGATTTATTTCTATGAGTGTACAACCCTAATGTCGGAAAATTAAAGCTCGCAAAAAATCATTAAATTTTTGCTAAAGATGTTTCTCGATAAATCCAACAGAATTTTTTTTTATTTTTTTTTTTTTTTTTGTTGCCGAACGTAGGGGTCGCCTTTTTAATTTTTTTTTTTATTGGATTTTTCCTTTATAGCAAAACACTGGTCTCCTCGAGGCAAAAAAATCGATATATCACACTTAGGGTTTGGGGTTTGGGAATTCCCGGGCGGGAATTCCCGGGAAATCCCGGGAAAAGTTTGCCGGGAATTCCCGGGAAAAATATATTATTTTTTTTAAACGGGAAATTTTAAAAATATTAACTTTTAAAAATTTTTTTTTGTTTCGAATACGATTTTTTAATTTTAGTCATAAAAAACATTTTAAATACCAAAACAAAAATGTCATTGTTATAATCTTTTAAAAGGGAATACATTTATTTGACACACAAATAAAATCTTTGCCAAGTAATTAGGAGCATTTCAACTAATAAAGATTTTTCGCATAACTTATTCAAAATTTAAGTAGTAAAACCTAAAAACTTGGTAAAATGTTTAAAAGAAATATGAAAAAAAAGTTTTGTTTCTTACAAATAATCGCCCTTACTATCTAAATTTTTCAAATGTATAATTTAGGTAAAGTCGACTTTAGTTAAAATATTGGGTGGCAGTATACCTTGACTTGGTTTATTTTTGGAGCATTCTGATTGGTTAATTTATTTTCAACCAATCAAAATATTTGAAAATATAAATATTTTTGTAAGGTTTTCATACACAAAATGAACAAAACCGTTTGATTAAAAATAAAGTCGACTTTAAATTTAAAATACTCCTTTATATTAAGGGTCAATAATTTTATAAGAACCGTTTTCATTAATAAATGTGAAAAGAAAAGACTAATGGTTAACGGTGGTATCTAAATTTGGTTATCCGACATCTAAATTTGGTTCACAAAAAAAAAAAAAAATTTATGGTCATGCAACTTCTCTTGAAGAAAACAACAAGAATAACGTTTCAGCTCAAATTAGCAAAGTACCTGAAGAAAAAAGTGTAAGCTGAATAGGCATTAAAGGTTTTATGGTAGGGCAAACATTTCCTGAAATGGTATCCAAATTAGCTGCAGTCAATCCGCACCATAACTAGATCTTCGTTTATTCGAGAAAGTTTTTATAATAAAAACCTGGCATTGCAAAAAAATGAAACTGATGTAAAGAACATTATATTAAATTACTACAATCATGTAAAAAAATATCATGATAAAAGAAATATCGAGAAATATTTCTAACAATAGGAGATTTACTATAATCTTAGATGAATGGACAAGAATATCACAAAAGAGATATTTGAACATATGTATAAACGGAAATAATTCATTTTATAACCTCGGGTTGGTTTATATATCAGCTGATGATTCTTCTGATGAAATAAGAAGAATTGTAGAAATAAGACTAGAAGAGTTTTATTTATCTTTGGAAAATAACATTGTGGCCACCATATCTAATGGGCCAAGTATGATGAAACGGTTTGTTTCCGACATACATGGGACTAATTAATTATTTGGACTAATTAATTGATGATTTCATTACCATTGCATTGATATCAATTGTAATGAAATTATTTTCATTACCATTTTTTTAATTAATGGTAATGATTCTAAAAATTAATTTCATTGATTAATGACAATGATTTTAAATTTAATTACCATTGATAATGAATAAATTAAAAAAAATAATTGCCATTGACAGAAAAACGTAAAAATAGAGTAAAACTCGCTGAAATCGAAGATGGAATATGCTCATTCAGGCTCATGCTCCTTTAAAATTAAATATTACTTTCCATTAAATGGATCCTCCTTATAAAATTGTGTTTTATAACTTCCCCGGCCAGACCCGTTGTTCGTTTTCATTTGTCTGAATTTTTTTGTAAACAAATGGTTTTTAATCAATTGTAATTAGTTTTTTTATACATTAGTGTAATTTCATTACCATTAGTAATGATTTTACCATTTAATGGTAATGAAATATTTTTCATTGTCATTAGTATGAACTAATGGTAATGAAATTTCAATTGTAATGAAAAATTCCCATGTATGGTTTCCGACAGTCCAGTAGTACTTTCTGCTGGAATCATGCAATTCATTTGGCAGTGCTGCGAATAATTTATGTGAAATCAAATGTTCAACATTCTGATATTTTTACTTTGAATTCTCACTACACAGACTGCATTTGTACTGAAATAGTTTTTTTTTTAACAAAAATTACTTATATAGGTGGTTTTCATTAACAATTTAGTTCAAAAATATTTCCCGGGATTCCCGGGAATCCCGGGAATCAAATTTTTTCATTCCCGTTTCCCGGGAAATAAAAAAGTCCGGGAAATCCCAAACCCTAATCACACTTTAAAATCCGACTGTAAATGCCAAAGCTATATGGAAAAATTAAAAAGGCAACCCCTACGTTCAACAAAAAAAAATATTTTTTTTTGAAATTGCCTTGCAAAAATACTTTATATTTGAAGGTGCGCTTTTTTGCCTGTAAGGTGGTACTATTGTATAGGCTGTGAATGAAAAAACTTCAATTAGCCAAACTGGTCGCTATGCCGCCCATGGTGTATCTTGTTAAGAGGTGATACTACGAGTCATAGCCTGTGCAGAGGGCTGCCGGTTCGATTCCCGGTCATGGCAATACACAAAAAAGTTTTTCATATAGAGACAAATTAACAATTACTTTGATCAGTTGACACATAACCTAACCACTGACGAGTCTTTTGGGTGAGACGAAACTGCTGCAGTCTGGTGATTCCCTTGTGTCTGTTAAATTTTTCAATAAAAATGTTTTTTCTTCTCCTTCTTATAAATCAGCTCTAAAATTTATGGATTTTAACACATTTTTTTATTAAATTTAAGAAATCGAAATTTAAGTAAAAAAATAATAAAACTAGAGTTTTATTTGTAATTATACTGAGCGTAAAATTTGTTTCGGAAGCGTTCCCGGATCTGGTCCATCTCATCCTAAGGATATATACGGTTACTCTGGAGGAGCAACCATTTTGTCCGTTTTGCTCTATCTAGCTTAATTTCCGATATATGGGTCATTTTATTAAGTGGAAAATTTTTATTAAACATTTCTGAGCGTCCAAGGTCTAATCAACGTCTTTTTTTGGAGATAATATTTTCACAGGGGTTTTCTATGGTTAGGTGCGACGGTTACAAACACTTAACTAAAAAAGAAAATTAATCAATTTTGCTCTATCTCTTTTAGTTTTCGAGATATCGGCCATTTTTAAAAATCGGGAAGGAAATAAATAGCGCCACCTTTAGAACTTCGGATATATTGGTAGAGCCATAACCGGATAATAACAGAAACATGAAAATAATATATTTTACCAATAAATTGTGTAAAATTTTACGAATGGGTTCTTAAAACTTAGTTATAATTACACAAAAAAAAGTCAGTAAAGTGCTTGCAAAAAAGTTGGTAATTTCAGCAAAAGGTGTTTGCTGAAAATCAGCGAGCTGATTTTTACCAAAAAATAGTAATCTAAGCAAAAGTTTTGCTAACGCTTAGGCGATTGCAAATGAAAAAAATCCTTGCTAAAATCACTAAACTTTTTTATGAATATTAGAAAACTGAAAAAAACTCAAAAAATTTGTAGAGAAATTTTACTTTAGTTAATTTATTTGCTGAAAATTTAAATATAGAAATTGTGTAGAGTTGTTTTTTAATTATCATTTTCGTTGTCTGTACTACATCCGGACAAGCTGCGACATCTTCATCTTGTCTATCTAGTTGTCGTCCACACTATAAATGCGGTTATCAGCACAATTTTTGTAACAAAATAAATAAGTAAAACATTAGTTCAAAATTAGTTTAGTGCTAAAAAATATAACTAAAACAATTGCTGAAAACTAGTACACTTGATATACAAGACGTTTTAATTTAATTTTTCTACTAATTTATTTTTTTGAGTGTATTTTTGAAAAGTAGCACTCAAAATTAGTTAAAGTACTGAGGATTTTTAGTATTATGTTAAATGAAGATAACTAAAATATTTGTTTAAATCACTGTTTCAACTTAAAATTTGTTAAAATTTAGTCAAATCGATTTAAAACCCGTTTGACAGATTTTTTTTACTGACGAATTATTTTAAGTGTATATATTACCAGTAGGGAGCTTTTTCAAACGTGCGTGAAAAAAAATCAAAAAATGTAAGAAAGGGAACTTTTTGTCCCATGAGAATGGTTCTATAAAAATATATACGGGCTTATTTTTTCTGCCCTCTCTACCATATAACAAAATTTCATCCAAATGGGAGTGAACCACACAGCAGACCTTCCTTGTAAGAAATAGTCAGAATATTTTTCTTCTACCGAATTTTTGAAAAAGAACATATAAAAAAAAAATAAAAAATTAAATAACCGTACAAAATAAACCGGTTTTTCGCTTAGCCGAAATCTAGGAGTTTTTTAATCAGCCAGTTTGCAAAAATACCGAAATATGGGAAAACCCGGATTTTCGGTTATCCGGTTTGAAAACACTATACTACACCATTCTGGTTGAAAGTCACTTTACATATGTTTGGATCCGAAAAAATTAAAAAATCAATAAGAAATTTTGATTTCGTCTATAAATGACTGGCAGAACACTTATTTGGGACGGAAATTTTCCTGACTGGTTGTATATTCCGCTTGAAGGATAACTAAAATCTATTGTGGAGCTTCACATTGTTCCTTAAGTTTTTTTTGTTAATGATTTGAAAAATAAAATTTTATAATTTCTGTGTTTACTTTATTTTAATAGCATTTACCTAATTTTTCTTTATTTTGGGCATTATAACATTTTTAAGAATAGAATTTTGGGGTAAACAAATTTGGACGTTAACTAATAATAATAAAAAAAAAATAAACCATTGACCAAAGTCAATGCTATATTTCCCCAAAACTCTCTAAAATTGCCAACAACAAAGTACATACAGAGTTTTTGGGCAATACGACATTTTTGTTTTTGGGCTTTATGGTTTCGGGCATTATTACCTAACGACGACAGTCAAGAATAAAATCTGTTAAAATTAATTTATAAAATTTTGTTAGAAATTTAATTTAAAAAAATTTCGATAATATTCAATTCAAATTATTTTAGATTTTTTGTTATTAAATAAAAAAATTGTCATTTTTAACAGATTTTATGTTTTTTCGAAATTTAAAGAACCTTTTTTTAAAATTGCGACGCATATTTTCCAGTGTTGTTAAGAATTTGAATTAACCCATATTTACCCTCTTCTTGCCGCAATACATTTAATCGTCGCCATGCAACTAAACAACACTATAAAATTAAAATAAATTAAATTATAATTCATTTTTATTTTAATCTTATAATTCATTAATAAAAAAGTCATACTACGATCACTAAAACCATTCCTATAAGAGATGCAAAAGCCACAATATAAGTCAGTGGACTATCAAAGTAATCTTCTTCATCCATTTTTTTTTCTTATAAAAAATTAATTAGTCTTTTACACTTTTCTTTTAGTTTCAGAGAAAACACAACATTTTGTAAAACTAATTTAACAAAAACTGATTAAAATTTTGTTAATACATGTTGATAAAAAAATAATTTAAAATTTATAATTGAACATTATAAAATATACTTTTAAAATGGTAAAAAACAGAATTAAAAGTTTAACACGATAAGATAACATTATTTGAATGTTTCACTTGCCAAATCGATTAACTCCACTCTCAGAATTTTATAAAACTTTAATTTCAAAACACTTTATTGACCCCTAACTGTAAAATATTCAAAACAAATTTCTTTGATAATAAATACTAATACTACTAAATGACAAAATTTATAATTTAACAAGAATTTAAAAAACATTTACTATTTTCTCATTTTTCTCATTAATTTTTCATTATGGAGTTAATCGATTTGGCAAGTGAAGCATTCATTTGTTTAATCTTTTATTAAATTTATCTGTACAAGTTTAATGACTTTTATTAAAAATATTACCACAAAAAAAATTAAGAATCCTCCTATTAAATATATTAAATTAATTTGATGCATTCGTATGATAGATATATTGGAAATTCAGAATTATGTATTTGATTACAAATAATTTAGCTGTCAAATTTTTAGATTTTATTTTATTGCAAATAGTGGGTGAGTGAGATTTTAGCTATATAAATTCATATTGATGTTTAGTATAAGATAAGATTGCTTATTCAACTATATAATGAACAAATAAATTACAGTTATAAAGTGTAGAAACACTCATGATAAAAATGTTAGTATAATTTGTTTGCAGAGGTTTTTTGACATAATATTTTAATTTTATAATTGATAGAATTACTTTAATCAATGTATTTAAAGGGGTTTCAATATTAAAAGAAATTATGATGGTGGCATTGGGAAGTATTGGCAGTCTTTGATTTTTTTTTTAAATTCTTCCAATTTTAAAATATTGGCAAAAAGCAATCGTTACGTACTCTGGTAAATATAATCTATGAAATAAATTAATATTCGTGAAACCTAACGGTTGATATTTGTTTTGTTACCAGAGAAGTAAAATTTGCCTTTCTGCAATACGTAATAACGTCTGAACCCAAAAACAAAAATCAAAATATCATATCGCCCAAAAGGCTAACATATTCCCCAAAAGTAGGTAAGTGTACAAAAATGTCATATTGCCCAATTGAAATGTCATAGTACCCAAATAATTTTTCGGGCTATAGGACAATTTCTTAAATAAAGCCATTTTAAAAATCACATTTTTAATGACAAAAAAAAGAAAATAAAATATTTTATCGTTCGAAAAAAATTACTTCGCGCCAAAAATGTAACGAAAACTTTTTGTTGTGCATTCATCCGTAATATAAAAATTTTGTTTTTTTTTTTGTAAAAAAAATAAAAAATTTTGAAAAAAGGATTTTTAAGCAAAGAAAATCTGCGACCTCTAAATCCGATTCGCGTTGATTGAGTTTCGACTGTATATGGCCTATAGGGTCCCAATTCTTTTTTCTAAAATGGAATGCAAACTCATAGAAATATGTAAAAATAGCAGAAAAAGTTACTAAAAATTAGTTAAAAATTATGCTGCAGAAAAAACTGCTGAAATTAGCAGATTTGTTTTTGCTAAATACTAGTAAAATAAGAACAGCAAAATTAAAACTGTTAAATTTACAGAATTTTAGTTATATTTAAGTTAACTTTTAGTTAATTGAAAATAACAAATTGTACTGTAAAATCTGGAGAAAATTTTGCTAAATATAAGTAGACTAAAAATAGCAAAAATGAACTGCTATATCTACAAAATTTTTGCTATTTTTAAGCTAAATTTAGTTGAATGCAAATAGCAGTCTATCCTGCTAAAATCAGCAGAAATATTTGCTAAAAAAATTGTAAACTGCTGTTTTCAAAAGACTTCGAAAATTTTAAATTTTTTTGTGATTTTTTAGGCTACAACTTATTTAGCAAAATTTTTTGCTGATCTTAGCAGGTTAATTTGCTATTTTCCATTAACAAAAATTTAACTCAACTATAACTAAAATTCTGTATAGTTAACAGTTTTATTTTTGCTGTTCCTATATTACTAATATATAGCAAAAATAATCTGCTAATTTTAGCAGACTTTACTGCAGCATCATTTTTAACTAATTTTAAGTAGTTTAAACTAAATTTTTTACAGACTTTTTTCTATTAGTGTATATACCCTTCTCCAAAGTAGCATACAGATTAGAATTAAATTTAATAAAATCATTTTTATTTTAAGCAAAAACAAAAAAAAGTAAATAAATAAATAAAAGCATTAAATTTGGTTTTACCGATTTTTTTATACCCTCCTCCAAAATTAAGTGGAAAAATGTTGTAGAGGCGCGAAAAATTATTTTGAGGCGAAAAACTTTTTTTTATATAGAAAAATTTTTGTGGTGAAATTTTTTTTAAGGTGTAAACTAAATTTTTGTTCAAAAAAAATGTGGCGAAAAAAGTTTTTTTGGTATGAAAACAATTTTTGTAGTGAAACAAATTTTTGAGGTAAAACGAAATTTTGTAGTGAAAAAACATTGTGGGGAATTGAGACGCTTCTAGGCGTCTGGTAAAAAAATATGACAAAATATTTTATTCACCAGACGCTGAAATTGTCCTAAAATCCATAAATTTTGTACGAAAAAATTAGAGGTACCTTCACTCACACTGATATAATTATCTGCATGATATTAATGAATTTTTGCATAAAACCAAAGAAGTTTCGGTTTTATGCAAAAATTCATTAATACCATGCAGATAATTCTCTCAGTGTGAGTGAAGATATGAAGGTACCTCTAATTTTTTTGTACAAAATTTATGGAACTCGTCATTGAAACTTTTCATTGATTTAATGGAATTTTTCATTAAATGTTGTGAAAAAACTTAATAAAAAAATATATATTCATAAAACATATATACTCGTATTTAGCTTTTTCATCAAATCTAAAAACTTTTTCATTTACTTTGTGGAGAAAACTTCATAAGTTTACTGAAAAATTGCATAACGGCATTTCATTTATTTTGGTAACGGGTTTTTAAGGGTATCGATATTTTTTTTTTTTTTTTTTTGTATCGGTATTTTAAGGATAACGGTAATTCATTTATTTCGGCAACGGTATTTTCAGGATATCAGTATTTCGGTTATTTCGTCAACGGTATTTTATGTGTAACGGTAGTCAATTGAAAATAGTTTGAATGGATAACGGCATATTAGCGGTCTTGGCTGCCAACCTTATTTTCAACACCAAATTGCTCGGGAGAATATCCCCGCTTGCGTCTTTGCGCCGTGATCGCTATTTCAACAGACAGAACATCGCTATATCGGCTTAGAATTGCGTAAGGGTGCTTTATACCAATATTTCGACATGTTACAAATGGAATGACAAACTTATAATATACCCTCTTATATAAGTGGAGGGTATAAAAATCACTCGTTATCTTTATAGAAACACTATTATCAGTTTACAACACGTTACATTAAAGAATTACCTGTGTTATAAAAACGTCATGTTTTTATCACAAAATTTAATGAAATTTTATGATTTGCATTACAATTTCAGATAAGATTGCAAAAAGTAACAAGTGTTTGTTAACATTCTAGTTTCGCCTTACTATATCCGTTAACTCCTAAAAAAGCTCAACGTACACAGAAATTCGTTTTAGATGAAAATTTATACATTACTTTTCGTATGCACATTAACTTTCAATGTGAATATTTATCAACGTTGAAAACTGAACGGATGGATATATACATATTTTCACAATATAACGGAAAATTCCTAGAAGGTTTTGCCGACATACGTTTAATTAAAACGTAAATATAATGTTCATAACATTAACTGTTAAAGTTTTGTTAAACTCTAATCGGTTTTACGTAGATTTGCCTTTAATACTTAACGTCGCAGGGTAGAAAATCATTACCAGTTATGTGGTTATGTAACTATATACCTGGTAATAGTATCTAGTTATTTTTCTTATTACATTTCTTATTAGTACAGTACTGACAAAAACAATGAGTCTAAAAATAGATTTTCAAAAAAATAAGTTTTATAAAAAAAATATTTTTTTATTATAAAATTTTTTTTAGTAAAATTTTCTAGAGCGGAATCGAACCTGGGACTCCAGTCAATAGCGTTACCATCTGAGCTATCTCGACATATAACGTTTGATAGATAAAAACTTAATTGACCCGCTGCACACAAGTCAGCTTACTCGCCGGCATACGAAAAATCGAAAAATATGTGGTTACACATATCCTTACCAGTGTTGAAAAAATATTGTGTCTAAAAATAGATTTCAAAAAATTTACAAAAAAAACCTTAAAAATTACTTTCTATTTTAAATAATGATAAAAATAAGTCATTATCAGTAACTCGTTATTATATGTTTCAAAATAATGCAGATGGTAAGTCGGTGTCATTACTGGTAGTCCAAGAGATAGTCCAATACCGTTTCTACGGTGGGTAAAGTATTGTTCCAGATTTTTTTTTGTAAATTTTTTTCAGACACAATATTTTTTCAACACCGGTAAGGATATCTGTAACCACATATTTTTTGATTTTTTGTATGTTGGAGAGTAAGCTGGATTGTGCGCAGCAGGTCAATTATGTTTTTATCTATAAAAAAAAATTTTATAATAAAATAATATTTGTTTTAATAAAACTAATTTTTTTGAAAATCTATTTTTAGGCTCATTATTTATGTCAATATTGGTAAGCACATAGGTAACCATAATACACCGACTGAAAAGTCCGTGGGATAACCAATAAAACAATTTTTTTTTTGGCAAAATTCGACTTTATTCATCAACAGAGTCTCCTTCAAGAGCAATACAATCACCCCAACACCTTTCTAACATTGCAATACCTTTTTATAGAATGATTTAACTTTGGCCTCTGTTTCCCCCCTCTTTATTCGACTCTGGATTGAAGTGGCAGATCCAAGTTTCGTCCATTGTTACATACCGACGCAAAAAGTCCTCCAAACAGCTCTCATAATCATCGACACGTTGCTATTTTTGATGCACTGTGAGCAAACGCGACACCCATTTCGAAAACAGATTTCTCATTGTTCATGCAAAATAAAGCCGACACGTTCCTTCGATATCTTTAAGGTATCAGCTATCTCCTGTATCTTCACTTTACAGTCTGCCAAAACGATTTTGTGAACTTTTTTTATATTTTCCGGTATCACCACCTCTTTCGGCGACCAGAGAGTTCGGTGCCATCAGTGTTTGTACCATAAATTACATAAATAGATGTGTTTGTGCGGCAAGCTATCAACGTTGGCTTATGTCATTCCCATACAAATTTGACATTAGTAACTTTGAGAGTTAACACTAAACGTTGGTATCAACAAAAACATTTTTTTGCACACATTCAAATATTTTTTGTGTAGGTATAGGACATATGTTCAACACATTCTCATGAGATACAACCACTGACAGCGAATGCCAAAGAGTAAGAGATCTATGTAAACTACATTCATAAAAAAAGTTAGTACAAAAGTCTGTTAAAAGCGTTCAGATTAAATTGAACTAATTTTTATGTTATTTTCTCTAAAAATGTCCGTACAAATAGGTAAAAATTCTGCTAAAATAACAGGAAATACTACATAGTGCGCCAGCACAATTTTGACCTATTTGTACGGATTTTTTTTATGAGTGTATGGTTTGTTCGACCACGTTTAAAGTCAGCAAACCACTTTTCTACCATTTGTCTCGATGGCGCAGATTCCGAATAACACTTATCAAGCCAAGCTTTGGCTTGAACGATGTTTTTCCCACACACAGAGAAAAAATTTGCCATTTTCCAACTGAAATTCGGTTACATCTACTAAAATAGGTTGGTACAACCGAATATTGGTTATCACAACAAAATTCGGTTAACACAACTGAATTTTAGTTGCAATACCCAAAATATTTAGGAATCACATTCCAATATAGTTTCACCAACCGAATTTACTAGTTGTAGCCACCAAAATAAGCTTAGCAATTCGGTTAGCAATTTTTTTTTCTTTGTGCATTAAAAAGTAATGATAAATCAACACACGAAATTACTTTGAATCCATTGTTTTAAAAATCGCAAAAGTAGCGTCACTAATGATAGAATTGTCATTAAATTTTGACAGGTATCATCTGAAGGTTGGTAGTTCCAAAAAATCATATGGATTTTTCATTAGTGGCGCCACCTATCTGTCATCCTACGGATTTTTCAGCCGATGTGTTATTATAAAATACGTCACATTTTTTTGGAACTTATAAGCATTTCTCTATATGTTTTTGTAATATATTTTTACATTGTTTGCAGACTGGTACATCTACAAAATCATAAAAAATGTTGCTTGTTAAATTGTTAAAATTATCGTTACTACATATTTTACTTTAGCACGTACCACTTCTCGTTGCTTGTAATCTCAGTCTATTGCGTTGTCTTAATTGCTCTTGTGGACTCCAATATTCCAAATAGACCCATATCGAAAAACGGAAACAAAAACAAACTACGGCACATGATAGAAATACCATAACAAATGCCGACATATATAATAAAACGTCTTGCATATTGATTTCTGATTAAATTTTCAAGTATATATTTTTTTTTATTTCTTTTAAGAACACAATAAATCACAAAAGAAAATTAAATTTGTATATGAATTCACAGCTTTTTTATTTTGTTTTGCACTACCTGTACGTAAAAATTATAAAAACAAAATGTTTTTAGTTACATTTTGAACTTTTTCATATTTTTTTTCAGACGAAATAAAATTGTATTTTTGTGTTTTTGTTATCTTTTTTAGTTATTAGTTTTTAAGCTGTATATGTATATATTAGATCAACGGTTCCCAAATGGGGGTCCGTAGCAGAATTCCAGGAGGTACGCGAAGAGATCTGACAAAACACATAAAACAAGTTATTTAAAAAAAACAATTTTTTTTTTATTATTTTTAAATTATTTAACAAAATATTGATTTGAAAAATGTTTTTTTTTCCTTAATCCTGCTTAAAATTGGCCATCATTTTAAATAAGCAGGTTCTTTTATTAATTTTGCGCCATAATTTATAAAGTACCTCTCGCTCAACACTGGTTTGGGGGTCCGTGAGCTAATAGAAATGTCTCAAGGGGTCCGCGAAACAAAACTTAGTGGGAACCGCTGTGTTAGATGATTGGGAACGTCGCGAAGATGTTTAAGGTTATATTGTTATTTGTTTAAAAAAAAATTTTTTTTTTTGCAATTTTAAAAGTTGAGTTTTATGATAACTTATGATAAGATTGTAGCCCTCATGATGAATTTTATTAACTAAATAAATACAAATAAATTCAAAGAAAATATTTATCAAAAATAAATACAATTGTACCGTAAGATATAAATAGTTACAATGTTGTGATTGAAACGAAATCATAGAAATATCATACAATTAATAGGAATTTTTAAGATTATTTTAATAGACAATTCATTGGCCCTTACTATAAAAGAGTATTTTAAATGTAAAGTCAACAACAAAGTCAACACATACGGTTTTGTTAATTTTTTGTACGAAAACCCTACAAAAATATTTATATTTTCATCATTTATAAATTAACCAATCAGAATGCACCAAAAATGAAGTCAAAGCATACTGCAGCAAAAATTTTAACTAAAGTCGACTTTGACAAAAATTTACATATAGAAAATTTAGATAGTAATACTGCATTTAGACTGAGCAAAAACTACCTAGTTTTTGGCTTTTGTTAGTTTTTAATTGTCCAAACGCATATACAAAAAAACAAGCAAGAGCCAAAAACCAGGTAGTTTTCCCTCAGTCTAAATTCAGTATTAGGGCGAATTGAGTAAAGTTTTCGTTAAAAAAAAAACGGTAGCGTATGATTTATATTAATTCAAGAAATATGTATGCAGCGTATGATTGATAATTTTTTAAATGTAATCTGTGGCGTATGATTAACATTACTTCATATGTAAACATAATGTACATAGTTCTACAAAATTAACGATTAATTCACATATGCCCATAAAAAAATTGGAAGTCATGCGTTACAAACCACTTCTTTCATTGCTTCCAAAGTAGCCGTTAGTGTATTGTTACAGATTTTTGGAAGTAATTCTGAAAAAACACTAAAAAAAATCACGTAACTATTTCTTGTAAAGAATTATTGCTCTAAAAGTGATCCCAACAAGTAATTTGGTCAAAAAATGGGCAAAGTAGGCGTGGTTAAATATTGGTCAATTCAGTGCTCATTTTATGTACACTCATATGTCACATATAGGTAAAATTAACTGCAATTGCAGTTAAAAAAGTGTACACTGCAATTGAATTTGAAGTAACTAAAATTCAAGTTAATACCGCGGAACAAATCTATTGTACCAGAAAACATATGATTTTAGCTATTCTGTCGAAAAAGCACCATCCGAGAGAACATAAATTCATTTCTTTAACGGTAATTTTCATGCATATTTGTGCTGTTTTTCATTTTGGTAGAAAACATTTTTACAGCATTTTTTGTTAATTAAGGAAGAATATTTAAAATTTTCTAAGTTTTTCAAATAGCTCTACGGAGCTGTTTCGGAACTAGTAACAGATCCTGGGAACCGATGCAGAAATAATGTATAACTATATAGTTCTAAATCACCAGTTCCCAAAATACGTTAAAAATGTAGTTAAAATGGTAAATATGACTCCTTTGCATGATTTAAAAAACTAGTTACTATGTAGTTACTCGTTGAGAAGTAGTTTTGGAACTAATAATTTTAGAACGGGTTCCAAAAATTTTCCTGGGAAGTGTCAGACACATACATAATTACTAACTTTTCGACGATGTTAAACGGTCATTTTCAATTTTGAAATTACTTTAAGATGAACAACTGAAATAATTGAACACACTGAAATAAATCAGTAATAATTAATTACACAGACAAATTTTTAAATTTACAATACATTGAAAATGCGTGAAAAATTTAAAAAAAAGTGTAATTTTACTACTTTTGTGGGTAAATTTACCAAATAAAATATGTATTACCACCCAAAAAACAAGAATAAAATTGTTTTTAAAATATTTTATTTAATATTATTTAAGCCCCATCCATAAGAACCATAAGTAGATTTTTTTCTTGATACAAGTTAGATTCCTATTGAAAAAGACTCAGATTCTGAGTACTTGTTCCTGTAGGAAAAGTCGTAGATTCTGGTCCTAAAAACATCTTATTATGAAACGTTTTTCCCTAGGAAAAGTCTAAGATTCTCTGTTTTTTTTTTCTACTGGAAAATCAGATTTATATGATTTTCCTAAAAAACTTTAGATTTTGAGGACTTTCTATGAAAATGTCTGAGATTCAGCGCACGTTTTGCCAGAGGAAAAATCCTTAGAATGCGAGGGATTTTCTGTGTGTCTTCCTCAGAAAAAGTGCTCAGAATCATAGGTTTTTCCTTTCAGGGTCATGTGAGGCTTTTTTTGAAAAAGTTGTCAGGATTGTTCTGACGAAAAAGTTCTCAGAACCCAGAGTTGTTAACAAATCATTCTTTTTTGAATTAATTCGTGAATCATTGAGGCATTGAATTAGCAAAATTTTAAATTAATTCTTTTCACAAAAATCACGCATTGAATGAAATTTGAATCAATTCACATGAATTTGGCAAAAATGAATTGCAATTCATTTCCAATTGCAATTCATTTTCAATTCAAATGAATTTGGCAAAATGAATTGCAATTAATTTCCAATTCATTTGAATTGAAACGATTAATTCAAATTAATTAGAAAAATGTAAAATGAATTGCAATGAAATTGTTAATTGCTTCTTGAATAAAAAATGTGTTTTTGTCTTTCAGCGTACGTGAAAACCAAAGTAAGTAATACTTGAAGAAATTAACTCCAAACACCATGTTTACTTTGATTGATTGCAATTCATTTTTAATTCATTTGAATTAATTAAAAATAAATTCAATTCATTTGAATTGGAAATGAATTGCAATTCATTTTGCTTAATTCATTTGAATTGGAAATGAATTGAATTAATTCAAAATTTAGCTAATTCGTAATGAATTTAAATCAAAAAAGAATGATTCATTTACAGCTTTGTCAGAACCTGACGGTTTTTTAGAAGAAAACTTCATCACATTCTGAGGCTTTGTTTTTAGAAAATCACTAGCAATTAAACTTCCTAATTCGCAGAAGTCATATTCAACATGCCTGGAAAGAAAACATAATGTCAATCGAAATCTTTTAAAGACAGACAAAATTTATCGTACCTCTCAATTGTAGATGTTGTACAGACATGCCACAATTACTAATCCAGCTTAAGCGACCGCAGATAACATTAGCACATGTTTAAGTAAAAATTTATAACAAAACAATTTATTTTTGGAACATTTTATTTTATATTTTTAAATTTCGTGAATATTTCCAAATGTCAATCACTATGTATTTTCATTACTATTACAACCTGATCAAAAAAAAAAATTATATGTAGCCATATATAATAATATCTTATAATATAATAGTATATAATATATGAGTATACATGTCATGAATAGCCATATATAATTACATCCCAGTGTAGATAATCATTACCAGATATGTGGTTATGTAACTACACTCAAAAAAATAAGTTAGTAGAAAAATTAGTAAAACGTCTTGTATATCAAGTGTACTAGTTTTCAGCAATTTTTTTTGCTGAAATTCCGTTTTCAGCAAAAATTTTAGTTATATATTTTTAGCACTAAACTAATTTTGAACTAATGTTTTACTAATTTATTTTGCTGCAAAAATTGCGCTGAGAACCGCATGCATAGCGTGGACGACAACCAGATAGACTAGATGTAGATGTCGCAGATTGTCTGGAAACGGAAATGACAAAAAAAGAAAAACAACTCTACACATATTCTATATTTAAATTTTCAGCAAATAAATTAACTAAAGTAAAATTTCGCTACAAGTTTTTTGAGTTTTTTTCAGTCTACTAAT
The DNA here is from genome assembly GCA_949987735.1 of Leucophora obtusa. Lineage (NCBI taxonomy): Eukaryota > Metazoa > Arthropoda > Insecta > Diptera > Anthomyiidae > Leucophora > Leucophora obtusa. The sequence continues at coordinate 42,544,797 of OX465299.1, read as the reverse complement.
ATTCAGCAAAAAATTTAGTGATTTTAGCAAGGATTTTTTTCATTTACAGTCGACTAAGTGTTAGCAAAACTTTTGCTGAAGATTACTATTTTTTTGGTAAAAATCAGCTCGCTGATTTTCAGCAAACCTTTTGCTGAAATTACCAACTTTTTTGCAAGCACGCTCCTGACTAAAAATTTGCTGACACAGCAACATTTTTTGCTGACTTTACTGACTTTTTTTTTTGAGTGTACATACTTGGTAATGGTAACTAGTTACTTCTGTTATTACATTTCTTATTACCTTTATATGGCGATGTCGCGAAAAATAATGAGTTGTCGTTACACACCAGCATACGAAAACTCAAAAAAATATATCGTTACCTATGTGCTTACCAGTACTGACAAAAATAATGAGTCTAAAAATAGATTTTCTAAAAAATAAATTATATAAAAAAAAAATATTTTTTATTGTATTTTTTTTTTTTTAATAAAATTTACTGGTGCGGGAATCGAACCTGGGTCTACAGATTGCCAGTCAACAGCTCTACCATCTGAGCTATATCGACATGTAATATTTAATAGATAAAAACACAATTGACCTGCTGCACACAAGTAAGCTTACTCGCCAACATACAAAAAATCAAAAAATATGTGGTTACAATATCCTTACCAGTGTTTAAAAAATATTGAGTCTAAAAATAGATTTCAAAAAATTTTCAAAAAAATCTAAAAAATTATTTTCTATTTGAAATAATGATAAAAATAAGTCATTATCAGTAACTCATTATTATATGTTTTAAAATAATACAGAAGGTAAGTGGGTGTCATTACTGGTAGTCCAAAAAATAATGATATGTCATTACCGTTTCTACACTGGGATGTTTTTTATGTGGTCCCTTATATAACCATATATTTTTGTATATTGTCTTTTATAAGATAAGATATCAACCATATATGCTATACATAATGAGATATGACAGATCTGTTTTCATATATAATTATAAATTATCATATATAACATAACATATGATCATATATAACATAACATATGATCATATATAAGATAATATATGCTGATATTCAGGTAGACAAGCTTGTCTGGATGTAGCGACTTTACTGACTTTTTTTAGTGCTTGATTACATAATGTGTGTATTATTGAATATGAAAGTGTGTACAAAATAATTTTACGCATTTTGTATATATATATTCTCACTATGCGTAATATTTAAGAAAAATTTACTAATTTTGTAGTAGTGAAATTACAAAGCATTTTTTATATGGTACATACGATTTTTACTGCATGAACTTTTTTGTCCTGATAATAGGTAAGAACCACAATGCGTATGATCAACATTACATTTAAATATCTATCATACGCACTGTGGTTCTAACTGATTTTAAAATGTTTGAATTTTCATTGAATATTTGAGGTAGACAATATTTAACGACTATTCTTCAGAATAGATACAAAAATATCTGAATATTTTTATAAATAAAAAAAAAATTAATCGCTATTTTTAGATAATTTGAGTTTTCTTTAACACCAAAAATTCAGAACTAATTCTGAATTAAAAACAAAAAAAATTCTTAAAATTAGCCATAAAATCTCTATTAACCTACACTCAAAAAATAAGTTAGTTGAAAAATTAGTAAAACGTCAAGTTTACTAGTTTTCAGCAATTTTTTTGCTGAAATTCCGTTTTCAGCAAAAGTTTTAGTTATATTTTTTTAGCACTAAACTAATTTTGAACTAATGTTTTACTAATTTATTTTGATACAAAAATTGTGCTGATAACCGCAATTATAGCGTGGACGACAACCAGATAGACAAATGTAGATGTCACAGCTTGTCTGGATGTAGTACAGACAACGGAAATGATAAAAAAGAAAAACAACTCTACACAATTTCTATATTTAAATTTTCAGCAAATAAATTAACTAAAGTAAAATTTCGCCTCAAGTTTTTTGAGTTTTTTTCAGTCTACTAATATTCAGTAAAAAGTTTAGTGATTTTAACAAAGATTTTTTTCATTTGCAATCGACTAAGTGTTAGCAAAACTTTTGCTGGAGATTACTATTTTTTTGGTAAAAATCAGCTCGCTGATTTTCAGCAAACCTTTTGCTGAAATTACCCACTTTTTTGCAAGCACGCTGCTGACTAAAATTCTGACACAGCAACATTTTTTGCTGACTTTACTGACTTTTTTTTTTGTGAGTGTAGTTAAATTTTTAGCATTTTCGAAGTTCCACTAAATTATTATTATTAATAATATTCGTATGTTAAAAATTAGTGATAAATTTAAAAAAGTTGTTCCATTTTTTATTCCTATTATATATGACTGAACCAAAAACAGCTGTGAAATCAACTAAAATCCATATTAAATTGATGAATGGGTGATCACTATACAACTAACAAAACCTGTCTATCAATTTAACGCATTGTTTAGTAGATTTATATTTTGGCGTTTAACTATTTTATGTGCTATTATTTTGACAAAATATCGTCAAATGTATTAACAAAAATTAGTTGTCTTAACAATTATATTTAATTAAATTACATAATGATTTTGTTGTTTTACCAATGCATTTTATTAAATTCAACAATGCATTTTATTTAATTAATTAATTTTTTATAGATTTATTATTAATTTTTACACTTATATTTCATTATTTTTTATATTTCACCAATTTCAAATTTTTTTAAGCAATATACATACAATGGCTCATATGAATAAAAAATAGATATTACTAATAGGGTGAAATACAGGGTTTTTTAAGCAATTACTTCACAAATCTAGTCTGCTTGGGAGTAGACTAGAAATTTAATTTTTTAATTTTCGTTTACATTTCATGCCATTCTACCAGCCAATTGGTAAATTTAGAGTTAAAAGCCATTCCTAAGCCCAAAGTAATTACTTCGAAGTAATTGCTAAGTTTTATTCATATGACCCAATGGGTCATATGAATAAAACTTAGCAATTACTTCGAAGTAATTACTTTGGGCTTAGGAATGGCTTTTAACTCCAAATTTATCAATTGGCTGGTAGAATAGCATGAAATGTAAACAAAAATTAAAAAATTAAATTTCTAGTCTACTCCCAAACAGACTAGATTTGTGAAGTAATTGCTTAAAAAACCCTGTATTTCCCCGTATTAGTAATATCTATTTTTTATTCATATGAGCCAATGTCTTTTTTATAATAAATTTGAGAAAATGTAAAAAATAAGGAAATATAAAATTAAAATTATAATATAGCACATACTAAAACCTCTTTATTTAAAACACATGTACAATTTTATATACAAAAACATATAACTTTATTTAAATTAATAATTCAAATACATTATATAACTTTCATTAATAGTTTGCTTTAAATAAAATAACAAAAAGATAGACATATAATATCAAAATTAATGGCAGAAATTTAAATGTACGATTTAATTGAGAACGTTCAAAATTATATAAATTTATTTAAATTAAAATTATTAAATCTTCAATTAGAAATTCACTTTAAGTCACTGAATTTGTTAATTATTTATACTTTGAAACACAAAAACACTTAATGTCAATTTATTGATATTTCCGACAATTACAAATACACATGCTAGCACGAGTAATGACGCGACAAAACTAACCTCACTAGACTTTTTTCCACAGATTTAATACTCTTTTTTCAAATTAAAGAAAAATTATATCAAATTTATGTTACTGCCTTTTTACAAAATTTTTTAGAGTTAACAAATTAAATTTTGTTAAAAAATGGACAAAAAATTATCAAAACAACAATTGTTTTGTAGAGAATTATTGACGGAAATAAGTATGTTCATTTAAAAAAAAGTAGTTGATTTAAAAAAACACACATTAATTTGAATAAAAAATATATTGTTTTAACAATTCGTTCCATCAAAAAGTAACAAAATTTGTATGTTGATTTCACTTACGACTTTTGGTTCAGTGTAAGTTTGACTTCAATACAATATAAATTTGCTAGTATGGATAGCCACATACGACCCTGCGGTATAAATAAATATGTTTTTTCTAACGAATTCTCAACGAAATTCACCTACCTCTTTCTTGGCGATCACGACTTAAACGCCATATTTTCCAAAACCTGGTTGATAACTATGATACGAAAAGTTGAAAATAAATGAAAAACTTAATGGTATAATTTTTCGTTTGGTTTGAAATTGTTAAAACTTTGTATTAAAAAATGAAAAATAACAAGAAAAGATCATCCAGGTTACCCGGGTAGTATAAAAACGACCTAAATAGGCATATAAACAATATTGTTGTCAGTTACTTTCAATAAGGTTGTCATATACGACTTAAATGTTCAACACAGAAATCGACTTTCCAAACGCTTTTTAGATTTTTAATGGCACATCTACAAGGGATAGAAATCTCGTAGAGTTTGCGCTAAATTTGTCATCTCTAATATAGTTGGCACTAATTTTTATCGTATCATCTCTAGTTGTCAAGTATTTATTTTTTTTTAAATTGTTGTAATTTAAATAATAATTTTTTGTCCAAATCCCAAAAAGGTGAATTTAATAAACTAAAATGTTCAGTAATGTTAAAAGACATCTTAAAAATTGTTACTACCCAGTGTAGAAACGGTAATGACATATCATTATTTTCTGGACTACCAGTAATGACACCCACTTACCTTCTGTATTATTTTAAAATATATATTAATGATTTACTGATAATTACTTATTTTTATCATTATTTCAAATAGAAAATAATTTTTTAGATTTTTTTGAAATCTATTTTTAGACTCAATATTTTTTAAACACTGGTAAGGATATATGTAACCACATATTTTTTGATTTTTTGTATGTTGGCGAGTAAGCTTACTTGTGTGCAGCAGGTCAATTGTGTTTTTATCTATTAAATATTACATGTCGATATAGCTCAGATGGTAGAGCTGTTGACTGGCAAACTGTAGACCCAGGTTCGATTCCCGCACCAGCAAATTTTATTTAAAAAAAAATACAATAAAAAATATTTTTTTTTATATAATTATTTTTTAGAAAATCTATTTTTAGACTCATTATTTTTGTCAGTACTGGTAAGCACATAGGTAACGATATATTTTTTGATTTTTCGTATGCTGGTGTGTAACGACAACTCATTATTTTTTGCGACATCGCCATATAAAGGTAATAAGAAATGTAATAACAAAAGTAACTAGTTACCATTACCAAGTACGTAGTTACATAACCACATATCTGGTAATGATTTTCTACACTGGGTAATTAAAGAAATTATGTATGACAGCAATTGTCAATATGCTAGCGATTACATTTCGTAGACTTATACAGAGCTGCATTTTCAGAGAGTCTAGCGAAGTTTCTATCCCGTGTAGATGTGCCTTAGGATTACCAGTTAAAATGAAATTTTAGTTTTCAAATCGAAATTCCTATTATGCTTTTGCAATATTACTAAAGAATATTAAAAAAATTGTAAAAATTTCCAAATATGCACTTGTACGTAAAAACCATACGTCAATGTGGCAACATTTGCGAAAAGGTGACACGGAGGAAATAAGTAGATAAACAAAAAAATCTAAAGCAGAATGTTTGTATATGTCTGTTTGATCACTTCTGAAAGTATTCATAGAGAGACAATCTGACAATAAAAATATAAACAATAACACAATTTAATGGAAAATCACTGATGAAGCCTGTCCATAAAAAAGGCAGAAACTGGATCTAGTCTGATTTGCAAGTTTAATGTGTTTATAACTTCTTCTTAACCTCAAACCTACTAAACAAAAATAATGTAGTTTGAACTTATTTAAGTCGTAAATGTCAAACAAAACTAACTTATTTTTTTGGATAATCGTAAACATTTTTGTGCCCAAAAATGTGTAATGGTGGCCTTAATTAGTTGATTAAAACTACCCGTTACCCTGAGATCATCAATAAAATAATTTAATATAATGACATTATATTTATTTTGAATAACATACTACAATAAATTGATATAAAACAAAACTTGCAGCTATTGCCACCACATAATATATAGCATTTTGAGCAGCACCCATATTTTAAAAATTATTTAAAAATAAGTCGTATTTAATTCGTATAATCAAAAAAAAATAATAATTAGAAAGTATTTATCAATACACACAACTAATTTTAATGAGAATTTCACAAAAACTGCAAAAATTTTAAACGTTTTTGGCTTCTATTAATTCATGTTGATAAAAGCAAATATTAATAATAATTTCATCATTTTAATAAAGGGGCTGTATTGAAATGTTAATAAATGTTAATAATTGTTAATAACAAAATAAGATTGAATAATGTATGAGTTTCTATATCACAGAACTTGGTTATATTGATAAGATAATGGAAGTTAAATTCAGCATGACATTGAAAATGTTATTTTCCATACCATTTTCAAAATAATCAGTCACATTTTCAGTGTAATCATCAACAGAGTTTGTACATTGCCAGGTTCGTAACCAATTTCTTGTAGTTATTTGGTAACGCTGAGGACGACATAATCTATCTAATTTATCACTTTCAATATAAACACAAAAACATAAGATTGGCAACACTAAAAATAGGAATAAAAATCCCATAAGAAAATAAACTGAATCATTATTCATTATTTAACTTAAAATAAATTTGCTGTAATGATTTTTTTTCTTTTTTAATTTGAAATTTAAGAACTATGTACATATTTGTTTTTTCTTTAATAAATTAAACTTTTTTGCAGCATGCCTTTTTCAAATTATGGTTGATTAAGTACTAACATTTTTTTTTTATTTGTTTATTTGATTAGTTGGCGTTTAGCTTTTATTCAATATCCCGTTTAAAGAGTAAAGAGAGAGAGAGAGATGATAGTTACCTATACTATTATTAAATATTTACCATATCGATACTAGTTAATGATAAGATTATAAATATTTATGTGAAAAAAGCACTGATAACTTTGATTTTCACGAATAGTTTGATGCCCTGCAGAAATTTACAAAATGAAATCGGTAAAAAAAAGTAACCGGTCCTTGTACTGCTCATTTACACTGATGAACAAAAGTTTAACAGTGTTCACATTGTTTAGATATTTTGCTTTAAATTTTTAACTGCGAAAGCAAATCAAATAATTCTTTCTGGCATTTTTTGTTTATTAACCCGTCTTAATTGAAAATCCATAAAAAATTTAACTATTTTATTTGACTGGGAAAAATGTGACATTTTTCTTTTTAAAGACAAATGTTACACTTTTGCACCCGGTTAATTTTTGATAATTTTCTTAAGAAACTTTAAATAAAAATTTAAAATTCATAAAATGTTTGCTGGTTTTCTACACTCATAGAAATAAATCCGTAAAAATAGCAGAAAAAGTTGCTAAAAATTAGTTATAATGATGCTGCAGAGAAAACTGCTAAAATTAGCAGATTTTTTTGCTAAATACTAGTAAAATAAGAACAGCAAAATTAAAACTATTAAATTTACAGAATTTTAGACAAAAAAAAAAAAATTTTTTTTTTTTGGAACTACCTTGCAAAAATACTTCATATTAGACAGTGTACGTCGCACTTTTTTTTTGCCTGTAAGATGGTACGGTCTAGTGATCATGCTTAATTAACGTCAATCAAACAAATTCGAAAAAAAATTCCTCTCACGTGCTGATATCTAATGTTAGGTATTAGATTCAGGGCATATTTGGAACATTTAAAAAAACAACGTATAAAAAAATTTGAGTGATATCGAAATTCGGATTTTAATTTCGTTAGTAGCTAATGTACCATATAATCCAGCAAAATTTACTACGTATATAGAAAATCCCACGATTTATTAAGCCAAACAAAATTACGTTCCAAAATGGGGGTCAAGGGAAATTATTTCCAAATGCCAACGTCACCCACAGTCCAGCTTGGACATGGTGTCCCCTGTTAACGCTGACAAGGCTCTGACGACCGAGTATGGGCGGTATAACCCGGTTTCCGCGGCAATCGGACTATGTGCCGGAACGTTTCGGATGTATTCCAATTTTCGAATTTATCCGAGCAAGGATTGCCACTCCGGCTTTAAATGAGAATTGTTAACTACAAATTCTTTCTTTAAAGCCGTTACAACAACAACAACAACAACAACAACGTTCCAAAATGTTTAAATTTTTTATGACTACAGAATTTTTGAAGTCGATACTTTTTAATATTACGAGTACACTCACAATATCTTTTTCTTAAAATCTGCTGAATATGTACATCTAAAAAATTGTAAATAGGTTAAAAAAAAGGACTACCTACTTTCGTTTAAAACAATTGTATTTTGTATTTTATTTTCCTTGTTCATTAATTAACTGAAAATTTTCATAAAAACTCGTCCAGAAAAATTCCCTCTGTGTAGTTAAAAAAGCGCCAAAGTAGAAAATTTGATTTGGTTTAAAAAATCACACGATGTTTGCGCGCATTAAGTAGTATGAATACAGAGTCGTTTAGAAATAGTAACCAGACTCAAAGTTGGATTAACTGTTAATCAAACAGATTAAAATATGGTTTAATCGACTTGTTTAGTGCTCGATTAAGGAGTTAATCCGACTTTTACTAGATTAACTTTTGTGTGTGAATTGGTTATTAGCAGGGCAGAATAAATATAGAAAATATTCGCTTTAAGCACGCAGTAAAAAATGCAAAATATGCATATAAATATGCACTTAAATGGAATTATGCGCTAGAACCCCAAAAATATGCATTAATGATCCAAAAATAAATGCTTGAAAACAAAAAATTACTTTAAATTTATCGATTATTAAAAATCATATTTATTACTCGAGAGCATTTGATTAAAAATTAAATTCAATATAAATGTCTAAGTGGATGACAACTTGATGTTTTACTTCTGGTTAAGTGCTACGTTAAGGTTTGTTCTTTATCCTTATTTTTCATTAAATCTTACTTTTAATTTCTTTTTTAAATATGAAGAAAATATGAAATTTAATGAAAAAGATATAAAAATATGCACTAAAAATCATAAAATAAGCTAAAAATATGCACTTAAAGCAAAATATGCAAAAATTTGCAATTTATAATAAAATATGCAAAAATAAGCAACAACAAATCGATGCCATTTTGTTGCAAATTCTTTGATTCGGAAAAGTTTTTGTCAAAATCATTTTTGGATTATCGACTATAAACATGCATTTGCATGAAAGTCGCTGCCCTGGTTATTAGATAATTGGTTAGTGTTCTGATTGTAGAATCTGTTTTTAAACCCACGTGTAGGGGTAATAGTCGGTATCTATATTTTACAATTTTATAAATTTTCACTTTTTTAGTTTTGTTGTTGCTATAAGAAATTGTTCAAAAATAATTTAATTCTACATTAACTATAAAAAAAACTAACCACAAAAAATTTTCATTAGAAAAACAAAATCTTAAAATTTCTCTAAATACAATAATTAGTAAAAAAACGGCAAAATTCTATATAAACTTTTAATATTACCAATATTATTTCGACGACCATACACATCCACACATTCACATACATCCACGATGAATACAATAATCTACAAGGTAGAAAACAAGTAATTGTAATATAAAAATAGTTCAAAAACGCTCTTGAAAATTATTTACCTTTATAACAATTAATAAACACGGAAAACCCAAAAGTACTATCAAAATGGTTAAAAAAAAAAAATCATATATATCCATTTTTTATAAAAAAAAAAAAAAAATATTAATAAGAAATCTTACTCGAGTGTGAAAATGAAAAAAAAAATTAATTTATATTTTATTACGCACTACAAATTATTTATTATTATTATTTTTTTTTTTTTTTTGAAGTTTTTTAAAAAAATTGTTAATAGTTTTTAAAAGTTTATAACACTGCTTTAACAAAGAATGAACGATATATATTGTAAAAATGTAATGACTATTATTAATGGTAAACGTCATTCTTCTTCTGTCATAATATTATATATATTATCGCTCTAACGTTTACGCGTTTTAAGATAAGATTTCACAGAAAGGAGAATACAAAAATTGCTAAATTATTTCGAGAGCAAAAGTAGTGGTCAGAGCAGTGTTGCCATATAGCCAGTTTTAACAGTTTTTTACAGTTATTTGGGATACCTTACAGTTTTCCAGTTTTTTCATGTAAAAAACAGTTTTTTGAAATTCTAAAATGGATTTTTTTACAGTTTTTCATATTAAATCGACACTTTTGTTTCACTTACATTTTTTTTTATTTTTTAACTAAAATTTAAGAAATAAAATATAAAAGGGCTTATGCATAATAATTTGAAAACCTTATAACACGTTTATAAAATGAATTTTGTATAAAATACTTGTTTTATAAGCCATTTATAAACTTAGAAAGTGATTATGCATATCACCCAAAAATTACAATAAATTTAGAAATGCCAATATAATACTACAAAATATTCTTACTGGAAAAACGAAACGTTTTTAAAACAAATTTCTTCAAAAATTAGCACGGAATAAAATTGGTTAAACTATATCTGACACCTTATAGATCCGACGGACTTTTTTTAGCCGAACTTTTCAGATCATTTCTAAATGAAGGATAATTTAGGAATTTATATTTTTTTGATAAAAATTTTTAAAACATAGTCTCATTTAAAAAGGCCGAAATTGATTTTTTATTTTGTTTAATAAATATTTGCCAATTCTGGATAACAATTAACTACTATTTTTTCAATTTTGATCGTGGATTAACACACGGTCAAACAATTTCCGTCATAATAATACTCAATCAAATGAAAGGTACACTCACCCAAAAAAGTCTGTAATGGCTACTGAAACTGTTATTACGGGAAATTTAACTGTTTTGAGGCCAGCGGTATTTTTTGCTAATTTTAGCAACACATGTCTGCTGATCTGTAGTACAATAAAATTAGTAGAAAATATTAGTAGCCGCTACTAAATTTTAGTAAAATTTATGTAAAATGCAATTCAAAATCGATTTGCTAAAATCAGTTAAAAAAATTACTAAATATCATAATTTTAGTACAATGAAATTAGTATAAATAATTAGTTGCAGCTACTAAATTTCAGTAAATTGCTGTAAACTGTAATTTAAAATCATTCTGCTGAAATTAGCAAAAAAATTTTCTTTCGATTGTAACAACCCGACTAAAAAAGTTTTTATATAATCTTATATGATTTGATATAATTATAAATGTTTGTATGTGTGGCTTTATATGACCATATACATTTATATTAACACTTTGGTTTTATAAATATGTTTGATATGACGTTATATATAATCATATGCGATTTGGTCTCCAGCTATATATTAAGAGATCTGCAAATATAGTTTATACATAATTATATATAATGGCGTATAAGCTTCTCTAAACAATCTTATATCAAAAAATATAACAAAGTTAATATAAAATTGTATTAATTTTATGTATTAATTTATCTGACATGATATCTAATTATACAAAATTTTATAAAGTTTAATTGCACTATTAAAATTAAAAAAAAAAAACTCCGAAATTGTGGATCTGGTTTTGAAGTTTGCACTTTGATATATAAATAAATGTTTATAATTGAATTTAACATATATTTTTCAAATAGTTGGCGAAATACTCTTTATTAAACTAAAAATAATTTTAAAGAAATAAATAAGGGAAACATTTTTTTTTTCATTGTGGAATTAAAGGTTGAAATAATTATTTTTACTTTTAAATTTAAAAATTAGACAAACATATGTTGAAATAAATATGGTTTAAGTTCATTTATTTTTCCGTAAAATTAATTGTGAAAGTTAATTTTTTATCATGTTGGTTTTTAATTTTTATTTTAAAAAATAAAAATTTTTTTTCGACCTTTCTAATTCATTAATTAAAAATTTATTAATTCAGTTCGAGGCCTATTTCCTTATTATGAATTAACATAATAAGTACTTTTTTCAAAAACTGTTTTTTTTTCTTCATCAGGATACTCTCCTGACAAATACTTTTGCTTTCAAAAAACCTCTACACTTTCAGGAATGAAAAGACGATCGTTTCGGGGATTTTCCAGGTCCCCTTCATCAGTTTTCTTTAGAAAGTGGTGGCGTAATCCCCGAAACGATCGTCTTTTCATTCCTGAAAGTGTAGAGGTTTTTTGAAAGCAAAAACTCTGTGAAGTATTTGTCAGGAGAGTATCCTGATGAAGAAAAATAGCAGTTTTTTAAAAAAAGTACTTATTATTATATTAATTCATAATAAGGAAATTGGCCTCGAACTGAATTAATAAATTTCTGATTAGTTAATTTTTTATTTTATAAGAAAGACACACATTATATAAGAAAGACCAAAACTCTAACCTAGAAAAAGTTGTTGCGACAAATTTTTGTAATGTTTTATTTTGTCAGCTATTTCCAAGTTTATTAGCAAAAATTGTTCTAAACATCTAGCATTAGTATTTAATATGAATGAAATAAGTGATCTCAATAATATTTACTAAAATTTTCTTCGAAAATCTTCATAAAATTATATGTATTTATATATAATTTGATGTAGTTAGATAGACCCATTTTTCGGATCAAATTGTATCAGGTGAGATAACATGCTTATCTCGCTTGATATAATTATATATTCCAATATTCGGATCAAATTAGATATGGACGTATATATGGGTTATATATGGTGATATATGATTATATAACATCTTTTTTAGTCGGGAAGCGTATAATTACTTCATCGTACTTGAAATTTGGAGTCAAAATTGCAAACGGTTCTCCAGTTATTGCCGTTTTATTCATTGGAGATGCAATAAAATTTTCTGGGTGTTATTTCTAAACTAAGAATATATCAATAGTAACAAATATAAACTAAACAAGAATTGTAAAAAATAAAAAAAAAAAAATATTTTTAAATTAGTACATTTTTCTGCTAAATTTAGCACTCGGTTTTGAAAAATTAGTAAAATGTTTTTCTGAAAACAGCAGCGAAAATTAATAAGAGAATAGCAAAAATGATTACTAAAAATAAAAATTGTACTAATAATCAGTATAAAAATAGTATAGTGCGATTGGAAACTGTTTACAAATTTTTTTACAAACTTTTTTATCTGAGTGTAATTTTATATGGAATGCAAATCCATAAAGAATATTTTGAAGTACAACATTGACTATACTAAAGTATTCTATCCTAAGTCAGGGGTTAATAAAAAAAAAGGTTCATATCTCGGAAGGGTGAATCGATGAACTTTTTTTAACTTCAGATTCGGGCCTAGGAGACCAAAATTCTTTTTAAAAAAATGTTTTATTACACTCAGATATAAAAGTTAGGAAAAAAATTTGTAAACAGTTATCAATCGCACTTTACTTCTTTCGTATATGATTTTTAGTACAATTTTCTTTTTTAGTAATAATTTTTGCTATTCTCTTAATACAAATTACGGATTTTTTTTTACTAATTTTTGTTGCTGATTTCAGCAAAACATTTTACTAATTTTTCAAAACCGAGTGCTAAACTTAGCAAAAAAATATACTAATTTAACAACAAGTTGATACTTTAAGGAAATTTTATTTACAAGAATTCGTTGAATTTTTGAAATTTTTGTTTAGTTTATATTTGTTATTATTCATATATTCTTAGTTAGAAAATATAACTCAGAAAATTTTATTTTATCTCCAATGCATAAAAAGGTATCAACTGGAGAACCGTTTGCAATTTGTACTCCAAATTTCAAGTATGTTGAAGTAATTATACATTTTTTACAATTAAAAGAAAAAAAATATTTTTTTTTTTTTATTAAATTTGATTTCAATTTTTTTTTTTTTTTAGATTTTACATTTTTTTTTATTTTTTAGTACACTTTTTTGCTAATTGCAATATATTGATTTTAAATTGTAGTTTGCAACAATTTACTGAAATTTTTTAACTGATTTCAGCAAATCGATTTTGAACTGCAGTTTACAATAATTTTGCTAAAATTTAGTAGCGGCTACTAAATTATTCTACTAATTTTGTTGTACTACAGATCAGCAGAAATGTGTTGCTAAAATTAGCAAAAAATACCGCTGGGCTCCAAAGAGTTAAATTTCCCGTAATAACAGCAAAACTTTCAGTAGCCATTACAGACCTTTTTGGTTGAGTGTAGGAGGCTGTGCAAAAAGTCGATTACTAAAATTGAGACCCTGGGATAGTATTTTAGTCGCAGGATACTTCGGGATCCCAGAATTTCTTCTGATTTTTAACATTTTTTCGAAAAACAGTTTTTTTTACAGTTTTTCTAAAAAAATATATGGTAACACTGGGTTAGCGATACATTTCAATAAACTAAAGAGAATTTGGAGAGAGCAAATACAATTAGGCGACAAGCTATAGTTTTCCTTTTTTAATTTTTTAACACAAAAGATCATAATATTTTTACTCTACACTTGACTGCAGAAAATAATGCTGTTGTAAAAAGTTTAAATACAATCTGATGAAAAATTTAAGCTTCAAAATTTTAAATAAAATTGATTCAATATAAACAAAAAATCGTAAAATAATATAAATTTATAATAAAAAATTTAAGGAAAACTGAAATGGGTGATTTATTTTGGTCGATATCGCCTAAAATAAGCGATACAACGAAAATTTCGAAATCATTTTTAGTTTTTATTTAATTTTCAAATTTTAACTCGCTTAAATGTAGAGGTACAACCTTGCGGCTTGTTCTGTGTTTACTTTTTTTTTATATGGAGTTTTGACAATTAAAAGCGCACTGCGGATTCTCTCTAAATTAAAACTTAATTTAATTTCTCTGCGTTTTCTCTCATGCTCGCATATTTTCATTCTCACACTCTGTACAATGCTGCCATATTTACAAAAAATAATCCCGATATTTGATAATGTTCAGAGATGGAAAAGTGGAAACGATTGAACTTTTATTTTGAAGAATCTTTGTTTTTTATGTTTATTACTAGTTTCGAACTCATTTAGCCTATCATTTTCATTTAATGATCTTTGCCGAAGTTAAAATGAAAAAACATTTAAAAAATTAAAAATTTTTCTATAGTGAAACAAAAACCTTATTTCCCATCCCCTGATGCTCTTCACACATGCATGTAAAGAAAATGTGAATGTATGTATAAAAACAACTATCACCGTAGCCGCAGTCTTTTAATTTTCTCACCGCAGCGGAAGCCGCAATGTTGTACATCTACTCTAAGGGTTGCTTCATTACCTTGTTGTTCAGGATTTTTCCTATATTTCATATAGGCCCATATAACTAGAACTATAAACACTAGAAACAAAAAACTAAACATTCAAATGCTTTTTACAAATATACCAGTTATTGATTAAGTTAACAAATTATCAAATTAATATTATATCGACTTCTACACATAAAATATTAAAATGAACTGTTGGCAAATTTATTTACTTTTAACGGGCAATTTACACATACATGTTAAACTTGATAACGATTAATATATATATGTAATTTTGACAGTTAAGAGCTTAAGTTAGACAACTAAAAAAACCCCCAGTCCACAAAACAGTGGCAGAATAATGTTTTGATATATCATATCACCAACTCTTTGAATATTGATGCTTAACGAGACTTTTGAAAGTAAGGAGTATTGGAGCTGAAGTCGTGGCATATGCAGATTATTTAGTATTGCTTTTAAGAAGTAAATTTATGGATCGGTGTTGTCAGTTTAGGGGATTTATCCCCAAATTGGGGATTTTTTCGTCAATGGGGATAAAAATTCCGTTTGGGGATCTGGGGATATATTGGGGATGACACGAAATTTTAGGGAGTTTTTTGGAGATATCATATTATTGCTTTTTTATATTCTTATGAATTTAACCCTGATAATTCTAAATATTTGTGTCTGACAAGTTAATGTTCGTACAAACCTTAATTCCTTTTGGTGAAAATTTGAATTCCTTTTGGTTCCAAAATATTTAAGGTTATTCGAATGTAATATGAGTTATAAGAAGCTCTTCTTAAATTAAATACATACTTTACATGTTATTCAATTGTCAAAAATTCAATCCATCTGCTGAAATATTTAAACTATTTAATACCATATGCCATATGCAACAAAATGTCTAAAGCTGATGAATCGGAAAATTTTGATTCTGAATTATTTAAAATGAAAAATTTTGGTTCACTCCAATTTATTTTTTTTCTTTAATATCAACTATTATGTGGTGCAAATAGCAATCGACATCTCCAAATTAGGCATTTTAAAAAATCTTTATAATTAATTTAAAAAAAACATGTTTTTGCATCTTTATCAATTTCGTGGGTCATTTTGGATTCCAGGCTAAAATGGGTTAATGATATCCGATGAAGTCAAAATTCCATATCTGAATCATCTTGACTATATTAAATGAATAAATGAAATAAAAAATATTTTTTTTCAAAATTTGGAATTTGCTTGTGGGGGGCATATTAAATAAAATTAAAAGAATGTACCTATATCATGAATAGGGCAAGGAATTTATGCACTTAAAAATAGAAAACATGCGGCTAAAAAAGACAAATATGCATTAAAAATATAAAAAATATGCACTAAAAACTGTTATTTTTGCAAAAATAATGCATTTAAAAACTTAAAAATACTGAACCGAAAACTAGTAGTTTTCAAATGTTTCGTTTTCATTTGTCAAATCTCATAGAAATTTCAAATCGAAAACTTGAAAAAAACGAAAACTTCTAGTTTTGGGTTCTAGTTTTGGGTTCAGTATGAATGAGGCTTAAGTTATTTATTGTGCAAACAGACACAGACCTGCAAGCTTTTCCATAGGGCAATAAAGTCTTTAAGAATATTAATTTTCAAAAATAATGAGAAAAAAATAAATATTTTGATTCAATCAATCAGTGTGTTCGTTTACTCGAATTTCTTACACTTTTACTACAATTGGAAAGTTTTGTTTACTTTTTGTATGGAATTTTTCCAGCTGCAGTAAAAGTAGTAACTTGTAGTAAGTAAACGAACAGACTTAATATATAAAATGTAATTAAAAATATGCATTAAAAGAGTACAAAATATGCATTAAAAAGGCACCAAATATTCATTTGAAGTCAAAATATGCAAAAACATGCATTTTTGTAAAAAATATGCAAAAATATGCAACTACATATCGATGCCATTTTGTTCTAAATTTAATGATTCGGATAAATATTTAGTCCATATTATTTGCATGGAATTCCTTGCCCTAATCATGACTTTAAAATATTATGTAAAATGCAACAGTTGTTATACCCTACACCACTATGTGGTCAGGGTATTATAAGTTTGTGCTGATGTTTGTAACACCAAAAAATATTGGTCGTAGACCCACCTTATAGTATACCGATCGGTTCAGAATTTTTTTTTATTTCGATTTAACGATGTCCGTCTGTCCGTCCGTCCGTCCGTCCGTCTGTCCGTCCGTCTGTCTGTCTGTCCATGCAATCTTGTACGCACTCTACAGGTCGCACCTATTAAGATATTTCGATGAAATTTGGTACATAGACCTATGTTGGCCCAAGGACGAACAAGTTTGATTTTTTTGAACATCGGTCCATGTTTAGACCTAGTGCCCATATAAGGGTCCTACCAAAATTATATTGTTTATACGCTGCAGGTCGTAAATATTAAGATATTTTGATGAAATTTGGTACACAGACCTATATTGGCCCAATAACGCAGCCTATTGATTTTGGTGAACATCGGTCCATGTTTAGACCTAGTGCCCATATAAGGGTCCTACCAAAATTATACTGTTTATACGCTGCAGGTCGTAAATATTAAGATATTTTGATGAAATTTGGTACACAGACCTATATTGGCCCAATAACGCAGCCTATTGATTTTGGTGAACATCGGTCCATGTTTAGACCTAGTGCCCATATAAGGGTCCTACCAAAATTATACTGTTTATACGCTGCAGGTCGTAAATATTAAGATATTTTGATAAAATTTGGTATACAGACCTACATTGGCCCAGTAACGCAGCCTATTGATTTTGGTGAACATCGGTCCATTTTTAGACCTAGTGCCTATATAAGGGTCCTACTAAAATTATATGGTTTATACGCTGCAGGTCGCAAATATTAAGATATTTTGATAAAATTTGGTACACAGACCTACGTTGGCCCAAGGACAAAGCCTATTGATTTTGGTGAACATCGGTCCATGTTTAGACCTAGTGCCCATATAAGGGTCCTACCAAAATTATATTGTTTATACGCTGCAGGTCGCAAATATTAAGATATTTTGATGAAATTTGGTACACCGACTTATGGCAGCCGAAGGACGAAGCCTATTGATTTTGGTGAACATCGGTCTATGTTTAGACCTAGTGCCCATATAAGGGTCCCCCCAAAATTATATTGTTTATACGATGCACGTCGTAAATATTAAGATATTTTGACGAAATTTGGTACACAGACCTATTTTGGCCCACGGACGAAGCCTATTGATTTTGATGAACATCGGTCCATGTTTAGACCTAGTGCCCATATAAGGGTCCTACCAAAATTATACTGTTTATACGCTGCAGGTCGCAAATATTAAGATATTTTGATGAAATTTGGTACACAGACCTATATTGGCCCAATAACGCAGCCTATTGATTTTGGTGACATTAGTTGGCTTTTACCCAGACTGGTGTAGGGTATTCTATAGTCGGCATGCCCGACTTTAACCTTTTTACTCGTTTTTATTTTAATTTTAATCTTTTTAATCTTTTCTTCAGATTTTTAATGATATTAACCCATTAAAGTATATTAAGATGACCCAACTACACGCACAAAAAAAAACAGGGGGAACTTTACCTAAGTGCTATGTAATTATGCAACTACATAAGTTCGAAGTTAGTTTTACAATTTTCTAGCAAAATATATATATTTTTCGGATATTTTCCACTACACATATTTTGTAAGGATTGTATATATTTTACTAGAACTTTGTAAAACTAACTTGATAATTATGTAGTTGTATAATTACATAGCTCTTAGGTAATATTCCCCCTGTTTTTTCTTTGTGTAGACTGTTTATAAAAGCCCTAGCCTCATCACGCCAACTTGCGCGTGCGAGGAATCACCTTGGACCCGAACCTGGTCATGTAGTAATTGACAACTTTTATTTAAATGTGTGTTGTACATTTTGCTTTATGAATAACACTCAAAAAGATTTGTCGGTAGAAACTATTGAAAATGCCAGTTAAACAACCATGACCATAAAAAATGGGCCATTTTGACACCATGCTCTCAAACAGGTTAATTTTGATTTTTTTTCTAGAAAATGCTTAGTTAAAGGTTTTTATATCGATTTTCATGTCAAATGACACTTTTTTACAATTAAAAAATTTGGGGTCATTTTGACCCCATGTGCCTATAAGGGTTAATTTCTAATTTTTTATTACTATGTATAAAATTTGGTGTTAACGAAGTTATTTGGACAACTTTCACCAAATTCCGCAAGAAACAACGCATTTTTTTGGTATACTTGCAGGAAAAATTGAAAAATTTCAAAAATTTCACCTTTGACCTTGGCAAAGATAGGGTTAACGTTGTCGGATTTTTACAAAATTTTCGGAAAACAACCTCTCGTACCAGAATTAAATGAAATCGGAAGTGATTTTGTTCCAGATAGCTAAAAACGCAAAAATTAATACTATCATCTTAATTATTGGACAAAATCACACTTTTCTCTAAAATTTTCAAATTTAAAACTCCGTCACAGTTAAGTTAAAAAAGGGATTTAAGTAATTTTCAGCAGAATTATTCTCTAAGGTGTATTTAATAAACCCCTATGCGTTGATCACGTTTTTTTATATTTTGTTGAAAAAAATTTAAAAAAACTGAAAATAGAGTTTTGCAAATTTATAAAAAAAAACAAATCCAATCTTTGGCCATACCTGGGACTAGGTTATCATAACCCAAGAGAGACAAAAAATTTTAACTGAATATTTGTGGATCTTAAAAATGAAACTAGAGTATAACCTTGTAAATTTTTGAATAAAAATATTTTATTTTTTTCGATTTTCATAATTTATCTCATTTTAACCCTACAATGGTCTGAGGAAATTGCAATTACCGAAATATTTTCCAACCGATTTTGGATTTTTATACATTACCAGAAAGGGAATTCAGTTTAGATTATGATTCTATTTACATTTTCCAAAAATACAGTTATTTAAGAGCCTGTATTTTCAAAAAAGGCCAAAAGTGATTTCAAACTTTGAACCCTCAGCGACACGGGTTAACATACTTCAATCGAGCTCAAATTTCGGCTATCTCAATATCTGGAAAGGGGAATCGTTCTGTGGGGTCCAGACGAACAAAATTCCGACATCGATTTTTTGCAGTCACCCTAATGTACACTAATAGAAAAAAGTCTATACAAATTTTAGTTAAAACTGCTAAAAATTTGTTAAAAATGATGCTGCAGAAAAAACTGCTAACATTAGCACATTCTTTTCGCTATATATTAGTAATATAGGAAAATAAAACTGTTAAATGTACAGAATGTTAGTTATATTTGAGTTAAAAATTTGTTAATAGAAAAGAGTAAATTAACCTGCTAAAATCAGCAAAAATATTGCTAAATAATTAGTAGTCTAAAAAAGATTTCTAGGCTACTAATTAAGATTTTTGGTTCATAGCCCTGTTATGTTATTTTACTTTGGTGGGATTAAGTGCTATGGGAACAACGAAGGAGGACGTTGCGATATATATGTATGAGAGATAGAAAACTGATACATATTATTTTCCCAAATTGATGTTGTCTCGGCTGGGGATCGAACCCGCAATCTTATGCTTAACAGTCCAACTCGATTACCGTTGCATTTTCATGAGTCATTATTTTTTCTTCAAGAAATAACAAAAAAAGTCCCCTTAATGGTCGTTTTAAAAGTTAAAACGTTTTGCGAATGTCTTTTGCTGGAAATTTTTCTAGAGTTTGCCAAAGACGAAAAATATATTCGTTACAGGTAAAATTTAGATTTATGAGTTTTAATTAAAATTTTCTGAATTTCAAATGGAAATTCTGAATTTCAATTGTGAAATTTTGTGAACTACAGTTGCGAATTTGTACTATGATGTACCCATGTTGTTTTTATAAATTGCATATTATAAACAATTATTACCTTGTTGTACGTCAGGAGTTTTCTTCATATATATGAAATATGCCAAAACAATAAATAATGTGAATAGCATACACATTAATAAAAATATAGAAAATACAAACATTATTGTTAATAGCAAAATATATACAAAAAATTAAAACAAAAATTAACTATCGTAATACAAAAATCAAAATTAACTACTACAAATACTATTTATATCGACTTTCACACAAAAATGATTAAACTTTACTGTTGATTTATTTTATTATACTTTCTTAACTGTTTTAAATGATAGAAAAAAGCAAAAGCTTATCGCAAAATAAGTTGTGATTAAAACAAATGGTCGCGCGTAATCTAGTTTAAATGTTGCAAAATTTCTACTTCATTATTTTCGAAAATCCATTACTATTTTTTATTGTTGCAAAGTCACAATAAATTATATTTATTCAAATTTTTGTTTGAAAATCTCAAAAAAATTAGGAACTGTTATCGACACAATCATAACATTTACAAATAAAATTTCAATTTTTCGAATTTTATTTCTTAAAAATAGTCTTATGACGGTCACAATGAGTCACAAGTACACTCACAATATATTTTCCATAACCGATTGAGGTTTATTTAAAAAGTAATACGTAAAGTTTATTTTCAATTGAATCAATTTAAATACATTGAAACATATTGTTTAACTTTTTTATCAACCAATAAAAAACAAACTAGAAAAAAATATGTATCGTCTGTATGAGTTTTTATTTTCAGTCAAATATTCTATTTTTATATTTCTAAAAAACTTTCAAATATGAAAAACAAACCACAAAATCGTTTTTTTTTACGTTTTGTCAGTTAAAAATTGATGATTGTTTTAATAGACTTTTCAATTATTTTTATTTCTTTAAACAATGTTTGAAAATAAATAGCAAAATGGTTTGAATATAATGAAAAAGCATTAGTCCTTTTTTTAATTGTGTTTTTAATTAATTCAATATGTATTTTAGGTTGTTTTTACCTACGGGAAATTTTAGCAAACTGTCACCGAACTGGCCCCTTTATATGAAATAGACTGGTCACTTTTACATGGCGTTGTCATAGGAAGGGGAAATTGACCCCTTGTGTCATGGTCCGTGAACTTTGTTTTTTATGAGAGTTCAGTAACCTGTCCTAGGATTTGTCTTGTGACATGTCACAAGGGGTCAATTTCCCCCTCCTATGACAACGCCATGTAAAAGTGACCAGTCTATTTCATGTAAAGGGCCCAGTTCGGTGATAGTTTGTTAAAATTTCCCGTAGGGTAAGGATATAATATTGTGAGTGTAGGAATAGGCACCTTAATTTCTTTATCGCATATTTATGTGAACACAAATGTGTATATGATATTGCTAAAATAGTATCATAATTAATACTACTTAAAAGAGTAAAAGAGTTAATGTCGGATATGCCGACTATATGATACCCCACACCAATCTGGTTGAAACTAAACTAATATTTGGATTCCAAATTTGAATGGGTTAAAATATATTTGTGTTACTATGTATGTATTAAAATAATGTAAACTTTTAGAAAATCAGTAAAAATGTTTGCTTTTCCCAATTCCACACTTAAAAAAGTTTGTCGGTAGAATCTACTGAAAATGACAGCTAAACAAAGGTATATGCAGTTAAAAAGGCAACAAAGGTATTTACCTTTAAAATAACTAAAATTGTAGTTATTTTTAATTATTGAAAAATAACCAAAAATTTAATAAAAATAATTAAAAATATCGTAAAATTAACTGACTAATTTGTAGTACAAAATTTTTTAAACCAACTGATAAAGTTGGTAGAAACTACTATTTTTGACAGTTAATTTTTTTTATTACAAAAATGTATTGTTCTTATTCTTTAGGTCTGTTTATTTAAAAATTTAAAAATAAAAACCAATAATTAAAACAAAATTATTTTTCGTTTTTAATTTTATTAATTATTTAAAAACCCAATATATCGACCAAAACAACTTTGGTCATTTTCTAGGGAATCTGTAAAAAATACACAATATTTAAAATAACACGAGAAACTATAACAAATTTTAATAAAAAAAAAAAAACAATTTTTTAATAAAAAAAAACGTAAAAATATTTCAAACAATTCTCTAGTTATTACGTTTTTATGCATTGAAGATACAATACAATTTTCTGATTTTTATTTGCAGACTAAAAAATTATCAGTAATAATAAATATAAACTAAAGAAAATTTTCAAAACAACTTAACGAAATTTTTTTTAATAACTAACAGCAACTAACTGTTTTCAGTAAAAATACTGTTTAGGTAGTTGTTTATTTTATTATTAAAAATAACTACTTTAAACAACTGTTAAAAGTACTTTTCTGTAGTTGATTTCTAGCTATGGAAATAGTTGTTTTGTATTTGTCCATGATAAAAAACTGTAAAAACAACAACTATTGACCACTAGATAAGCAACTGTCATGTAGTAACTGACAAACTTCTTTGAGTATACAGAAAGTCTGTAATAACTAACATCAACTATGTAACTGTTTTCAGTAAAAATACTGTTTAGGTAGTTGTTTATTATACTATTAAAAATAACTACTTTAAACAACTATTACGAAATAAAGTACTTTTCTTTAGTTGCTTCATAGCTGTGGAAATAGTTGTTTTGTATTTGTTCCCAAAAAAAACTTTAATTACAGTTAAAAAAAAACAACTATTGACATTACCCGGTAATGATTTACTTACTTACTTTTCTATTACCAAAGCTATTATTTTAACAAGGGCATGTCTAGCGAGGTAACTCCTTACCTAGTAATATGTTATTCTGCAGTTACATGTTACGCTTACCTATTACATCTAGGTTACAAATAACCTTAAAATAATACTTTTCTATTCTTAAAATTTCAATTTGTTTTATATTGAGTAATATATTAAAAATTACATATTTGAACAAAAATTTTTCTAAATTTTTTTTTATAAATTTTGATTATAAAAATTAGCGTTTTGTAATGAAGGGGGTAAGCTCTTACTTTTCTATTACTAGACCTATTATTTTAACAAGGGCATGTCCATCGATGTAACTCCTTACCTAGTAACATGTTATTCTGAACTTACAGGTAAGGAGTTTTTAAAAACATTTTGTTTAAATTTTAATTTTTTAAATCGAGTATAAATTATAAATTCACGGCTTTTTAATAAAAAATTAAATTTCTAAAATTTTCTAGAAAAATGAATTATTTATACCAATAAAACATCCAAACGTATGAATTTGGTATTACAAGTAATGCAAGGGTAAGGTGTAAGGGTCCAAGGTAATGCAAGGGTAAGCGGTTTGATATATTGCCAGGTAATTTACATAGTAATACCCTTATATTACCAAGGTTTTGCTGGGCAGTCTAGCTTAAGCGCGTATACTTATTTAATTACAAATATAACCCTACGGGGAATGAGGAGTCAATTGCCCTCCAAGGACCTATCCAGTGACCGGTCAACCGAAGGCATGTTACTAAATTAGTACAAATATGAACCAAAGAGAATGAATTAATTTTCTAAGTATTTTCTGATTCGTTACTTTCACTGTTGCTTTTAAAAAACTTGACCAATACCGAAATAAAAAATAAAATTGGTGTCATATTTTTAAAAATATTTTTTTATTTATTTTACTCTTTTATTTACTTTGAACTTTACTTTTTTACGATTTGCTTATTTAAGCTCTTATTTTAAATTTTTATAATTTTTTGCTAAAAAATTTTAAGTTTTGCATTTTCAACGTTTTTTAATGTTAAAGCTGTTTTAGTTTTAACAATTGGTATTTCATTTAATTTTCTTTTTAACTTAAGGGCAATTTTTTAAATTTTTATTTATATTATCATATTATTTATATTATATATATTATTTTGAGATAATTTTATAATTTTTAATTGATTTTTAATTTAATTATGGCCAACGCAAAAAACGAGTCAACTGCCATTAAAGGACCTATCCCGTGACTGGTCAATCGGGGGCATACTGAAGGCACTTCCACTGTATTTGTGTGTGTGTTAGTGTTGTTTTCTTTTCTATTTTTTCTTTTCCATTTTTTTATTTGCTTGTAGTGTTTGTTTTTTCATTTTCTTTTTTATTTGAACAGAAACGAAAAATATATAACTTTACCATCAGCCAGCCATCACGCATAAGCAACATTAGCTCAGACGGTAGAGCATTTGACTTACAAGCAAGAGGTTGTGTTATCGAGCCCTACTTCGACGCCGAGTAGATTATTTTTAATTCTTAATTTTTTTTTAGTTTATTTGAAAAAATTTTTTTAGACACACCACCTTACGTGTCACAAGGTGTCTAAACAGTGGCAATTGGTCATTTCCAATGACAACGCCATGTTAAAGTGTTATGTCTCTTTCAAACAAAAAGACCGATCAACGACCGGTCTCCGCCCCTTTGGGACCTATCCTGCGTGTCATCTGGGACCAGTCCCTTTCCCCGTAGGGAATGTGGTATTGAAAACTATTTTTTTATTAACTACTAATTAGTATACGAGTAAACCTTATTATTTAACAACATATAACCACTTATGTTTTATCGGCTTGTCAGCATATGAATAATTACTTATTTTGGAAACCACTTATTTTATATATTTTTATAATTCAGCTTACCCAGATGCACAAATTTTATGCGTTTTTTTGTGCAGCGAATATGGAGAACTGCTTACAAAATCGACCTTGCCGAATAAAAATAATGACTTTTGACACTGAATTATATGCAGTAGACCCTAATTATACTGCTTATTATTTAGATATTAGTAATGAGCACCCACTACTGAGATTTTGCTGGGAATGGCTCTCTAATTGTTGCAGATATTTGCAGAGAGTTAATTTAAAAAAAAAATATTTTTTTGCAAGATATGTAGCCACTTGACATTTTTATTTCGTTTTCTATTTTGTAAGAAAAAATCTAGGGGAATTTTCAAATAGTTTAGGGGAAATCTAAAAAATTACCTGGCAACACTGCATAAATTCTTTGTTTAATTAAATTGGTTTTAGGTCGGCTTATTTTAACACTATTTAGGCCCAATTACTGACTGTTCAGTTAGCTACTAACTGGGAATTTAACTGACAGATTTGTTGTTGTTTCCCATATAAAATTTTAATTTAACTGTTGGCTAAATTTTAAGTGAATATTCAGTAATCGGGCCTTAGAGTTGTTTTGATAAAAATTTTAAATTAAAAATCTTAAATTAAACGTACTTTTTGATAAGTTAGCCGACCTTAATGGTTATTGCTTAAATTGATATTGTGTAAATTAATATTCATAAAATTAATAGCGACATAAATTTTCTACACATCTATGTTAAGCCGTCAACTCATGACTACACGTTTTTTAAATATCAAACTTACTAAATTCTGTCAGTCTGTCAATCCCAGTTTGTCCGTCGGTGTCAATTCCGATTCGTACAATATTCCAGCATTTTCTCAGTATCTATACATTAACGCTTTACTCTTAGTCTCCACGAGATATAAAATCAATGTTAAAACACGAAAAATGTATGCAAACCAACAAATATATTTTTGTCCTGTTTTTATTTTGTGTTATTTTTCATGTTTCAACATTAAGGGTTTTCACAAGGGGTGTACTATTTGTTGTATCATTGTATCGTCCTAACAAAAAACAGAGTTGTTAAAAATTAAATTGAAAAAATACAACATTTGAGAATAGCACGATACAACATTTTTACGTATGTTTAGTGTCCTATGTTTGAGTGTGCTAACCGATAGAAAACTGAATAGAAAATCGTTGTTAAACACAAATAAAAATTTTAACAACTCTGTTTTTTGTTAGGACGATACAACGATAGAACAGATAGCACACCCCTTATGAACAACCTAATTAATTTTATGTCTCGTATAGACGTCACATTACCTTTCCTAGATATATTTCTTTGTAATTTCACTGTTTTATTCAATTGAAGAAAACTTTACTGATTTACTGGTACCCCACAAAAACCAGTTTGGGGTATCAGTCTAGATAAAGGTAATGAATTTTTTATAACATTTTAACACAATATATATGCCATCTAGGTGGGTAATTTTAATCCGTCGTTCAAGAAAAACCAAAAAAGTCCTTTAAATCGGTCGTTTTAAGGGTTAAAATGTGTTCACTAGGAGTTGCCAAAGACGAAAAATTCATTCGGTAGAGGCAAAAGCTGAATTGTAATCACAGTCCACCATTAGTCGTGAAACAGAGTTGCCTTTGGCATTTCTATGTATTAGTGACGTATCACGGTGGGATGTTGTATACATGACATTCAGCCAGTGACTACATACTGTGGTAGCCATATTCTAAAATACCAGAAAATCAACTCTGTTTCCAGACTAGTGTGGACTGTGATTGTCGTTTATTGCTGTTTTTGCTTTTTACTCATATTTGCTTCTTTTGGCCTTTTTGGATTTTTCGATTTTTAGCTTTAAAATAGATTTTTCTTAAGATTTTTGAGCTTTAAATTGCTTTTTTACTTTTTGCCCAAAACTGCTTTTTTTGCTCACAAAAAAATATTATTTCTCTTACTTTAAAATTTTTTTTTTGTTTTTTTTTTGTTTTTTTTTTTGTTTTTTTTTTACTTTAAACACATCAGATTTTTCTTTTTTGTCTTCTCTATTTATCATTTGTAGTCCTGTAAAATAATAATCTGCTGGTAATTCTAAGAAAAAATTGTTTCATTCCTTAAGTTAAATTTTACAAGAATTTATTCGTTTAATATTTTAACCCTTTAACTCCATTTTTGAGTTATTTTTTGTTAAAAAAGGTCTAAACTTACCCATAAAATGGGAAATAAAGGATTGAAATATTCAGCGTAAAAATCCCTGGAAAATGTTATAGCGCCAGGTTATTTCTTCAGAGTAATCTTTAGCTAATATTTGTGTGTATTTTTCAGTCATACAACATAGAGTTGCACACAATATGAATATAGTCGTTTGAAAATAGTAACCGCATTAAATAATGGATCAACTGTTAATCCACCAGATTAGAATATGGTTAATTTGACTTGCTTTGTGCTATATTAATCAGCTTATCTTTATTGTTTACTAAATTAACTTGTCTGTCTAACTGCACTTAAAGTTGAACAAGATCTATTCGATTATGATATCTTATTTTGTATGAGACAAAGCCCGTTTACTGAATGTTCCGTTAAAATTTAACTAAAAGTTAATTTGAAATTGTATATTGAAAACAACAACAAATGTGTTAGTTAAAGTCCCACTTAGCGGCCAACGGAACATCGTAAAAACGAGGCTAAATTATTTGCATAGAACTAGATCAAGCACTTAGGGCCAGTTTTATAGTCAGAACTAAGATTACTTAAGGACGAAATTTTGTTTGAATTTTTTTTATTTAAGTAATATTTAAGACAAAATGCGTTCTTAGTTCAGATTATAAAATTGAGCCTTAATCTAGCTATAACTATGATATACATTGTTTGTGTAAACAGTCTATTATAATTAATTAAATATTACCTTGTTGGTGTTCAGGATTTTTCTTATATTTGAAATATGCCGATATGGTAAATAATGCAAATAACATACAAAATACTAAAAACCATAAAACAAACATTATAATTTATATTAAATACAAAAAATTAAAACAAAAATTAACTACTACAAAAATTAAAATTAACTACAACTAATGGTGTAGCGACTTCTACACAAAAATGATTAAACCTAACTGTTGCTTCATTTAAGTATTATTTTCCCAATTGTTTGAAATGAGAGAATAAAGCAGCAAAAGCTTATCGCAAAATAAGGTGTGATTAAAACAAATGGCGGCACGTGTAATTTGAAGAGTTTCAATTTGGTTACAGTTCCATTTCATTATTTTTGACATACCACTATTCTTGATTTTTTGTTTGAAATTTTTTTAAATTTTTTGGTAATATTGTGTAGATTGAGCAAAAGCTTTCATTTGATACTCAATTTGTATATATTTTTTTGGAATAAGCATGAAGCCGGGGTTACTTTTGATCCCATTTTTAACCCATAAACGTAAGATTAGGTCGCAAAATAGGTATATAAGCTTATTTTTTGTCCACTTTATCAGATATACGAATTTCATCGAAATCGGAGTGAATTACATAGCAAACCTTCCTCGTAAATAAAACAAACTGATTAATGATTAAAATAACATATTTTTTCATGTTTTGAGAGGGTGTTAGCTTATCGCAAATATAGTTCTTATAAATATAAGTGTGTTGTACCTAATCAGCTTTTTAAATGTCTACTAAATTTAAAGAAATTGACAATTTTTTTTTAATGGTGAATAAATATAGATATTGTTACCATTCATAAATTTATTTTTGTTAACTGAATCATAGAATATACGAGGGTAACTATTTATGCTGTGAGCCTTGGCCACTTTAACACTTGTTAGGCTCCAGCTGATATTTCCACTAGAAAGTTTAACAGTTTTGACTATAACCTTTCTTAGAACTTTTTCTCATTTGAGCATAATTTGTGTTGCTTACAAAAAAAGTGAAAGTTGTGTGTCAGCAAAAAATGGAATTAACACGTGAAAATTTTCGGGCAGTGATTTATTACGATTTAAGATGTAGATTATCTAGACAAGAGTGCATAGACAAATTCAAAATTGATCGAGCTCCGTACTTTACAGCTGTGATACGCTGTTTAACCGCGGACACCCTTT
This sequence comes from Leucophora obtusa, assembly GCA_949987735.1. Classification (NCBI taxonomy): domain Eukaryota; kingdom Metazoa; phylum Arthropoda; class Insecta; order Diptera; family Anthomyiidae; genus Leucophora; species Leucophora obtusa. The sequence continues at coordinate 42,515,111 of OX465299.1, read as the reverse complement.
GCTGAAATACGAATTTCGAGAAGGTCGTCCAAAATCAGTTCTTATGCCAGAAAATATTGATGCTGTGCAAAAACTGATCGTCATGCGACATACTCTAAGGTTGAGGCTACCTTAACAATAAGTTTCACCAGCATAAATAAAATGTTGCATCAAAATTTATCCATAAAAAAATTTGTTCTCTTTGGACTTCTCACAACTTAATAACAGCTCAAAAAGTTGCTCGGGTCGATTGATGCAAACAAATGCTCAAGAAATACAATAGCGGTGCTTCAAAAGACATGTATAAGATCCTTACAGATGACGAATCATGGATCACTCATATGAGCCTGAAACTAAACAGCAGTCGACTTTGTGGGTGTTTCATGATGAACAAAATCCAACAATAGTTGTTCGCTCTCGAAGCACTTCAAAACAGTTAAACCAACGTAGGTAGAACAGTCAATTCTGAATGGTAGACCAGCATTTGTTTGCCAGAAGTCTTCGGGAAAATGAGGAAAACCAACCACCAAAAACGGAGAATTCTTCACCATGACAACGCGAGCTCTGACACATCGGCTCAAAAAAGTGACTTTTTGAGCACTCAAAAGATTAAAAAAATGCTATGACGAAGGGTTCGAACGCATGCAAAAGTGTATAGATCATAAAGTAGAATATTTCGATTTGAAACCGGTTTGACAGATTTTTCTACTGACGTATTATTTTAAGTGTAGTAATTTGTAGAAGAAGAAGAAGAACTTATTGTTTATTTTTCGTGAGAAACACATGGTATAAATTTCATTGCAAAAAAGCTTAGGTCAGTTAGAGGGTTAACAATCCATAGTAACCGTTAGTAAAGGTTTGATTTCACAATTTTCATAGCGATGCAATAAATGATACGAGTAGTCGCCAAATGATTTGCAGAGACAAGTCAAAATTATATAAATTGTACTGTAGTTGAGAACATTTGCTCTTGATAAAATATTTAATTGTTTTTTATTTTGACACACTAAATTCTATTAATAATTATAGTTTTTCTACGAATAACACCGTTCGATACAAGTGTGTACCCATTAGCAAACCCAATACCCAGTCAGAAATTGCTGATGGTACAAAAAATAAGGCACTGACATACCACTGGGTAACCGTGGAGTTAAAAATAAATGACTGGCAGAACATTCAATTGGCATGCTTTGCTAGCGTTTGTAAAAAAAAGTTTTGTCAGTATTTGTTTTATAAAAATTTCAGTGGTTCAGTTGCCAACGGTAGGAAATTAATGTACTATTCAAAAAGATTTGTAGTCAGAAGGTTTTGAGTTCAAATCCGGTTGCAGGCATACAATTGCTTTTAGTCTTTTTAATAAAACTTTTTTTTTAATTTGAGTTGTTTTTTGTGGAAAAGCTTTATTTAGATTAAATTTTTGTTTTCCCAGCATTGCACTATGGCTGAAAATTGTAGAGTCGCGGCAAAAAATATTTCTCGACAAGCTACTGGCACCAAAATTACTATGCATACTTCCACTACTGAAATATATGATTTGAGAAAAAATGTGTGCTCCACGCTCAAAGTTATATTTACTAAAACTCTCCCCATATATTTCGGCTGCAGAGATTTGTATAAATCGTAGAAAATTTTTGGGAAAAATTGTGCTGGTCGAGCCAGCGTTTTCTTAATCCTCCCAAGTAAAATATCGCCCCACGCCTTCTTTTGATGGAGCCCCGTATAACAAAAAAGAACTTGATAGGCAACTAATAAATTCATTCGTTACCAGTTGTCTGCAAATAACACAGTACAACACGAAAAAAAATATGCGTGTGTCGGCGTTTTGGAAGATCACATCAGAATTTTATTTTGTGGTGGGGGGGGGGGGGGTTAAAATTTCCCCCTTTTTTAAATGTTTATTATGAATCAGCGTAGGAAATCATGTGAATCTTCCATTTTAGGTATAGGATGTGTTCAGCGAACTTATGTAAAACACTATGAGAAACATTTTTAGGGAAAATTTTAACCCTCTAACTCTTTTACTTATGGGTCTTTTTAAAAAGCGGCAAAAAAAATTTACAGAACTTCGATAAACAAATATTTTTTTTTTTTTTCTCCTCTACCAGAATCCATTGTCAGAACCCCGTAATTTTGGAAAAAGTTCGAAATTGTTGTACAGTGTAATTTTAGCATGACATTAAACCTGATGAAGAACTACATATAGGAAACTCCTTTATCTATTGTTATCGCCTTAAGTGCTACTCCGATAGAATAGATAGATAGCCGATAGAACTATTCACAATTTCCCAAAAAACGTGACACATTAAAAACATCAAAATAAGTACTAAATATAAACATTTATCAAAATATGTTTACAAAAATTAAAAATACACACCTCGGGTATTGGAATCCATATTCACAGATTTTTTTTAATAAAAATATGATTTGGAAAACAAAAGTTTTAATTTTATAAAAATTTTATTACTTCACAACTGATAATACGTATTATAAAAAAATGTGAACATTAAACAGGGTTGCCAACTGCCATTATTTTTTTATTATTTTTTTCTTTCCAATATAATAGGAATGTAACCTTATAAAAAAAAGTTTTCAAAATCTAAAAAGTTAAAAACTTGACTTTCTGCATGGAAAAATTTGAATATTTTTCTATTGACTTTCTTCCTGCAAATTTGAAAATTCGGCTATAGTGCGTTGGCATGTTAGTTCCAAGAAACTTTTTGTCAGTGCTACCATATTATCGTTCTTAGGACGCTTTACTGGGGATGTAAGGAAGTTTAAAAATTACCGTTGCTTAGTTTCATCCTTATAAATTTCATATTTGCTAAACAAATTTGCCATTTTCTTCACTCACGTCAACTAGACGATTGAAAGAAAAAATTATATTCAACTTGATATTCTATAACACATCGTCTGAAAAGTGCATAGGATAACGAATAAAACAACAATTTTTTGGTAAAATTCGACTTTATTCATCAAAAGCGATACAATCACTCTAACGCCTTTCTAATATTTCGATACATTTTTTATAGAATGATTTATCTTTGGCCTCAAAATAGGCCTCTGTTTCGGCAATCACCTCTTCATTTGAACCAAATCACTTTCCAGCGAGCATTTTTTTGAAGTTTGAAAATAGTTAAAAATCGCTGGGAGCCTTATTATTACACTGTGAGACAAATGGTAGGGGTCAGTGATCGGGAAGGGTTCAAACTACCGGGGAAAGTTATATCGGTAAAAAAGAAGTTATACGTGTCCCGGCGTTTCGCTGGGTCACGGCAAAACTGTTGAGTATATAGAAAAACGTTATATGAACAGATTAAAGGAATTGTAATTTTTAATTCTTTTAAAATTGTTTGAGCAAAATCGGACTAGTGGTTCTCGAGTTATGTCAAAAAAAAATATATCTCGATTCCTAGACGTGACCCAGCGAAACGCCGGGACACGTATAACTTGTTTTTGACCGATATAACATTTTCCGTTGGTTTCATCCCATCCCGATAGTGACTGTCGCATAGTGTTATTATTTACCCAGTAGCAAAAAATACTAGTTCAGAACCGGTTGTGTTCTAGTTTATTTAAACCAAGCAACTAGTACGAGTTCTACCGCCTCTCCATACAAACAACTGTAGAATTTAACATGGAGATGTCATAGGGATGGGGGCCATTGTCGCCAAACTGCCACTTTAGTACTAGCTGTAGAACTAGTTTGGAAATTACAATTTAAGGACGAAAAATAAGAAGCGAAACTGGTATTAATGTGACACTAGCGGAACCAGTTCCGAAGTGACTCTAGTACTGTACCAGTTGGTTGCTATCTCAATTATATATACATACCCTACGGGAAATTTGAACAAACTGTCACCGAACTGGCCCCTTTATATGAAATAGACTGGTCACTTTTACATGGCGTTGTCATAGGAGGGGGAAATTGAGCCTATGTGACCCTTGGGGTCAAATAAAATAAAATTCTGATGTGATATTTCGAAATGCCGAAATACGTATATATTTTTTGGTATCTTCTACCAGAATCCATTATCAGAACCCCGTAATTTTGTTTGAAATTGTTGTATAGTGTTATTAAACTCAGCCATACTATCAAAGAAAATGCGTCGTAATAATTTTGTGATTGAACTTAAATACCCGTTTGTTGTCGAGATATCCTTTTAGAGGTACAACAACAAATTAAACGAAAACAATGCCAACAACAAACAGCTACTAATGGCGATATTATAAACAATATCAATGTTAAAATTAATATTATCATTGTATTGAATCTTAAAAAAAAACTTGTAGGAAGAACTTGGACACGCTAATGACTTGAAAACAAAGGTAAATGACAATTCGTTTACCTCTCACTTTGTTTCGCTTTTTTTTTAGTTATTGATAACCCATCAAATTCTCTAGCCAATAAACTATAAATGTTTATCTCATACTCTTTAAAAGTTTTTGATACTCTAAAAATAGTACGTCATATAGTGGGGTGTTTTGACAAAAAAGTGATAATAAAGTACTGAACCGATCGGTTAACAATGTGGTAGAGGGGGCTTTTGAAAGCCATCACATAGATTTATATATGAAAACATTACACCTAGAAAATATATTTATTCTTAGTTACAACCAAACCAATCGAATGGTTCGGTTGCAGAAGTGAATTTCTATTGAGGCAACTGAAATTTTGTTGCCGCATTAAAATTACTGTTGTGTCAAAAAAATTTCTGTTGCCACAATAGAAAAATTCGATTACCTCAGCCGAACCATTCGATTGAAAACGAATTTTGTTATCTCTGTTTAGCAATACTGGAAATATGTACACTAGAGCGTACCACCTTACAGGCAAAAAAAAAAAAGTGCGCCGTACACCCTCCAATATGAAGTATTTTTGCAAGGAGGTTTGAAAAAAAATATTTTTATTTTTTTTTGCCGAACGTAGGGGTCGCCATTTTAAATTTTCGTTATATCTTTGGTATTTACAGTCGAATCTTAAAGTATGATACATCGATGTTTTTCTCTTGAGGAGACCAGTGTTTTGCTCTAAGGACATTTTGACCTCAAGTATCCCGTTCTAGTAGTTACCCACCAGATCTCAGTTGCTACAACCCTAATGTACCACCCTAATGTCAGAAAATTAAAGCTCGCAAAAAATCAGTAAACTTTTGCTAAGGAAGTTTTTCGCTAAACCCAGTAGAAATTTTTTTTATATATTGGTTGCCAAACGTAGGGGTCGCCTTTTTAATTTTTTTTTTTAATTGTATTTTTACTATATAGCAAAACACTGGTCTCCTCGAGGCAAAAAATCGATATATCACACTTTAAAATCCGATTTTAAATGCCAAAGCTATAACAAAAAATTAAAAAAGGCGACTCCTACGGTCGGTGAAATCGCCTTCCAAAAATACATCATATTGGAGGGTGTACGGTGAACTTTTTTTTGAGGTACGGTCTAATGTACACGTACCAATAATGCTTTAAAATTTTTATATAAATACCTCTTTGATTTTCGTTTACTATATTGCGACGTTCTTGTGGTTGTCTTCTATAATTTTTACATGTCCAAAAAAATACACATATATGTACATATAAATACTAAAACGTCTTCCATTGTAGTGGATATTTTTTTTCTAAATTTAAACACACAAAAAGAACTTAACTATTCCAAGGAAACATTTAAAACCAAAATGAATAAAACAATTTTAAATGACTCTAAATTTCATTCTCAATTAGTTTTAAACAAGTTCTGTTTATCAATATGTATTAAAAAGTTATAAATTAATAAAAACAAAATCAACACCCACGCACTCAAAAAATTTTGTCAGTTACTACATTTTTTTTTTTTAATAAAGATGCAACAAAAGCTACCTCCTACAGAACAATAACTCTGCAACCATTACTTTCAAACCTATACTCAAAGAAAGAAATCTAATCCCGATTGGTTTTGAACGTATATACTCTACCATTCAAAATGAGCCATCAATCATTAAAATCGGCCCACCAGTTTTTAGAATACATCAATTCAAATAGCTACATATTGCAAAGTGTTTCACGTGTTTTTTTAATTCTCAAACACAATTATCTTTTTAAAAAAATTTTTTTTTTTTTTCAAAAGCACGTGCAAAATATTTTCGAAAGCAGAATATACGAGTATATGACAAATTTCGAAGAAAACAAAAATCGTAATGTAAAAAAGTGTTCGGTTTTAGAGATTAACCACAACTGGGTCGACAACGAAAGCGAAAATTGCTTTTTCATCTATTTTGTATGCTAAAAATTTTTTTTGTACATACTTACAAATTTGGTATGAGAAAGGTGTTTAAAAATTTAATAAGAATTTTGTATATTCTTTCTGTGTATTTTTTAGTGCAAATAAATATCTAGCCTTCTGAAACCAGTAGTTAACATTTTTTCCAAATATTTTTGTTGATTTTACCAGGATAGACTGCTATTTGCGTTCAACTAAATTTAACTTAAAAATAAAAAAAATTTAAATATATGTATAACAGTTTGTTTTTGCTATTTTTAGTCTCATTATATTTAGCAAAAGTATCTGCAAATTTTACACTATAATTTGTCATTTTCATTTAACTAAAAGTTAACTCATATATAACTCAAATTGTGTAAATTTAGCAATGATAGTTCATGTCACCAATATTAGAAAATGATAGATGTAGGTAGATAGCAGATGTAGGTAAATTGTCCTGTACTAGGGATGCCAATCGGGATTTTCGTGACTACGGGATTTTACGGGATTTTTCGGGATTCCGGGATTTAAATTTTCCTTTATTTATCAATTTTTTTTTTGTTATGTAACTAATTTTTTTATAGAATAAAGCGTTTCATAATTATTTAATAGTTGTTAATTAATAATGTGGTACATTTTATGAATATTGAAACATCCCAGTCAGAAATTGCCAGTGGTATAAAAAATCAAGTACCTACCTACCTGCATACTACTGGGTAACAGCGGTGTTAAAAATAAATGACTGGCAGAACACTCAGCGTTTGCAAACAGCGTTAAAGTACCTTGCCATAGTTTCCCGTTTTGTATTTTTCTGACTGAGGTAATATTTGAAGGCCTGCACTTAAGTACACTTGCGCCCAGTATTTTGTAAGCAGATTTTAAAACAGATTCGTTGCGATAACCTTGCTCACTGAATCGTATAATTATAGCAACAAAGTTATTTGGTTATCGTTTCATGGCAGAATTCAAACTTATAGTCCCAACCAAAATTATGTTTCAGAAGTCGAATTTCGCTTGGAAGAATATACCGGTAAAATAACAAACTTGATTTTTCACATGAATTACTCACAAACTTAATATTGTTTACCAACTTTTAAAAATTTTCTACAAAGTCTTTACATATGTAGTTTACTCGAATAATCTACTTAATTTCTAATTTTACCAATATCTTGGCATCAATTTCTTGTAAATATGAGGAAATTCAAGAAAAAACGTCGGTAATATAAAATTGCTCACTTTGTTTATTTGCGTTCATATTAATATTTAGCGTTTTTTTCAATCACCTGGATTTAGAACTTTTCATATAAAAAGGGGATTTATTAAATCAAAAAAAAAGCTGGTTTTAATAAATACACAATAAAAGCACAAATATATGAAACAGCCTATTAATTTAATGTCAGAAAAAAATACGAATGAAAATTAAAAGAGAAACAAAAAAATTTAAAAACTAACAAATAAAAGGTTTTTATTAAATTTTTTTTATGAAATATGTTTAGAAAAAAAACTACACCTCACCAAATACATATTTTCTATCTTGGACATGGAGAAATCGCTCAAATAGAAATGGCAATTTTACACTCTACTGTAAGTATTAAATATTAAATATTGCAATGGAATTTTTCAATTGTGTAAAAATATAAATTGAAGTGATAAAACTGAAAAGGCACACTGTCTATCGCTGTTTTATATAAAATATAATTAATAAAAGTTAAAGTAAAATCCTTCATCATCGAATTCGGTATTAAAAATTAGGGTTAAAGAAGTGTCGGACAGAAAATTCTTTTTAAATAGGGAGAATCTAACCCCATCTGTTGAGCACTTTAAAACTACTTTTTGGATTAATTAAATCCAAGTGATTAGAAAATACGGCTATTAATAAATAAGAAAATCCCGGGATTTTTGAAAAATAATCCCGGGATTCGGGATTTTGCCAATCCCGAAAATCCAGGGATTTCGGGATTCGGGATTTCCCGTTTGGGATCCCTACCCTGTACCTACTACATGCTGAAAATTTCTAATACAAAAGATAAACGAAACTTTCCAATTGTAGTAAAAGTAGTAAAATTTTCGAATAAACGATTATAGGTCAGTTTTATATGTTAGTAAGAACTAAAAATTATTTTTGTCTTAAAAATTTCTTAAGTTAGAAATTTTGTTTCAAAAGTTCTGACTTAAGTAAAATGTCGGAAAAAATTTGTTTACTAGTACTGACTGTAAAACTGACCATATGATAACAATATAATTTTCAACCAATTTAAGTTTGCAATAAAATACCAGTTTCATTACAACTTTGATAGGTTTCTTCTACAACCTGTTGCTGTTTTGCTCTTTTGTATTTCCGTATCCTTTCGCTTATACAGGAACACAGTAGAAAACATAACGGCACTAAGATACAATTTGAATATTGTAAAAAATTTGAAGAATTTGACATAGTGTTTATTAGTTTTTAATATACTGACTCACCAAAGGCAATGAATAATAACAATTAACTGTATTAAGTATTAGAGAACTTGTTGTTATGAAAAATATGCTTGATTGGCAAATGAATTTTTGCAAACGGTTTTCATTAGATTCATAATAAACTGTTATAGATTAAAAACGAGTAAAAAAGTTAAAGTCGGGCATGCCGACTATATAATACCCTACACCAGTCTGGTTAAAAGCCAACTAATGTTTGCATCCGAAATTCGAATGCGATAAAACGGACTTGTGTCAAAATTTCCTATAAAATGATAAAAGAAGAGAAAATCGAAAATATAGCCCATATGGGTCCAAATATGGACCAATCCTATCTAGAATCCATAGGCTTTGTCCTTTAGACCATGTGAGTCAGCGAACCAAATTTCATTGAAATATCTTCGTATTTGCGACCTGCAGCGTGTAAATAAGCCAATTTGGGGGGGGGGGGGGGGGGCTTCGTCCTTGGGCCGACATAGGTATGTGTACCAAATGTCATTGGATAATTTGCGGACTGCAGCGTGTAAACCAGCCAATTTTGGGCGGACCCTTGTATGAGCACTAGGTCTAAACATGGACCGATTTTAACCATACCAATAAGCTTCTTCCTTGGGCTAGTATCGTACTCAAAACATTTTAAGATACTAAAGTGTCTTTAGTACGATACTAACCTTAGTAAAAAATGTATTTATTGCCATAACTTTTGCAAATGGAAACTGTTTTGCTTGAAATTTCGCAACAACAGTTTTTAGAGATGACCCCATATTATACTAAAAGTTGGACTTTGGGGACATCTTGGAAAGCTTTGCTGCCATATACAATTTTTGAAAAGTCATGATTTTAACGTATAGGCCGCTATACGTTAAATATATTTTTTTGTAAATTTTGTTTAGTTGACCTTTTTTGTTGTTGTTCTTCTTCTTTAGTTCGGCTTGAGGTCAGTTTAATTAAAAAAAAATTTTTTTTTTTTTTAATTAAAAACCAATAATTAAAACAAAATTATTTTTCGTTTATTGAAATATTTTTCTTTTAATTGCTTCCTTACTAAGGCATTACACTTACTGAGGTCGATTGTACATTCGGCGACTAAAGTAAAACGCAATTAGTGGTTTAAATATCGAGATTAGCACATCGCATTTATTTCGTAAATATGGCCATAGGTCATGTGCTTACATTTTAACACAAAAAATTCATATTAATTGAATTTGGAAAATTTTTTATATAAAAAACTGAATGGACAACCGCCAAACTTTAAAGACATTTAGCGAAAAATCTGTACCATTGATCGAAAAATAAAGTACGCCAATGTAATCAGCTTGTCCGAAATATATAGAATTGATGGTCAGAGCTCTATTAATTTTTAAAAGTCAAGGTTTTGTCATGTAGTGTTATGAATCATAACAAACTTAGAAATTGTTGGCTTTTTAGAGGTGTATGTGTAATTTTTCCAGGTTTTGCAAACTATTTTTGACATTCATATTGACACGATACACAAGTTACAGATGAGATTAAATAAAAACCCCTACCTATTGTTAAATCTACACTCATAGAAATAAATCTGTAAAAATAGCAGAAAAAGTTACTAAAAATTTGTTAAAAATGATGCTGCAGAAAAAACTGCTAAAATTTGCAGATTTTATTTTTTACTGAATACTAGTAAAATAAGAACAGCAAAATTAAAAATGTTAAATTTACAAAATTTTAGTTATATTTATGTTAACTTTTAGTTAATTGAAAATAACAAATTGTACTGTAAAATCTGCAGAAAATTTTGATTATTAGTAGACTATAGAAATAATAATAAATTTTTATATCTACAAAATTTTTGCTATTTTTAAGCTAAATTTAGTAGAATGCAAATAGCAGTCTATTCTGCTAAAATCAGCGGAAATATTTACTAAAAATTTGTAAACTGCCGTTTTCCAAAGGCTCAATTTTTATTTGCATTAAAAAAAAATCGAAAAAAAAAAATTAAAAAATTTAAAAATTTTTTTGTGTGCTACAAATTATTTAGAAACATTTTTTGCTGATTTTAGCAGGTTAATTTGCTATTCTCCATTTACAAAAATTTAGCTCAAATATAACTAAAATTCTGTATATTTAACAGTTTTATTGTTGGTGTTCCTATATTACTAATATATAGCAAAAATAATCTGCTAATTTAGCAGCTTTTTTTCTGCAGCATCACTTTTAACTAACTTTTAGTAGTTTTAACTAAATTTTTTATGGACTTTTTTCTATTAGTGTATATAAAATTTACATTTTCTGAATCTTGTAGTTGAAACGATTTCAGAATTTTAAAGATAGAAGATTTTGAACTTTTTATAACAGTTCTTGAGCTCAGTTTGGACATGCAACACACCAATTCTCATAGATTTTATAATAAACCTCACGATGTGAACATTAATTTTAAAATCAGCTCTACTTTTTGAAATAGTGGCAGATTTAACTTTTAAATTTTTTATTTTTTTCATAGACCTTAATAAGCTGCGGATAATTTTTAATGTGGTTTTTAGGTATAGACTTTGGGCTTTAGGAACCACATTAGCTTATTTTGATTAGGCCAATGATCTGCCGATATCATTGCAATTAAATTGAAAACTTCACTTATTTTCGTATTTTGTAAAAGCGTTAAAGTAACTAAAATAGTGGTAAAATCCCTAATATTTTATGAAATCCCAAATCCGCCTTAAAGTTCTGTTCCCAAACCGAAGTTGCAACAGGTATAAACTGGAATAAATTAAAATAATAGTAAATAAATGAAGTACAATGTAAAATTCTAGTAAATAAGACTAGCTTTCATTCGCTTTCAATATTTAAGCACTGTAAGGCCTCAAATTGCAATTTAAGTTACTAAAATTACAAAATTTTATTGTATAACAAAACTACAATCACAGTAAACACAAAATGTCACTTTTTCAACAGAAAAATAGTCTTGTATATTAAATAGGATTGAAAACAAAATGTACACACTTTTCACATGAAACTTAGTACCTAATTTCGTAAAACACTTGCGTGAAGTGAAGGGAACTTTCAATATAAATTGTTTTTGTAACAAAAACAATTTCTATAGAAATAACGGAACACTTCACCGAAGTGTTTTAGAAAATTACCCCCTTATTATCGTGAAAAATATTATTTTTATATAGAGTATAACAGTTTCATCACGTGAAATCAAAACAACTTACTTTGCTATATGGAGAGGAGACTTTGAAAATATTGAATTCATATCACCGCCAAATCCAGTTCACTAAGGAGGAGGAAATTGATAATCAACTGCCATTTTTAGACTCTATTGTTATTAAGAAAGATAACACACTTAAGTTAGATTGCTACCAAAAACCCACCGCGTCAGGAAGATTAATAAATTTCTATTCAAAACACCATAGAAAGGTAATTGTGAACACGGCTACCAATTTTATACGAAGAGTTCTAGAGATAAGTGTCACAAGGACAATAAAAACAAAATTATTCACATCCTAAAACAAAACGATTTCCCTAAAAAAATGATCCTAGATCTTATAAAACACGTAAAAACTAAGAAAATTTGTAATAAAGAAGATAACCCACATAAATTATACAAATCGGTAACGTACATCCCAGGTTTTTCAGAGAGAATTAAACACTCGAACATTTATGAAAAAGGAAAATTCGAAATTGCACTGAAAACGTACAACACTTTGGACAAGTTATTCAGCAAAACCAAGACAAAACTGGAAAATGAAGAAAAATCTAATCTAATATATAAAATCAATTGCGAAGGCGACGGGTCCAATATATGCGATCAAGTATATATTGGCACTACAAAAACAAAATTAAAAACACGACTTTCATCCCATAAGTCAGACCAAAAAGCTCTACATAAACCACTTGAAAAGAAAACTTTACTAGCGGCCCATAGTACGATTACTGGTCATAAACCAAATTTTAAAGATGTGAGCATTTTACAAGAAGAGAGTTACTACGCAAAGAGATATACCCTTGAAATGCTACATATAATTGATGTACCATCGAACAAACGACTCAACTATAAAACGGACACTGATAAATGTGCTCAATTATATCGACACACAGTAAACAAATACCGACGGCTTAGACAATAAACTAGTTGAAAAGAGATTGTAAACAAACAAGGACGTTTTCAACTCCGCGTTTAATAATCAGTTAATTAAATGTATGTTTTCATTGTTTTTAATTAACTTATAAAATCTATATTGTTTTTTGTTTAATATGTACTAATTAAATATGTTATAATGTATTTCTGTTTAGATTCTCCTGAGGATGAACAACAGTGCTTGTTCGAAATATTGAGAAAAATAAACATTTAAAAATAAAATACAAAAGTTCATTTTTATTTTTAACTATATGACCTTGAGCCGAACCAAATCTATCACACAAGAAAAAAACAGGTCAACTATAAAAACTTTTAACAGAAAAACATTATTTTTTTTTTTTCGTTTATTAATTCACAATATTTAACAAATATAAACACTAGTTAACAATATTCTATAAATTGATATATACAAAGTCCCAGAAACGAGCTCTCGGTATAGTAAATATATTCATATTTTTTGATTTTCAAATAATGGATTTAATGACATACTTTCAAATGAAGAATATATTATTTCTAAAGTTCAATTGTAATGAAAAAATTATTTAAAAACATTACATTTATATTGGCAGCTGTTAAAATTATGGTCAAAGGGGTAAAAAAAGAAAAAAAAGTATAACTGCGTATTAAGTTATCCACCAAAATTTTTTGGATTTCAATCTTTGTGCTCTACAAAAATCTCTGTTTGCAATACTAGTATCATGTCTAATATTCGAAGGATTAATTGCTTGCCTTAAAATTGGCTCTTCTACAATTATGATAAAAAATTGGTATACCATTATCGTTTTGCATGAGATTTATTTTATCTAGGTATAAAAATGCCTCAGGGGGTACGAATCCATTTTGCAATGCTGTCTTTATATATTCTTCCTGGAAAAATATTATTTATATTACTTTATTAACTTTTTCAATCCCGACTAAAAAAGTTTTCATATAATCTTATATGATTTGATATAATTATAAATGTTTATATGTGTGGCTTTATATGACCATATACATTTATATTAACACTTTGGTTTTATAAATATGTTTGATATGACGTTATATATAATCATATGCGATTTGGTCTCCAGCTATATATTAAGAGATCTGCAAATATAGTTTATACATAATTATATATAATGGCGTATAAGCTTCTCTAAACAATCTTATATCAAAAAATATAACAAAGTTAATATAAAATTGTATTAATTTTATGTATTAATTTATCTGACATGATATCTAATTATACAAAATTTTATAAAGTTTAATTGCACTATTAAAATTAAAAAAAACTCCGAAATTGTGGATCTGGTTTTGAAGTTTGCACTTTGATATATAAATAAATGTTTATAATTGAATTTAACATATATTTTTCAAATAGTTGGCGAAATACTCTTTATTAAACTAAAAATAATTTTAAAGAAATAAATAAGGGAAATATTTTTTTTTTTCATTGTGGAATTAAAGGTCGAAATAATTATTTTTACTTTTAAATTTAAAAATTAGACAAACATATTTTGAAATAAATATGGTTTAAGTTCATTAATTTTTCCGTAAAAAAAAAAATAATTGTGAAAGTTAATTTTTTATCATGTTGGTTTTTAATTTTTATTTTAAAAAATAAAAATTGTTTTTTTCGACCTTTTTAATGCATTAATTAAAAATTTATTAATTCAGTTTGAGGCCTTTTTCCTTATTATGAATTAACATAATAAGTACTTTTTTCAAAAACTGTTTTTTTTTCTTCATCAGGATACTCTCCTGACAAATACTTTTGCTTTCAAAAAACCTCTACACTTTCAGGAATGAAAAGACGATCGTTTCGGGGATTTTCCAGGTCCCCTTCATCAGTTTTCTTTAGAAAGTGGTGGCGTAATCCCCGAAACGATCGTCTTTTCATTCCTGAAAGTGTAGAGGTTTTTTGAAAGCAAAAACTCTGTGAAGTATTTGTCAGGAGAGTATCCTGATGAAGAAAAATAGCAGTTTATGAAAAAAAGTACTTATTATATTAATTCATAATAAGGAAATTGGCCTCGAACTGAATTAATAAATTTCTATATAGTTAATTTTTTATTTTATAAGAAACACACACATTATATAAGAAAGACCAAAACTCTAACCTAGAAAAAGTTGTTCCGACAAATTTTTGTAATGTTTTATTTTGTCAGCTATTTCCAAGTTTATTAGCAAAAATTGTTCTAAACATCTAGCATTAGTATTTAATATGAATGAAATAAGTGATCTCAATAATATTTACTTAAATTTTCTTCGAAAATCTTCATAAAATTATATGTATTTATATATAATTTGATGCAGTTAGATAGACCCATTTTTCGGATCAAATTGTATCAGATGAGATAACATGCTTATCTCGCTTGATATAATTATATATTCCAATATTCGGATCAAATTAGATATGGACGTATATATGGGTTCATATATGGTGATATATGATTATATAACATCTTTTTTAGTCGGGATATCATAAATTATCTTATAATGTTACAATGCACCAACTCGGGCAAAAAATCTATTTCTTTTTTAAAATTATTTTATTTTAACATGCAAGTGTTAATTTTTTATTATGTAGTTTATTATAAGAAAACAACATGCATAATGGTTTCTATTTCTTTTTGTATGACTTATTCAATACACTTGCCTTTTTATACATACACAATAATTAAAATCCCACTAATAAAGAAATGCGAACAGCGCCGTATTATGTTTTATATTTATACACTGAAAATATTATTACAGTAACTGACCGTACATTTATTTTTAAATGATTATACAGTTAAAATACAAAGAAATATATTTTTTAACTGTTTTTGTCGTTTATTTAAAAAATAAATTACATATAAAGCGTGTTCGTTTACTTACTACAAGTTACTACTTTTACTACAGCTGGAAAAAATCAATACAAAAAGTAAACAAAACTTTCCAATTGTAGTAAAAGTAGTAAGATTTTCGAGTGAACAAACACACTGATAAATACGGATTTTCTGTTACAGTTACTATTTTCATTTAAAATATTTTGTTAAAAAAATAATTCCCTTTCGATTTCTAGGTCAGTTAAAAAAACGAAATAAACTAAATATCATTTATTCTTACGGATTTTGTAGTTAATTTTTTGAAATTTAAAAAAAAAACGAAATAAATGAAAAATCATTATTTTTTAAGGATTTTGTAGTTTATTTATTAACATTAACATTTCTTTTGATTTAAATGAAAAGTCAGTAGACCGGTTTTCAAGTGATTTTTCATTTATTTTAAATTAAATTTTCAGTTAATTTAAACTACAAACTATTTTGAGTGTAGTTACTAATGGAACTACAATGCCAATGCTGAGTACCGATTCCAAATGGTTTGTGAAACTGTGAAGCGGTGAACAATATTTTTCACTAATTTAAAAATAATGATAACAAATGACAGTTTTTATCACTTCACCGCTTGTACACTATTCAAAATCGGTACACTGGTTTTGATTACCGAAATAAAATTCTTAAATAGTATAGCAAATAATTTTACTAAAACCAGCAAATTAATTGTAACTAAAATCTCAATTTGACTGCAAATTAGCTAGAAACTTGCAAAGTGGAATTACTAACTGTTTCACTAATTTTTCAACTAACTTTTTTCTATGAGTGTATAAATAGCAGGAACTTTTTAAAAACCAAAGTTAATCGAATAAAATGGGAATTAATTAAAAGTAACCTTTGTGTTATTTGTGTTGTTTAGTTACGCCGTTAATTTTAGAAGCTCCAATGGGAGTGATGTAATTATATTATTTATAAGTACATTAACTAAAATAAAAAAAAAAATAAAAAAAAAATTAAAAATAACACTAATTAAATTGAGATTAACAATTAATCTAATTGTTTATATCAATGGTTGTAAGTGGACTCCTCGAAACTGATAATTATTTTCCAACCAGGAGATAAGCACGCCAAATAGATGTCAATTGAAATAATTATCTTAAAATGCAAATTAAATTAACAGTTATATAGTAACAACTCATGACCATCTATATTAATGATTTGTTTAATATTGAGACAATTTTTTTGTAAATAAAAACACTCACCTTCGGCATTGATAGTGGATGAATTGGGAGGATCAATTCGTATACGTCTTACGACACGACGTTGGATACGAGGTGTTGGTTCTGCTGCTATATTACGACACATTATTACACACAAAACCTTTATTTTAAAATTTTTTTAATATTTTTGTAATTATTATTAGTTTTGTTTGTTTTTTTTTTTTGTCAAAACTTTACTTACTCTAATGATTAAACACACAATTGTTATTAACATGCATATTATTAAATAAGTAGCCCAATCCATTGTGGTGTAATTGTTTTGAAATTGGTTTTAACTTTTTAATAATACTACTCTATAATTGAAAATATACTCCCCGTTATGTTAACCCACCAGCGCTTTATAATTTGTGACCAAGTGAGTTCTAGATATTAATTTGTTTAAATTTTTGCGAAAAAGAAATTGACAAACTTAATATTTTGAATTCAATATTAGTCAGCGACATAAACTATGTGGGATTTTTTAAATTAAGTTCTTTTACTTGGAACACGAAAATTATCAGTAAATTTTTTTGTTATAGATTATATATTTTGTTGATAAATACAGAGCTAAAAGAAATATTTATTGTTTTTGCAAATATATAAATAATAAAAAAAATAACAATAATAAACAAATAAATGCAAGGCTCAAATAAGTCAATCGGGAGGAGACGATTTACTCAATTTTTTCATGAATGCAATTTAAGCGATAAGCATCAAACTTAATTCGAGTGATGTAGTTATAAAGTTGTGAAACTAATTGCTAATTGGTATAAAATAGGGGTTCTCAAAATTTTTTCGCTTAGCCAAAATTTTTGATACAACTGAAACAATTGGGAAATAATAATGTTTAATACAATTAATTTTTTTCAGTGTTTTCAAGAGATTCTAAAAAAATAAAAGAAAAAAAAATAAGTAATATTCCAAACGGTTCTCCAGTTATTTTGTTTTCTTGTATTCAGGATATGAGGCAAAAATTAGTCGAACCATTTCACTTGAAAATAAAAATTCTTACCAACTTTCCTAGCCGAGACAAAATTTTTGTAGAACAAGATTTTTAAGTTTTGTGAAAAATGGGCGTGGTGGGTGTGGTCAAACATAGCAAAATTTAGCAATTTCGACATGATACCCCTTAATATTTCCTTTTGCTGTTTTTTTTTTTTTTTTGAGGTAACCAGAAAATTTAGAGTTACACTTTTCTGTAAGACTTTTTTGTTGGCTATCGATTGAGGAAATATTTTTCTTGAAAAATTTCAGAACTATGTCTATGACATTTGACAAGATATTTGTCAAATTATTGCCATAATTGTCTGGGGCTGCATATCAGAGCAGAGTTTCAAAAATTCGTAATTTGTTTACAAAAAATATATTTTTTGACGGAATAAGAATACGAAACAGATATATGCAATAAAAATGAATGCAAAATTAATTTCAGTTAGTAAAAAATATCACAAAAAAACAACCCAATTCTTGTTTTGCTTTCCTTTTTTTTAAACGTCAAAAAATCTTGATGGTCGACTGTCGCTTAATTTAAATTAATAACAACGACATTTGATGTCGACAGTCGCCCGGTTGTAATTTATATCCTAAATAATACACCAAAGGTTTAAAAGGCTTAATTCTATCATTCACTTTTTAAAAATTAATGCAATTTGGGTTAAATTTCATTCCCTAATAGCATTCTTATGGAATTAATTCGATAGCTTAATTCCCTATAGCTTAAAATTATATGAATTCATTCTATTTTGATTGAATTCTAACTGAATGAAACCCAATTTACCTGAATTCATTTAATAAAAAAGTGAATGAAAAATTATTTGTTTTCATTCACTTAATCAAATGAAAAATTTTAATTTGTATGTAATTGCTGAAATATTAGCATAATACAATGAAAAACGTTTAAAATTCATCTAACAGAAATAAATAGTATCGTATGCTTTGTTACAGCTTGTATGCTTTGGTTTTGATTATATGTTAGTTTCAAACTACACTGCACTAAGTGAATGGTAACAAAATTTCTTCATTCAATTAGTAAAATGGTGAATGAACATGCGATTTGAATGATTCAAGTTAGGAATTCATTCAATTCATATTAAAGCTTTGGGAATGAAGCTTATGAATGAATTCTTTACGAATGGTTAAAGGGAATGGTACATGAATCTTTTTTAAATCTGAATTTAATTTTTAGTGAATTAAGCTTAAATTGAATTAAGTTTTTCGAAGCTCTGTAATACACCACAAATTGCACAAATGCAGATAATTAATATTAAGACTCTGCCGCAAAAATATTTTGGCACTTTCGACAAATTTTTGGCTAAAGCCGACATTTTCAACTTCGTTTTCTAAAAAGGTTGTAAGTAAGAAATTTATAATAGTCAGTCAACGCCCACCACCATCCCAGGAAAAAATTTTGTTCTTCTAATTTAACTTTTTCATCGATAAATTTACCATGTACTCGCAGAACAATTCCGTTCTGGCAATGAAATTTTTTGCCACAACGGCAAAACGGATTCGGTTGCTGCAACCGAATTATTGGTTGGCATAACTGAATTACGAGGTTGCAGCAACAGAGGCAATTCGGTTGCAAACAATTCGGTTGTAACAATGGAATTGTTTTCAGAGGGTGTTCTTGTTATAGGAGAGAATTATTCCAAATATGATTGTTTGAAATTCAGAAAACATGAATTTAAATTCAGAATTTCCATTTGAAATTCAGAAAACATCAATTGAAATTCAGATTTTCCATTTGAAATTCAGAAAATATCAATTGAAATTCAGAAAATATCGATTAAAATTCAGAAAATATCATTAGAAATTCAGAAAATATTATTTGAAATTCAGAAAATATAAATTCAAATTCAGAAAATATAAAATGAAATTCAGAAAATATCAATTAAAATTCAGAAATCGTCATTTGAAATTCGGAAAATATCAATTGAAATTCAGAAACCGTCATTTGAAATTCAGAAAATATCAATTGAAATTCCGAAAATATCATTTGAAATTCAGAAAATATCAATTGAAATTCAGAAAACATCATTTCAAATTCAGAAAATATCATTTCAAATTCAGAAAATATCAATTGATATTCAGAAAATATCATTTGAAATTCAGAAAATATCAATCGAAATTCAGAAAATATCAATCGAAATTCAAAAAATATCAATAGAAATTCAGAAACTGTTATTTGAAATTCAGAAAATATCAATTGAAATTCAGAAAATATCATTTGAAATTCAGAAAATATCAATTGAAATTCGGAAAATATCATTTGAAATTCAGAAAATATCAATTGAAATTCAGAAAACATCAATTGAAATTCAGAGAAATGTAAACAGAATTTTTTATAGAATCCGGCAGATAATTTTTTTGTTTCGAAAAATATTGGCCCAAATATGGAGGGAACTTGATCTTAGCTTACTTTTCTAAATTAAAAAATTTCACTAAAATCAAAGAGTTTGCAGATCGATCATAATATTTCTAAAATCTTTATAGAACATTACATGAGTTGTCGCCTGTCGTTTTGATTGAAAACACTCACTCACCTCTTGCAGTAATTGTTGCCGTATCATCTATATTGATTTGTATGCGTCTTATTAGCCGATGGCGTCTGACATATGATTCTCGATCGTTTGATATATCATACCACATGACTAGAAACTAATTTTTTATATTTTAATAATAAAATTTTAAAAGCGTTTTATACGGGGGTGTTCTACAGTTCATTTTGTAGTGAATGTGAAAATTTTACGCCGATTGAGAATTTTATGACGGTTCTATTAAGTTTTAAGCGAAGTTATTTAAATTGCAATAAGTTCAGAAGGCGACTTACATTTTCTCGACTTGCAGAACACTGTGAAATTTTTACTTGCAGTTTCGGTCTGAAACCATAGTGGAATATAGAACAACCCTTCTAATGTATTTTATTTTCTTTTTACTACAATTTTTAAACAATTGTAGTAAAAAGAGTAAGAACTACGAGTAATAAGCAAAACATCGATCATATTTAGCATTCTGTTAGGGACTTACTTTAATGACTAAACATATCACTGTTAACAATATGAAAATAATGATATAGGTGGACCAATCCATTTTTAGTTTTAAATATTTTAAGAATTTAATAATCGTCTATTTAAAATTTAATTAATATTTTTGCTTTGTTTACATTTAAAAATCCGCTTCTCAATTTTGTATATTTAGTCGTTGAGTATTATTTTTACTAAAAATAATTTGATTTCAAATAGGGCAGCAATATAACGAAAAATATTAGGTCTTTTTAAGTGCAGTTGGTTATTTTGCTTAGTAAATTAAAATTTCGTATATGCTATCAGTAAATTTCTTTATAGATAAGTATTTCAAAGTAGTGATATTGTAAAATAATTTTTTAATACAACATCAAATACATGCAAGGCCGCAAATAACTATTAAATACGCCTTTAAAAACATATACCGAAACAATTTTTTTTAATCACTTCGATTTAATAAATCCAAAAAGTATTTTAAAAAGAATTTTCTATCCGACACTTCTTTCACCCTAATTTTTAATACCGAATTCAATGATGAAGGATTTTACTTTAAATTTTAATTATATTTTATATAAAACAGCGATAAACAGTCTGCCTTTTCAGTTTTATCACTTCAATTTATATTTTTACACAATTAAAATATTCCACTGCAATATTTAATATTCACTAGTTGGATTTAATTAAATTACTTATAGTAGGGTGAAAAATTGCCATTTCTATTTCAGCTATTTCTCCATGTCCACGATGGAAAATATGTATTTGGTAAGGTGTAGTTTTTTTTTCTAAACATATTTCACATAAAAAATTTTAAGAAAAACCTTTAATTTGCGAGTTTTTACATTTTTTTGTTTCTCTTTTAATTTTCATTCGTATTATTTTCTGACATTAAATTAATAGGCTGTTTGATATATTTGCATTTTTATTGCTATGTGTAAACCCAGATAAATAAATCCAACGTTTTTTTTTTTGGATTTAGTAAATCCACTTTTTGAATGAAAAATTCGAAATCCAGGTGATTAAAAATGCGCTAAATGTTAAACTCTTTGTGTAATCACCAATATAGGGACCGACATTGTCATTATTTAAACAGCAGATAGATAACATTAATCCATGTGTCGTCGATGTTAAACACTATAAATATTTTATATTCAAAATTTGAGGTATTTCAGGGATTTTGAAGATCTCTACTTTTTAATATAATGTTTGGGGGAAAACGGACAACAGACAGTTTGTTATCGTAATCGAAAACATACTCGAGAACCGCGAAGTATTTTTGGAATTAAAAAAAAGTATATTCGAATGACAATAAAACTGTTGTTTTGTTGAGGAGTATTAGTTGGTTTTTCGCTAAGATATATCGTTAGCTTATTTTTACTCTGCCCCACTGACCATTTTTGAAAAAATTTAGTTAGGAATGGATTAAATATAATGGAAATGTGGTCTTTCTGATTCCGATATCTCGTATTTTGCCAATTTTGCACATAAAAAAGAAAAACTTTAAATTTTCTTTGTCGTGTTTCTCCATAACGACTTTTTGGCCTATGGGTCAAACCAATAATAATCTGACAATAAATATTAATGTTTATTTAATTTAATCGAGAAGGTGTCTTAGCTTTTTCAGATATTCGTAATGATACGCCTATAAAAAGAAGAGCTTTTTTCACCTACATTTTAGATATTTCAAATAAGTGGCAGCCGTGGGTCCACGACATAGGCAATTGGGTATCAAAACTTTTGTTTTCACGTGTACTTTTAATAAATCTAATTTTCGTAAATTTCAAACATGGTTTCAAAGAATACCGAGTTAATTTTCGACTTTAGTTTTTAACTCTTAAGCCGAATACACAATGAAAAAAATAGAGATGGCGTTACAAAAAAAATATGTAAGTGCGATAAAGAAAGGAATAAAATCCACTCTGCAGAGTGGAGTAATCCAGTATTGTTAATTTGGCGTTAATTAGAATTGGGACGCTAAAAAAATACGTGTCCCATATTTACATCTGTTCCACAACCCATCTGAGGGTCCGCGCATAGTATAATATAGTACCTTTACTCATTTTCTGTCATTTGAAAAAATTAAGTAGTGTTTGTGATTTTACTTGTACATATGGTTCTTAATACCACTACAACTACATGAGATAGGGACAAGCTCTCAATTTTTTAATGAGTGGAGCTACTATAGTATACTATGGGTCCGCGTATGGAGACCTACTGTTAGGTACACTGTAAAAAATGTTCATTGCCAAATATTGTCATTTTTTCCAATATTTTGTATTTTATTTCAAAAAGCTAACCTTCTGATGTTGTTGATGTTTCAACGGTGTCAATTTGAATACGCCTTACGACCCGACGCCTGACACGCCGTGCTGGCTCTGTAGTCGTATTACGACACATCATTACACATAATACCTTTTATAAATTAAGACTTATTAATTAGCAAATAATTTTCAAAATACTGAAATATCATTAAAATTTACTTACTCTTATTACAACGCCCGATATTGTCAAAAGCATAAGGACAATAATATAAGTTGCCAAATTCATATTAAAACTAAATTTTCTTTAGTTTGGAAAAAATACAATATGTAGTTAAATTGTTTAAACCCGAAAATTTATATAGTAAAAATTTTCATTTGTTTATATTTTAACTTAAAAACAAATGTATAAACAATAATTGATATAATATTAACCGTCAAATTACGTACATACATTCGTCAATACATCGCAAACTATATTTTAATGTATTTTTATATTGACAACTTGGGAAACCATATTTTTTTATCAGTAAATTCATTCATAGATAAAGAGCGATATTATTATTTGCGCTCTATTAATGTGATTAAACAATAAAATGAATTAAAAAATATTGCACTAAAATTAAACTAGTTTACAAATATTTAATTTTTGAAAAAATCTCTAACAAAATGCTATTTAACACTGTTTTATATTCTAACCCTTTAATTCATAAACCTCCCATAATTTTACAAAGCGTTTATGAATTTAGGGGTAAATGTGAATCCGCAGTCAGCTAAAATTTAGCTGGTTGATTATTTAAAACTGTAGTTTTTTTAAAGCTCATTTACAGAAAGAAGAAGAGTTTTTTTTTATTTTGAAAATATTTGAATTATTACACTCAAAATAATGCGTGTCTAGAGAAACAATTTAAAAAATTTAATATTTAAGTTTCGCGACCTAAAGTAAAATTTAAAGTTTTCAATTAAAATTAGCTAAATTAACAAAAAAAAAAGGGAAACAATAAAACTGAAATTTTTAGGTCTTTAATCTAGTAAATACGGCCTTAACTGCTTAATTGAGCACTAAAAAAGTGGAAGAAACTATATTTCAAAATCTGTATTGCACACTAATAGAAATAAATCTGTAAAAATAGAAGAAAAAAAATTACTACAAATTAGTTAAAAATGATGCTGCAGAAAAAATTGCTAAAATTAGCAGATTTTTTTGCTAAATAATAGTAAAATAAGAACAGCAAAATTAAAACTGCTAAATATACAGAATTTTAGTTCTATTTGAGTTAATTTTTTGTTAATGGAAAATAGCAAATTAACCTGCTAAAATCAGCAAAAATTTTGCTAAAAAATTACGAAAAAAAATTTTTTTTTCCATTTTATTTTTAATGCAAATAAAAATCGAGCCCTTCAAAAGCAGCAGTTTGCAATTTTTTTAGCAGATATTTCTGCTGATTTTAGCAGGATATACTGCTATTTGCATTCAACTAAATTTAACTTAAAAATAAAAACTTTGTTAATATAACAGTTTGCTATTGTTATTTTTAGTCTACTAATATTTATAAAAATTTTCTGCAGATTTTTTTGAATTAACTAAAAGTGAACTCAAATATAACTAAAATTCTGTAAATTTAACAGTTTTATTTTTGATGCTCTTATTTTACTAGTATTTAGCAAAAAAATCTTCTAATTTCAGCAGTTTCTTTTTTTATTTTTTTTAGCTTTTTCTGCTATTTCTACAGGTTTATTTCTATTAATCTAATAAAAAATGTCATTACTACAATTGATATCAATTGAATGGCAATGAGACCACCAATTAATTAGTAGAAATATTTAATTAGTCCCATGTGTATGGTCCTCACGCTTCTTTGAATTGATTTTAGTTCATTAAACAAAAGTTCGGTTAGGTAAAATTACACTAACAAGGAAAGACTCCCAACGTGGACCGGCAGACCTTAATGAGCTACGGACAGAGATGGGAGTAATTAATTACTTTGTAATGACCATTACAGGTTTTCATTACCATTAAATCAATAAAATGAAAATTTAAAAAAAATTCATTACCATTACAAAATGTAATTGCAATGAAAAAAATGTTAATTTCATTTGTTTTCTTTACATGTAATGAAACTTTTTTATAATTTTCATTACAATACATTTTCATTTTCATTTTTTCTACACTAGGTAGACAAATGAAATTTCATTACCATTACTTAACATAATGATGTAAAGAACGTTTTGTTCTTTGTTCTACACTAAAAAATTTTCCTTTATGGAAATTTTTTTTCGCAATTTTTTTTTGGCAACTAGCCACCAAACTTTGATGTATGTCTCTAGATTATAAATTTAAAAAAACCGCACTTAAAAAATAGCAAAATTATGGCGGAACGCGAAAAAAGACTTTATGGCAGAAAAATTAAATTAAAAAACTTAATCAGCGATTAACATTCTTCAAACAATTATACTGATGCAAAAAGTTTCGTTTTGGCAAATTTTTTTCGCGATTTTTTTTTTTTTTTGTTTGCAACTAACCACCAAAATTTATTATATGAAATAGTCATTATAGTCCCTAGATTACAAATTTTAAGAAACCGCACTTAAAAAATTCAAAAACAATGGTGGGACGCGAAAACAGACTTTATGGTAAAAAAATTTAATTAAAACACTTATTCAGCGATTTACATTCTGCAAACAAATCTATTGATGTAAGAATTTTCCTTTTATAAAATTTTTTTTTCGCGATTTTTTTCGCGTTTTTTTTTTTAACTAGCTCCCAAACTTTCTTGTATGAAATGGGCATTATAGTCCCTAGATTACAAATTTTAAGAAACCGCACTTAAAAAATTCAAAAATAATGGTGGGACGCGAAAAAAGACTTTATGGTAAAAAAATTTAATTAAAACACTTATTCAGCGATTTACATTCTGCAAAAAAACTATTGATGTAAGAATTTTCCTCTTTGAAAATTTTTTTTCGCGATTTTTTTCGCGGTTTTTTTTTAACTACCTCCCAAACTTTCTTGTATGAAACGGGTATTATAGTCACTAGAATATAAGTTTTAAGAAACCGCACTTAAAAAACTCCAAAATAACGGCGGGACGCGAAAAAAGACTTTATGGTAAAAAAATTTAATTAAAACATTTATTCAGCGATTTACATTCTGCAAACAAATCTATTGATGTAATAATTTTCCTTTTTGTAAATTTTTTTTTCGCGGTTTTTTTTTAACTAGCTCCCAAACTTTCTTGTATGAAATAGGCATTATAGTCCCTAGATTACAAATTTTAAGAAACCGCACTTAAAAAATTCAAAAATAATGGAAGGACGCGAAAAAAGACTTTATGGTAAAAAAATTTAATTAAAACACTTATTCAGCGATTTACATTCTGCAAACAAATCTATTGATGTAAGAATTTTCCTCTTTGAAAATTTTTTTTTCGCGATTTTTTTCGCGTTTTTTTTTTTAACTAGCTCCCAAACTTTCTTGTATGAAACGGGTATTATAGTCACTAGAATATAAATTTTAAGAAACCGCACTTAAAAAACTCCAAAATAATGGCGGGACGCGCAAGAAGACTTTATGGTAAAAGAATTGAAGTTTAAAATTTTCCTTTTTGAATTTTTTTGTTTGCGATTTTTTTTTTGCAATTTTTTTTTTTTTCAACTAGCCACCAAACTTTGTTGTACGAAATGAGTATTATAGTCCTTAGATTATAAATTAAAAAAAAAACCGCACTTACAAAATTGCAAAATAATGGCGGATCGCGAAAAAAGACTAGGTACTAGAATTGAATTAAAAAACTTAATCAGCTATTTATGTTCTGCAAAGAAATATATTGATGCAAGAATTTTTCTTTATGCAATTTCTTTTCGCAATTTTTTTTTGCAACTAGCCACTAAAACTTGGTATCAAATATGGATACCATAGGCCTCGGATTATGAACTAAAAAATGCTTTTAGTAATTTGTAAACCTAATATTTTTAAAATAAAAAACTTCGACAAAAACGGCATGTAATGAAAAACAAATGGGTGTTTCATTACTATGTAAACATTAGGTAAAAGTAATGAAAATTAAAAAAAGGTTCATTTTAATTTTCAAAACAAATGAAAATTAAAAAAAATATTCATTACCATTTTTTAATGAAAAAAAAAAACATTACCATTTCCTCAAAAAATGGTAATGATAAAAAAAAGCTCCATTACCATTACATCAAGTAATGGTAATGAAAATGTAATGGTAATGCTTTTAGCCCATCTCTGGCTACGGATATGTTGTAGAGGAGAAAACTTTAAAGGACACGTATTTTTTTAGCTGCCCAATCTCAATTTGCCTTTATGAGTTAATAATACTGTGCTAGTTGAAAAATCCAACAAGTGCGGCATCCGGTGGGTAAGAGTACGCTGAATCCAGTGGTGCTAGCCGTTTTTCTAGATTAGCTCTTGAAAAAAAGATATCTGCGTTTGAAAATTCTGGGTCCAAGGACCCCAAAAAACTCGATTTATCTAACTTTTTGACCATTTATTTTTACCCAGGTTATTTGTTATTCCCCCAGTCAGCTTTGGGTTAAGAATGATCAAAATCGGTGCAGCGGTTAAAAAGTTATAAATGAAAAATGTGAGGACACTTCGAAATTTTTTATATACGAAATTGTACATTTTATTGCTTCGTTAAATGTACTGAAATTTGTATTGAATTGAAAAATTTGCATAAAGATTTTTATGTAAATAATGAGAGTAAGGTGTGTGGTCAAGCAATTCGTACTTCAATTCGTTGAATTTTGAAATTATCATTCGAATGCGTTTTTGGTCAACTGTTAACAAATGCGGCACCCATCTTGCAGAAAGCTTTTTCATCTGTAATTCTTGATGCGAAATAAAATGTACTCGATCATTTGAGATGCCTATTGCATTACCTATTTCACGCACTTTTACTCGTCGATTGTCTAGTACCATATCATGGACTTTAGCTATGATTTCTGGCGTTGTTGCAGTTTTTGGATGTCCACTTCGTGATTCATCTTCAATACTTGTACGACCACGTTTAAATTCAGCAACCCAATTTTTTACTATTGCATATGAAGGAACATTTTCATCTAACACATTCGCCATATCATTATGAATTTCTTGTCCCAATAAACCTTTCTTATGTAAATATTTAATCACACCACGAATTTCTAATTTTTCCATTACAAAAAAATCACTGAAGCGCCTTTTTTGGATACCTGTTTCTATACGAAAGAGTTATATATATATTTCTCTAACTCCCACTGGAGCATAGGGCGCCGATGAGTTGACAGATTAAAATGAAATTTAACATGTGTTCATATGACGGATGGAAGTTTCCGTTATACAAAGCTTTTTGCTGTTTATACCGCCATCTCTATGTCAGGCTAAGAACATTTCGTACAGTCCTCGTATTTCACATAATCAATATTTATAAACATTTTGTTTATACATTCACTTTCTATCTTTATCTTCACTAAATTTAAATATTTTATTTTGTCTATAATTTAAATCATATTTTATCTTATTGTGTTATATTTTTATTTATATGCAATCTTTTGGAAGACTTTTGTTTAAGTATAATTTTCTTTGCCCGCACTACATCTACTGTCTAATCTACGACATCTACATCTTGACTGTCTGGTTGTTGTCTGCACTATAAATGAGCACAATTTTGTAACAAAATAAATTAGTAAAACATTAGTTGAAAATTAGTTTAGTGCTAAAAAAATATAACTAAAACTTTTGATGAAAATACAATTTCAGCAAAAAAGCTGCTGAAAACTAGTATACTGTATATCAAGACGTTTTACTAATTTTTCTACTAACTTATTTTTTTTTTTTAAGTGTAACTGTTTTGTGTTATGCCATAAAAAAATTAGGCCTCTCAAGTACCTTTCTTTTGGCACCAAATTTTCTTATAGTTACTTTGGAACAAATATGAAAAAATAAACGATTTGAACTTCTTAAATCCGTCTTTACAGAATTCTATCCTACACTATGTGGTTTGATTTTCTGCTGATGTTTGTTACTATCAACAATTCGCAAACTTGACCTAGACGCAATTTTTACTACACAGTCAGTTGAAATTCTCTTCCCGGAATTTGATCTGCTTTTCGGAATAATATCTAAATTGTACTGTGGTATATGGTATCATATAGCCGGCATGTCTGATTTTAATTTTTAAATTGTTTTTTTTTTCACATAAAATAACCTTTCATTTGGTAATAATCATGTCGGGAAATATCAAGGATGTTTTAAGGACCCCATAGGGAATTAGAATTAGAATAGTACTTATACCTCTACCTCTAAAAATTGGTAAAAAAAATATAGACACAAAATTATACTGATACAAGACTAAACAAATGAAGGACCCAGATTTGCAAATTCAAAAACATTAAAAAAACAATAGGTCAAACATTTTAACCAATTAAGAAATATCTTTTTTGACTTCAGACTCCCATCTAGGATGCCAAAATAATTTAAAAAATGTATTATAAAACTACGCTAAAACCTCATGTGCTATAAAAACAATTCCAAATAAGGTAATTTTCGAGATCCTTACGGTGTCGTTAGAACACCCTTGAAATTAATTATTAATTATTAAAAATTTCTAAATTAATTACACTTAAATGAAAGATGGTTTTATGTGGAATTTAAATGCATTAAAAATTTAAATAATTTTGAATTACTTCTCCATAATATTGACCCCAAAATATTTATCTCTGTGTCAGCGGTTGAAAAAGAAAGACCAACAATTCTGAAAGGTGAATCGATGCAACTTTATCGATTTAGGAGACCAAAATACTTAAAAAAAAATGTTTTAGTAGAAGGCTAAGCAAAAAAAGTCGATTTTTGTTGAGTAGTGTAATTTAACTGAAAATTTAACTTTCAAATTAACATGAAAATTAATAACAACATAGTGAATCCTGTTAAGAAAAAAATATTTTAAGTAACTATTGTTTTTAAGGCACATTTACACGAGAGAGAAAATTTCTATAGATAGATAAAAAATTAACCCTGAATTGCTTAAATCATTCACAATAGAGCTATTTTGAGGTGTTTTTTATTCGATCTCTAGCAGTTTTCTTTCGCGTGTAAATGTGCCTTTATAAGCAAGAACTGTCAAATGAGTAAATCTTCAAATCTAATTAAAAAAAAATTATCCAATATAATGAAAATTATATTCACAATCAAATAATCAAATCATACAAGATTTCCACACATACCTGCTCTTGTCAAACAATGTCGATTGTAATATAAAGCATCTCTTGTTGCATTAAAACTATTATTCTCTTGTTGTTCATCAATGCTTGAACCAAATGAGAATCCTTTATAAATAATCTAAAACAAAATATTACGATATAACAATAAATTCAAGAAGTGTCCTAAACATACTATCATTAAGGCACATCTACACCGCATAGAACTTTCGTAGAGTTTGAGCTAAATTTATTATCTGTAATGTTGTTAGCACTAAATTTTCTCGCAAAAGACCTATCTCTAGTTGCCAAGTATTTTTTTTTAATTAATTTTTTTCTTTCAAACAATAATTTTACAACAAATACGAAAAGGTGCATTAAATATTCATTAAAAATTTTATTTAAAAACACATTTTAAAAATTTGTACTAATTAAAAAATATTGTATGACAGAACTAGAATTCATTTCATCCAGATCACGTTTCATACTTTTTCTCTCGCGGCACATCTACACCAGATAAAAATTTCGTAGAACGAGGGGTAAACTTGTCATCTAAAGTTTTCTAGGCACCTATTTCTTTCGCAAAATGACCACCTCTATCTAGCAAAAGTTATATGGGCACTAGGTCTAAACATGGACCGATTTTAGCCAAAACCAATAGGCTTCGCTCTTGGGCCGACATAGGTCTAGGTACCAAATTTCATTGAAATATCTTCGTATTTGAGACCTGCAGCGTGTAAAAAACCAATTTTGAGGGCCTTTATATGGGCACTAGGTCTAAACATGGGCCGATTTTAGCCAAAATCAATAGGCTTCGTCGTTGGGCCGACATAGGTCTGTATACCAAATTTCATCCAGATGTCTTACTATTTGCGACCTGCAGCGTGTAACCAAGCCAATTTTTGGGGGGACCCTTATATGGGCCTAGGTCTAAATATGGACCGATTTTAAACTAATCAATGCGCAGAAGAAAGCATGGACAGACAGACGGCCGGACGGACGGACAGACGTGCATTGTTAAATCGAAATAAAAAGTGATTCTGAGTCGATCGGTATACTATAACATAAGGTGGGTCTAGGTCCAATATTTTTTGGTGTTATAAACATCAGCACAAACTTATTATACCCTCTCCACGTAGTGGTGTAGGGTATAATTAATAAAATATTTTTACCGTGACGGCGATGTGAACTGCGAACCTCAAAATTAAAAACATATCATATGTCTGAGTCTGTCTAGACACAAACACCATAATCGATTTAAAATTTGTATGTACAAAATTTGAATTAAAAACAAATCAAATTTGAATGGAACATTCACGTTAAATTAATATAATTTTAATTGGAATAAAGGAAGATTCTGATTAATATATATTTTTTTAGATTAGATATTAACTGGTACAATTGGATACAAACAGATAGAAATCAGATACAATTATATGGGACCATATTTCTAATGAAATAGTTTATGGATCACACTAAGTTATATATTACCATATAAAGCTACATATTAATTTTTATTAAAAGGGTTTGCAATTTGAGATTGTAATATAAGGAAAGTGCACTGGAAAAGTGCACTTTACAGTAGAATTTCTGTAATAAAGGAAGAAGGTACCCAGCAGAAATTACTGCTTGCTTGGAAGCATGTTTGTCAGGGAAAGTTGAGCATTGAAGCGATTGCATTATTGATGATATCATGCCTGATTTTTGTTCGAGATAGCTCGCGTGAAAGCACTTGTTTCGAGATCCGAAAAGGCATGAATTCTCCGCTTTTAATTAGTGCTCCTGTCTTTCTTTTAAAATGTCGATAATTCATGCCTTCTCGGAAGTGCG
Source organism: Leucophora obtusa (assembly GCA_949987735.1). NCBI lineage: Eukaryota > Metazoa > Arthropoda > Insecta > Diptera > Anthomyiidae > Leucophora > Leucophora obtusa. The sequence continues at coordinate 42,482,968 of OX465299.1, read as the reverse complement.
TATTATAAAGCTTTTCAACTATTTAAAATCATGCCTTCTCAAAAGCACAATATTCCTGCATATTTTTCCGTGAGGAGAAAATGCCTCTTATTTTTAGTAAAACCTCTTATTTTCATTAAAATAACTTTTTTCCGCATTTTAAAAAATTTTGGTAATAGAACCGCAAAAATATTTAAGCAATCAAAATGTATTGCTCATTTCATGCCTTCTTGAAAAGCACAGCAAAAACCGATGTAAACAATTAATCAACTTAGGCCTTTCATTATTGCTGTTTACGAAGCTATACATTTTTAGAAGCGGTAAAAATAGCAGTAAGGAAGCAGTAAACGTTTTTACTGCTTCCACATTTTTGCTGTAATTCTGTAAATTCAGTATGAAAAAATGAATCACATTTTTCTGTTGAATGAGTAAACACAGTTCAGAAATTGCATTCAACATGAATTCAGAAAGGAGAAATATTTATATGTTTGTTAAATATATTTCTTGTTAAATTTAATATTTGTTTAAAAATACTGAAACGTAAATGAAATAAATTTTTTTTTGGCTCTTAGAAATAACATAATACCTTTAAAAATTCCATATGGCCATTAAAACCGCGAAAATTCAAAAAGAAATTTTGAAAATGGAATAGGTTGGAAATCTTAAGACTTTTTCACAAAGTTTATTTTATTTTTTATATGACAGTCAGCAGTATGCAATCTTCGGAAAAAATAACTAAAATATCTTTAGAGGTAAGCAAAAAATCAGTTTTTAGTGTCTCCTGAACACTGCTTTTACCGAGATGTGCCCTTTTCAAAATTCACAATTCTATCGTAGAGAGTTTTCCAGGGTTGGTAAAATATTTTCAATACAAATAAATGTCTTTCACTTCCAAAAAACAAATTATAAATTTTTATATATATATATATTAGGCTGGGTCGATTTGTGGGGAGGCAAAAAAATCGCCCATGCCTCAGTGAAAATCGTATTCTAGGGATCAAAATAAGAAACTTTGCCGAAGGAACCATACCTCTAAAACGAATTCTACTACCCCCAACTGTTGACTTTTTTCCCGTAGGGTCAAGTTTTGAAAAATCCCACTTTGACCCATTTAGAGTGCCCCAATCGAGTCCAAATGTATGACCGACCCCCACTAACTTTGGAGGGCCGATCCACCCATGCCAGTGGTACACCCCCTGGAACTCCCCTGGGGGGTTCCCCATACAAACATTTTAAAAAATCACCATTTTTGGCACTTTATTTTATTATTTTTTATTTATTTTATTTATTTTTATTATTTTATTTATTTTTTCTCTTTAGAAATTTATTTAGTCAGAACATATGTAAATGAAAAAATTAATTTAACTTAGTAATAGAAAAGAAAATAAAAAAAATTACTGTTTGAAGTCTTTTTTGCTTTCAAGTCTGGGCATTTTTTCTTTTCTATTACTAAGTTAAATTAATTTTTTCATTTACATATGTTCTGACTAAATAAATTTCTAAAGAGAAAAAATAAATAAAATAATAAAAATAAATAAAATAAATAAAAAATAATAAAATAAAGTTACAAAAATGGTGATTTTTTAAAATGTTTGTATGGGGAACCCCCCAGGGGAGTTCCAGGGGGTGTGCCACTGGCATGGGTGGATCGGCCCTCCAAAGTTAGTGGGGGTCGGTCATACATTTGGACTCGATTGGGGCACTCTAAATGGGTCAAAGTGGGATTTTTCAAAACTTGACCCTACGGGACAAAAGTCAACAGTTGGGGGTAGTAGAATTCGTTTTAGAGGTATGGTTCCTTTGGCAAAGTTTCTTATTTTGATCCCTAGAATACGATTTTCACTGAGGCATGGGCGATTATTAAATCGACCCGCCCTAATATATATATTATATTTTTTAAATATTGAATGAATTTTTGGAGGCTCGGGAGTCACACGAGATCGTGCTGAAATTTCACACATATTGTTTTAACTTGTATTTGCCCATGTCGAAATCAAAAATACGCTTTTCAACACAATCCAGCGTATTATTTATATAGAGCTGCATTTATTTCAACTCTCAAGAGTTTAAGTAAATACAACTCGGTATAAAATGTCCATTTGAGGTTTTTAAATATAATTCTAGTGTTTAAAAACAAATTATGGCCCTGTGCGAGGTGGCTAAATTTGTTCTAAACTAAATACAAATTGACAAAAAGGTTTAGAATGTCTTTGAAAGTTGTTTTAAAAATATTTCTAATTTCAAAGAAACTTGTAAACCTAAATTTAGTTTAGAATTGGTTTAGCCAGTTTGCATCCACCCTGTGTATTGTTTAAAATATAAATGAAAACATTTAATAAAAACAAAGGCTTGACAACTAGCGAGATGACAAATTTAGCTCTACATAATTTCTAGCTCTTATAGATGTGCCTTTACGATAAGTACTTACGATAAATAGTAAAACCATTAGAAATGTTAAATAAATTATATCACTTATAAACATTTTTTTTTTTTTTTTTTTTTTTTTGTAATTTTTGTAACGACTCTAGCGAATTCTTTACAAATTAATCACGATTAAATTTAAACAAATTACTGAGATTTATTTTCATTAAATAAATGAAAAAATAAAAATAAAGACAGAAAAATAAAATTAATTTACTATGAAAACTGGTTAATATTATACAGAAAAATAAATACAATAATAAGATGTTATCTTATCATTTTTAATTGCTTAGGCAAAAACTTTTTTTTCTCAGATTTTACTCTCGGTGAAAGAGTAAAGACAAATTAAACGTTAACGTTGCCGTTGCCGTTACTGTTGCTGTTAACGGTGTCGTTATTATTTCCTGTTTTAATTTTTAAAATTTACGAAATTTTGACTTTACTTTTTTCTCGGTCATTGTAAAATGGAAGTTTGAAAGCAAAAAAAGTAGTTACACTCATAGAAATAAATCTGTAAAAATAGCAGAAAAAGTTACTAAAAATTATTTAAAAATGATGCTGCAGAAAAAAACCGCTAAAATTAGCAGATTTTTTCCTAAATACTAGTAAAATAAGAACAGCAAAATTAAAACTGTTAAATTTATAGAATTTTAGTTATATTTAAGCTAAATTTTAGTTAATTTAAAATAAAAAATTGTACTGTAAAATCTGCAGAACATTTTGCTAAAAATTAGTAGACTAAAAATAGTACAAATAAACTGTTATATCTACAAAATTTTTGATATTTTTAAGCTAAATTTAGTTGAATGCTAATAGCAGTCTATACTGCTAAAATCAGCAGAAATATTTGCTAAAAAAATTGTAAACTGCTGTTTTTAAAAGGCTCGATTTTTATTTGCATTTAAAAAAAAAAACGAAAAAATACTTCGAAAATTTACAATTTTTTTAATTTTTGGGCTACTAATTATTTAGCAAAAGTTTTTGCCGATTTTAGCAGGTTAATTTGTTATTTTCCATTTACAAAAATTTAATTCTAATATAACTAAAATTCTGTACATTTAATAGTTTTATTTTTGCTGTTCCTATATTAATAATATATAGCAAAAATAATCTGCTAATTTTAGCAGTTTTTTCTGCAGCATCATTTTTAACTAATTTTTAGAAGTTTCAACTAAATTTTTTACGGACTTTTTTCTATTAGTGTAATTATGTTTTCTGTTGATATGATACAATTGCTTTATAAAAATTGTTATTTAGCCAGAAACTACTTAAGACCTAATGTACGATATTTGTGGCCTTGGGCCTTAGATTGTTAAACCGTACATTTGGCATGAAAATAAACAACGAATTGGTTTTAAAAATAGCGACTTTATCGCTTAACTTAGGTGATAATGACCGAAGAAGGTTCGAATGAACGGAATCAGTTATAAAATGAAAACTTGGTTCTAGTACTTTTTTGGGGAATATTGACTTCAATCATCTATTTTTTAATATGAGCCATATTCTGTGTAGACTTCTATAACATGCGTGGACTGATTATGACTTATCAAGTATTCGATCTACGTATTTAAATACCGGTTTTCGAATACTTCCAAAAACCGTCTTTCGATTGTTGTAGTTCAAAATCGGTGCGAACAAACGAATATTTAAATAATAATTTTGTATTGTGCATTTGCCAAAATTTTCTTTTAAAACAATAAAAAAAGTGCTAAAAATTCTTTTTTTTAATTCCCAGTATTTTTTACGTAAATTTCAAACATTCCCGAGAGGAAAATCATAGTTGAATCAATTATATCATATTTGAATTAACATATTATTTATTACGAACATTTTCAAATTACAACGAGTAAAAAAGTTAAAGTCGGGCATGCCGACTATATAATACCCTACACCAGTCTGATTTAAAGCCAACTAATGTTTGGATCCGAAATTTCAATGGGTTAAAACAGACTTGTGTCAAAATTTTCTTCATAAAAGAAGAGAAAATCGAAAATATAGCCCATATGGGCGATAGGTCCAAATATGGACCGATCCTATCTAGAATCAATAGGCATTTTCCTTGGGACCATGTGAGTCAGCGAACCAAATGTCATTAATATATCTTCGTATTTGCGACCTGCAGCGTGTAACCAAGCCAATTTTGGAGGGACCCTTATATGGACACTAGGTCTAAACGTGGACCGATTTCAACCAAAATCAATAGGCTTCGTTCTTGGGCCGACATAGGTCTATGTACCAAATGTCATTGCAATATCTTCGTATTTGCGAACTGTAGAGTGCGCACAAGAATGCATGGACAGACAGACGGATGGACAGACAGACGGACATAGTTAAATCGAAATAAAAAGTGATTCTGAGCCGATTGGTATACTATAAGGTGGGTCTAGGACCAATATTTTTTGGTGTTTCAAACATCAGCACAAACTTATAATACCCTGACCACGTAGTGGTGTAGGGTATAATAAGTTTTAATCTTAATAAAGTTAATACACACAGAAATTAAATTGGTTGGAATTCTATCGGAACCAACGAAAATTTTTTCGTTATTTAATAATTTTAATTGCAGTTATTTAAAATGCATCATCAGGAAAGTTAAACTTATTTGTGAACAGAAAATATGTATATGCGATGAACCAAAACACTGTCACATTATCCAAAACATTGGCTTTTCTAACCAATATTGAAAAAATACTAATTTCTACATTACATTCAATACAACAATTACTAATTTATCGAAGATTTAGTCATTTGAATAAAATATCGCCAGCAAAAATCTAGTATCAGTTGTGTTTTAATAAAATCGATCACTCTAACCAAAGGATTAGTTTTTCCAAGCAATTTAAAAAAAAATTTTAACTTTAATAGCCTTAACCATTAATTTTCATTATTTTGGTAATTATAATAATATATTAAGACTAGGAACAGAAATTTTATTTATTATAATAACATTTGGGAACGTATCATATTTTTTCATTTCATACATATGCATATTTAAATTCGAAGTAAGACAACAACTAAATGTAAGTATCTGTGGCGCAGGGGGTAGAGATACAGCCTCAGAGATCTGAGTTCAAACCTCAACCAAGGCATTATATTTTTTTTTTCTTTAAATAATTTTTTTATAGATTCAAATTAAAAGACACAATTGAATTTCTGTTGTTAATATAATTTTATTCAAATTTTCAACCTGAAGAAATACAAATTTGAAATTTGACAAAAAAAATTATATCGAGTTTAGCCTAGAGGAAAAGCAATGGGCTGACAAGCGGAAGGTCGCCGGTTCTATCCTAGTTAGCGACATAAAAAATTTTAATTTTTAAATAAATTTTGTGGAACGTGTTATTCTATTTATAGAATTTATAATCCACAAACCTTACAGTAATCTATTAACTAACACAACAAAAATTCAAAAATTGTAAATAAATTTCGGTAATACAGCGGTATTAAAAATAATATCAACTTACCATCTAAAACATTTCTTCCTTGATCATCCGATGTCGGTCTCTTACAAAATATGGCAATAAACAACTATATCAATTTTTAAAAATTTATTTATATTAAAATATATTTTTTACAATGAGTGTTATTTTTGTTCGGTTTAAGATCAAATATTACAAATTCTAAATAGAATTTACAATTTTTATTTTACAACCAATAGAGAAAAACTTATGACTTCTATTGTCAACCATTGGTTCTAGGAAAGTTTCTTTCATAAGTTTTTCTCTATTGGTTGTAGAATAAAAATTGTAAATTCTATTTAGAATTTGTAATATTTGATCTTAAATCGAACAAAAATAACACTCATTGTAAAACATCTTCAGATCAACTAAAAATCTACAATAAAATATATTTTTTTTTGTATTTTAGAAACAGTGAAATCTCCTAGTAGCGAAAAAATTGTACGCAGGTACAATTCGAGTAAGCATATAGGGCGATATCCTTCATCGATCTTGTAGAAATAATAAATCAATGATGCTAGGCATTTTTCTGGGTTAGCTTTAAAAAAAAAAAGATATTTAAATTTGAAAAATATGGCCCCAAGGACCCCAAATCATGAGATTTTTAATTTGTGCACGATTAATTTTTAGTTAGGTTGTTTATTACTCTACCCAGAAGCTTTTTGATAAAAATAATCAACATCAGTCTGGCGGTTCAGAAGTTGTGATTTAAAATGGGGGGGGGGGCACCTTTTGCATACAACTTTTGTATTCCAGCACAAAGTTTAATACATTTTACAACCATTTTACAAAGCAATAAAATGTATCATTTTTTATCGAAAATTTCAAAGTGTCCTTACATTTTCACTCACAACTTTTGAACAGCTGCACCGATATTGATCATTGTTAGCCCAACGCTGATTGGGAGAATAACAAACAACCCTGTTAAAAATAAATATTCGGAAATTTTGAAAAATCGGGTTTTCTCAAACATAAATATCTTTTTTTAGAGCTAATCTAGAAAAACTGCAAGCACCACTGCATTCAGCGTACTTGAATTAGATTTACCCACCGGGTAAATAGGATTTTTCAACTAGCACAGTGTTATTTTCGTAAAAGTACCATCTCCAGTTGCCAAGTATTTGTTTTGATAAGTCTGTTCTCTCTCTCTCTTAAATAATTACAAAAAAAAATGTTTGCAAGTTAAAGAAAATGTATGTCACCATGGTTTTATTCTCAAAATTAAAGTAAAAAAATTATTAACACAGTTAAAAATTAATAACAATACACAATTTTAAACTAAAACAGAAATATTTTTAAAAAATAAATTTTTTTTTGAATCTTGCTTTACTTCCATATTCGCTGAAAAAGGGTGTATCGAAAATTAATTATAAATGACACCGAATGTATCAAAAATGCAAATTTCAGATATTTTTACTTGGTGTTTGGCAAAAACCAGGTAGAATCTGATTTTCAGTGTGTATGAAAATTGTAGGGAAAAACTCAATTAATTTTGTAGTTTTCGGCTCAAAAACTAAAAATGGAAAACATTAATAATTTTTGTCCAGTCGAAATGTACTATAAGTTCAAATGTAGTATTAGAATAAAAATATTTAATAAAATAAAAACCTTGACAGATAGAGATGGTACTTTTGCGATAAAAATGTGTACGTACAAAATTAGAGATGACAAGTTTAGCTTTTGCTCTTTGAAAGTTCTATCACGTGTAAAAGTATTTTTATAAAAAATCGTACCGCTAATTAGAGGTTTCACTGTTTGTTTCGTTATTTTTTTATCTTACTCTTAATAAGAAAGCAATGGCCGTCACCAAAAATATATAATAAAATAAACCTAAAACTGCCATTTTATTTTTGTTTGTTTACATTTACATGTATTTAGATTTTTGTTTTTTTTTTTTTTTTTATTTATGTAAGAACTGCGGAAATATATTTTTATTTAATATATCTGAACACACAATTGTATATTTCAAATAATAAATTCTAACTACATTTGGTCAAGTTGGTAGAAAAAAAATACGTACAATTTGCTTTAGTAATCTAATCTATTGACGAATTGCCAGAGAATTAAAAATTTCCTACGAGCAAATAAACAATGAAGTTCCTTGTTCGATAAATAGCTCATTTAGATTAACCCATTTGGGCCCTATGCTAGGTGCTATATAATTTTTTTTTAGCTTAGGAATAAATTAAACAATTTTTTTGGAATGTGGACTACATTCTCAAAAGGTATAAAAAAATTTTGAACAAATCGGTTTTCAAAGCTAGCTTTGGAAATAAAAAGTCCAAATTTAAATACTAGGAATGCACAAAATTACACACAAAATCCAGTTTAAACTAGCTTTCAAAATATAGTTCGTAAATGATTTATGCACTATCGTACATCGAAATCTATGCAAACGCAACTTAAAACCTATAACGCCTCGTCGGACTGAACTTTAGCTGAAATGTGTGACCACCAGAAATATTTTTCTTGATTATGAATTTGGAATATCTCAAAATAATATTGCGATAAAACTCAAAATCTTCAACTAAGTCGTTTTTTTGAAAAATTTCATTCGAATTTGCAAAATTTAAATTTTTGAAATTATTTGAAAATGATACGAGATATGAAAGAAAAAAAGCAGTTAAGACCAAAATTGTTCTTCGGGAGAAATACAATTACACCGCGTACTAGAATTTCCATTGTAATATTAAAACCGCCAAGTATTTTAAATTTTAATTCGCGAATATAAATATATTACGAACAAAATTAGTAAAAACTTACTAGGCGTTTTTTTTAATCACCTGGATTTAGAATTTTTCATACAAAAAGTGGATTTATTAAATCCAAAAAAAGCTGGATTTATTTCTCTGGGTTTACATATAACAGTAAAAGCACAAGTATAACAATAAAAGCACAAATATATGAAACACTCTGTTAATTTAATGTCAGAAAAAAAATACAAATAAAAGGTTTTTCTTAAAATTTTTTGTGTTAAATATGTTTAGAAAAAAAACTACAACTCACCAAATACATAATTTCCATCTTGGACATGGAGAAATAGCTAAAATAGAAATGGCAATTTTTCACTCTACTGTAAGTAATTTAATTAAATCCAATTAGTGAATATTAAATATTGCAATGGAATTTTTCAATTGTGTAAAAATATAAATTGAAGTGATAAAACTGAAAAGCCAGACTGTTTTCGCTGTTTTATATAAAATATAGTTAAAAATTAAAAGTTAAAGTATAATCATTCATCATCGAATTCGGTATTAAAAATTAGGGTGAAAGAAGTGTCGGACAGAAAGTTCTTTTTAAAATAGGGAGAATCTAACCCCATCTGGTGAGCACTTTTTGAACTACTTTTGGGATTTATTAAATCCAAGTGATTAGAAAATGCGGCTATTGAGACGATTAGAATATTGAAGTTATTTAAGAAAATAAGAAAATCAAAAGGACATTTTATCGAACTTTTGAGATGAACTAGCTAATGTATTCACAGGCTGCGTGTTGAAGTTTTTTAAGTATCGCCGATGACTTTTGGAAATATTGTGTTTACCGCTTATAGGTTCCATCGTCCTTTCAAAGAAGAATATAAGTCCTTTTTGCACCAGGCCTCGTCGAAATTAACGAGATGTAATTGCGGGCAAAGTCTATTTTTTTTAAATATATCATAATCTCCGAGAAAAGGGGGTTTTAGTGTTTCTCATAAACTTAAGAAAATAGATAATTGAAATTTTCCATATAGCTTCGTTTTATGACGAAAAGAAAACCGATCAAAGAATTTTTGGCTATTCGAATGTTTGAAGGGTAAAACGAACGTCATATTTGATGGATAGAAGGGGGAAGGGGAAATCATGTTACATATTTTTTTATAATTTAAGGACTCCTAACAAGAATCTGGAGTCATAACGATACATCCGCAAACAAAAAGTCGGTAGTTAAAGGGTTAAATATTTTTTTTGCATGTCTTTATCGAAATCAACATATCACTGTTATTACGCCGCCTTTCCTTATATTTTTAAATATTTTTTGAAAAAAGTGCCGTGAAAAAAGGTAATAAAAAAAATTTTTAACCGTTAATCGTGCTTTGTTTCAAAAATGATACATGTTGATTTTCTCCATTCATGTTGTAAAGAAAAACATTTTAGAAATATTTGCACAGATTGCTTAAATAAGAAACAGAAATGCCTAAAAAAGTATAATCTAGTTTTTATAAATAAATAGATAATTAAATATATTCAAACTTCTTAACAAAATGTATTAATAAATCAGTTATTTCCGCGTACTATAAGTGTGTATCAAAAATGATACATAGCTAGAATTATGAAGTTTTTTAAAACTCGATTAACGGTTAAATCATTATAATAATTTTTTAACATTTTTGTAATTTTTTACCAATTTCGATTAATCGATTAACCGTATTAAATTATTCGAAATATTCGTTATTCGAAATTTGGACATTTTAAATTATTCCAACAGTTTTTGAGTAAAATTGTTCGATTAATTGAATAACGATTACTAAGTTCTATGGTACTTTCTAAGTACAGGGTGGCCCAAAATTACCGAAGGTGTTTGAATTCCTTATAACTTTTTTATTATAATTTTTTTTTTTTCAGTATTTTGTGAAGAAGACTTTGGGAATTTAAAATGGAACAGTACACAATTGAAGAAAATCATGATTTTATTCATATGTTATAGTTATGACCCAGCAAAACCTTGGTAATATATGGGTACTACTATGCATATTGCCTGGTAATATATAGATCGCTTACCCTTGCATTACTTGTAATACGAAATTCATACGTTTGAATGTTTTATTGGTATAAATAATTCGTTTTTATAGAAAATTTTAGAAATACTATTCTGTGTTAAATATTCGTGAATTTGAAATTGATATTCGGTTTAAAAAATTAAAATTTAAACAAAATGTTTTTGAAAACTACTTGCACGTAAGTTCAGAATAACATGTTACTAGGTAAGGAGTTACCTGGATGGACATGCCCTTGTTAAAATAATAGCTTTGGTAATAGAAAAGTAAGAGGTTACCCGCTTCATTACAAAATGCTTATTTTTATAACCAAAACTTATAAAAAAAAAATTTACAAAATTTTTGGTTAAAAATATGTAATTTTTAATTTAATAGTCAATATAGAACAAATTGAAATTTTAAGAAAAAAATCGTATTATTTTACGGTTTTTTGTAACCTAAATGTAATAGGTAAGCGTAACATGTAAGTTCAGAATACCATATTACTAGGTAAGGAGTTACCTCGATGGACATGCCCTTGTTAAAATAATAGCTTTGGTAATAGAAAAGTAAGAGGTTACCTACCCTTATTTCTTCTTACCAAAGTCATTACCGGGTAATAGAAGGTTTTGCTGGGGAGCAATGAAGACCATTTCCAATTAAATGGGTTCGATCATAGGCAAAACTGCAGGATATAGGCTACGGAAATTCCAAGAGTAGTTCAACAGCGACAATTACACCCACTTAAGTGTACACTCAGATAAAAAAGTTTGTAAAAAAATTTGTAAACAATTTCCAATCGCACTATACTATTTTTATGCTGATTATTAGTACAATTTTTATTTTTAGTAATCATTTTTGCTATTCTCTTATTACAAATTACGGATTTTTTTTTACTAATTTTCGCTGCTGATTTCAGAAAAACATTTTACTAATTTTTCAAAACCGAGTGCTAAATTTAGCAGAAAAATATAATAATTTAAAAATATTTTTTTTTTGATTTTTTACAATTCTTGTTTAGTTTATATTTGTTACTATTGATATATTCTTAGTTTAGAAATAACACCCAGAAAATTTTATTGCATCTCCAATGCATAAAATGGCAATAACTGGAGAACCGTTTGCAATTTCGACTCCAAATTTCAATTACAGTTTTTTTATTTTTTAGTACAATTTTTCGCTAATTTCAGCAGATTGATTTTAAATTACAGTTTACAGCAATTTACTGAAATTTAGTAGCGGCTACTAATTTGTTCTACTAATTTCATTGTACTACAGATCAGCAGACATGTGTTGCTAAAATTAGCAAAAAACACCGCTGGCCTCAAAACAGTTAAATTTCCCGTAATAACAGCAAAATTTTCAGTAGCCATTACAGACTTTTTTGGTTGAGTGTAGGTACTGTTTGGTGCGGTGTTTCGTCCGAAACGATAAATGGGCTATATTTTTTTTGAAAATGAACACGGTGTCGCCATTTCCATCACTGGTGTTCGATATCGGACAATATTGGAAAAATTTTTAAGGCCACGTTGTTCAATTGTGTACTGTTCCATTCCCCAATTCCCCATGTCTACTTTACAAAATACTGAAAAAAAATTAAAAAAAAAATTATAATAAAAAAGTTATAAGGAATTCCATCTCCTTATGGTACTTGCTAAGATCTATGGTACCTGCTTAGTATTTATGGTACTTGCCAAGTTTTATAGTAAGTACTAAGTCTAAGTACTGAGGTACTGAATAATTCCCGACTATGCTAATATACACCGTCAGCTTGTTGCCGGTTTGATCCATTAACCATTTCTAACAACAACAAAAATTAGGAATGGATTATATGCAATGTAGATGTCCTCTTTCTGATTCTGTAACCCGTTTCACGATATATCATATCATTTTTGAAATACCTAGTATCGATTTCGGTCTACCTGCGAATTTTGCACACAAAAATTAAAAAATCCTCGATAACAAGATTTTGGGGAATGGGTCAAACAAATAATCAGCTGACGATATGTCAATAAAAATACCGAGTCAGAAATGGCCAGAGACATCACACTACACTAATAGAAAAAAGTCCGTAAAAAATTTAGTTAAAACTACTAAAAATTAGTTTAAAAAATTATGCTACAGAAAAAACTGCTAAATTAGCAGATTATTTTTGCTATATATTAGTAATATTGGAACAGCAAAAATAAAACTGTTAAATATACAGAATTTTAGTTATATTTGAGCTAAATTTTTGTAAACGGAGAATAGCAAATTAACCTGCTAAAATCGGCAAAAAATTTAGCTAAATAATTAGTAGCCTAAAAAATTTAAAATTTTCAAAGTTTTTTTTTCGATTTTTTTAAATGCAAATAAAAATCGAACCTTTTGAAAACAGCAGTTTAAAATTTTTTAGCAAATATTTGAATACACTTTTTATAGAATAGACTGCTATTTGCATTCAACTAAATTTAGCTTAAAATAGCAAAAGCTTTATAGATTTAACAGTTTATTTTTGCTATTTTTGGTCTACAAATATTTAGCAAATTTTTCTGCAGATGTTAAAGTACAATTTGCTATTTTCAATTAACTAAAAGTTAGCCTTAATATAACTAAAATTCTGTAAATTTAACAGTTTTAATTTTGCTGTTCTCATTTTACTAGTATTTAGTAAAAAAATCTGCTAATTTTAGCAATTTCTTCTGCAGCATCATTTTTAACTAATTTTTAGTAACTTTTTCTGCTATTTTTACGGATTTTTTTCTATGAGTGTAGTTACCGCGGTGCTAAATATAAATGACTATGTAAAAAACTCATTTGGGACGCGTGATAGCTTTTACAAAAAGTGCTTTTCCAGTATTTGTTTTACAAAACCTAAAATTTTGATGTTTTGTGTTATACCATAAACAAGTAAACATGCTTGAGCATGTTTTATACACCAGTAAATAGGCCTCTGAAATGTCTTTCATACGACAACAACATTTCCCATAGCTAATTTGGAACAAATATGAAATAAAGCGAAAAAAATTGTCCATTTTTAACCCTTAAATTTGAGAGCTAAAAAATACCTGTCCTTTAAATGTTTCTCTGCCAGTCCGCGTTGGGATCTTTCCTTGTAAGAAGACTGCCTGATAATGAGACTCTGATGCGTAGTCGATTAAAGCATTGTACTCCTACGGGACTATCTGCTCGCTTCTTTTAATATAAAAAATTTACTATAATTGTTATTTATTATGATTTACTTGCTTGAATTATATTAACACAATGCATAATTATCTTAGGTACACTCACAAAAGTTTGTCGGTAGAATCTACTGAAAATGATAGTTAAAACAAAGGTATATGCAGTAAAAAAGGCGACAAAGGTATTTACCTTTAAAATAACTAAAACTTTTGTTATTTTTAACTGTTGAAAAATAACTAACAAATGCATTAAAAATAATAACCAATTTCGTAAAATTAACTGATAAATTTTTACTGCAATAATTTCCAAATAATTGATGATCTCGGTAAAAACTACTGTTTTTTACAGTCAATTCTATTTGTTTATATAAGTTATCTTTTAATAAAAAAGAATAATTTGTTTTCTTTCGATTACAAAAATATGTGTTCAGGGTATTTAAAATTCGAAGTAAAAATTCCAAACCTTTCTCCAGTTGTTATGCTTTTATGCATTGGAGATACAATACAAGTTTCTGATTTTTATTTGAAACAATAATAACAAATATAAACTAAACAAGAATTTTTAAAATTAAAAAAAAATCAACCAAATTTTTTATTTTTTAAGTAACTACTAAAAACAACTGTTTACTGTAAAATTACTGTTTATGATATTAAAAATAACAGCTTTAAACAACTGTTACGAAATTACAGTACTTTTCGTTAGTTGTTATCTTAAATAACCGTCATAAAAGTTCCCAGCAAAAAAAAATCATTAAAAGAAGAGAAAAAGAAGCAGTTATTTGCATTTCGATATTGTGAAAATTTGAATCGGAACCAATGAATTTTACACAGGCTTGTCTTAATGTGGAATTTTACTATTATGATCCCTTTGATGTTCTTTTTAATAGGTGAAAAGAAATTAATTTTTATTCGCAAAAATTTAAGAAATCACCTGGACCTGACAACTTGTCCCAAAATAATTAAAGTTAAGTACTTAACCATAGTTATAAATGTTAAATTTATATGCAAATATCTGTAGTTAGATAGATTTGAAAACACTTAATTTCACTCAAAATCACATTTTTGGAAGTTGTGAAAAAGAACTGCTTTAGAAGCGGAAAATCAGAACTTAGTGATACTTTGTAATCAATGAAAAATTGAGATCACTTCTAATTTTTTGTTGGGTTGTTTTGCATTTTTCTGTAAACTGTAATTTCTGTTAAAAACAACAACTACTGATTACTACACAAACAACTGTCTTCTAGTAATTGTCAAACTTTTTTCAGTGTATTAATTTAGGATAATTTAACACCCATTAACCGTAAGATAAATTGCTTATTGTCAATTATTGACAGGTGCAATTAATATTGGGAAAACAAAAAAAAAATAAATAAATCAATTCCGAAATAATGAAAGGGTAATGGGATTATGTATTACCAAGTAATGTACGCGGTAATGAAAATATAAACATATTATCAAGGTCGTGCTGGGTTGACTTGCTTACAAAAAAAATATATTGAAAAAAACTGGCCTAATTAACTAAATGTTGTTAAAATAAAAAATTCCGTTAAATAGTTTAAATTAAATTAAAAATACTAATTATAGGGAAACATGCACGAAATTAAAATAAAAACTTGTTCACAATTGTTAAGTTCACAACTGGTAGTAATTTGTTAAATAAACAAAACAAAATAAAATAAAAGTAAACAAAAAACTATTTTGGGAAATGCCCTAAACAAAGGTCAATGCGATTTTTTTTCATTATTTCAGCAAATAACCAAAATAATACAATTAAAAAACACACTTAATATTGTTAGATATACTTACAATTTAATAGAAATATTTAAGATGTAAGTAACAACTGCAAAAAGACATGCTGGTTTATTGTTTTTTCCAAAGCCAAAAAAAAACTATGGTACAAGTCATTCAATTGAAAATATAACGTGTGTAAAAAAATGCTAAGCATTTTAGATATGCTTATTGGGGTGGATCGAACTATTACTTTGGAAGCAGGGGTAGAAATTTTTAAAATTTTAAAGCTCAAATGATCGACGATTATCGTCCAATTTTCAATGTTTATTTTCAACTATGTATATTACTTAAAAATTTTGGATAATTGTTAGAGCTTTGGTTAAAAACAACGATTTTCTGTCGTATAGTTTAGCAGTTTTTTGAGTATCATCGTCAAAACGATAGCAATTGTAATAGTAAAAATAGTAACTTGTAGTAAGTAAACGAACACGCTTAAAATGTAAACAAAACTTTCCAATTGTATTAAAAGTAGCAAGAATTTCGAGTAAACGAACACAATGATTATTTTCCAAAATTTGTTAAATAAATGTTGGGATTTTAGTAAATTTAATTCCTTTAAATCCAAATTTACACTACAACCAAAAACTAGCTTTATATGAAACTTATTTGTGTCAAGTTCTTCTTTTGTTTTAAATTATACTACGGAACACAATAAATACGTACACTCAAAAAAGCTTGTTGATTAAATCTACTGGAAATGATAGTTAAAGCAGTGTTATATGAAGTTAAAAACGATAGAGATGTTTATCTTTAAAATTACCTAAAATATAGTTATTTTTCACTGCTGAGAAACGACTAACAAATACAGTAAACATAAAAATGTCTTAAAAATAAGTGACATTTTTACTATAACAAATTTTGAAACAACTGATAAAATTGATAAGGACTACTGTATTTCAGTTATTTTTTCGGTAATATATAAAAATATATTTTAATAAAAAATAATTTGAAAAAAGCATTTGTCTTTCGATTAGAAGAAATGTATGATTATTTCCTTCAACTTAAAATTTAAAATTAAAATTTCAAACTGTTCATGGATTGGATATGCAATAAAATTTTCTGATTTTAATTTCCAAGTTAAGAATTTTATACTTGTGGAGGTTATGAAAAAACTAGTTCAATTGAACCATTTACACAATTGAACGAAATACCTAGTTCACTACTAATCGTTGTTTTAACACCGAATTCGTCTATAACAACCTAATTATGAGGTTGAGGCAACCTAATATCGAGGTTGTGGCAACCGACTCAATTCGGTTGGAAAAAACCAGTTCTCACAACAGAATTTTTATGAGAGTGCAGTTTTCTTCTAATTAAAAAATACTACACACCCTGTTGTTATATATCAATAGGGCAAGGAATGCCATGCAAATGCATG
Source organism: Leucophora obtusa (assembly GCA_949987735.1). NCBI lineage: Eukaryota > Metazoa > Arthropoda > Insecta > Diptera > Anthomyiidae > Leucophora > Leucophora obtusa. The sequence continues at coordinate 42,466,048 of OX465299.1, read as the reverse complement.
TTATTCCTCGATAGTCCAAAACTAATATGGACTAAACATTTATCCGACTCATCAAATTTAGAACAAACTGGCATCGATTTGAAGTTGCATATTTTGACATAAATGCATGTTTTTGCATATTTCGACTTTAAATGCATATTTGGTGGCTTTTTAATGCATTTTTGTGCTTTTTAATGCATATTTGTGCATATTTTTCATTTTTAGTAGCATTTTTTTTTGTGTAAAAAAATATAAAAAATTGATACGTTTTCATATTTTGATTCAATCAAAATAAACATTTTTTAAAACTTTATTGACCTATGGGAAATCTTCGAGTTCTGTGTCTGTTTGCAAAATAACTAACTTAAATATATTTTTAAGTTTTAAAGTGCATTATTTTTGCAAACATTATAGTTTTTAGTGCATATTTCTTATATTGTTAGTGCATATTTTTCTTTTTTAACCGCATATTTTAGGCGCATATTTTTCATTTTTAAGTGCATGAAATTCCTTGCCCTATATATCAATAACAGTATAAAGCCTAAAAATTAAAAGCTCAAGCACATCGAGCCATAACCGCCAAAAAAGCTTAAGTGACATGATTTTCGATTTTCGTTTTTTAATCAGTTGTATCATCTCCCAAAATTCTGTAACTCTGGGATGTCCCGTTACGAATTTAAGCAAAAGGCAAAAATATCTATTCACAAACTAGAGTTTGTTTACATTTTTCGTGACAGCAAAGTGTCACTTAAGATAATATTTCCTTATTTAACCACATAAAAACTTGGAAACGCTCAGGAATCTATTATGCATCGTTGGATGTGTCGTTCAAATTTCTTTCATTTGGCACTTAATACGTTTATTAAATTTTAATTTTTTTGAAATTGAGTAAATTTTTTATCCCACCCATATAACCCCTAAAAGTGAGATTGGACAGTTAAAAAGTAAAAACTATTTCTTAATTTTTTATCCTTATAACATATCCAAATTTCATCAAAATCGATATTTTGTAAGACTAAAAAAATACAAAAAAAAAAACCAGTAAAAAAGTTAAAGTCGGGCATGCCGACTATATAATACCCTACACCAGTCTGATTTAAAGCCAACTAATGTTTGGATCCGAAATTTGAATGGGTTAAAACAGACTTGTGTCAAAATTTTCTATAAAATTATAAAAGAAGAGAAAATCGAAAATATAGCCCATATGGGCGATAGGTCCAAATATGGACCGATCCTATATAGAATCAATAGGCTTTTTCCTTGGGACCATGTGAGTCAACGAACCAAATTTCATTGAAATATCTTCGTATTTGCGACATGCAGCGTGTAACCAAGCCAATTTTGGGGGGACCCTTATATGGGCACTAGGTCTAAACATGGACCGATTTTAACCAAAATCAATAGGCTTCGTCCTTGAGCCGACATAGGTCTGTGTACCAAATTTAATTGAAATATCTTCGTATTTGCAACCTGCAGCATGTAAAAAAGAAAATTTTGGGGGTTACCCTTTTATGGGGGGTACCCGATTTCTCCTGTAAAATGTTATTTTTGTTACTTAAGCTTTTTTGCCCATTATGGCTCGACATGTTTACAAAAAGGGAAAAATATGTGTGATCAGTGTTGCCATATATTTTTGCAGAAAAAACTGGTTTTGTGATGAAAAACATGTTTTTCCGAAAAACTAAAAAAACTAAGTAAAAAAGTTGAAGTTGTGCATGCCGAAACGTTGAAAGGAAAACAAATGCTTGGAGCTGAAATTTGAATAGGTATATACGAGGGCAGTTCGAAATTTTCTTAGTCTAACAATGAAAAACAAGGCTAGATTTTTTAAATTATTTTATTTTTCAATATAATCTCCTGAAACTTCAATGCACTTAGTACAACGTTTTTCTAGCAATTATATCCCTTGATTAAAATAATTTTCCTGAAGTTCCTCAAAATAATCGTTTACAGTTCACATTACATCTTCATTTGAAGTAAAACGTTTGCTAGCAAGGAATTTTTTTTAGATTTGGGAAAAGGTAGAAGTCAGAGGGAGCTAAATCAGGAGAATAAGGCGGGTGGTCAAGCAATTCGTACTTCAATTCGTTGACTTTTGAAATTTTCATTCGAATGTGTTTTTGATCAACTGTTAACAAATGCGGCACCCATCTTGCAGAAAGCTTTTTCATCTGTAATTCTTGATGCAAAATAAAATGTACTCGATCATTTGAGATGCCTACACTCACAAAAGTTTGACATTAAAACAAAGGTATATGCAGTTAAAAAGGCGACAAAGGTATTTACCTTTAAAATAACTAAAACTTTTGTTATTTTTAACTGATGAAAAATAACTAACAAATGCATTAAAAATAACTACAAAAATTTTACTACAAAATTTTCAAAACAACTGACAAAATCGGTTTTTACAGTCAGTTCTTTTTGTTTATAAAAGTATATTTTAATAAAAAAAAAAATAATTTTTTTTCTTTGGATTACGAAAATATGTGTTATTACTTCAGCCTATTCAAATTTGAAGTAAAAATTCTAAACGGTTCTCCAGTTATATGCTTTTATGTATTGGAGATACAATACAAGTTTCTGATTTTTATTTGCAAACTAGAAATATATCAATAATAACAAATATAAACTAAACAAGAATTTTTAAAATTCAAAAAAATTCAATGAAAATTTTTTATTTTTTAAATAACTACCAAAAATAACTGTTTACTGTAAAATTACTGTTTTGGTAGAACTCATGGCAAACTCAACTTTTTTCAAATTCTCTTTTGGCATTTTCGAATTACATAAGTAGAATTAAACGTTACTGGAACACTTTTTTATAATTTTTCATTGATCCGCGGTGTTTTGGAATTTATCAACGAAAATTTGAAAACTCAACTAGTTATAAGAGACTGAATATTATTCCGCCAACAAAAACACTTAAAACAAATTCCGTAATCGATCCAGCCTAATGTTCATATATCTCGTATAAAAGTGTACATAAGAAACCGTAATTTTTTCACCTTGAACATAGATTACATAGATATCTTACTTTTATTCTTCTTTTGTCAACAAAAACCTTTTTTCCAATTCATTCTCATGACATACGTCCACTTACAGCGAATGTCAAGGAGTAAGATATGTTATCTATGACCTTGAAATTCAAATGTGATTAATGCGCAATAAAGACATGAAAAATTTCGCTAAGAAACCAACACGTATTCCTGATTTTAAATTTATAAAATTTTCAAATTGTGGTCTAAAACAATAAGATAATCATCTGTGGTATACAATATACTCGTAAATACTCGTATCCCAGCAAAACCACACATTACCCAATAATGTGTAAAGTAATGTGTTGCCATAGGGACCGATGCATTACTTTATACCTTACTTCACTGATGAATTTTACAGGCGATGAGCCCCAAAGTAATGTATGAGGAGGAAGTGATAAAGTAATTGGTTACTTATGTGGTTACGAGGATGGAAAAAGTAATGGGTCTAAAAACAGATTTTCGGAAAACAAAATTTATTAAAAAAAATTGTATTACAAATATTTTTTTTATTAAATATATAAACGTTGTAACGCTGGGATTCGAACCTGGGATCCCTGCATGTTAGACGAGAACTCTACCACCCGAGCTATCGACACATAACATACATATAACATTTGATTGCTTTAAAGGTAAATGAATTGTTGTGCTTCGTATTTTCATTTTTAATGTCGAAAAATATATACCTTACACCCATGCTTACAAAAAAACACAAAATAATGTGTCTAAAAACAGATTTTCAAAAATATTCTAATCATTACTTTCCGTTTATAAATCATGCAATATGTAATCAGTGATTGGTAAGCCATTACTTTTTGGTCTGAAATAATGCAAAAGGTGACGAGGTATCATTACAAGGTAATGCGTGAGTATATCGCACCAATTACCAAAGTTTTGCTGGGATGTATATTCAGAAATTGCCAACTGCACCAAAAACAAAACACTGGCAGAACACTGATTTTAAAAAATTACTACGCTTTGTTAAAAAAAAAAAGTAAAGTCAGAAGGTCTCGAGTTTGATTTCTGTCACAAACATACAATTTTTTGTTTAATTTTTTATATTTTTAATATTTTTTTTATAAAATTAAATTTTTTTATTAATTTTAATTGTTTTTTATAAAATAATTTTTCTTAATTTTTTTACCAACTATATTTTGGTTTTCCTGACGTTATGCCAACGTTGGCAAGTGAGTTCTAGCAGACATTACGCCATTTAAGCTATGTTCTACTACATGTCTCGTTATGGATCGTAACTACCCAGTGTAGAAATGGTAATGACATATCAATATTTTTTGGACTACCAGTAATGACACCGACTTAGTTTCTGCATTATTTTAAAATATATAATAATGAGTTACTAATAAATATTTACTTTTTTCATTATTTCAAAATAAAAAATAATGTATTACCAATAATGACTTATTTTTATCATTATTTCAAAAATAAGGTAATTTTCTAGATTTTTTAGTCAATTTTTTTAAATCTATTTTTAAAATCAATATTTTTTCAACACTTTTAATGACATATTTTTTGATTTTTTGTATGTTTGCGAGTAAGCTGACTTGTGCGCAGCAAATCAATTATGTTTTTATCTACCAAATATTACATGTCGAGATAGCTCAGATGGTATAGCTATAGACTGGCAGTCTGGAGTCCCAGGTTCGATTCCCGCACGAGAAAATTTTATAAAAAAAACAAATTTACATTAAAAAAATATTTTTTTTATAAAACTTATTTCTTTGAAAATCTGTTTTTAGAATCATTATTTTAGTCAATACTGGTGAGCACATAGGTAACGACATGTTTTTATTTTTCGTATGCTGGTGTGTAACTCATTATTTTTCGCGACATCGCCATACAAAGGTAATAAGAAATGTAATAATAAAAGTAACTAGTTACCATTACCAGGTATATAGTTATATAACCACATATCTGGTAATGATTTTCTACACTGGGTAGCTTAGTGTGTAGAGCGATTGTCTGGAAATCTGACGGCCCGGGTTTGAGTCACAGCCCGGCCATTTTTATTTAAAATAAAATAATGATAATTAACATTTTTATTCTAAATAATTTTTTCTTTTCGCAAAAAAAAAACAAAAAGAATTGTTATTTCAAATACAAAAATTTACATAAAAACAAAAACTTGGCAACCAGATATGGTGGATTTACGATAACAATTAGAGATGACAAATTTAGCGCAAACTTTACGAGATTTCTATGCTGTGTAGATGTGCCTTTAAGGCACGCTTACACACAAGAGAAAACTTCTAGATTTTTCAAAAATGCAGCTCTATATAAGCCTTCGAAATTTCTGTCAAAGACAATTTCTTTAACTAGAAAACATTTGTAAAATGTTTTGTAAAATTATTGATCTTTTCAGTTTATTAAGTATTTGGAGAAAAATGTTTATTTGAAATATGGAAAATTTAATAAAAACAAATACTTGGTAATTAGAGATGGTACTTTTACAACAAAAATATTAGAGATAACAAATATAGCTCAAGCTCTACAGCAGAGTTTGCTTTTCGGTTTTAATCGAAACCGAAACCGCGGTTTTTCAAGCCTCAAAACCGAAACCGAAACCGAAAACCGACAAAAATAAGTCGGTTTTTAACAAATACTTTAACCAATTAAAATAATAAAATTGCATATTATTGAATGTTGAATTTCGAAAAGACTCAGCTTCTATTTTACAAAATATTGTATTTAATTTTAATGAACATTTTCTACATTAAAAACTGCTTTAAAGAATTTTTTGTTTTTGTTATTACGGATAACATAAACTGAAGCTTATAATTTAAGTAAAAAATTGCACCAAAAAGTCAAGTGGTTTAAGAGATATTCGCCCTTACTATCTGAAATTTTCAAATGTATATTTTAGTTAAAGTCGACTTTAGTTAAAATATTGGGTGGCAGTATGCCTTGACTTGATTTATTATTGGAGAATTCTGATTGGTTAATTTCAGCGGTATGGCATCACCAAAAAAATAAGTTATAAAAATATCGTAATCACTAGATGGCACTTTGTTCGAAAAATTGACAATTTTCTTTTTTTTATTTAAATTTAAATAATAACAAACAACAAAGTAAAAAAAACAAACGGATATCTCAAATTTTATTATTTGAATATATTCCGCGCTTGTTTTTTCCTTATTTTGAGCAGTTTTCAGCGGTTTTTAGGCTCAGCTGATACTAAACTGTTACTAAATAGTTGTTCAGGTAATACTAAATTCCAGCGCCCTCTATCGGTGAGTAGTGTAAGTTTTGATTTCCTATCTCTATAATTAATAGTCTCTGGTTAATTTATTTTCAACCAATCAAAATGTTTTGAAATATGAATATTTTTGTAGGGTTTTCATACACAAAATGAACAAAACCGTTTGATTAAAAATAAAGTCGACTTTAAATTTAAAATAATCTTTTATAGTAAGGACCATTGAGTTTCACATATTCAGTTACGATTTTCGCCGATTTTTCAAATAAATTGCTAAAATTTAAACTATAATTGATTGCCGAAAAAAGAAAAAAAATTCATTTATAACGGGTTTCCGCCTTTATTTCTTCTCCCGGAAAGGTTTCGTTTTTGCCTTTAAATATTCGAGTGAGAAATTCAATCGAATTCTAAAAAATATCTTGGATGTATTTTTCTGCATATTTAATTATCATATATTTAGTTAGAATAATTATTTGAAATAAAGAAAATTTAATAAAAACAAATACTTGGTAATTAGAGATGGTACTTTTACAACAAAAATATTAGAGATGACAAATATAGCTCAAGCTCTACAGGATTTATATTCCGTGTAGATGTGCCTTTATGATAATATTAACATTGAGTGTTAATTTGAAAATTTTGTCATTTTTCTACTTAAAACCAATACTTTCCAGTGCTTAAGGCAATTTTTTATATTTTTTTAAGGACCCTCAACTTTATTAATAATTGTCGAATATCTAAAACTACTAGTTCCACCAACTTTTTTGTGTTTGACAGACAACTCTATAAAGGATATAAAAATAATAATACCAGCGGCGTTTCAAAAATGTCCAATTTATTTTTTGTAAAACTTTTGTTTTTTAACGAAATTTTTAATAATATTTAAGTTCTCGATTGATGCTTGTAGGAGTTCTAACGGGACACTGCGCGATAGGCCGAATGGCTGCGCGTTGGGGTTACGCCCAGGCGGACTACTGCAGGGGCTGTGGGGACGAGGAGGAGGAGGAGACAGTGCATCATCTGCTTTGTGAATGTCCGGGACTGAAGGAACGGCGACTCAGATATCTGGGGTGCAGCTTCTTCGACGACCTGGACAGTCTACGCGATGTTTCTCTGTCTGGTCTTGCAAACTTTTTAAGGGGATCGGGATGGTTCTAGATTTCTCGGGTCGTGGTATTTCTTTCCATGTGGGGAAAACTAAGGGAATCACAATGGGCCTATGGCCTCCGAGTGAACTCGCCGTTCTGGCCGCTCCCATTCAACCTAACCTAAGTTCTCGATTAAAAAATGATGGAAAACGAAACTGTTGAGGTGAAATAAATTTAAAAATCGATTCAGATTTGGCAAAATGATGGCTGTTAAAAATAACAGGACCATGCTTTTCTAATTAAGTTAGTTGCTCCCACTAATTGGTAAAACATCAGAAAGTGTTAAAGAAATTTTTATATATATTTTTTTTTTTTTAATTTCTGCAAATTTTTTTAATTTATAAGAAAAATGTTTGCATAATTTTGGGTTTCCTCCACCTATTCTTCTTCTTCTTTTAATGTGGTCATTGTGTGACATAATATATTAACTAAAGTACCTACTTATTTGTTTACACTTGTGATCACAGTCTCATACATAGTACATACACTCAAAAAATATGTCTGTTGGCTTAACAAAAAATTTTGTTAATAAGAAATTTCTGTTTTTTTGGCTTAAAATAAAATTTGTTCATTTTTACATATTTTTTGTTAAATTTAGCAAATCTAAATTTATGTAAAAAATTATTAAAATTACAGTTTTCATTTTAATCATACACTCAAAAAAAAGTCAGTAAAGTCAGCGTGCTTGAAATTAAATTTAGTGACTTGTTGTGAATTGTTCAGTGAATATTTATTATTTTAATTAATATAAATTTATGTAATTTTATAGTTACACTAATAAAAAAATCCAGTACAAGTAGGTCAAAATTGTGCTGGCGCAAACATATGTACTATTTCCTGTTATTTTAGCAGAATGTTGACCTATTTGTACGGGCTTTTTAAGAGAAATTAACAGAAAAATTAGTTCAATTTGATCAGAACGTTTAACAGACTTTTGAACTAAATTTTTTTTATGAGTGTACGAGTATTATGTGAATTGTAAAATTTAATATAAAATTTATTTTAATTATTAAAAATATTAAATAAATTTATATGTTTTTGGACATGTGCTTCATGTGTTTAAAGAATTGAGTTTTGAGTGTGTACATAAGTATTATTATTTCAGTTTTATATTTCATTATTTTTATATTTTATCAAATTAATTAATTATATTGATAAAATATAATAAATAATAAAAAAAAAGAAAAAATATTAATCAATTGATAAAATATGAATTAATTGAACAAAACGCATTGTTGAATTGAATAAAATGTATTGCAAATAACAACAAAATAGTTATTCTATTTGATGAAATATAACTGTTGGCGTAACTAATTCTTGTTAATATATTTGACAATATTTTGTCAAAATAACACCACATCAAATAGTCAAACGTCAAAATATAAATTTACTAAACAATATGTTAAATTGACGATAGGTTTTGTTGGTTGTATAGTGATCACCCACTCATCAATTTAATGTTGATTTTATTTGATTTCATCGCTATTTTTGGTTCAGTGTATATTCCAAAGTATGTACATTAGGGGTATAACTTTTTTTGGGATGCAAACTCCCAAAACAAAACCTAAAAGATAATATTTTCCTGATAATAAAAACAGTTTTTTTAAATCAATTTTGTAAACAAAAACCTTCCGCACCGAAAGCGATTTCTAAAATGCTTAAAATATTTTATTTTTGTTAAAAAAATGTTTCTTCTCAAAATGCCGAAATAACTGAAATACCTTTATCCTTTAAATACTGTTACCGAAATAAATAAAATACCGTTATCCTAAAAATACCGATACTGAAATAAATCAATTATCGATACCTTTAAAATACCGTTACCGAAATAAATTAAATACCGTTGTCCTTAAAATTTTTAATTGTCTGCTTTTGGCAATTGCCTGTTGTTATTGGGTTTTTTACATACATTAAGTTGGTAATTTTGTTTTGCTTTGATTTTCGTTTGTTTTTTGTAAAAAATTTTCGTTATGCATCGAAATAACCTAAATACCATTATCCTTAAAATACAGTTATCGCAATAACTGAAATACCGCTAACCTTAAAATATTGATACCGAAATAAATTAAATAACATTACACTTAAAATACCGTTAACGAAATAATCTAAAATATAAATTGATTTATATAAAACTTAAATGCGTTTGGTGCGGAAACTTTTTTAACGATCACAAAAAGTTAAAATCATAGTTCTTAATATTTTTCTATGCTCTAATTGATTTTGCCTTGGGAGAAATGATATTTGCAAAAATGGCAAAAAGTTATATCCCTAATGTACATATTAAACGTACACATATTAATTATACGTGTTCTCTAAGGTATTGCCAAATCGTTGTTGGGGGTATTGAAATTTAAAACCCTTTGGATGTATAGTATTGTATTAAAATTAAAGTATGTGAAAGAAATGCTTGCTGACTGTATGATTACAGTGAAACCTTTGTTTGTTAGATAAAATGCGTAAAGCATATAGTGAATAAATAATATATGTAGTAAGTGGATCAAAAAAAAATATATATTTGGCATATGTACATTCAAAATAATATGTTTCTTGGCTGAACAGAAAAATTTGTTACTTTAACAAAATGTATCTCTGTTTTTTGGCTTAAAATAAAATTTATTGATTTAATCACATTTTTTGTTAAATTTAACATATCTAATTTTAAATAAAAAATTAGTAAAACTACAGTTTTATTTGGTATAGAAATTTCGGTATAGAAATCTCGTAGAGTTTGCGTTGAATTTGTAACTCTTGGCACTAATTTTGATCATAAAAGTACCATCTCTAGTTGAATTTGTTTGTATTAAAATTTTTCTATACAGAAAATAATTTTTTCTCCAAATATTAAAAAGTGCATTTAATCAACTGAAATGTTTAATAATGTTTCAAGACATTTTAAAAATTGTTTCTAATTAAAAAAAAACTTGTGTATGATAGCAATTGTCAATGGTCTAGAGATTATATTTCGTAAACTTTTAAAGGCCGCATTTTCATAAAATCTTGCGAGTTTTCTATCCCGTGTAGATGTGGCCTTAGATTTGTGAGAGACAGTATCCATATAAAACCCCAGTAGCAAATGGCCGAACTAGTTCTCAAAAGTATTAGTTTTTTGATTAGTAATTCCAAAACTAGTTCTCAAAATAATCATTTTGAACCAGTTGTAAACTAGTTTAATAGGATCTATGAAGAAGAGATTTGAAATTCTTATTTTGTTTACATTTGTTTTTAATAAAAAATAAGAGTTTGCAAATAAATACTTACATTTTTTTATTGTGATTTGAATTGCGCTGCAAATTAACTGGTACATTACTGGTACCAAAGAGTTACTTCTGAGCTAGTTTGGTAGCTTCCTGTTTTAATTCCTAATACCCCTTTCAAAGTTTTGTGGGTGATTTAGCAATTAGATTTGCAAACTAATCAATACTGTTCAGTGAGTTTTCATTATCTCGTTAACAGCTGTTTCGTTATTTTTGTAAACAAAAAATACTGTTTTCTAACCAAAAATTTAACAAAATATTTCAAAAAGCATATTTTTTATTTCCAGAGCACAATATTTATTAACTTTTGCTTTGATACAACGGTATTTATGTGGAAAACATTTTTGAATAGGAATGAACAGTTTAAAGATGAAGTTTTTAATTTTTTGATGAAGGCAAAACAGCAGCTTTGGAAGGTCTGTTTGCATAAAATTTCTTTGCAAGAAATAATAATGATGTTAAATTTAACACGTTGAAAATACATCTCAACTTAATATATTCGTTAATTAAGAACAAAAAAAAAACTCAAAGTACACAAAAACGTGTTTGAGATGAAAACGGACTCATTACTTTTCGTATGCACATTAATTTCGTTATGCATCGAAATAACCTAAATACCATTATCCTTAAAATACAGTTATCGCAATAACTGAAATACCGCTAACCTTAAAATATTGATACCGAAATAAATTAAATAACATTACACTTAAAATACCGTTAACGAAATAATCTAAAATATAAATTGATTTATATAAAACTTAAATGCGTTTGGTGCGGAAACTTTTTTAACGATCACAAAAAGTTAAAATCATAGTTCTTAATATTTTTCTATGCTCTAATTGATTTTGCCTTGGGAGAAATGATATTTGCAAAAATGGCAAAAAGTTATATCCCTAATGTACATATTAAACGTACACATATTAATTATACGTGTTCTCTAAGGTATTGCCAAATCGTTGTTGGGGGTATTGAAATTTAAAACCCTTTGGATGTATAGTATTGTATTAAAATTAAAGTATGTGAAAGAAATGCTTGCTGACTGTATGATTACAGTGAAACCTTTGTTTGTTAGATAAAATGCGTAAAGCATATAGTGAATAAATAATATATGTAGTAAGTGGATCAAAAAAAAATATATATTTGGCATATGTACATTCAAAATAATATGTTTCTTGGCTGAACAGAAAAATTTGTTACTTTAACAAAATGTATCTCTGTTTTTTGGCTTAAAATAAAATTTATTGATTTAATCACATTTTTTGTTAAATTTAACATATCTAATTTTAAATAAAAAATTAGTAAAACTACAGTTTTATTTGGTATAGAAATTTCGGTATAGAAATCTCGTAGAGTTTGCGTTGAATTTGTAACTCTTGGCACTAATTTTGATCATAAAAGTACCATCTCTAGTTGAATTTGTTTGTATTAAAATTTTTCTATACAGAAAATAATTTTTTCTCCAAATATTAAAAAGTGCATTTAATCAACTGAAATGTTTAATAATGTTTCAAGACATTTTAAAAATTGTTTCTAATTAAAAAAAAACTTGTGTATGATAGCAATTGTCAATGGTCTAGAGATTATATTTCGTAAACTTTTAAAGGCCGCATTTTCATAAAATCTTGCGAGTTTTCTATCCCGTGTAGATGTGGCCTTAGATTTGTGAGAGACAGTATCCATATAAAACCCCAGTAGCAAATGGCCGAACTAGTTCTCAAAAGTATTAGTTTTTTGATTAGTAATTCCAAAACTAGTTCTCAAAATAATCATTTTGAACCAGTTGTAAACTAGTTTAATAGGATCTATGAAGAAGAGATTTGAAATTCTTATTTTGTTTACATTTGTTTTTAATAAAAAATAAGAGTTTGCAAATAAATACTTACATTTTTTTATTGTGATTTGAATTGCGCTGCAAATTAACTGGTACATTACTGGTACCAAAGAGTTACTTCTGAGCTAGTTTGGTAGCTTCCTGTTTTAATTCCTAATACCCCTTTCAAAGTTTTGTGGGTGATTTAGCAATTAGATTTGCAAACTAATCAATACTGTTCAGTGAGTTTTCATTATCTCGTTAACAGCTGTTTCGTTATTTTTGTAAACAAAAAATACTGTTTTCTAACCAAAAATTTAACAAAATATTTCAAAAAGCATATTTTTTATTTCCAGAGCACAATATTTATTAACTTTTGCTTTGATACAACGGTATTTATGTGGAAAACATTTTTGAATAGGAATGAACAGTTTAAAGATGAAGTTTTTAATTTTTTGATGAAGGCAAAACAGCAGCTTTGGAAGGTCTGTTTGCATAAAATTTCTTTGCAAGAAATAATAATGATGTTAAATTTAACACGTTGAAAATACATCTCAACTTAATATATTCGTTAATTAAGAACAAAAAAAAAACTCAAAGTACACAAAAACGTGTTTGAGATGAAAACGGACTCATTACTTTTCGTATGCACATTAACTTTCAACGTGGATAATTACCAACATTGAAAACTCAACGTTTATACAGTCTATAATAACTTCTTCGCGTTAATTCTTAAAAAGTTTTGCTGGCATACGTTTGATTACAGCGCATCTATTACAAAGATTAACTGTTTATAATTTTTTTATGCTTTAATCGGTTAAACATAGATTTACTTTCAGTACTTACGGTTGATAGATATGAGCGAAAATACAGCTACGATTGTACTGAAATACACATTTTATATAATCTAAAATTTATTTTTTTTTTATTTTTATTAGAAATTAAAATTAATAACTATTTACATTTTTTTGTTTACATTTACGACATTACGACGGAGTATGTTCTCTGCAAGCAAAAATGGAAAAATCAACTCTGAACACAAGAAAAATAGTTGCGAACCCTGACTTTGAAGGAATAACTGAGTGGGTTTATAAATTATCTCATTAAATTGAAGTGATTATTACCAGAATATTTGGTGCTATTAAATATCTATCTTATCATACGAGATATGATCGTATGATAAAACATTACAATATTTATAACACATTTGTTACTTCTTTGATAAAACGAAAATAAAATTATAATAAGAAATAATATAAAACCCGTTAACAACAATGGATTCAACAAATAATACTACAATAATAATAATAATAACTAACAACATCTGGCATGATACCAATTAAACTCAATGCTCTATTTAATGTAATTCACTCACATAAATTAACAGCAAAAAAAAAACACTTTTAAGGCTTACGTCACTTTCTTTTTAATGTGGAATTTATAGGCCGTCAGACCGACCAATTGTTGTCCGTCTGTCGAATTATTCATCTACTTGTCTGTTTGGTATTGCTTGAATTTTATTATTTTGGGTTAAGAAATGATCTTTTGCACTTTCAACTCAAACACACCTTTATTTAATGACCGAAAAATTCAAAATAAATCATATACAGTAATAAAACAAAACTAAGTGAAAAAATGATTTTGCAAGTAACTATTTGTTGAAACATTATTAAAGTTGTGAATTCGACCAAATACAAAAATATAGAAAAAAAGTAAAAGTACAAATTATTTTAACTGCTGCACATATGGGTTTTACCCACCGAGACGAAAATAAAGAAACAAAGTAATATCAATGATAGTGCATTTCAATTGAATTTATTTAAAGTTCAAGGTTATAATAACAAATTTTTTATTACCAAGTTTTCGTTTTTTGGTAATCTAATTAAATATTATAAATCGTTATGTTTTTGCTTTGTTTAAAAGAATTCCGTAAACAAAGGCATTTTTTTAATAAACTTAAGAAAATATATAAACGACGCATTTTATTTAGCTTTATTAAATCAAAAATTAATTTAATTTTAAGCGTTAAATTGTTCAATTTTTACTACATCTAAGGGGGGATATACTCGTATTAAGTTAACCCTCAAACAATAAAACCAGAGCTTTAAAGAATTAATTCCTTTTTGGAAGGAATTCCCTAAAATTTAATTCAATTTTTTAATTCAAGGAATGAATTCATTAATAAGAAATAAACAGGAATTAATTCATATAAATGAATTAAAAGAATTCAAATTTAGAAAATGAATTCCCTGACCAAAGCATTAAGCATTAAAATTAAAGAATTCATTCACTAACGAATTCATTCAACATGAGTTAATTCAATTTTAAGTCAAGGAATACATTGTACATTTAATTCCCTGAAGGAATTAACTTTTTCGTTTAATTCCCTAAGGAATTAACTTTTTCTTTTAATTCCCTAAGGAATTAACTTTTTCTTTCAATTCGCTAAAGAATTAACTTTTTCGTTTAATTCCCTTATGCCCACTTGATGCCCACTTAAGACCTTAAAGAGTTAACATTTTTTCTTTATTTTTAGCTCTTCCGATAATTTGTTTAATTGGTTTAAGGGGGTAAATACTGTAACAACAGCATTTTAAAGGGCATATTTGAACGGTTGTCAAAAATTCAATTAACAATATTTTTAATATTTTATTTTTTTATTTATTTACCCCTCAATTCATAAATGCCTGGTAAAGTTATAGCAGGTTTACAATACGTCATTTTCATACAAAATTTGTTCAATAAACCTCCTATAATTTTAGAAAGCGTTTATGAATTTAGGGGTTAGTATTTTTAAAAAATATTAGGTTTGGTTTTTATTATTTATAAAAAGTTTTTTATAAATTATAAAAAAAATTGTTTATAATTTGTTCATTTAATTGTTATTTCCTGAAGATGCTACACATTGGAGTAGCGAAATATCGAAAATAAAAAACTTTTTATAAATAAAAACCAAACCTTAAGCTCAAGAAAATAGTAGAGTTAAAAATTGAAAAAGAAGGTTAAATAAACGAAAAGAATTTAAAAAATATTAGTTTTATATTTCCCCAGCCAAAATCGCCAGAGTTGCCACTTCATTATTAGCCTTTTTTAAAAAAGGCAAAATCGGCTGCCACTATGCAGCCTTCATTAATTATCGGAAAATAAAAATGTGAAGTGATTCTTAATCCCAGATAAATTCTCTAGTCCTTATCGTGGCCCGATTTTTATTTAAAAAAAATTTTTTTAACAAAGTTGCCACACAAACTTAAAAATTCTGAAAAAGACAAGAAAAACATATTTGCGCGGGGATGTAAAATTTATTTGACTAATATCAAAAAAAGGGCCACGATAAGGAGTAGAGTTTTTTGTTGCCTACGAAAGAAAAAAACCCGGATCGAACTCGGGTTTTTGCAGCCGATTTTGATGTCAGGGTTGTGGGAAAACGAGTTTAAAGTTTAAAATTAATTTAACGCTAAGAAAACAGCAAACTTTCAAAAAACCGTGTATGAACAAAATTTACATCTCGCTGTTTTCTATACGTGTACCAAATTTGGGAAGTATCGGATAAAGAGTATTTTATATATTAACCGAAATATTTTGAAAAACGATGGTAGAGAATTTATTAGACATTTCATTTCGGTCAAAATCTTTTATTTTGTACATTTTTTAATTAGTTTTGTATTTGTTTTTTTATTTTTTATATACATTGATTACTTTTATGGCTTATAAAAAGCCATCATTACCTGCTTCATATAACGTGCCTTCGCTCACCATCGAGGAATCGTCATTGGATTTTCTTTAAAGACTGCGTGCAATTCTTGCATTTTTTGATTAGTTTTTTCTTTTTGTTATGCTGTTTTATGCGAAATAAGTTTTCTAATAAAGACAATGATAAAAAACGTTCCCAAACAATTTTGTGTACAAATTTAATGCATAGAATATTACTTTTGACTAAAATATATTTTACAAAAAAACATGTGGAAATATTATTTCTTCGAATTTTTTATTGATATTTTCTGAGCATATGTATACGGAAGAGTATGCTCTATCCAAATAAAATAAAATATAAAAATTCGAAAACAAAATTTTCCTAGAGTCGATACCCCCCTTAACTAAAACGGATTTTAATAAAGTATATGGGTGAAATCAAAATATGTGATACATTTTTGGGCCAAATTTGTGAGAAGCAAAAAGTGTTAATATTTCGGTTTTTTCTTAATGGAATCAGTAAGTTTAGTCATTATAAACCTAATTGCAAAAAATCTCATCTACAAGTTGTCGCAATAACTTTTTTGCACAATTTTATTTTTTTGTTGTAACGGAGTTTACATTTCTGCAAGCAAAAGATATAACAAAAAAAATTGCGTACGTATTGAAGACAATTTATTAGTTTTTCGTATTTGGGTTTTCAATTTGCTTTCCAACGATATACAATTTGTGTTTATCAAATTGGCGGTTTTGCGAATAAAAATACAATTCATTCCGCTAAAAAAATTTTTATTTTTTTAATTTTGTATTTTTGGTCCTTTTAAATGCTTTTCAAAAAAATAAAAATTTTTTAAATCCCAACAGCGGTTGCGCAGTTACAAAATAATATATTAAAAAAAAACATAACTTTTCGATATCAAAAAATTTGTAAATTGTGTGAAACAAATTTAATTTGTCAAACTAATGTCAGTAATGACTCGAAATATCGATTCAAAACCAATGAAATGCAAAATCAATCGTTTTTCGCTCCAGCAGCTTAGGGTAAAAAACTGATAACTTTTTTTGATTTGACGCAAAATTATTAGTTGAATCGTCTTTTGACGCATAAATATTAGTAGAATCACCTCTGTTTATGGGTATTTTAAAATATTTTAAACATTTATCTACATTTATTTGAATGAAATCTGATGCAAACAATTGTGAATACGGAGTTTACAGTTACGGAGTTTACATTTGGTTACTTTTTTCGTTTTCTTTCAGAAACGCTTTCTCAGAATTTTTTTTCCGAAACAAAATCGCATGATGCCTACAAGGTGAATCCAAATATGACATTGTTTTTCTTACTCGTTAAATAATTTGGTGTAAAAATTAGGAACGGAGTTTACAACATTTTTTCAAATCTTATTAAAGTCATCCTCTTTCATCTCGAGAATGTTACATGCTGCAGAAAAGCTTCAAGTCTGTTATACTGGATGATTACTTACAGTCCAACGATCATTTGAGTATAAAAAACATTATACTTTTCGGAATATAAATAATAGATAACTCCAAAATTCTGGTATATGCATTTTTATCAAAAATTATGACGAAAAATCGTTACAGAGTTGAAGTCGTGATAGCTAAGATATACGAAAAAGTTTGTAAAATGTATTAATTTTTGTTAAAAACGGCACTTTTCCTCTTCATAAAAATTCTTACAGTTAGTGTTTAGCTTTATTGGTTATTAAAATATAAGCTATTAAAGTTAGAAAACCTTATGAGTTACTTGTTACGGAGTTTACATTTGGCTTATAAAATTGGTCACAAGTTTTATGTATTAACCAAAAATTGGTCAGATTGTTATAAATTTTGTAAAAAGGTGACAATGCGCTGATATACTCGTATATCGAAATATGTAACTCAAATGTAATCCATGCATTAGAAATTAGGTGGTTACACGGTTTTTATCACATTTTTTGATATCACCCATATGTATACATCCTTTAATAGCAACAAAGACATATTAATTAAATTAAATATATTAGAATTGTATGCATAATATTTAGTTTTAGATTTTACATTGTTAGGTGAAAAGACATGTCATTTTGGGCATTTAATGAAAAACTTAAATTCAGGGAATTAAACTAAAAAGTTGATTTCTTAGGGAATTGAACGAAAAAGTTAATTCCTTAGGGAATTAAACGAATAAGTTAATTCCTTAGGGCTTTGAAAGTAAACTAAATTTTACTTATTTTTAAAATGCGAAAACGAAATCTGAAATGTTGGCATATTAATTTAAGTACACTAATGGAAAAAAGTCCGTAAAAAATTTAGTTAAAGCTACTAAAAATTAGTTAAATATGATGCTGCAGAAGAAACTGCTAAAATAAGCAGATAATTTTTGCTATATATTATTTATGTAATTGTTGCTTTCAAAAAGGAGTTGGTTTTTTGTACCTTATGTAATGTCTCCCTTTGGTTTTTTGTACCTTATGTAATGTCTCGTTTTGAGTAGGAAAGTTATCATTTTCTTAGCGGACAACTGAAGAGTAGAGTGATGTCTACGAAACAATTGTATTGTCTATCATGAAAATGATCAACCCTTTTTGAAACAACAAATAAAAATCTAATATGCGAATATCATATTAGAATTTGGACTTCAGGTAGAAGAATATTCTAACTAAATATATGAAAATATAGAAAGTCCGAAAAAAAAAAAAAACAATTTTTGTATTTTTTAATGCAAAAATTAAAATAATTGTTATATATTATTAATATAGGAACAGTAAAAATAAAACTGTTCAATGTACAGAATTTTAGTTATATTTGAGTTAAATTTTTGTAAATGGAAAATAGCAAATTAACCTGCTAAAATCAGCAAACAATTTTGATAAATAATTAGTAGCCTAAAAAATAACCAAAAAAAATTTTTTTTTTCCATTTTTTTTTTAATGCAAATAAAAATCGAGCCTTTTGAAAACAGCAGTTTACAACTTTATAGCATATATTTCTGCTGACTTTAGCAGAATAGACTGCTATTTGCATTCAACTAAATTTAGCTTAAAAAACAAAAATTTTGTAGATATAACAGTTTATTTTTGCTATTTTTAGTATACTAATATTTAGCAAAATTTTCTGAAGATTTTACAGTACACTCAAAAAAAAAAGGCAGTAAAGTCAGCAAAAAATGTTGCTGTGTCAGCAAATTTTTAGTCAGGAGCGTGCTTGCAAAAAAGTTGGTAATTTCAGCAAAAGGTGTTTGCTGAAAATCAGCGAGCTGATTTTTACCAAAAAATAGTAATCTCAGCAAAAGTTTTGCTAACACTTAGCCGATTTCAAATGAAAAAAATCCTTGCTAAAATCACTAAACTTTTTGCTGAATATTAGTAGACTGAAAAAAACTCAAAAAACTTGTAGCGAAATTTTACTTTAGTTAATTTATTTGCTGAAAATTTAAATATAGAATATGTGCAAGTAGTTTTTCTTTTTTTGTCATTTCCGTTTCCAGACAAGCTGCGACATCTACATCTTGTCTATCTGGTTGTCGTCCACGCTATGAATGCGGTTATCAGCACAATTTTTGTAGAAAAATAAATTAGTAAAACATTAGTTCAAAATTAGTTTAGTGCTAAAAAAATATAACTAAAATTTTTGCTGAAAACGGAATTTCAGCAAAAAAAATTGCTAAAAACTAGTACACTTGATATACAAGACGTTTTACTAATTTTACTACTAACTATTTTTTTTTTTGAGTGTAGAATTTGCTGTTTTCAATTAACTAAACGTTAGCTCATATATAACTAAAATTCTATATATTTACCAGTTTTTATATCTGCAAATTTTAGCAGTTTTTTTCTGCATCATCATTTTTAACTAATTTTTAGTAACTTTTTCTGCTATTTTTACAGATTTATTTCTATGGGTGTACCTTTGTTTTAACTATCATTTTCAGTACATTCTACTGATAAATTTTTTGAGTGTAAATATAAATTGTAAGAAAAAGATGTAAACACAAAAATGACACTGTTTTCCGGTTTGCTGTTTTGCCTGTTAAGTTTTCCGTATCTCTTCCGGTTCTATATTTCCGTGTCTTTTTACTCTCCTATGATCGGTCATCTATGACTCAGGTGGTGTTTCTAGATGACGTTTTTCGTGACACGAACGGAAATACAATAATAAAATGCACAAACAAGCATTCGTCTCACGATGAACGTCTCGCAGAAACTTCCCGTTAACTTAATTTAACATTAAAGAAAACATATGTTCTACTTTAACATTATTACTAATTTAATCTAGTTAAAACTCTTAACTTCCTATATCCGCTTTTTTAAAAAGCAAAATGTTCTTAATAAAATATTTAACTGTTTCACACAAAATTAAATTATCATAATTTTCGCATTCGTTAATAAAACAAAAATATTATACGGAAGTATTCTACCTCCATTATAATTCAATTTATGATAACATTTTCATGTCATTTAAAAAAACAAGAAGTGAAAAATATAAATTATTTAATATTTTTGTTATTCTTTAAGACCCATTCATACAAAAAGTGATTGACGTCTGTAAAAGAAATAAAATCTTAATTATCTAACGCCTATAATCTTTTTGGATAGCTTTAAATTTTCTATATATGTAAAACTGGCATTACAAAAAGAATGACTAACAAATTGTAAATCTCATAATTCAAAAAAGCACCACCCATGAGTTAACTTTTAATGTTGGCACAAAAAAAAAATAACAATAGATTTCTAATACCTAATGTTATATTGAAAAATATTATATGTATATATTAAAGTAGTACTTCTATGTAATAATAATTACAGGTGAATGTTATTGAAACGAATATCAGTTGTGTTATTTGAAAGCAGTGGTGCATTTTTTGAATTAAATATAGAATAATTAAGAATAGGAAATGACATACATTTTTGTTTTGCTTTCATATATGTAAGTCATCATTCGGCAATTAACTGTCCATTAAAGAACTTTTCAAAACATTTTATATGGCACAACAAAAGTCCATAAATACAAAATCTTATTACGTGTACTAGCCTAAAATTGTAAGTACTTTCTATATTCACCACTAAATAAATAATAAACTTTATATTTTTACTGAAGGTATTCATTATGCAATACATTCACTTGTTGTAAAGAAAACTGAAAAAAAATTAACAATAAATACAAAAAGAAAGAAAATATAATGAAATTATTATGAAAAAAAAAATGAAAGGTAAGTTACATTGCAAAAGGTAATGGAAAACGATAAAATGGTATTAATAAGGCAAACAAAATTAAACAAATATTCAAGTTGGACAGGAAAATATTTAAAGAAACACCAAATGACATTATGTGCGTTCCCGTACGTTACCGCGGGTACCCGCGGGAACCCAAAACAGCCCAAACAACAACAATTTACATGCAATTTTGAGTACGGGAACGCCTTTGTGCAAGTTTGTGTAACTTCGGTAAAGTACGGGAACAGACCAGTGTTGCCACTTTTTGAATAATTATTCAAAAACGGGACTGTTTACACATTCGTTGGATAATTTTTGAATAATGACATTTTTGTGTAGTTTTTGTGTAATTTCACTTTACAGAAATTTCCGCAAATTTTTAAAAGTCTCGGAGCTTTTTTATAACTTAATAAAAATTAGTCGATTTTTAGACGAAACGAGTTTGTTTACCACTAATCTCGATTTTCTGGTGAATTACTTTTGTAGATTTTCTCAACACTAAACCCTATTTAGAAGAAATCAAAAATGGTGTTCTGTATTTTTTTGTTTTGTTTAAAGCACCGCCTTTTGTTTATTTTTTACGAAAATAATTGTCAAGCTTCTTTTAAAAATTCTCTTGGTTTGCAAGAACATTTAAAAATTCAGCGAAAGAGTGGGAAAGTTTGTGACTTTCTAATGTCTGAAATTTGTTGCTGTAGTTATCCTGATACTGGGCTTTGACCAGACAAAAATTTTTCTAACGCAGCAAGGTGGAGCAGAATCAATATTTTATCGTATGAAATTTTTTTAAAAAATTTTATATTATTTATTTTTGAGACACATACTGCAAAGAAATTTCATGTTAAGGTCTGCCTTGCTACCATTAACATAAAAATTAAAAAAAAACAGGCAAAATTTTACAATTACTTTTTTTTTTAAATTTTGTTTTCTGTCTTGCCGACATTTCAAGCTAGGGTTGAACAGGGCTTATGCCATCACATTACGGACGCCTTGGAGGATCTACTTCAGCTTTTTTTTAAATTCCAGCTTTGTACTCAGAGAAAAATTGGTTTAATTTAAATATAAACGGTTAAATTCTGAGAAGTATGGAAGAGAATAATTAGCAAGTAAGTAATATTTTTGCATGCAATGCATCTGAATGAAGTAGCTTTTCTGAAAAACATAAATACTTTGTTCTGAAAGAAACTTTTAATGTGGATAAAATACCATTTTTTTTAATATTCAAATTTAAAAGCACGCTATTTTAATCCTGAAAAAGATATTGCATTGAAATTCCCTTTAGTTAATAGAATAATTTGTTATAATATTTTCTGAAAAATTGGCGTGGATTTGCTTTTGCAGAAGGCAAAAACACGGAACAGGTTATAGCAAAAATTCTATATTTTAGTTTTAAAATGCAAATAACTTTTGCACTTTGTAGATGATAGAAATGTTACGTCTTTAAAAATCGGTTTGTAAATAGAAAAATGGCAAAACGTTGGAGTCCAATGGCATAGCTCCCGCAGTTTCGGGCATCCAAAACTTACAGTGTGAAATTTCATATCACTCGGTAAGAAATGGCGAAATTCTTCCCAAAATATTTGTATTCTTCTCCACTGTGCCCAGGAGAGTTTATTTTGAAATAATATGAAAAATATATTTTTTGTGTAATTTCATACGGTTTTGGATAATTTTTGATCTACAGCTGTGTAATTTTTTGTTTTACTGGTGGTAACCCTGGAACAGACATATTAATAATAAAAGAAATTTTCGTATTGTTAATGCAAATCTTAGATTAGTGCAGAAAAATAAATTTTTCAACTAAAATTAAACTAACTATGTAAATTATGAAATATATCAACAATGCGTTAAGAATTTAAGGAAATTAAGATCAACTTTTCCCAGTGTAGAAACGGTAATGACATATCATTATTTTTTGGACTACCAGTA
Source organism: Leucophora obtusa (assembly GCA_949987735.1). Classification (NCBI taxonomy): domain Eukaryota; kingdom Metazoa; phylum Arthropoda; class Insecta; order Diptera; family Anthomyiidae; genus Leucophora; species Leucophora obtusa. Next base: position 42,442,776 of record OX465299.1, on the reverse strand, counting down.
ATGACACCGACTTACTTCCTGGATTATTTTAAACGATATAATATTGAGCTAATAATAACTAGTTACTTTTTCCACAAGTTCAAAATAAAAAATAATGCATTACCAATAATGACTTATTTTTATCATTATTTCAAAGATAAAGTAATGTTCTAGAATTTTTTTTAAATTTTTTTTAAATCTATTTTTGGACTCAATATTTTTTCAACATGTATGTAACCCCATATTTTTTGATTTTTTGTATATTGGCGAGTAAGGTGACTTGTGCGCGGCAGGTCAATTATGTTTTTATCTATCAAATAAAACATGTCGAGATAGCTCATATGGTAGAGCTATATACTGGCAATCTGGAATCCCAGGTACGAGTCCCGCACGAGAAAATTCTATTAAAAAAATTTTTACAATAAAAAAATATTTTTTTTTTATAGAACTTAATTTTTTCAATATCTATTTTTAGAATTCTTATTTTTGTCAATACTGGTAAGCACATAGGTAACGACATATTTTTTGATTTTTCGTATGCTGGTGTGTAACTCATTATTTTTCGCGACATCGCCATATAAAGGTAATAAGAAATGTAATAATAAAAGTAACTAGTTACCATTACCAAATATGTAGTTACATAACCACATATCTGGTAATGATTTTCTACACTGGGGTTGTTTAAAAAAACTTTTTTAAACGGATCTTTTTTATGTGAAAGAAAACGAAAGACCACGGTTCCTTTAAACCAGAATGGACCAAATCCATCCTCCAGAGTCAGCCACTGAGCCACTAAGCAAAAAAACCATCTACCCAGACATAAATTGTCAACAGTACCAAATTTAATACACTGGCAGATTACTGATTTTATAAACATTACTACGCTTTGATAAAATAAGTTTTGAAGGCCCGATTACTGAACGTTCAGTTGAAATTTTGCCAAGATTTAAATTTTAAGTTAAAGTCCCAATTATTTTTTTGGGTGTATTACTTAAAAATGCGGGATATTTGGCAAATTGTGGGCATTTATTGTGAAACACTGGTACCAAATAAATTTATTCAAAGTATTGGCCATCGTTAGCTATGACCTTTTCCCATCTTTCGGGCCACATATGGATTCCGCATCAAACGAACTGATAATGTTTTGAGACCAAGAACGAATCAAGCCAATTCCGGATACCCTGTTCTGAAGTGAAGCGTATTCCAGTGAGAGCGTTCTGCATCGATCGAAACAAATGGTAGTTGGACGGGGCAAGGTCTGGATTATATGGCGGACTATAAGATCTGGACTATAAGGCAAAACTTCCCAACCACCATTTTCTAAATAGTTTTTAACCGGTCTTGCAACATGTGGCCGAGCGTTGTCATGATGGAATATTACGGCTGCATGTCTGGTCGCATATTCCGGGTGTTTTTTGACCAATGCTCACTTCAAACGAATCAATTGTGTTCGCTACAGGTCCTCTGTAATCATCTGGCCCAATTTCAGCAGCTCATAGTATATGGAACCCTTCTGGTACCACCAAATACAGGGCATTACCTTGGCGTAATGGATATTCGGCTTTGGCGTTTATTTGGCTGATTGGCCGGGCTTCTCATGCGATTTCTTGCGCAATTTCGGTGAGCAATTGCTGTGCTTCAGCTTTACTTTTTTTTTCAAATTGAAGAAGTAAAGCAAAAATTCCCGCAAATGATGCTTTTTAGCACAAAATTCGACATTTTCGAAGCAAAAAAAATCTCTAATAACTCTCTAAAAATGATATTCTAAATCTCTAATAACGCTCCTAGACGAGAACAAGAAATTATCATTGAGTTTGTAATTTACCTTAACAAATATTTCTAAAAATTCTAAAAACGTCGGTACCTGATGAATTCGTTAGGCACCCAGTGTATAAAATCATTACCAGATATGTGGTTATGTAACTACATACTTGGTAATGGTAACTAGTTACTTTTTGTTTGTTGTTTTTGGCGATGTCGCGAAAAATAATGAGTTATCGTTACACACCAGCATACGAAAAATCAAAAAATATATCGTTACCAATGTGCTTACCAGTACTGACAAAAATAATGAGTCTAAAAATAGATTTTCAAAAAAATAAATTATATAAAAAAAAATATTTTTTATTGTATTTTTTTTTAAAATAAAATTTGCTGGTGTGGGAATCGAACCTGGGTCTACAGATTGCCAGTCAACAGCTCTACCATCTGAGCTATATCGACATGTAATATTTAATAGATAAAAACATAATTTACCTATTGCACACAAGTAAGCTTACTCGCCAACATACAAAAAATCAAAAAATATGTGGTTACATATATCCTTACCAGTGTTTAAAAAATATTGAGTCTAAAAATAGATTTCAAAAAATTTTCAAAAAAATCTAAAAATTTATTTTCTATTTGAAATAATGATAAAAATAAGTCATTATCAGTAACTCATTATTATATGTTTTAAAATAATGCAGAAGGTAAGTGGGTGTCATTACTGGTACTCCAAAAAATAATGATATGTCATTACCGTTTCTACACTGGGCATGAACGAAACCCGGATAGGGATATGCCTTCAACAGATTATTTTTCACAATTTGTTAATTAATTTAATTTAATCAATGTATATCCCGATAAAAATAAATTTAAAAAACTTTGTTGTTTACACTATTTCGTTCTAAGTGACTATTTAAGTGAGAATACATGACAGATATTTACCCTCCAAAATGCCATATAAGTTATTAAAGACACAAACCATGTGTAAAAGATACGCCATCTGTTAAGAATCCAGCATTTTTAAGTTATAGAACCAATATTAAAAATAACTACTTTAAGCAACTATTACGAAATTACAGTCTTTTCCGTCAGTTGTTTTGTATTTTTCCATAGAAGGGTAAACATCTGTCATTTATATGCACTTAGTCATTAAACGAAATAGTGTAAACAACAAAGTTTTTTGTTTAGCTTCGGAAATGTCAAATTTAGTGCCAACAAAGCATCATTTGTGGGAAGTTTTGCTTTACTTCTTCAATTTGAAAGAAAAAAGTGTAGCTGCATCACCGAAGCTTATTCTGAATATGATCCATCGATTTCAACGTGGGAGAGATGGTTTGTGCGGTTCAGGTGGTGATTTTGACACGGAGTCACTCAAGCACCAAGTCACTCAACAGCGAGTCAAGCAGCAAGATTCATCCAAAAGCAAGGATATTGGGTGCCACACAATTTCAAGCCGAGAAACGTTGAAAGACAATTTGCTGCTTGAATGCCATAACAAGAAATAAATTTTGCATCGAATCATTACTGGCGATAAAAAATTGATCCGTTATAACAACTCAAAGCACAAGAAATCGTACGTGAAGCCCGACCAATCAGCCAAGTCAACGCCAAAGCCAAATATACATGGCGCCAAGATAATGCTCTGTATTTGGAGGGACCAGAAGGGTCCCATCCATTATGAGCTGTTGAAATCGGGCCAGACGATCACAGGGGACCTGTACCAAACGCAATTGATTCGTTTGAAGCAAGCATTGGCCAAAAAAAAAATTAATAAAAAAATTATTGCTCTTTCGGAATGCTACACGCAGAAAAAAGACATTGTTGGATATATTTTCAGGCAATTATATATACATATGTCTATAAACTGCTATATTTATGTTTGAGGTGTGCTTCTAATTATTTTATTTTTATCGTTATAATACCTATGTCTCCACGTAAAAAAAAATATTTGCAATTTTATTATTATTATGTTCGTGGAGTGCAAATGTAATAATAATAACAATAATAGCAATAATAATAGTAACAATAATAATAATAATACGCACATATATCTTTGCCTGCAATCATTTATATTTTTGCGGGTAGATGCATTTTATATGATCCAAACATATATATCCCAGCAAAAAAAATTGCAAGTAGTGCTTTAAAAACTACTTCTTTTAATGCTTCACAAGTATCCGTTAGTGTATTTTTACTGCTTTTTTAGCAGTTATTCTGAACAACTTCAAAAAATCACTTCTTTCATTGCTTCCCAAGTATCCGTTATTACATTTTTACAGCCTTTTTAGAATTACTTCTGAACAACTTCAAAAAATCACTTCTTTCATTGCTTCCCAAGTATCCATTATTACATTTTTACAACTTTTTTAGAATTACTTCTGAATAACTTCAAAAAATCACTTCTTTCATTGCTTCCCAAGTATCCGTTATTACATTTTTACAGCTTTTTTAGAATTACTTCTGAACAACTTCAAAAATCACTTCTTTCATTGCTTCCCAAGTATCCATTATTACATTTTTACAGCTTTTTTAGAATTACTTCTGAACCACATCCAAAAAATCACTTAAGTATTGCTTCTAAAGAGTAATTGCTCTAAAAGTGATCGTAAAAAGTGATTTTGGTATCATTTGGCATTTTCAAACAGAGGGTCCCGGGTTCGATTCCCGGCGGGACTAATATTTTTTTTTTTTTTAAATTGTTTTTATTCTATTAATTTTTTTTAATACTTATAATTAATTTGTTTAAATTCAATATTTTCTTTAATCTTTAAATTTTTAAAAATATGAATATATAAAAAAATGGTGAGAAATTGATTTTTATGTACCTGTAAAAATAGTACGGAAACCAATATTGAATTGGAGTGCACCTATTACACTTGTTTAATAAGTACTTTTATTGAAGAGAATACGGAACAATATCTCGCATTAACAAAGTGGTGTTTTTATGCCAGTCAACTTTCATATCAAAGAATAGCTCAGCGGTAGAGTTCAGCGACTAGCAATCGTGATACTCGATACCGGTGGCGGCAATAAAAAAACTTTTGTAAAATAAAAAAAATATAATTTCTTTTTGTGAGGAATTTTTTTAAACTTTTAATTGGTGAAAAAGAGCTTCGTTTGCACTCGTTCAAAAAGTAGTGAAAAAATGTTAAAGTCGGAGTACTCCTCTCCTATGACAACTCAATGTTAAAATCATTAGTGTTTATGTTAAAAAAGAAGTACATATAGATCATCAATTGTAGTGCTTTTTCTACTGCTTCGGCATCTCTTTTTTCGCTGGGATATTTACAGGCGAAAATTTTATATTTGCAGGCAAACATATTATATTAGAAACACGGCAAATACATTTTTATAGTTTTTCCAAACATTAATATATCACCAGCAAATATGTTTATGTTGATATTTTTCAGCGTGTAATACACCTACCACATCACATTTAGTTCAAAATTTGTATATATCATGTCACATATATCCGTATCCATTGCATAGAATAATAAGTTTGATATAAAATTTTCTTTATTCAAGTGTCTGGTTTACGTGTGGAAAGAAAATGATAAATTTGATTAGCAAATATGAAATTTAAAGGGATTAAACTCAAAAACGGTATTTTCCAACTTCCATCACCAAAAAATGCCCTTAAAGCCCCGTTCACATTATCACACAAGTGCTTATACTTTTTTTCATAGAAGTATGACAAAAAGTATGCTGAAACTGTCTGGTTGTCAAAAAAGTATAAAAGAAAATCTTTTTAGTGTTCAGACTGTTATCGACACACACAATAAATAAATTAAAACAGTTCTTTTTCCTTTTATTGTTACTTTTTTCACCATTATTTGCTTTTAATATTTGTTTACATTTATTTGTGAATAACACAACACTTGTGTTGAGACAAGTGGTAACTTTATGAAATATTTCAGAAAATAAATCTTGTCAAAAAAGTGTGACCGCTTTTTAAAATGTGTGCACCCATTTTGACATGTGTGTAACGAACAGTGTTCACACTATTATACATTTTCGTTATACAACACATTTCTGACATGTATAACAGACTTGTGTGATAATCTAAACGGGGCTTACACGACATCGTCATGAATATATTCAAATGAAATGCTAATTTATGTAAATTTACTATATTTAAATAAACTTAATGATTTTTTAGTACAATACATATTCAAAAAATTAATTAAAAAGTTATAAAAAATTTCTCGAAAACGGTCCATTGAAAATTCGTTTCTTGCCTAATTTGGATTCAGTACACCAACGTTTATTAGAAAATATCTATTGTAACAGCAGGTTTTATAGTAATTTTTTTAAACTGCATTATTTTTTTGATTAAACATTATGGTTTGTTTAAAAAACCAACAGTTTATCTTTAAAACATTTTTTTTCTCCCATTTAACCATCCATAATTGTTAATTAAAGATTATTTCATAATTTATATAATTGATATTTATAAAAATAAAATTTCATAATATATTGTAACATTTTTAAAACTAACACATTATTCAATTTCAATTCACTTTCAATATGAAAATTACAACAACTGTAGAAAAACCGCAAGCCAATATGGTGAAGAAAAAAAAATAACACCAGAAGTCATGGCAAACATAAACCACCAACCACTTTCTTCTATCGTTACGGTATTTTAATTTTTAAACTCATATTAAAACTGTTTTACTTGCTAAATTGGAAAAATAAAAATATATTGTAAATAAAAGCAAGATTTTCATACACAAAACAATTAAACTAGCGGTCAGTGTTCGACCGGTAAAAATGCAATTTTGGAAAAAAAACAACATAGTGTATTTAAATGAAAATCATATTAACGAAAAAAACCTAAACTCATGCAATATTTTTTTTTTTTTTTTTTTTTGATTTTCAAAAATAACATAACAAGTGCAACAACTGTCAGTGTGTGAAAAGCAGACGAAGGAAAATAAAAACTTTTATTACAGAAGCATTAACAGCAGCATCATCAACATCATTATCGTATTCATCATCATCAATAGCAGTTTGCAGTTAAAATTGCTGCTGAATTTCAAACTTAACAAAAATAAAATCAACAAACTAACTGGCTGAGTAACTTCTTCTAACATGCTTCAATGATTATGATTATCGTTTTAAAGCAAATACATTTATGTAGTATATTTTATTTTTTTTTTTAAACAAGAAAATAAATACAAAACAAAAGTTTATCAAGTGTTTAAATACAAATCATTTAACGATTTTAAAGTTCATCAAACGTTTTAATTTGTTTTTTTTTTATTTTTTGAAAAAAAAAATATGCATTTTAATGTTTAATTGTTAAAGAAATGTGGATTTATATGTAAATATTTATAAATGAATCAGTAGCAAAATGCTAATGATTTGTATTATTTTTTTTATATAAATGTTATTGTGGGAGAATTCAATTTCAATTTCTAAAGCATCTTATTGCAGTTAACATGCAAATGTGGTTTTATTCAGCATATATTTATTTTAAATTATACACCAGAGACGAGCGACTGCCAGAGAAGTTCGAAATACAATTACAAATACACCAACGACAACAACAACGTCTATTAAGTTAAACAAATCTTAAACTGAAGGCTGGGAAAATCATCAAACAAGTTTTTAATTTTAATATGAATAGAAGAAGAAGAAAAAATTTATTTAAAACTATAAAATAACACATGCAAAGATTTGTTTTATGTATTTAAAAAAAAATTGCACTGTTTAGTTGTAGGTAGTTATGACAGAGAGAAGGGTGAGACTTTTTTTTATATAAATTTATTTAAAATGCATAAAAAATCTCAAACAATTAATTATGTACTTATAAATATAAAACTAAGTTTTATAATTGATTACAAATCATGTGATGGAAACAAATTTAATCAATTTTTAGTTATGTAAAATTATTATTAAGGGTTTTCACAAGGGGTGTACTATTTGTTGTATCGTTGTATCGTCCTAACAAAAAACAGAGTTGTTAAAAATTAAATTGAAAAAATACAACATTTGAGAATAGCACGATACAACATTTTTACGTATGTTTAGTGTCCTATGTTTGAGTGTGCTAACCGATAGAAAACTGAATAGAAAATCGTTGTTAAACACAAATAAAAATTTTAACAACTCTGTTTTTTGTTAGGACGATACAACGATAGAACAGATAGCACACCCCTTATGAACAACCTAATTAAAATAACCTAGTAAAAACGTTTAAATGTTTAGACACTAGACTGGCCCCTCTTTAAAAATATAAAAATCCGAAATCGGTTGGAAAATATTTAAGGGGGGGGGGGGGGGTAAATACTGTAACAGCAGCATTTTAAAGGGCATATTTGAATGGTTGTCAAAAATTTATCATTCATCTTAAAAAAAAAACACAAGTTAAGGTGCAAAATATAATTTAAATAACATAAATTTAAATTTAACGGTTCGTTGTTGTTCATAAATATCATACACAGAGTTGAATAGAACCAGCTGCGATACTTTAAGAATTAAAGTTCAAAGCAAAAACAGTAATAACAAAAGGATAAAAATAGCATTGTTAGATTTGGTTGATGTCAGTCTAGTTGAATTTTTAACATATTATATATATATGTTTTCAACTTTAGCATAAGTAGATCATCATCAATGATTAACCCGTCCAGGCAAACGACACTGATGATGGCTTGGTAGCGAAAGCCGAAAATACGTATTCTGTCTTGCTGGCCTTATCGAATTCTTTCAAACTCTTTTATTCTTTGTAATTTACTTGTGAAAATTGTCATCATCTTTCTTTAATTTGAAAAATAATGTAAACAAAAAGTGATATTAATTTATGACCTGAAATCGAACTAAAAACATTCATTAACCAAATAAAAAGATCAACTATACATACCCCTCATTCATCTTAAAAATATTTTTATAATTTTATTCTTCTAGTTAAAATATACGTTTTTGCAGTGTTTAGAAAAATGATTAGTTTTAAATTCCGCCAACCAAAATATACAGGGTTGCAACTTCATTATTGGTGTTTTTTAAAAAAAGGCAAAATCGGCTGCCACTGTGCAGCTTTCATTAATTATCGGAAAATAAAAATGTAAAGTTATTCTTAATCCCACATAAATTCTCTGGTCCTTATCATGGCCGGATTTTTAATTTTTTAATTTTTTTTAACCAAGTTGCCACACAAACTTAAGAATTCCAAAAAAAGGCAAGAAAAAACACTTTTGCTCGGGGATATAAGATTTATTTGAAAAAAATTCAAAAAAAGGGCCACGATAAGGACTGGAGTTTTTTGTTGCCTACGAAAAAAAAAACCCTTCAGATCGAAATCGATTAACCCGCCTTGACTGTACAGTGGCATCCGATTTTGAACTCAGGGTTGTGGGAAATCGCGTTTAAAATAAATTTTTCGCTGAGAAAACAGCAAAATTTCAAAAAACCATGTATGAACAAAATTTATATCTCGCAGTTTTCTAGATGTGTACCAAGAGTGTTAAAGAGTATTTTATATATTAACCCAAATATTCTTAAAAACTATGGTAGAGAATTTATTAGACATTTTATTTCGGTGAATTTACGGTTATTTCTCACATTTTTTAATTTAACGCTTAGAATCTTACTTGAGACTAAAACATATTTTACAAAAAAACATGTGGAAATTTTATTTCCCCGAATTTTTTACTGAAATTTTCAGAGCCTATAAAGTATGCTCAATCCAAATAAAATACAAAAAAAAATTCTTTTATACCCTTCTTAAGAAATTGCATTAACCCATTGTAGGGTTAAAATGGGATAAATTATATATTATGAAAATATTTGATTTTTTTTCAAAAACTTATAATGTTATACTCTAGTTTCATTTCGAAGGTCTATAAGTATTCAGATATAATATTTTTCTTGGATTTTACTAATGCTAAGCCTCGGGAGCAAGAGCGTAAGCCTGCATTTTTTCTGTTAATTATTTAATTAAATTTAACAAATCATTGTTAGTCCGGTACTATTTGAACACATTTTAATTAGGATATTACATTTTAGTCCTAAGTTTTAATTTTTTTTAATGTAATTGTTCTATTCGTTACTAATTGTCATGTTTTCCACAAAGGCTCAATAAAATAAACCTTAACATTAGATTTAACTAACCTACTCTCAGGTATGACCAAAGATGGGATTTTTTTTTTTTGTAAATTTGCAAAACTCTAATTTTGAGTTTTTTTTTTTAATTTTATTAAACAAAATATAAAAAAGGTGGTCGACGCATAGTTTTTTAACTATACCTCAGCAGAATAGAAAAGTGCGATTTTGGCCAATAATTTAGATAATAGTATTCACTTTTTTTAATTTATTTTTGTCGGGATATATGTACATTAATTGCATTATAGAAATTAAATGTGCTACAATCACAAAACGTATTTAACAAATTGTGAAAAATAATCTGTTGAAGGCATGTCCCTATCCGAATTTCATTCTTGCCTAAGGAAATCGTCAGGGGCCGACGATTTTAGAATTTCTATAAATATTTGTTAAGTTAAATTACAAACTCAATTAGAAGTTGTAGAATATTTTTAAAGTAAAAACTCTGTGAAGTATTTGTTAGGAGAATATCCTGATGGAGAAAAATGGCAGAGTTTTTGAAAAAAGTACTTCCCGAGTAAAAATATTTTTTATACAACCATTTATGATTTTATATATTTATAAATCGTTGAGTATTGTCATATATAACACCAAGTATAATTGTATATGATTACATCAAAATATATTTAGTTATATAAAATCATATTAATCAGATCCACCATTTTTCGGATCTAATAGTATATTTTTACACATAAGTATGTTAACCCATATATGATTTGATCCGGAAAATGGTGGATCTGGTTAATATGGTTTCATATAATTAAATATCTTTTGATATAATTATATAAAAATATACATTTCACAATACTCGATGAGATATAATTGTATAAAATCATAAATGACAAAATATAATTGTATAAAAATCATTTTTACTAGGTTTATTATGTTATTTCATAATATGGAAATACTTGGACTCGAACAAGAATAAATAAATTTTTCATTGTAGAATTAAAGGTCGAAAAAACTATTTTTATTTTTAAGTTTAAAAATAAAAGTTAAACAAACATAAATCCGTTAGTATATTTTTACAGCTTTTTTAAAAGTAATTCTGAACATTAAAAAAATCGCTTAAGTATGGCTTCTAAGCATAATTGCTATAAAAGTGATCCTAAAAAGTGATTCTGATACAGTTTATTTCGAAACAGATGATCGCGGGTTTGATTCCCGGAGGGACCAATTTTTTATTTCTTTTTTTTTTTGTTTTATTATTTCTGTTTTTTTTAGTATTTATAATTAATTTGTTTAAATTCAATATTTTGTTAATTTTTCAGTTTTTAAAAATATATATATAAAAAAATAGCTTTTTATGCATCTGTGAAAATAGTACTGAAAGCAATACTGAATTACAGTGCACCTTTGTTTAACAAGTACTTTCATTGAAGATAATAAAGCACAATATCTCGCAATAACAAAGTGGCTGTAGTTCGATACCCGGTGGCAGCAATAAAAAAATATTTTTTTTTTAACTTTTAATTTATGTAAAATAGTTTCCTTTGCACTCGTTTAAAAAGTACTGAAAAAATGTGGAATTGGGAGTACTCCTCTCCTATGACAACTCAATGTTAAAATCATTAGTGTTTCTGTTAAAAAAAAGAAGTACATCTAAATCATTAATTGTTGTGCTTTTTCTACTGTTTTGGCATCTCTTTTTTTGCTGGGTAGTTCTGACTATAAAACTGGTTCTTAAACTATAATGTAGTCAAATGTTTTAACATGTTTATACGATCAGCTGGCATATAATGCAATAATAACCCAGCAGCTGACTATAATTTTTGAAAACTTTATAATGGTGTCTGCTACTATAACAAATTTTAGCCTTACTAAAATTACAAAATATTTAATATTTTTAACATGTTTATACCCAGCAAAAAAGAGATGCCGAAGCAGTAGAAAAAGCACTACAATTGATGATCTAGATTTTATTGATTAAGTTGTCATAGGGAGGAGCACTCCCACTTCAATATTTTTCAGTACTTTTTGGACGAGTGCTAAGGAAGCTCTCTTTCATCAATTATGGCAGTACGCAATGTTCTTAGCCTGACATAGAGATGGCGGTATAAACAACAAAAAGCTTTGTATAATGGAAACTTCCATCCGTCATATGAGCACATGTTAAATTTCATTTCGATATGTCAACTCATTCGTATAGTAACAGTGAGGTTACCGCGTAAATCGATTTGAAAAAAAAAATTTCGAACTCGTAAATTTTGTACCTTTCGTAAAAAGAAAAGTTTTAGCAAAAATCTAACATTTTGAATTTTTGTGTGTAGTGTACAAGGTTTAGTATAAAAATAAATTAAAAAGTAAAATTTTTATACAGAATTATTTTTTTTAACAATATTTGCAAGATTTACGAATTCTAAAATTTTTTCCAATCGAGTTACGCGGTTACCCCCCTGGTGTTCAAAAAAGGCTGTTCAATGATTTTTTTATAATGGAAAAATTAGAAATTCGTGTTGTGATTAAATATTTCTATACAATAAAAAAGTTTTATTGGGACAAGAAATTCATAATGATATGGTGAGTGTGTTAGGTTGCTGAATTTAAACGTGGTCGTACAAGCATTGAAGATGAACCACGAAGTGGACTTGCCGGTTGGAGGGTTAAATGACTCTTCGTTATTATTTATTTTTGCTGAACTTCACATATTGTTTTTTTTTTCAAACAACTAAGAAAAAAACAGATTCCGGTAAATTACAACAATAAAAAAGTTATATTTATAGAGATAGTCGACATTTAAGAATGTGTTCAAAACATTTGCAACAGTCATTTCTCCTACTTATTAAAATAATTACGCTTCAACAGTTTCAATTATGTAGATGTTGAAAGGTTAATGTTTACTGTTTAAAATTTGTTTACTAGGGAATTGTAAACCAAACTTGGAACTTATGTGGCTGTATAATTACATAGCACTTAGATAGTGTTCCCCCTGATTTTTTTTCTGCGTGTAGGAACAAACGCTTTTTTACAAAAAAATCTAGTTTTGAATTCTAAGGACTCATGTGAATATCTTTTGAGTTTCTTAAATATCCCTTCGTAAAGGCAAACTGTAGAAATCCTTTAAAAAAATTTTAAATTAGCTAATGGAAATTTTTTTTGTTTCTTAAATCAAAAAACGTTTTCTTTAACATTGATTATAAATAAAACCAAAAAGAAAAAATCACTCAATTACTCATTTACTCTTTTTCATTTTATAATTCGTTTTCTACTCTAATCACATAATGCTCTTACTCTATTTAATTCAGCAAACTCAGTGAGCAATATCAAGAAAATATTGTTAAGACAATTTATGCTGCTGGTATAGTTATTGTGTTGTTAACAAGAAAAATCTACAATTGTGAGTAAAAAATAATAAATTTTGTTCATGCCACCACTAACAAACATAACAAACGCGATTTTTCTTGGAGGTGTTTTTCTTTTTGTTTCTTTTTTAGATTTTGGCTGACGTTTTTACAAATGTTTTTTTTTTTTGCAGTATAAAACACAAAATGTTTTAATAAAAACGAATCATTTAAAGAGTAGAGCTCAATTGTTACATATCAAAAGGAATAATATTAAAACTAAAAAACTTTGAAGTGAAGAAATAAACGGTTTATATAAAGTGAGCAGTGGATTTAAAAAATATATATGTATAAAAAAAATATTAAACAAATTAATTTTTTTGTTTAACAAATTTTTTTTTAGATAACAGTGTTGTTGAGTTGCAGAAAAATTCAAGTAGTGTAATAAACTGTTAAAAAAAAGAGTTGAAAAAACTTTAATTTCATCGTTTTGGTTAAATAACCAAATTCCTAAGGAATTCCAACAACAACAAAAAGGATTAATTTTTCAATATTTTTGTGGATTTATCTAAAAAAAAAACATAAAATGCAGTAAGTGGCTATTTTCCATAAAGTGTTATAGTATTAGTTTTTCTTATTAATTAAAGTGTTGCAATTCATTCTTAATTTATGTTTGTTGAAAAAGTTGAGTCATGGCACTCGAAAACACAGTACTATGAAGCTTAAGGGCTTTAACTGATCTTTAGATCTTTATATGTGCTTTATTATGCAGCTTTTGAAATCTTTAACGTATATGCAAATTTGGTTTTATTTATTTAACATCTGTTATTCTTAAATTTTCAAAACAAAAATCTAAATTAAACAAAAGCAAGCAACTAAACCTTTAGTTCTGTACAAATCATTTTTACCAACTGTATTTGTGGGAGTCGTTTCTGTATCTTTTTTTAAACCTTGTATTGTCTTCATAGCTGTCTGAGATCTTCTTCATTAGTGTATATTTTTTTTAATATTTTCTAGTGTTTTCTTAAATTTTTTTTTTGCCAGTCTTAAATCTTTTGCCAGACTTTGTCTGGTGAATTGTTTGTTTTATTATTTGTAGAAAAAAAAAAATATTGAAGTGTTATTAGTTTTATTTGTTGTATTTTGCAGATTTATGCATTTTATGAGTTGGTGTCTTTGTGTCAATCAATTGTACCTTAAATGTAGTGTTTTCTTAAAAAATTTTGTGATAATTTCATTAACTATGTGGGTTTGTGTTGTTTACACGTTTGTGTCTTAAATCTTTTGTTTTTGTTGTTATTAGTATCAAATTAATTGTTCTTTGACAGTTAGACAAATTCATATTCCGGATACAACAAACACAAAATTTAGAAACAAACTGTGATTAGATGTATTGGTTACAATTAGAAGCAATAAATACGAATTTTGATAATATTTTTAATGTTCTTATTAACAAAAATATATATTTAACAGGCGTTTATTTATTATGGGGGAGCAAAATTATAAGATAAAAACAAAAATTTTTTTTAAGGAATTTAACTGCTGTTTTTTTGCAAAAATAAATTACAAAGGTGTCAAAGTTATTGTATAACTTTTAGAATTTTTCCAAAATTATTTTAATTTTTATATTAAAAAATACAAAAACTGTTTTTCGAACTTTCTATATTTCATATAATTTAGTCCAAAATCGAATATGATATTGTCATATTAGATTATATTTGTTGTGTCAAAAAGGTTGACCATTTTCATGATAGACAATACAATTGTTTCCTGGGCATCAGCCCATTCATCAGTTATCTGCTGAATTATTTTATAGAAAAATACAAAACAACTGTTGTGATGGTTATTTAAGAAAACAACTAACGAAAAATACTGTAAATTCGTACCAGTTGTTTAAAACAGTTATTTTTTATTAGCATAATTAACAAATACCAAAACATAATTTTTACAGTAAACAGTGGATAAAAAAATTTCGTTGAATTTTAAAAATTCTTGTTTAGTTTATGTTATTATTTAAACTTCCCAGTGTAGAAACGGTAATGACATATCATTATTTTTTGGACTACCAGTAATGACACCCACTTAACTTCTACATTATTTTTAAACATATGATAATGACTTATTTTTATCATTATTTCAAATAGAAAATAATTTTCTAGATTTTTTTGAAAATTTTTTGAAATCTATATTTAGACTCAATATTTTTTAAACACTGGTAAGGACCACATATTTTTTGATTTTTTGTATGTTGGCGAGTAAGCTTACTTGTGTGCAACAGGTCAATTATGTTTTTATTAGTGTTTCCAATTATTCGACGTAGGCGGTTAACCGGTTAATGCATTATTCGAAAAATGCCTAAAATTGATTAACCGGTTATTCGGGTCGGTTAATCGAGAAAATTGGCGATTAATCGTTTAATACAAAATTAATGTATTTCCTTAATTTTTTATCAATAAAAACACAAAGAGCGGCCTATTTTTATTAAATATAAACGTGACTTACATATAAGCTCGCTATATTTAAAACAAGTTTCCATATTCTAAGGTTGAAAAGTTTTGGAATTTGAGGTTTTTTTAAATTAAAAATTTTCTTAGTAGACAAAGGTCTGCAAAAATTTTGATAAAGCTACTGAAATTTCATTGAAAATGGCAGAAAGAACTGCTGAAACTAGCAGATTTTTGGTTTGGCAAATATTAGTAATTTAAGAATAATAATCAATACTGCCGCAAAAAAATTAATATTGCATTTAAATACATGTTATATCTAAAGTTTTGAAGATTTTATTATCTTCCTTCGAGCCCTGGATATAAAAAAAAATAGTTGAGTTGAATTTCAGTTAATGAAAATACTAATTTACGCTGCAAAAATTAGAATAACATTTTTCTGATTTTCTCAGCCTCTTTACCGTTTTCTAAGGGCCATTAATAATAAAAAAAAAAATAACCTAAAGTTTGAGCGTACTTACGCAGATAGCATTTCGTCAAACGAGTTTTAATGAAAATTTTCAGTAAGCTAATGAAGTTTTCTTCCCAATGTGACAAAGCTTCATTATTTTTATGAAGCTCTTTTTAATAAAACCTTTTTTGGGTGTTTAAAATTTTTAATAAATAATATGAAATTTTTTATAAAATTATATCTAAAACTGCAGCAGTTCAATGAAAACTTTCAATGGACGAATTCCAGCGAAACTTAATTGAATCAATGTAAAAATTCATAAATAGCATGTACACAATTTTCTCAGTGTGCAGTTATAAATGTCAAATTCCATATTAATTAAAATTTTTTAACTTTCATTTTCTGCTTTTTGGTTATTTGTTTTAATTCGAATAAAAATTTCATTTCATTGAAACGGATTCGGGTTCCATGGTATTCTAGTGGAACATGTCGTAAAATTGATGTGGTTTTGAACCGATTGTACACACTTTCTTGTTAGAAGTAAGAAAAGCTAGAGTTCTTACAGAATTAATATGTCAATTGTGTGACACAGTTTAAAACAAATGCAACTTTGTCCTAAGTGACATGGAAATATAATTTAGTTTTAATTTTTAGACGAATTAAAACAGAAAAGAAACACTGTCTATTGTATTTCCTAAAACCTGCCAAACAAAGTTTTGAAAACACCTTTATATGGGCCTTTCGCGATGTTTTTATACCCTCCATCCCACTGTGCAGGAAGGTATATATCATTTTGTCATTCCGTTTGTAACTCATCGAAAAAAAAATCTGGGACATAAAAAAAATATATATTCTTGATCGTTATCAATAGCGAAACCGATATAGCCGTGTCCGTCTGTCTGTCTGTCTATCTGTCTGTTGAAATCACGATCACGCTCAAAATAGTTGTGCTAGGATGTTAATTTTTATTCAAAATTTTTGTCCAATTTCTTAAGCAGTTTGGTATTGGAAATGGGCATATTTGGTACAGACGTTTAAAAGTTATGAATGAAAATGTAAAAGCGCCTCTAGATTTTTCCATATTAACATGAAAAAATATATTAACTGTGTGTTGTTGTTGTTACTGAATAAGCAAAATATATATACATACACACCCAGACCTTGAAAGAGATAATTCTTTTTTTGAATTTATATGCATAAAATTGGATTCATTTTATAAATTACTGAATAATTCATAATGCCTTTAAATCAATGATTGGACATTGAATAAAGTGAGATAAGATTTGTTCCTATTTGTGTTGATTCAATTTTAATTCGATTGAATATGTTGGCTTTAGAGGCACCTCACCGATTGATTCTAAATTTTTACTACTGATATAACTCTCGGGCCCGGTTTAAAGTTTAAAAATTAACTTAACTATATTTTCTTAATTTTTGATAGGGTTGGAACAATATGTACACCATTGGAAAGGTAATAAAAATAGCTTTAGGATAGCATTTTTTTGTTGACCCATTATGATTCGGCGTAGGAATTTTAACTTTTTTTGTTTTTCTAATGTTTTTATTCCATAGAAAACCTATATAAGAACAAATATTGTGCTTATAAGTATGTTATCAAGACGAAAAGCTTTCATTTGATATATTGACTTCTAATATCTTCGGTGTTTGAAGTGATAAAATTTGAACTACATCTCAAAAGTTTTTAATCTTGAGAATATATTAATAAGTAAAAAATTAGGTGGTTTTTATAAAAACGGTTAATTTTAAGAAATCTTAAAAATAAATCTGATTCGCCGGTAATGGGTAAGCAAACAAAAAAAATGTCGTCCATAAGATATTTTTACTATCTTTCCAATGGTATATATATATTGTTCCAATCCGACTATAAATGACTTAGATATATGTAGCTAAGTCCATTTCCAAACTTTTCAAAGAAATAAACTCCCTACAGAGGTCTTTCCGCAGATTTTTTTTTAACAGCTTGAAAAGTACTACATCGGTGTAAAAAAAAAAATCACTGAGATCAACTTATTGCAAAATTGAGATTTAAAATACGAATTAAGGAATTATATTTTTAAAGGTCTGCACACATCTATATGAATAACATAAGCAGTGTTGCCACTTTATGGGTAGGGCATGGATGACAGCAATTATTAAATTGTTTAGTTTTTCACTTAAATTTCAATTCAAATGAATGAATTGAGAAAGTTATCAAATTTGTAAATAAAACAATATATTATACATAAAAAAAGAATTTAATTCATAAACTAGCCAATAGATAGTGGGTCTATGAATACAACTTAGCAATTACTTCAAAGCATTGTTGGTAGCAGAAACGGTGCGATTATCGGTGAGTTTAAGTAACGCTATCATAGATTATTTCGGTTGCAGTATTTTAAGGATAATTGTTATTTCGATAATGGTATTTTAAGATAAGCGGTATTCAGTTATTTCGGTGCATTCCGCAAATTTTTTTTTTTTGTGAAAAAAACAAAGTAAAATAAATTTGTTAACTAAGTGTACATATGTAAAATTCACAATTACGACGTGGAATTACAAAAAGTTTAGACTAAAAAATAATGGTGTTGTAAGGATAATGGGATAATGGTATTTAATTAATTTCGGTACTGGTATTTTAAATGTTTCGATATTTGAATCTATAACAGTATTTTAGCGATAGAGCCTACCAACCCTGCCTCAATGTATGTAATTACTTTTGGCTTATGTATGACTTAACATCTAATTGTGAAGTTTGCATAAAAATTCCATATCTATTTTTTATTCATACGAGTTAATGAAATTCTTTCGTTATACAAATAAGCTATTAACGTACACAAAAAAATCGTTACCAAGTAATTAAGCAAATTTCAACGGGATACGTATATAATATTGTAATGTAAAATACTGTTTAGACAAAATACTGGTCAAAAATTTTTTTAAAAATCCTGCTTTTCATAATACTGTTTTGCAAAATACTGGATTTCACAAAACTGTTTTGCAAAATTCTGTGAAGTAAAAATGCTGGTTTACAAAATCGATTTTAATAAAAATAACTTCAACAAAAGTATATAATTTTCAAAAATTAACAAAAAGATTTAACAAAAAATTAATTTCAATGCATTTTATAAACTTAAATTAGTACAAGATTTTTTGCAATTCGCTTTAGGTAGCCTGTATGGCTTAATTCACACCTTTTTCTTATAACTCTTTTAATGTTTGTATACGCTTTTCTTTAAATTTATGTAACGTCTTTCTCCACTCACGCGTTTTGAAATGGTATTTACAGCTACCACGACCTCATTACCCAACTGCCTGATAAGGTGGTATAATCCTGACTTTATACGCCCAACAACAGCTTTCAGTCTTCTATGCCAAGCTTCCACACTATTTTGAGTGCTTGGGTAGGATTTCTTACTGTCATCGTAAACCGACCAAAAGGTTCCAGGATACTTTGGGTGATATGAGCCATTGACGTAGTTTTTTTTAAACCACTCGCACAGTTTAAGCAAATCTTCATCTTCATATTAAAATTTTTGTAAAAATGAAGAAAAAAAGCACGCGCTTTTTTGCTTTATTTTTACAAAAATTTTCGCCGCCCAGTGAAACAGGGTTATGCAAAACAGTTTTGTGTTATACAGTATTTTGTAAAACAGTATTACGAAAAGCAGGATTTTGAAAACAGGATTTTGTTATACACAGGATTTCGACCCGAACCCAATTTCAACTAATAAAGTTTTATCGAATAATTTCTTATATTGTGTATGCCAGAAAAACATTATTTTAGTTGAAGTGCTCCCAATTGCTTGCCAAAGATTTTTTTGTGTGTATTTAAAAACGCAAATAAAACTTGATTTTTGAAAGACTCTAAAATAAGATTATTTTTAAATCGTTCACATGTGATCATAACTGACTCTTATTTACAAGCTTTTTAAGTGTTTTGTTCTAAAGTTAATTTTTTTTTCTAAATTTAATGAAGATTCATATAAGACTCAAAAATTCATCATAAATGCTGCATATTTAAGGAACTTTTCTTTGTAATAATATAACGCCCAGAACGATGAGACAATTGAAATGGCCAAATCATTTTTTTTTAAGTTTACTGATGAGGTTATTACCTTTTTTCGGAGTTCAAATTGTAATAATATGTTAATTGAAGTCATTTATAATTTCATATTTTTTGGGTAATTTTGTCTACACTTTTGGGAATTTTGAATCTTGTTTGTGGCAGCACTGAGATTAAACAAGATTAAACTGAAATATTTACTTGTAGTGGTGGGAAAAATCATACACATTTGTTGCACAGTGGATGGACCGAATACAATGGGTAATGGGTAAAATGGGTAATAATTCATACTTGTTTGTACTTAGTAGAATCCCCGAATAAAAACACCAGGATGGCACAGCCGAATTTAATCTTTGGTTCGTATAAGTTCCCAGTCACCTGGGGACTTATACAAACCATCGAGCGGGCTTTAGCCCGCTTGTTTAAACCTCTTTTTTTACAAATAGAAACTTCGATATTTTGTTATAATAATTGCAAACAAATTTTATTAAAATTTATCGCTGGTGCAATGCCGACTTGCTTAGAGTTCCTTCAAAAAAGGTATTTAAAGGCTTAAGGACCTCTTTCTCTCGATTTTTAAAGAATTTGGTGGTATTTTTAGTTAGTATTTGTTTTTATAATAAGCTTTTCTTGCAATTTTTTAGCCAATGCTAAGAAAATTATGAAATTTTGGGAAAAAATAAAGGAAAAATTCCTTATTAAAAATGTAAACGGTTAATCAACCTATTTTAACCGATTATTCGGGTCGAATAATTATTTGAGTTTTAAATTATTTGTTTCGACATTAACCGAAATAGAGGCGATTAATCGAGGAATCGGAAGGAAACCGCACCAGCAAATTTTATTAAAAAAAAAAATACAATAAAAAATATTTTTTTTTATATAATTTATTTTTGTTTTAAATCTATTTTTAGACTCATTATTTTTTTCAGTACTGGTAAGCACATAGGTAACGATATATTTTTTGATTTTTCGTATGCTGGTGTGTAACCATAACTCATTATTTTTCGCGACATCGCCATATAAAGGTAATAAGAAATGTAATAACAAAAGTAACTAGTTACCATTACCAAGTTTGTAGTTACATAACCACATATCTGGTAATGATTTTCTACACTGGGTTGTATTGTATCTCCAATGCATAAAATCATAATAATTGCAGAATCGTTAGGAATTTTTACATCAAAGTGTTAATATGCTGAAGTAATTACACATATTTTTGTAATCGTAAGAAAATAAAATGTTTTTTTTTTAATAAAATATACTTTTGTAATACCAAAAGGATTAACTGTAAAAAACTGTATTTTTTGCCCATTTTGTCAGCTAATTTAAAATTTTTGTAGTAATAATTTTGAGTGTAATATTCTCTATCACACTCTCTAATATGTACATATGTAATAACCAATGTTGCCCTTTTAACCATTTTCTAGATGATAGTTATGTTGAAATTGCCACGAATACTTATTTTGGACTGTATTAGATCATAAGAACTAGATTATGACATGAATCCCAAAACAGCTTGCAAAACGCAGCATTAATCTAACTAGAAAATCGCTACAATGACAACAGTGGTTACCACACTCTCAGAACAATTGCATTGTCGCAACGGAATTTTTTGCCAACCGAATTGATTCGGTTGTCACAACGGAATTGTTTTGAGAGTGCACTTATGAAGTTAGAACATTGTGATTAGGGTTTTTCTTTTCCCGGACTTTTTTCATTTCCCGGGATTCCCGGAATTCCCGCACGTTAGAAAATATATAAATTCGACATATGTTGCACTTGAAAAACTCGATTACTGTTAAAACACCGTCCGAAAAAGTTCATCTTTTGGTTGTACCCATGAGAAAATGCACTTAATATATTCTGAAAGGATGGCTAAATATAAAATATTCATGTCTTCCACTTTTGCTGGATCAATTCGTTTAACAATTTAAATCATGAATTAATATTTAGGTAATATATTTATATGGAAGGCCGTCTTAATTTTTAAAAACTCTTAGAAATATATTAATTAAATATTAATTCGCGGTTTAAACGGTTAAACCAATTGATATAGAAAAAGTGAAAGACTCGGGTATTTTATCTTCATCCCCTTTTTCAGAATATATTGGAATTGTTAATGGGTGCAAAATTGTGTCGGACCAGTTTTATAGTCAGAAATAAGATCGATGTGTTGCTGAAATATTTCTTAAATATGAAATCCAAAAATTTCTATTTCTAGATATTTTATATATATCTTTCTATGCAGATTTTCAAAAGTATCCGTCTAGAATTATTTTTATAAAATAGTTTAAAAGTGAGTATTTTTCACACAAATTTTTAGGCAAATTCGCCTAAATCGTTTTATTAAAGTTTCTTAATTTTAATTGGTTTTCTTGAATAGACATTTTTTATGCCACAGCTACTTAAAAATAAATTATTTAATTTTCGTATTTAGTTGCATTTTAAATTAACATATAAAAAATCCAAAATAATTTTAAAAAGCATATGATGGATTATTTTGAAAACAAATAATATTTAAAAAATACAATTGAAATAAAGGAATAACAATTGAACTTAAAATTAAATTATTTTAAATAAAAGAAACTCAATATACTTGTCAATTGAAAATATGAAAACGTTACAAATTTTTTAATTTTAATGTCTAGTTTTTTGGAGGTATTTGGAACTGAAATAATGATGTTGGAATGTTGAATAAGGCTGGTTTACACTATAAGATTTTCGGTACGATTTTGCTCTAGTACATATGCAAAACATATAGGCAAGGTTGCAGAATTTTTCCGCAAATATAGTGTAAGCCAGCCTATACAAATATTTCTTTATTTGAACAAAAATCATTTTAAAGAAAAAAAAAAATTTCCGAAATACATACAAGAATTTTTGTTGGTAAACTTGGTAATGGCTGATAAAATTTTTTCGGTTTAACTAAACCAAATTCAACTGGCATCTAAAAACAATTGGCCTAATTCAGTTTATTAAATTTTAAATCGTATTTTTTTAATTTTAAATATTTTTTTATCAAATTAATTTCAAAAAAACAATGCTTTAAATTTAAATAAAGCTTCCAAAATTGCAATAATATTAGCTAAAACTTCTGTAAAAGAATAAAAAACAAATCCCGGGAAATCTCGCACAAAATTCCCGGGATTGCGGGATCCGAAAAAGGGCGGGATTTCCGGGAATTCCCGGGACATAAACCCTAATTGTGATAGAATAGAAAAATATAAATTTCTCATTCGATTATTTTACTTTATTTCCACTTAATTATTATCTCATGTCAAATACGCCCATCCCCTATTTGTAATTATTTTAGTTTAAAAAATATATACATATATATTTTTTTCATTGGCATATGTCAAGGTTAAATTTAAGTTTACATTACAACGAAAAAAAAAAAGCAAATAGTAAACACAGACAATGAAATTAAACAGTTAATATGCGAAAACATGATTTTATTATGTTAAAACTTTGTGAAAAAATAAATGTTTTTCTTCTTTTTTTTGTGTAATTTTAATTGTTTAGTTTACAACAACAACAAATTTTTCCCTCATAGCTAATTATACAAATATTAATTATTTAATATCAAAGTAACAAAAAAACGTATTTAAACTCTCTTTTTTCTTTTAATCATAAACATTTACAGCTTATTAAACTCAACCAAGTGTTAAATGGTGAAGTTTTTATGCTTAAAACAAAAAATATTAAATCGGAAAAATGCGTTAATTTCAAGTATTTTGTGAAAAATGCAATTAAATTAATTGTTGGACAGAAAAAATTAATAAATACAACAATCCTATTAAAATAAATAAGAGTGTTATACATACATATATGACCATAACGAATTTAATATACCCTGTAATGATCATTGTTTATTTTCATTGACAATTTTGTTTTTATTATTTTTAATAAAATGTGTTTTTCATTTTCATTAAATTTAAGTAAGCTAATGCAATTTTATTTCAATCTCCTTTAGTATTAGAAATTAATTCTAATATTAATTACGATTATCCTATGTGACGATTACAAACACTTTTTACTCGAAAAAAAAACAACGTAAAATTTGCTCAGCGTTAAGGACATCTCTGACCTACACATGGTATTCAAATACAGAATGCAAATAAAGGGCATTATAATGTGATAATTACTTGTGAAAAAGAGATAACAATAGGAGTAAAAATAGGAAATATTCTAGTTGAAAAATAAATATTCGGTAAAATCAAGTAGTATTTTAGAATTATCTTCATTTTATCGTTTGGAAGATACATATTTCGGATATACTTGGAAAAAATATTTAAATGTTATACGATTATTTTTGTGTCATAATTTGTTATACAAATATTGCGGAAATATCAACTTTTTATCATCTGGAAGATAAAGTCAAATTGTTTAAACTATTTTAGGGTTGGCAACCGTTTCATAAAGTTAGTGATAACGTTATTTCAACAGTATTTCGTTAGTTTATTTTAGGGTTAACGGTATTTTAAGTTATTTTGTTAGGGTATTTTAAGGTTACCGGTATTTTAAATAATTTCGTTAAGGTATTTTAAGGTTATCGGTATTTTACCTTATTTCGTAGTACATTTTAAAGATATCAGTAGTAGTCAGATGTGCCTATATTAGTAATTAACTTTAAAAACAAAAATACTGAATAATTAAAAAATTATGTTTTTATTTAATTCAATTTACATATCGTCACCTAAAATGCAAAAAGGCGTAACAACAAAAAAAATTTGAGCCGATTTTCTGATTGATTATGATGCACTAGACTAAATTACATTTCTCTACAAAATTTCAAACTTATATGTCGAAATAAGTCTATAGTCGTGTTTTAAACAAGATAAGAAAATATAGAATATCTTTAATTCTACAACGTTTTATTTTGGTTCTAGTGTAAAAAAATAAAAAGTGTTGTTACGCCCTTTTGCATTTTAGGTGACGATATGTACAGTTGGGATCACTATTGAATATATGTCAGTACTTGAGAAAACTTGTAAGTTAAGGCATAAAATTATCAGACACGGGGACTAAAGTATACTTTTCAAAAAGAAAAAGGTTCGCTTACTGTAAATCTGGCCCCAGAAATGTACTTCCGGATCAGACTTTCGAGCTATATAAACGGGAAGAACTTAACTTTTCTTCAAAATATTTCGAATCGTGTGTTTCCTAGAAAAATGTTTTTAACAAGATTCATAACGGCATTTGAATATGGGTGAAATCAAAAAATGTGATACATTTTTGGGCCAAATTTGTGAGAAGCAAAAAGTGTTAATATTTCGGTTTTTTCTTAATGGAATCAGTAAGTTTAGTCATTATAAACCTAATTGCAAAAAATCTCTTCTACAAGTTGTCGCAATAACTTTTTTTTGCACAATTTTAATTTTTTTTGTGGTAACGGAGTTTACATTTCCGCAAGCAAAAGATATAACAAAAAAAATTGCGTACGAATTTTCTTCAATTTATTAGTTTTTCGTATTTGAGTTTTCAACTTGCTTTCCAATGATATATAATTTGTGCACCGAAAAAATTTCTCAGTTGCTGGCTACTAAATTTTCAACTGAGTCTCAGGTGAAATACCTCTTACTGAATATCAGTTAAAAAAATTAATTGTAAATAACTAAATTGTCAGTTGAAAATTGTGTCAACAAATGTAGGTATGAAGATAGTTAAAAAGAACGTATTTTTGGTTAATATTTAAAAAAATTTCCACATAGTAATTGGCAACCGAGAAATCAAAAATAAACACTGAAATTTGCAGCAATTTTTGTAATAATATTTGTTTCACATAATTTTTTATAACTTTTTATTAATTTTTAATGAAAAATCGATGACAATATTAAAACATTTGAACAAAATCTTCGCTGCAAGTGGTACGAACAGTCAAACAAGTGATTATTTTAGATGAGCTTCTGTTAATCCGACTACAAACAAATTAAATGTTTGTAAAATATATACAATAAAACAATTAAAACTTATCTTTAAACATTTTATTCCATCTTGACTCTTTTTCGAAATTCAACGGAATTTCAATAAACGGTTAGCCTTTGTGGAACAAATGCGTTTCTGTTACGAAAAACAGGAAAAATTTCAAATTTGTGTTAAATTTTTTTATTAGTTAAAAATATAATTGACAATTTGTATTTACAGGGTAACCAAAAAACTGTTGAAATATTAGGTGATAACGATTATTTCAGTTAATTCAGAAATTTTCGATTCTAACTGAGAAATTATTTAACTGAGCAACTGAAAAAATTTATCGGTGTGTTTATCAAATTGGCGGTTTCGCGAATAAAAATACAATTCATTCCGCGAAAAAAATTTTTTTTTTAATTTTGCATTTTTGGTCATTTTAAATGCTTTTCAAAAATATAAAATTTTTTAAAATCCAAACAGCGGTTGCGCAGTTAAAAAATAATATATTAAAAACATAACATTTCGCGATCAAAAAATTCTTAAATTGTGTGAAACAAATTTATTTTGTCAAACTAATGTCAGTAATGACTCGAAATATCGATTCAAAACCAATGAAATGCAAAATCAATCGTTTTTCGCTCCACCAGCTTAGGGTAAAAAACTGCTAACTTTTTTTGATTTGACGCAAAATTATTAGTTGAATCGTCTTTTGACGCATAAATATTAGTTGAATCACCTCTGTTTATGGTTATTTTAAAATATTTTAAACATTTATCTGCATTTATTTGAATGAAATCTGATGCAAACAATTGTGGTTACGGAGTTTACAGTTACGGAGTTTATATTTGGTTACTTTTTTCGTTTGCTTTCAGATGCCTACAAGGTGAATCCAAATATGACATTGTTTTTCTTACTCGTTAAATAGTTTGGTGTAAAAATTAGGAACGGAGTTTACAACATTTTTTCAAATCTTATTAAAGACATCCTTTTTCATCTCGAGAATGTTACATGCTGCAGAAAAGCTTCAAGTCTGTTATACTGGATGATTACTTACAGTCCAACGATCATTTGAGTATAAATAACATTATACTTTTCGCAATATAAATAATAGATAACTCCAAAATTCTGGTATATGCATTTTTATCAAAAATTATGACGAAAAATCGTTACAGAGTTGAAGTCGTGATAGCTAAGATATACGGAAAAGTTTGTAAAATGTATTATTTTTATTAAAAACGGCACTTTTCCTCTTCATAAAAATTCTTACAGTTAGTGTTTAGCTTTATTGGTTATTAAAATATAAGCTATTAAAGTTAAAAAACCTTATGAGTTACTTGTTACGGAGTTTACATTTGGCCTATAAAATTGGTCACAAATTTTATGTATTAACCAAAAATTGGTCAGATTGTTATAAATTTTGTAAAACATGTGACAATGCGCTGATATATATCGAAATATATAACTTAAATGTAATCCATGCATTAGAAATTAGGTGGTTACACGGTTTTTATCACATTTTTTGATAACACCCATATACTACTCTTCCTCCTTAAAATAGTTTTTGAATTTTCTCACTAAAGTAAAATTGAAGACTCGTGATTTGTGCTGACTATAAAACTCGCCAACTCAACAAAAAAGTCTGTAATGGCTACTGAAAATTTTAATGTTAGTACAAGAAATTTTACTATTTTGCGCCCTTCGGTATATTTCGCTAATTTTAGCAACTCAAGCCTACTGATTTGTAGTATAATAAAATTAGTAGAAAAAATTAGTAACCACTACTAAATTTTAATAAAATTCTAAACAGTAATTTAAAAATTATTTGATAAAATTAACAACAAATTTTATTGAATATTAGAATCACTCGAAGAAAAACCTCCATCATATTTATAAAAAGCAATACGAAGCTGTGATAAAAAACAAAAAAAAAAACTTAACAAATGTGATACTTTTTTTAAATGCAAATTCACATGTTTTTTTATACATATTTATGAAATGATAGTTTCTCATGTGTTTGTGTCGACTGTTTCGTAAATGAAGTTGAATTTATTCTGTAAAGAACTAAGGGCCAGTTTTATAGTCTGAACTACACTCAAAATAATAAGTCTGTTGGCTGAACAGAAAGATTTGTTACTTGAACAAAATTTATTCCTGTTTTTTGGCTTAAAATAAAATGTCTGATTTGTAAATTT
This sequence comes from Leucophora obtusa, assembly GCA_949987735.1. NCBI lineage: Eukaryota > Metazoa > Arthropoda > Insecta > Diptera > Anthomyiidae > Leucophora > Leucophora obtusa. The sequence goes on along the minus strand of OX465299.1, from coordinate 42,414,583 downwards.
AATGTGTTTATAACTTCACCATGATGCGTCATCGATATGTCAAAAATGTGTATGAGAAAAATGCTAGCCACATTATTGCCTGCAAATATGCTTATGTAGTATTTTTCTGTAAAACCTTTAGTTTAAGAGTTATGCGCAAATAAACTTTGAAGTAATTTTAGCCCATTTTTAGGGCTAAAAGCCGCGGGTGACTGGCCTGTTTTAATCCGAGAGGATCAATTTTCGCGGGGATATTATTTTTTACACCCAATCTACCAGAAAGTGCATGGGGAGGTGACAAAATATCACTTTTGCACATATGGGTGCTCTGTTGAGCGCTTTCAGATTGGCACAAAATTAACTCTTAAACATATTTTAAGTTCTGACTTATTTCTGGCATTGAACCTCATTTTAAACTTTGATGTCTTCAGAGACCTATAGTAGAATTTTATGACAAATTTACGCTAAATTTCCTATTATATGATGGAGAGTATACGTATTTACAAATCTCCAAAATTAAATGAGAGACAATCTAAGTTTAGTTTTGACAACAATTTGTATGTTTACCGCTTAAAACACCACTAACGGTCCTGGGAGGGTTAAAAGTTTGTATAAAGAAAATGTTTGCCTCTTCATTATGTAAACAACAGCTATGTAACTTAATCACCAGAAACTTCTAGTTTAAAGGTGCTTTCACAATGGTAGAGTGACTCTACTCTACAGCACAGATTAAAATGTTAACTGTTCGAAATGCAGAGTAGAGTTACTTCAAAACTTATTTGACATTTAGTACTTACTTCATATTTTCGCCACTCTTTTGCCAGAATTTTTATCGTTTTTTATTTCAATTTTTTTTTTATTTTAAATAATACCGAAAACACCACAAATTTTATATTTATTATATTTTGTTATTATTTTTTTTAATTTGTTGACAATTAGAGATGTGAACAAATTAGAGATGTATTTTTTTGGGTATATTTGTCATGTTAAACAGTTAACAGACCAATGTTAACTCCAGAGTGTAGCAAATCTGTACTCCAGAGTCAAACCAGTTTTACTCTGGAGTGGAATAACACAATACAAAAATGTGTTAGTATGAAAGAGAAAAAAACAAAATTTGCTACAGATTGGAGTACTCCGTCATTGTAAACGCACCTTAAGAGTTATAGATGGATAAATCAATGAACCTTTTTTAAGGTAATTTTGAGGACTTAAATGTAAACGGCCTGGCCGGTTTACATCGCAGAAACCCAATTTTTGCACATATCTTATTTTTTACTCTCAACCTATCCGAAAATGAGCGGGGAGCTGCAAAAATAACACTTTTGCACATATGGGTGCTCTAATGTTGAAGCAGTTCATCATGGCAATATGGTCGCGATATTTGTTAATAAAGTCTATTTGTTTTGAACATATCATATCTCCGAGAAAAGGGGGTTTTGGTGTTTCTCCTAAACTAATGAAGATAGATAATTGAAATGTGGCATATAACTTCGACTTATGACGAAAAGAAAACCAACCAAAGGATTTTTGGCTATTCTAATGCTTAAGGGATTAAACGGGACTGAGAAGTTTCAAAAAGTCGATTTTCGAACGTCATTTTTGGTGGATAGGAGGGAGGGGACAAAGAACGTTACATATTTTTTTCTAATTTGAGGACTCTTAACAAGAATTCAAAATAACGATACATCCGCAAACAAAAAGTTGGTAGTGAAAGGGCTAATCATTGTGAGTGACTTCCTCAATAGTTGATTTCTAAATTTAAATTATAATATAGTTACCCTCTACTACTTCATATAAACTATGTGAGGGTTATTTCACCTGTGACATCCCTACGGGGAATGAGGAGTCAATTGCCCTACAAGGACCTATCCCGTGACCGGTCAACTGAAGGCATATTACTAAATTAGTACAAATATGAACCAAAGACAATGAATTAATTTTCTAAGTATTTTTTGATTCGTTACTTTCACTGTTGCTTTTAAAAAACTTGACCGATATCGAAATAAAAAACAAAATTCGCGGCATATTTTTAAAAATATTTTTTTGTTTATTTTTAACTTTATTTTTTTACGATTTGCTTATTTTAGCTGTTATTTTAAATTTCTATAATTTTCTGCTAAGAAATTTTAGGTTTTGTATTTTCAACGTTTTTATACCCTACACCACTATGTGGTCAGGGTATTATAAGTTTGTGCTGATGTTTGTAACACCATAAAATATTGGTCCTAGACCCACCTTATAGTATAGGGTCCTACCTAATTTTGGTAGGACCCATATAAGGGTCCTACCAAAATTATATTGTTTATACGCTGCAGGTCGTAAATATTAAGATATTTTGACGAAATTTGGTACACAGACCTATGTTAGCCCAATAACGTAGCCTATTGATTTTGGTGAATATCGGTCCATGTTTAGACCTAGTGCCCATATAAGGGTCCTACCAAAATTATACTGTTTATACGCTGCAGGTCGTAAATATTAAGATATGTTGATGAAATTTGGTACACAGACCTATATTGGCCCAATAACGCAGCCTATTGATTTTGGTGAACATCGGTCCATGTTTAGACATAGTGCCCATATAAGGGTCCTACCAAAATTATACTGTTTATACGCTGCAGGTCGTAAATATTAAGATATTTTGATGAAATTTGGTACACAGACCTATATTGGCCCAATAACGCAGCCTATTGATTTTGGTGAACATCGGTCCATGTTTAGACCTAGTGCCCATATAAGGGTCCTACCAAAATTATACTGTTGATACGCTGCAGGTCGTAAATATTAAGATATTTTGATGAAATTTGGTACACATACCTATATTGGCCCAATAACGCAGCCTATTGATTTTGGTGAACATCGGTCCACGTTTAGACCTAGTGCCCATATAAGGGTCCTACCAAAATTATACTGTTTATACGCTGCAGGTCGCAAATATTAAGATATTTTGATGAAATTTGGTACACAGACCTATGTCGGCCCAATAACGCAGCCTATTGATTTTGGCGAACATCGGTCCATGTTTAGACCTAGTGCCCATATCCTTATATGGGCACTAGTTCTAAACCCAAAATTGGCTTGGTTACAAACTGCAGGTCGCAAATATTAAGATATTTTAATGAAATTTGGTGCGCTGACTCACATTATAGAAAATTTTGACACAAGCCCCATTTTAACCCATTCGAATTTCGGATCCAAACAATACACCAGACTGGTGTAGGGTATTGTATAGTCGGCATGCCCGACTTTAACTTTTTTACTCGTTTAATGTTAAAGTTGTTTAAGTTTTAACAATTGGTATTTCATTTAATTTTCTTTTTAACTTAAGGGGAATTTTTAAAATTTTTATTTATATTATCAGAGTTTTTGAGGTAATTTTCTAATTTTTAATTGATTTTTTAATTTAATTATGGCCAACGCAAAAAACGAGTCAACTGCCATTAAAGGACCTATCCCATGACCGGTCAATCGGGGGCATATTCAAGGCACTTCCACTATATTTGTGTTTGTGTTAATGCTGTTTTCTTTTCTATTTTTTCTTTTCCATTTTTTTTTTTATTTGCTTGTAGTGTTTGTTTTTTATTTTTCTTTTTTATTTGAACAACATTAGCTCAGACGGTAGAGCGTTTGCCTTACAAGCAGAAGGTTGTGTTATCGAGCCCTACTTCGACGCCAAGTAGATTATTTTTAGTTCTTAAATTTTTATTAGTTTGTTTGAAAAGCTATTCTTAGACACACCACCTTACTGTGACAAGGTGTCTAAACTGTGGCAATTGGTAATTTCCAATGACAAGGCCATGTTAAAGTTACGTGTCTCTTTCAAATAAAAAGGACCGGTACCTGCCCCCTTGGGACCTATCCTGCGTGTCACTTTGGACCGGTCCCTTTCCCCGTAGGGATAGTTGATAAAATAGTGATCATCAACTAGGTACGTATTTTTTAGGGTGTGGGAATAGGCACCTTAATTTAACAATGATTTAAAGATTAAAATCTGAATATTTATTCTATCATTTTATGGATAACATAGACAAATTATTATTAATTAAAATATAAAATCTTACATGCTTATTCACAAAAAACTTTTTGTCTTATTAGAGGCTAATTGTAGAATTTTTGTTGTTTTTTTTTGTATGATAATTTGTTTTATTAAAATGTAATAAAATTCAAACGATTTTTGTGAATACAAGCCTTATAATATTTTTTTTAAAAAAAACCTTGAAGTTTCAATAAACTTTGCTAAAAAAAATACGTCAGTATTTAAAGTTCTTTGTACTACATTTACACTTAACCAAAAACCAAAAGTTTTTGAAAACTACTTGTGTTTATCTGTTAAATTCCATACAAATTTTGAATTAAAAACTAAAAGTTTTTAAAAATTACTATTTTTTTTATTGTAGTGTAAATTGGGTTTTAGAATATTTAAAAATTGTTCTATTAAAACACAGACAATAGAACTTTTTGTTGTAATTGGCATACATGACGTGGTTAAATAGACATTGAAATATCTTAAAGATTGTATTGTGCAGTTAATAAATGTTATAATAAATATTTTGTGGTCCACTTCTATTCAAAACATATTGTATTTGTAATATAAAGCAAACAAAACAAAAGCCTTAAGCAACATACACGAATCTGGTGCAAACAAAAATTTCTGATGAACAGAAGCAAAAACAAATTTTGCATATCATATCGTAGTCACAATAAACGCATTATCATATTTCAATTATGCGTGAAAAATCTATAACATTTGTAACTTTACCTAAGATAAAACACTTTAATGGTTTTATGTGACCATTTAGCGGTGTAGAGTTTAAATTTTGGTTTTTGATGGCAATGGTTGGTGGTTTAGAAACACAAAAAATAAACACAAAAATATATCAAAATTTGAAATACGAGCTTAACCACATTCACTTATGATCTAAGAGATGTGGTTCTGGGTATATTCAGTGAATGAATTGCAGTGAATTGTTATTGCGTAGACGCCTGTTTTTCTATACAAACATACAAACAAAATAAGCACAAAACTCACATCACTCCAAATTGAAAGTAATAAAAACAACAACTACAGAAAAAAAAACTGCATAAATTGCAGCAACAGACAACGCCTGTTATGGTTATATAGTATGAATACATGCTAACATAACCAAACATTAACAGCATTATGATGGTTTCAGCATCAAATTTTTTTTTTTTTGCTGGTTTTATTATTTCTTGTACTAATGCTGTCTCAGCGCCACAGCGACTTGTAAATGTATATTACACAATTATTTGGTATTTGTTACAATTTCAATTTATTTTATATTTTATTATAAAAAACTTTAAAATCTCAGAGAAAAGTGAAGGCATTTAACCTAATTTTTTTTGCAAAATTTATAAAAATTTTTTATAATTTATAATTTAAAAAAAAAAATTTTTTTCTGTTTAATTTAAGGTTTTCAGTTGTGAACGTTTTGTTAACAGTTTTTTTTTGTTATTATCATCATGCTTGAAACAGACTGTTAGCCATCATTATCCAAAGTTTTTTTTTTTTTGTTAGTTAAAAAATTCATTTAAAAATTTTAAGGTCATTGTAATTGCAATTTTTTTTTGTTTGTGTTTAAAGCAATTTTGTTCAACTTTGTAATTACTACCATTATAGTTTTTTTATAATATTTCTGTGATTGTAATGATTACCTATGTATAATGATAAATGTTGAACTTAAGAGATTTTTTAAAGCATATATATCTTATAAACTTGTCGTAGTTAAATTGGAATCAGAGTAAAGACTTTGGAATTTCAACTCACATTCAGTCTGGTGTTTTTGAAGTTTAAACTTTTGATTCTGAGATATATTTCTATTTAAAATTCCATACGAAGGTGGATATATAAGTCCGTTACTACCCAGCAAAGCTTTGGTAATGGGTACGATATACTCACGCATTATTTTGAAATGATAGCTCATTACCTTCTTCATTATTTAAAAACAAAAAATAATGACTTACCAATTACTGATTACGTATTGCATGATTTATAAACAGAAAGTAATGATTAAGGCATTTTTGAAAATCTATTTTTAGACACATTACTTTGTGTTTTTTTTTTTGTTTTTTGTAAGCATGGGTATTAGGTGTATATTTTTCGCCATTACGAATCAGGTGGTAGAGTTCTTGGCTAACAAGCAGGGATCCCAGGTTCGAATTCCAGCGTTACCACTAGACCGTACCTCAAAAAAAAATTTTCCGTACACCCTCCAATATGAAATATTTTTGCAAGACAATTTAAAAAAAAAAAATTTTTTATTAGCCGAACGTAGGGGTCGCCTTTTTCGGCTTCGGCATTTAAAGTTGGATTTTAAAGTGTGATATATCCATTTTTTTGCCTCGAGAAGACCAGTGTTTTACTATAAAGGAAAAAATGCAATGAAAAAAAAATTTTAAAAGACGACCCTACGTTCGGCAACCAATATATAAAAAAATTTATACTGGGTTTATCGAAAAACTTCCTTAGCAAAAGTTTAATAATTTTTTGCGAGCTTTAATTTTCTGACATTAGGGTGGTAGCAACTGAGATCTGGTGGGTAACTACTAGAACGGGATACTTGATTTCAATTAGCTCCATAGATTCGGCATATATACATACAACATTACCACGCCTGCATTTTATGGCAAAAGTTTTGGAAAATTCACAATTACCGATTGCATCTAATTTTATAAGTGAGTGTTTTATGTTTCTTAGAATTAAAAAATAAAGTCATAAAACTAAACGTATTCTATTGTTATTCCTGGAACAGATAGAAACATAAATACAGGCTGGCCAGACTTGGGGTTTTGTCCCCAAATTTGAGGATTTTTTATTAGTCTTGGGGACAAAAATTTGCATTTGGGGCAGGGATCTTTTTGGGGATTTAAAGAACGTTTTGGGAATTTTTTGGGGATATTTTATAAATTTTGAAGATTATATTAATTTTGTATAATTTTGTTCACATAATTTCAAAGAAAGTTACAAAATTTACTATTTTATGGATTTTATGTATGAATATTTATTCCTTTCTGCCTGAGATTTTTATATGATTAATGTCACAGAATCTAAAACATTGTTTATAGAAAAAAATCGTCATATCGATTGTGAATAAAAGTCCATTGTATTAAACAGATAAACTTTAAAAATTCAAATCTAAACATTCTTTAAAAAATGCTTTAAATTCTTGAAAATCTCAAAATAAATAATATAAGGGTTCGATTGCGTTTTTGAAATAAGGTAATAAAAATTGGAGTGCTTATTTTTAGTGCTATTTTTATATTTATTTGTACCCAGCAAAAAATACTGCTTGCTTGGAAGCAGGTTCGTCAGGGAAAGTGAAATTCTAGCGCTTGAATTATTGGTGATATAAGGCATGATTTTTCTTCGAGTTAGCTCGCGTGATAGCACTTGTTTTAATATCTAAATTCACAGATCTAAATAATGGCATGAATTTATTCCGTTTAACAAATAAATTTTGTTATTACTGCTATTTTTCATGCTTTAGTAAAACACTACTGCAAACTATACATCGAAAGAAGCAGTGTAGGAAGCAGAAAAGAAGCATATTTACCGCTTCCTAATTTCTGGAGGGTAGTTGTTTTGCGGATAATTTTAATTTTAAGCGAATTAAATAAACTCTATTAACTTTCTCAACAATTTTTCTGGTTGGGGATTTTTTGGTAATATTTTTAGAATTTTTTTGGGGATAAAGAAAAAAGTATCTGGCAAGCCTGCATAAATCGTATACATATAAATAAAAATTCCTCAGCTCCTTCATTGTCATATGGCAAGTGTTTGCGAAAGTGAATAGTAAAATTATTTGCGAAATACAATAACAAAAAATAAAAATGTTGCAAAATTGTCATTTGCTTGTTTAAATTATTTTTGCAAAGACTCCAATGGCCGTATCAATTTTAGTCTAAAGTTTTTTTCTTTTATTATTGTAATAGTTTAAAAAAAAAGTTTATACACAAAGATGAATAAAGGCAGAAAAAAATTTTACTTATATACTTTTACCTCTAGTTGCCACATTTTTTATCCGATTTTCATAAGTAATACCTTTTTGGAAAGGCTGTAAAGTTATCGTGTTTACTACTTTATCAGTTGTTTCACACAGCAGCCGCAAGATGGCGCTAATCAAGCATTTGTTACAAAATTGTACAAATTTTCCATTATTTGAAATTTTTCGAGGCGGGTATGTTTACAAAAAATAAAGAATTAAACTTTCTAGACAAAATGTTAGAACATTGTAAAATCATATTTTGAGCTTTGGGGCGTCTAATTGGCGATTTTTTTCAGCAACTGAAAAATAACGGTAAATTTTTGGATAGGCCAAATATGAAAAGTCGTAGAACAACTATTGTTTTCGAGGACCCAAAGAACCATTTTCAGCAATAAAAAAGCTATTTTTCGCGAAAAGTCGATTTTGACATATTGCTACTTCCCCGCAATAATTAGCTGACGATATGACAATAAAAATACCCGGTCAGAAATATCCAGTGACATAATACTGGATATCGCGGTGCTAAAAATAAATTACTGGTAAAACACTCATTTGGAACGCTTGATAGCTTTTGCAAAAAGTGTTTTTCCAGTATTTGTTTTACAAAAATATCGGTGGCTTATAAAAACCCACTGACAAAGAACTGGCTTAGAATGAAATTGCCAACGGTACGAAATCAAAATCGTTTTTTTATGAATTTTACAAAAATAATGACGCTTTGTTAAAAAAGACTTTTAATCAGAAGGTTCCGAGTTTAAATCCGGTTGCAGGCAAACATTTTGTTTATATTTTTTTAATTTAAAAAAAAATGTTTTTAAAAACCGATTTTTTTGTTTGTGGCGACCTTTAGGACCATTTCTTTTTTTTTTTTGTTTTCCCAACACTGACATCAGCGCTGCCAACTTTGACTATTTGTCTCCATTTTGACGATTTTTTAAGTAAAATGTGATGAAATGACGATTGACGATTTTACAAAATTTTATGTATGAAAAATGACGATTTTTTAAAAATTAAATAGTTTTTGTAGTTTATTGATAAAAAATACAATTTTATTAAAAGTAGAAAAAATTTAAAGGGCTCAAAATTATTTCTTCGGAGAGAATTCCAGAGTTTGATTATTAAACTCATTCATAGTTTTGAATTTTGCTAATGTTTTTCTTGAAAGAATTGAAATATTTTAGACCGAACGAAACATAAATATGAAATATTTCGTCATGGAATTTATTTTGTACATATCAAAGTTTTTGGGACGGTGAAATTACTGTTTTTCAATTCCGGTTTATTAGTAGGAGAGTATGGTGCAGGCTGGCCAGACTTGGGGTTTTGTCCCCAAATTTGGGGATATTTTGTTGGTATTGGGGACAAAAATTTTCAATTGGGGACAAAAATTTTCGTTTGAGGACAGGGGAATTTTTTGGGGATTTTAAAAATATTTTGGGGATTTTTTTGGTGATATTTAAAATTTTGAAGATTATATTAACTTTGTATAGTTTTCAGAAAACATCAGTCAAGTTTGTTCGCATAATTTCAAAAAAAGTTACAAATTCATCCTTTTATGGATTTTCGATATTACTTTAAAGCTTTTTAACACAAATAAATGCTTTTTGTCTGAGAGTTTTATATGATTAATATCCCAGAATCTAAAATATTGTTTATACAAAAAAAACATATCGATTATGGATAATGGTCTATTGTATTAAACAGACAAAGTTTAAAAATTCAAATCTAAAAATTCTTTAAAAAATGCCTTAAATTCTTGAAAATTTCAAAATCAAATACATACATATGTTTAGGGTTCGATTGTTTTTTTTTAAATAATTTAATAAAAATTAAACAATTTCTCCGTAAAAGTCCCTAAATTCTGAGAATTTTTCTAGACATTTATGCAAAAGCAATCCAAGAATTTTAAAAACAATTATAGTTAGTGCTTTTTTTTATATGTAATTGTAGTTTTTATGCGGATGATGTTCATTTTGAGCTAATCAAAAAGGCTGTACTACCTTTTTCAACATTTTTTCAAGTTGGGGATTTTTTGGGGATATTTTTAGATTTATTTGGGGACAACGAAAAAAAGTATCTGGCAAGCCTGGTATGGTGTAATGTGAGAAGTTATTCTATTACCACAGAGTGTCAAGACTCTCAAAATAAGCTAAACAGATATTATTGGTATTGAAATAGCCACACTCTCAGAACAATTGCGTTGTGGCAACCGAATTCTATTTCAGTTCGGTTATCGGCTGCCACAGCTGAATTCGGTTGGCGCAACAGAATTACGAGGTTGCAGCAACCGAATCAATTCGGTTGGAAAAAATTCGGTTGTCACAATGGAATTTTTTTGCCAATGCAGTAATAAAGAAATAATTATTAAGACACATTTTTGTATAAAAATGTTAAATTGTTACAAATAAAGTAATATTAACTGATTTTTAAGTAAACCTTTTCCGTCAAACATAAGGTGTTTTTTGACTGACGATTTTTTCACGATTTCTTATTTAGAAAATGACGATTTTGACGATTTTTTTCACAAAATATGACGATTTTTCACCAAAATGGGTTGGCAGCACTGACTGGCATATTAGTTCCAACAAACTTCTTGCCATTGCTAGCATCTTAGCGCAACTAGTAGTTGTCCAGCTGTTATCATTAAATTATGTTTTTAGCCACCAAGTATTATGTCTCGTTAGCTCAGTGAATGGAGTTCTCGTCTGCTAATCTGACAGTCTAGGTTAAAATCATGGCCAGAGCTTTAAAGAATTAATTCCTTTTTGGAATGAATTCCCATAAATTTAATTAAATTTTTTAAATCAAGGAATGAATTCATTAATAAGAAATTAGCAGGAATTAATTGCTGTGAATGAATTCAAAGAATTCATATTTCGAGAATGAATTCCCTGACCAAAGCAATAAGTAATAAAATTAAAGAATTCATTCACTAACGAATTCATTCAACACGAGTTAATTCAATTTTTATTCAAGGAATTCATTCAATTGTACATTGAATTCCCTGAAGGAATTAACTTTTTCGTTTAATTCCCTGAGAAACCAACTTTTTGGTTTAATTCCCTAAAAAACCAACTTTTTCGTTTAATTCCCTGAATTTAAGTTTTCACTTAATGCCTACTTAAGGCCTTAAAGAGTTAACATTTTTTCTTTATTTTTTAGCTCTTCCGATAATTTGTATAATTGGTTTAACTAAAACGAAAAAATTTTAAATATTAGATTTGTGTAAATAATCCTACTATTTAGTTTTTTATTTTATATTCTTAGCTGAAAAGACATGTCCTTTTGGGCATTCAATGAAAAACTTAAACTCAGGGAATTAAACGAAAAAGTTAATTCCTTAGGGAACTAAACGAAAAAATTAATTCCTTAGAGAATTAAACGAAAAAGTTAATACCTTCAAGGAACTAAGTGCACAATTGAATGAATTCCCAGGGAATTCATTTCTTAGGGAATGAATTCCTTGACTAAAAGTTGAATTAACTAGAATTGAATTCATTCAATTCTAGTTAAATAATTAACTAAAAGTGAATGAATGTATTAAATTTTATGAAGGAATTAGAAAAAAATTAATGAAATGCTTTAAGGGGGTTATCGACTCTAAGAAAAATTTAGTTTCGAATTTTTTTTATATTTTATTTGGATGGAGCATACTTTTCTCTATATGCTCGGAAAATTTCAATAAAAAATTCGAAAAAATTAAATTTCCACATGTTTTACTCCCAAAGTAATACTCTATGTGGTAAATTTGTGTGTAACACTTTTTGTTTGCATTTTTATTAACTTGTTTTTATTAGAAATCGTATATCTTATAACAGGGCAGAATAAAGAGATAAAAACTACATCAAAAGATGTAATAATTGCACGCAATTTTCAAAGAAAAGCCAATGACGATTCCTTGATGGATGTTGAAGACACGTCATATGGGGCAGGTGCTGATGGCTTAATTTAAGTTATAAAAGTAATCAATATATATAAAAATGGGAAAAAAAATACAAAATAAATTAAAAAATGTACAAAAGTATAGCATTTTTACAAAGTAATATGAGTAGCATTATGTATAATAATATATCTACCATCGTTTTTAAGATTATTAGGTTTAATATATCAAATACCCATTAACCGATTCGTCCCAAATTTGGTGGACATGTAGTAAGCTAGGAGATATAACTTTTGTTTATTCACAATTTGTTCAAATTTTGCTATTTTCTTAGCTTAAAATTAACTTTAGACTTCAAACGCGTTTTTCTCACAACCATGAGTTCAAAATCGGCTGCCACTGTACAGCCAAGGTGGGTTAACCAATTTCGATCCGGTTTTTTTCTTTCGTAGTCAACAAAAAACTGTAGTCCTTATCGTGGCCCTTTTTTTGAATTTCAGTCAAATAAATTATATATTTCCAAGTAAAATTGTTTTTTTTTTTTGCCTTTTTTGGAATTATCAAGTTTGTATGGCAATTTTGTTAAAAAAATTTTTTTTAATTAAAATCGGGCCACGATAAGGACTAGAGAATTTATCTGGTATTAAGAATCACTTTACATTTTTATTTTCCAATAATTAATGAAGGCTGTACAGTGGCAGCCGATTTTGCGTTTTTTAAAAAAGGCTAATAATGAAGTGGCAACCCTGGCGATTTTGGTTGGAGAAATTTAAAACTAATATTTTTTGAAAATACTCCAATAAAATATATTTTAAATAAATAAATAAATAAATAAATAAATAAATAAATAATATAGTAAAAGTTATGGTATTTGGATTTTTGACAACCGTTTAAATATGTCCCTTAAAATTCTGTTGTTTCAGTATTTAACCCCTTAAGATAAATCGAATGAAGAAAAAGAAATTTATTCAATTCCTTAAGTTTGGTCAGGGAATTCATTTCTAAAATATAAATAAATTCAGTTCAAAAAAAGGGAATTAATTCTTCGAAGCTGTGATCATGGCACGACCAAAAAAATACATAAATATGAACTTTTTTTAAATTTTATTTTGCAAAAAGTATTTTCAGACCACCTATTTTTTGGTTTTGCCAGCATTTGGTTACGTTTAAAATTTTGTTTTCCTGGTGATTTTCAGGCGCTTTTATAACAGCCGTTCCTTTTGTCTACTTAAAATAATAAATCAGTAAAAATCAGGGTTGGCAGGCAATACTGCTAAAATACCGTTATCGATTCAAAATCCTTTCAACTGACTACCGTAACCCTAAAAATACCGTTACCGAAACACCCGGAATACCGTTATCCTTAAAATACCATTACCGAAATAACTGAAATACCGTTATCCTTAAAATACCGATACCGAAATAAAAAAAATATCAATACCCCTAAAATACCGTTACCGAAACAAATTAAATACCGCTATCACTAAAATACCATTACCGTTATTTTCAATTTTCTGCTTTTGGTAATTTCACGTGGTTATTGAGTACTTTTTGAACATTAAGTTGATAAATTGGTTCTGTTTTTCATCTCCTTTGTTTTTTGTAAAAAAAATTGCGGGAAGCATCGAAATAACTCACTACCGTTACCCTTAAAAAACCGTTACCGATATAACTGAAATACAGTTAACCTTAAAATACCGTTACCGAAATAACTCAAATATCGTTATCTTTAAAATACCGTTACCTAAATAACTCAAATACCGTTATCCTTAAAATACCGATACCGAAATAACCTAAAACGATAACCGCATTCGTTTCGGTTACCATCCATGGTAAAAATAACTAGAAAAAAAAATATGTTGAATAAATTTGTAATTGGCAAAACATTAAAATTTGATCAATGAAAGTTCTTTTTACGAAATCTTGAAAATTTATCCAGCATTATTTGTGGAAATAAAATTTAAGGACTCTATCTTATAAATTGAAAAAATATCCTTAGCAGTATTGAACTTCTTTATTTGTAAGTTCAATTCAATATAATTTTCTCACTTTTCGATAACCAAATAAAACAAACTTCACCATCAATTTAATCTTAGTTAATCATAATTAAGTCATGCTTTTAACACATACTTTTTTTTGTATCATTGACTCATATAAATGTTTTAATATTACATACAAATTATTATTATCGAGGTATTGCATTAATTTAATATTTACCTACCGGCATTTAAACAATTTGATCGTTTTTTTTTTTCTCTTCTATTATCACTTCAAGCTTTATGCGTTGTTTTAGTTTTAATTGAGGTCATTATTTGTTTTTAAATGCTTCAAAGTTATATGCCATTGTTATACTTTTACTTTTTGTTGTTGTAATGATACTCTTGGAAATAAGTATCGCATGCAATTGGCACATTGTACACATTGTTGTCGCATTAATAATAATAAACGTTTTAAACTTAATCATGTCTAAACGAATCAATTATGTGTAGCGAGTGTGAATGGTATGTTATTCACACTGATTGTAAAGTGAGCCAAAAAAAAACAACACTTGCTTCTCTAATGGAGCATGTGCCAAATATAATTTCTCTAATTAAATGGTGTATGCCCACAAGAAATTATGTAAATTGTTAAGTTGAATTTGAAAAATAAACTGTTGATTTTAAATTTGCAAATGTTTTAAGGCTATATGCTAATTAAGTCAAATTAATATTATGTAATACTGAATGGTTTTAAGGAAGCGTAAATAGAAAAAAAACGTATGTTTCTACGTCTTTTTTTATTTTTACATAAATCTATAACAGTCTAATAGTTTTTAAGTTTTTAAGATTTTAGAAATTCTCAAATACAGTTAGATTTTAAATGTACTTATCAATAGTTTTTTTTTTTTAATGTTCCTATAAATATTTTAAGGTAAAAGTCACTGGCAGAGAGAATTTCAAATATTCTGATGGCATTTTTCATTTTGTAGAGCAAACAATCGCAGAATACTAATCAGTTTTAATTGAAAACCTATATAATAGAGTTAAATACATATACATACTCAAAAAAGTTTGACAGTTAGGGTAGAGGGGGGATCCTTCGCCATTGGGGCACATACACTAATCCCATTTTTCTCCGATGTTAAGGGAGATAAAACATTGTAAAAAATATATTTTGTGCATTTTTCAATTGCCTTTCCTTGACATCCACTTTGACGAATTTATATCGCATGTGGTCGCAGATAGACGTGGTTTTGTGTTTTTTGGGGTGCCAAAAAAATAATTGAAAGCAACTACATTTTGAAATAACTTCCTCAAATCGTGTGATAAAAAAATAATTTTTCATTATGTTAGACCTATGATCCTAAGCTTTCAGAAAATAATAATTTGATTTTAATAAATGCTTAAAAAGTGTGAAAAAATATTAATTTTATGCTAGTGCCTGCCTCTGGGGCAGAATCACCAGATGGCCCCTGGAGCTACGAACAGTTGGTGCTTCCCTGCCTAAAATGCTCTATAAGACTTTTCTATGTGTTTAAAATATGTTCAATAGTAAATTAGTACAATCGTGTTCATTATTAAATTTATATTAATTATTCAGTTTTTTGTAATTTTGAAGAATCATTATATTATAGTTTTAAATTATTTTTTTTAATGTAGTGGAGATTTATTGATTAAAAAGAATCATATACCTTAAAGAACTTATTCTAAATTATTTATTTCAGTCATTAAAACATTGACTTTGCCGTATTAACAATATTTTTTTGTTGAAATTGTATCTAGCTCTTTTGGCGAATATCCCCCAGGTTTGGGGCAGTTACGCCGATTTGGGTTACTTTGAAAATCATAAAAAAAGTAATAGAAAATATGCAAATAATTAGAATAAAAATCATAGAAATTAAAGCCAAGATATGTAGATCTTCAATTTGAAAGTAATTTTTGATAAATAATTAGGGGTTCAGAAATCACAGTGCTTTGAAAAAAAAGTGGCGAAGGATCCCCCCTCTACCCTACTACATGACAGTTGTTTGTGTAGTAACCAGTGGTTGTTAGTTTTAACTATATTACGGTTGTTTACTATGAAAAAATACAAAACAACCAATACGACAGTTATTTAAGAAAACAACAACTGTTTAAAACTGTTACTTTTAATATTATTATAAACAACTACTAGAGTATTCAAATCGAGTAAACCGAGTGAAATGTAAATTGCTTTTAACTTCTTCAATAAATTTTTAAATGTAAAAATTTTCTATTATATAGTAGAACCCATCAACTACAACTTATTTTAAAGGAATTTTTTTTTTAAATTATTATTCCCTATACTCGATTTACAGCCTTACCTTATTCGAAAAATCGTTCGAGTAAGATTTACTCGACGAAAAAGCATTAAATTAATAATGGCTAATAGTTTTAACTATTTCAGTAGTTTCTTTATCTTAATCATGTTGGCAAAACTCAAAATGTTTGTATTGATCCGTATTGAAAATAGTTAAAAGGCTTAATCTATTTTTACTCGATTGAATACACTAACAACTACCAAAACAGTATTTTTACAGTTAATAGTTATTTTTGTTAGTTATTTAAGAAATATAAAATTCGCTGATTTTACAAAAATCTTGTTTAGTTTATATTTGTATATTTATCAGAATATTGTATTGTATCTCCAATGCATAAAAACGTAATAATTGGAGAACGATTTGGAATTTTTACTTCAAATTCCAAGAACGATGATATAATTACACAGTTTTTTATAATCGAAAGAAAAAAATTGATATTTTTTTATTAAAATATACTCCTATAACATGAACAACATTAACTGTAATAAAATAGTAGTTTTTACCTATGTTGTTAGTTGTTTACAAATTTTTGTAGTAAAAATTTGTCAGTTAATTTTAAGACATTGTTAGTTATTTTAATGCATTTTTTAGTTAGTTTTCAACAGTTAAAAATAACTACAGTTTTAGTTATTTTAAAGGTAAACACCTTTGTTGCCTTTTTAATTGCATATGTCTTTGTTATTTTCAGTAAATTCTATCGACAAACTTTTCTGAGTGTACGTAAAAGTTCTAACATTTTTGATAAATTTTTTTCACGAAGAAATGTATTAGAATTTTACACATTGTTTTAACCCTTTCACTACCTATAAAAAAATAAGTACCACAATCAAAAAAAATCAAAAAAAAAATTTTGTCTCAAATTGTGATTAAAGAAGGATTTTTTTTAAACATAAGAAAGTAACTCAAACAAATGTGAAAAAAAATATTTGGAGTGATTGCTTTTGCCGCCAAGAGAGGGGCTAAACTCAGCGAATTTTATGCAAAAATGACTTAACAGAAAAATGGGTTTTAATTGTTTCACGAAAATAATTCTCAAAAATACATTTTTTAAAAACTTGTTCGAAAATTTGTTTTTTAATTACTTCAATATATTTGTAGTTAAATTAAAATATGGATTTTAGTATATGTTTACAAAACAATTATTTTTTATTGCTCCGAAAAACACTTTTTGTTTTGTTGAAAAGCCACAAATTACTTAAGTTTGATGGAGTATTAAAAAAAATTATATAAAATTAGATTTTTTTTTTCCTTTTTTTTTGTATGTTTATACTGTTATATAATAGATCATTAAAAAATTAGTTACTATTTTTTACCACAAATTAAAAAAAAAATGGATGTTTAGAAATGCTTAATTCATGATTTTTACACAAATTTCACGCATATAAGAGTGTTTAGTATTCAAACCATGTGAACCTTCCATTTTAGGTATGAGATGTGTTGAGCGGACTTTTGTAAAACACTACGAGGAACATTTTTGTGGATTCATTTAATCCTCTAACTCTTCAATGAAAGGGAATTTTTTGGCCCCTTTTTAAAAAGGGACAAAAAAGACCCGTAAGTTGTAGAGTTAGAGGGTTAAAATGTTCCAGAAAACTGTTCTTCGTAGAGTTTCACATAAGTTCGCTGAACACATCCTATATCTAAAATGGAAGATTCCCATGGTTTCTCCCTAAAATCCAGATTTGTGGGACATTTGAGCAACTATTCTGAAGTTAAATTTTCAACGCTCATGTCTTCAAACACTTATAGTAGAATTTCATGACAAATATTTTTGTGGAACATTTTAAGCCTCTAGCTCTTCAACTTACGGGTCGTTTTTGTACGTTTTAAAAAGGGGCCAAAAAAGTCCCTTTAATTCAAGAGTTAGAAGATTATAATGTTCCACAAAAATATTCCTCGTAGTTTTTTCATAAGTTCGCTGAACATACCCTATGCCTAAGATGGAGGATTCACATGGTTTCCTATTTTAATCCTACACTCACAATATTTTATCCTTAAAAACAACCTAAAATACATATTAAATTAATTGAAAGCACACTTAAAAAAAGGACTACTGATTTTTCACTATATTCAAACCATTTAGCTATTTATTTTCAAACATTGTTTAAACAATCCATAAAAGAAATAAAATAATTGAAAAGTATATTAAAAGAATCATCAATTTTTAACTGAAAAAACGTAAAAAAAAACGATTTTGTAGTTTGTTTTTTCATATTTGAAAGTTTTTTTGTTTTTTTGTTTAATTTTCAAAACACTACACCATACACAACACACACGTTCATATTTTTATTGGCTATGTTTGTGTGCATGAGTAAAGAATTTCTTGTAATTTGAATTGAAATAATTTTGTATATTAACAAACTATTTTAATAAAAAAGAAAACCGAAAATATTTGAATTTTTTGTTTTAACACAGAAAACAACGAAATTATTTTTTCTAAAAATAGAATATTTGACTGAAAATAACAACTCCTACAGACGATACATATTTTTTTCTAGTTTGTTTTTTATAGGTTGATAAAAAAAGTTAAACAATATGTTTCAATGTATTTTAATTGATTCTTCAATTGAAAAAAAACTTTACCTATTACTTTTTAAATAAACCTCAATCGGTTATGGAAAATATATTGTGAGTGTATTTGTAATTTTTTTTTATTTTAGAAAAATCATTTAAGCTTTTAAAACCCATTTTTTGTAAAAGGCATTTTTTTATTATTGATGAATTGATTTTACCCAAATTTGGCACAAATATGGCTTGACCTTATATCAATTCACGTGCTAAATTTCATCGCAATCGGATGCAGGTTTTATAAAAATTTTAAAATAAAGGATATATGGCAGGACTAAGAGTCCTTGCTTCGATTTTGATAAAAATTGACACAAACGTTTACAGTTTTATGTGCATCTCAATGGATACTTTTTGTAATTTTACGTCCATTTATGTAGCTAACACAATATTTTTAATTTCAGGACCTATGGGAGGTGGGCGTGTCCTTGGCCCGATATTTCCAAAAATTAGAATTTTTTAACTAAGGGGTTTTATGTCAGTATACCAAATTTCAAAACTCTGTCTCCACTCCTTCTATTTTTGTCCAATAGTTATATGGGATCAAAGCACTGTGCGTAGGGGTCGCCATTTTACATTTTTCGTTATACAGTGGTGGCCAATAATTTAAAACAATTCAAAAAATTTTTGAAATTGCCTTACAAAAATACTTCATATTGGAGGGTGTACGGCGAATTTTTTTTTGCGGTACGGTCTACTGTCCATACAAAAAAGAAATACAGAAACTGAATCTAGTCTAATTTGAAAATTACAACGTGTTTATAATTTTTAACGAAAAAGGTTTATTCTTCTTTTTAACTTCAAACCTATTAATTAAAATTGATAAAATGCATATTAATTACAATATTAATTGCAGCTGTCTAGGACGTTTAAACAACACTGTACTAAATTTTTCATTGAATTGATGCAGTTTTATGAAAAATTTCGTATTGAAACTTATTCTTAACCCTCTAACCGGCAATCCCGCTTCCAGGCGGGGTATATTAAATTGACCAGAAATTCGCCAAAGGGGTATTTTATAATAAGAAATTATGCTTATTCAACAGAAAACAAAATTTTTAAATTTTTTTGTGAAGAATTTTTTTGTATACAATGCACGGTTTGGAAGCGAGAAAGTGTCAAAGATAAAATTTCGTAAAATTTCAAAAATTAAATATTTTAAAACAACCAAAAGTTTCAAAAATCTTAAAAACATATTTAAATTGACTAAAATTATTGATAGTGACCATGAAATAAGATTGGAGCTTAAGCTATTCAAAAAGTTCCTTACTTTGGTCCAAGGACGCACAGGATTCCATAAGGATACCTTTAAAGGACATCGCCTTAACTTCAAAACGAATGGACGGATTTTTTTGAAATTTGGTAAAAAGAATACATTTGGTATAGGTAGCAAAGCTTATAAGTTTGAATAATATATATTAAGTCTTGGTGCGTTTTCGCTCAATTTCGCATTTTTTGAAAAACGAAAATCGCTACATCCTCTTAAGTAACAGCACAAAAAATGTAATTTTTTTATTGCAATTATTTCTTGGTAAGAGAAATAATTTGTGCCTAAACCTAGTAATATTTATGCGCTAGTTTTCAAGATTCACCCTTTAACTATTTTGGCCCATATCGCCTAAAGTAGGCAACGAAAAAATATTTTGTAGAAGAACTTATTGTTTATTTTTTGTGAGGAACACATGGTATAAATTTCATTGCAAAAAAGCTTAGGCCGGTTAGAGGGTTAAAATTTGTTTTGCTTTAACTTAGTGAAGAAAACTTCATTAGTTTATTGCTGATTTTTGCAGAGTAAATTGGTATTTTGAAATAGAGCTTAACATTTTTTATATTGGTGGCTCAATGTAAAAGGCTCTTCTAGTT
This sequence comes from Leucophora obtusa, assembly GCA_949987735.1. Lineage (NCBI taxonomy): Eukaryota > Metazoa > Arthropoda > Insecta > Diptera > Anthomyiidae > Leucophora > Leucophora obtusa. Next base: position 42,393,972 of record OX465299.1, on the reverse strand, counting down.
TTTAATATTAAAGAAAGTCAGTTCTTTGTGTTTTTATTGATAAAAAAAGTTAAGAAAATACATTAATTTTGCATTAAACGATTAATCGCCGACCCGAGTAACCGGTTAATTAATTTTAGTGATTTTTCGAATAATGCATTAACCGGTTAACCGTCTATGTCGAATAATTGGAAATTAAAAATTGAAAATTGGTTTTTCTACGCAGAGAGAAGTTTTAGCCAATTTGACAATGTAACTTTTCAAAATTAATCTAAATTCGCACTATTTTCCCATAAAAAAAAACATTAATTTTTATCATTTAATATTTTTGAGAATATTTCGAAACTTAGGCTTCCAATGTAAATACTATTATTTTAATTCAAACAATTAATTTAACCACAAAAGATTTCTTTGCTAAAACTAAAGACTTAAGACACAAACTCTTTTACATTTTTTTTTTTTAATTTAACAAATGTCATACTTTTTTATATTAATTCTCACAGTTACATTAAATAATAAAACCAAAAACTCTTTTTAACGATCATCACTTTTACTTAACTGTATACGAGTAGGTAGTTTGTTCTTTTTTAAACATTGCAACTGACCTTTTAAATATTGACAAAACAAATGCGTTACAAAGTGAAATATGTTAACTACCTTATGTGGTAGTTAAAGGTGGCTTATGAATAAGTATTTACAGAAAAACAATGAAAAAAAAATTAAACGAATTTATTTGTTTTAAAACAGCAAGAAACTTGTTGAATTGTTGACAAGGGGAGTTTGTGCCTTAAGTCTTTTATATTTAACTTAAAATTGATTGTTTAGGAAAAAATTGTGTGAACAACTACTCGAGCCACTGGAAAAACAAATTTAGCTTCAACCAGACTTTTAACAAAGAAATAAAAAATCTAAATTTAACTTTTACGTATAAGCAATATGGGCAACATTTTCTCTTGATATTCATTTTTAGTTAAATATTATGTGTTGTTTTCGAACTAAATTCACCGTTCTAATCGGATTTTTCTTGTTTTTTATTATTATGATTATTTCAACGAGCTTGAATGATCCCAAAAAGTTTCTGTCTTAAGTATTTTGTTTTTGTAATTTTCTTAACTTTAAATGTATTGTTAGTCTTATTTATGTTAATTGATAGTGAAAAATTATCTAGTTATTGGAATTAGTAGTTTTTAAATATAATTCAATAAAAAAACGTACCTTTATAAGAATTTAAAAGTTAAATAAACATTTGTTGTTAATCTAATTTTATTTTATCGGGATATACATTAATTGCATTAAAGGAATTAAATATGCTAAAATCCCAAACGTATTTAACAAATTGTGAAGAATAATCCGTTGTAGGCATGTCCCTATCCGGATTTCATTCTTGCCTAAGGAAATCGTCAGGGGACGACGTTTTTAGAATTTCTAGAAATATTTGTTAAGTTAAATTACAAACTCAATAAGAATTTCTTGTTCTCGTCTAGGAGCGTTATTAAAATATTAAAGAAAAAAACAAATTTTAGATGTTGTTATTGAATTTTTAGAAAACATGTAAAAACATTTTATTGTTTTATCTTTGTATAAATTATTTGCACATGTATACGACTAGTTGCACATGACGTTAAAAATAACGGCAGAAGATTCAACAACTTAAAACACATGCAATAATACAAAAAACATATAACGCCAACTACGTCAAAATATAAAATTTATTTTACATAGACATTTCAGAGCTCATCTTCAACATATAAATAAAATGCAGCAGAAATAAAATATAAAACACACTTAAATTTATGAATACTTATACAAATGTTTAAAACAGTGGCGTAGAAAATTTTTTATTGTATATTTTTTTTTTATATAGTTTAAGCAATTTCAGATCAGTTTTTGAACTTTTTTATTATTTTAAGTTCACTTTAACAATTTCTTTAAGGAAATTCATGCACTGTTTTAGTTTCATTTTTGATATCTATAAATATTTTTTTTTCTTGCTTTCTTACAAAGTGTTACATTTTTACCAATTGCTTTTATCCATATCAGCTGCATTATAGTGGTCTATTTATAATTTTACCTAATATGATGTAATTTTTCAGCATTCATTCAATGTTGTTTTCACTTTTATGTAAAAATATATATTGTAAACTATACTCCACATTTAGTAATCATTGGTCTGGCTGTCATCTATTGCAATAATTTAGTTCAAACTAAAAAAAATATATATTTACCAATAGTAAAAAAAAATATCCATATATTGCATAAAAAACGCACACTGGTTTTTTTTTCTTTTTTGAGTGCACTACTAGGAAATATTTTTGTGATTTTTTAAGCAGGTTTTTCTGTGTGTTTTATTTTTTGGAAAGTAGATCAGCAGGTTGAGTCCTGGTTGAAAAGAAAATACATTTGTTTATCTTTATGTTAGACGCTAATTCAATTCTAAAACTTCCTGATTAGTAAATTATAAATCCAGATAAATAAACAAACCATTAGCAGACCACTCGAAGACAATTTTACTTAACTTAAGGTAAGGTTCGCTTATATGATCTTACCCAGCAAAATTTTCTGTTACAAAACATCGGTTGTAGAATAACTTCTATTCCCTGGTAAACCGTTCTAGTGTCGGTTCAATCAAATCGACTTAGAAGTAATTTAGCGATTCCCAGTCGAATTGTATATTTTATGGGCCAGATTTATAGTCTCAACTAAAGATGACCATGTGAGTGGATTTTCACTCACACTCCCTAACGCTCAAGTGAGAATAATTCCAAACACCCACAATTTAGCGAGTACTGATCGGTTCTGTACAAACTGTATATTTTCGATAATCCTGTAAAATTTTCCTATCTACAAATGGTTGCCAGACTTAAAATGGCAGTACTTTAAAACATGACCAAATTTTTCTTCATTTTTAGCGATTTTAAAATAAAGTTAACAATAAATGCTTTTTAATAGCGTAAAAAAAAGTTGACTGATTTTGTGGCAAGTAGAGCATAAAACTATTCACTTTAAAATTTCAGTGTTGTTAACTTTATTTTAAAATCGCTAAAAGCAAAGAAAAATTTGGTCATGTTTAAGGCACTGCCATTTTAAGTCTGGCAACCATTTGTAGATAAAAATAACGCAAGACTTAGAGAAAATTTATAGGATTTACAAAAATATACCGTTTGTACAGAGCCGATCAGTACTCGCGAAATGGTACTATGTAATTTGACAAAAGGTCGATATCGATAATTTTTCATTATAAGCCACGCCCACTTAAAACAAATGACAAAATAAAAAAACAGACATTACGTTAAAATTCTGCACATTTTTCTGAACCATCTACTCGCCTTCTGTGGAGAATCTAGCCACTATTTTGATCTTTGAAAATAAAAAGGCAACGAGAATAAAATTAGAAAAAAATTTGATTCGCCAGTGGTACAAAAAATCAAGCAATGGCATACCTTTGTGTAACCACGGTGTTAAAAACAAATGACTGATGACATTTGGGACGCTTTACCAGAGTTTCCAAAAGCATTTTGCTTTTGTTTTACAAAAATTTCGATGGTTTATAAAAAAAAACCACTGGCAAAGATGGGCTTAGAGCGCTATGCCAAGCTTTACAACCAGTGGTTGTGCATCCAGTGCTACCTAGTCAGAAATTACCAGCGGTGCAAAAGTCAATTCACTGGTAGAGCAATGATTTTATAAAAATGTCGACGCTTCGTTAAAAAAGGATTGTAGTCGGAAGGATCCGAGTTCAAATCCGGTTGCAAGCCCAAAAAAAAATTTTTTTTAATTTAAAAATTTTTTTTTTTATAAAATAGATTTTTTTGTTTGTGGAAAAGCTACTTTAACAGCCGGTCCTTTTGTTTAATGATATTATCATTTTGATAATGGGAAAGCACCTGTTAAAGTGCTTTGCCATCGCTTTCCCGTTTGTATTTTTCTGACTGGGTAATTTCAGTAATTAAATATATAAATAATTTTTCGGGATTCACTTCGTTTTGTGAGGATTATTTTAGTTTTTCCTTACGGAGTTATTTCATTATGAAACAACCCCCAAACCTTGGATATTATTTAATTTCCTCTTTCGAATAATTTCATTCGTTTTAGGTATTATTTCATTTTGTTGTCTTGGGACTTATTTCATTTTTGGGACTTTATTTCATTGGGTGTTATTTAATTTCTTCGTTTGGATGTTATTTTAATTGGGGGTTATAAAATTGTTTGGTACATTTTTTTTAACTGGCTGAATACATACAAACACTCATAGAAATAAATCTGTAAAAATAGCAGAAAAAGTTACTAAAAATTAGTTAAAAATGATGCTAAAATTAGCAGATTTTTTGCTAAATACTAGTAAAATCAGAACAGCAAAATTAAAATTGTTAAATTTACAGAATTTTAGTCATATTTAAGCTAACTTTTAGTTAATGGAAAATAGCAAATTATGCTGTAAAATCTGCAGAAAATTTTGCTAAATATTAGTAGGCTAAGAATAGCAAAAATAAACTGTTATATCTTCAAAATTTTTGCTATTTTTAAGCTAAATTTAGTTGAATGCAAATAGCAGTCTATACTGCTGAAATCAACAGAAATATTTGTTAAAAAAACTGTAAACTGCTGTTTTCAAAAGTCTCAATTTTTATATGCATTAAAAAAAATCTAAAAAAAAACTTAGAAAATTTTAACTTTTTTTGATTTTTTAGGCTACTAATTATTTAGTAAAATTTGTTGCTGATTTTAGCAGGTTAATTTGCTATTTTCCATTTACAAAAATTTAACTAAAATACTGTACTAGTAAAGTGTTGTTTATTCAAAAGCGTCATATAGACCAAATGCAATTAATATTCCCAAGAAACATTTTTACGGACTCTCCGGTATATACGGAATCATGAATCCGGCTTTTACGGCACATTAACGGTCCGTAATGTACGTATCCGTCAAAGCTTGTACGTATACGGAACATTAACGGACCGTATAAACGTATTTTCGAACATAATCCGTTTTAGCTCCGTTTTGGTGTATCCGTTTCTGTACCGTTAAATACGGACTTGACTGGTGTTTTTAAAATAAAAGTGATTCAGTTGGTAAAAAAAATATTACTGAAACATAAAATTAGTAGGAAAGAATGAATCCGATCTAAAACAAAGAAACAAAGAAATTCAAACCAGATACATACATTAGACGGTAAGTTAAATGAAATTTAATATGTGGTTTTTGTAAGCAAATGCAATAAAGAATTAAATATTTAGTGACACATTTAGTTGTTGGCAGCAAAGTGTGCGAACTTGCATTGTGTGCAAAACACCATCGCTTTAACCTTAACTAATTTATTGTTTATTTTAATATAGATATTGCTTTTTATTATAGGCCACTGTTGTGAATTGATGAACTGGATGGAGAGCAAACTGATGTAAATATAATGCAAATTTATATAATCAATGTAATTATTAATAAATCTATAAAAAAATACTGCTCATAATTAATAAAAAAGGGTAAATTCTAAAAATCAAAATTCAGAATCAATCCGTTATTTTGTCGACATAACGGTCCGGAAACGGTCTGCAATTGACGGACTTTCAACGGACTTGTCCGTTTTTTAGATGACATAACGGTCCGTAAACGGTCCGTCACTGACGGACTTCAAACGGACTTGTCCGTTTTTCACATGACATAACGGTCCGAAAACGGTCCGTCAATGACGGACTTTCAACGGATTCGAATCAGTTTCGATGTTCCTTAAGTTCCGTTTTCTGGTCAGAAAACGGTACGAAAACGGAGTTGGATTCCGTTTATGACGGACCGAAAACGGTGCGTAAACGGAACGAATTGTTTGTTGGGTTGTAATTAATATGGATTTTTATTAATTTTAATTAAGTAGGTTTGAGGTTAAGCAGAAGAATAAACATTTTTTCAAAGTTATAGACACATTATTAATTTGCAAATCAGACTAGATCTAGTTTCTGCCTTTTTTATGGACAGGCTTCATCAGTGATTTTCCATTAAATTGTATTATAGTTTATATTTTATTGTCAGATTGTCTCTCTAGATAATTTACTCTCAGAAGTGATCAAACAGACATACAAACATTCTACTTTAGATTTTTTTAACAGTTTTATTTTCAATGTTCCTATATTACTAATATATAGCAAATATAATCTGCTAATTTAGCAGTTTTTTTCTGCAGCATAATTTTTAACTAATTTTTAGTAGTTTTAACAAAATTTTTTATGGACTTTTTCTATTAGTGTATACATAAATGGGATATTTTTTTTATCGCATCTTTAAAATGTTTTAGCCTATTCTCAAGAGTCATTTAAATTTCGAATATTAAACCCAAATTAAAAACAACCCCCAAAACCTATGATATCTGATACTTAATAAATGTCTCATATTTATGGGTTTTTAAATTAAAACCATGTTTGTAAATAAACTTAAAAGTATCATCTTTATTTTATGAAATACATATAAACAAAAATAATACAAACCAAAATGTTGCACAAAAATAAAAAAAAAACCCCCCCCAACCAACATTGAGTCTGTGATTTTTCTTTTTCTGCTTGAGAGTAGAAAATGCCGACAATAAAATAAACCACAAGAAAAATCAAAACATACTTATTATTGCATAATATTGAAAGAAGAAAAATCCAAAAAACAACACACTGCGACTATGACTTTGAGGCTGACAAAATACTAAAAAGACAGACAGGCAGCCATGGTATTAACCAAAAACATTAAACTGCATGAAAATCCACAACGTGGTTTTACTTCTTTTAGTTTTTTTTTTTTTAACTTTATTTTATTTTTTGTTAAACTCTCAACTAACTGCATATAGAATAAGAGGTTATGAAAATGTATGTATGTATGTATGTATGTGTGGCTTAATGTTTGAATGCATGAAAAACCTACAATACTTTGTTTGTAAGCAGACAAAACAAATTTTCCCGCGCACTTTTCTATTATTTGATGTTTTATAAATGTGGTCGTTGGGTTTTTAGTTATTTTTTTGTTAAGGAATTTTCCCATATCATAAAGATGTTTCATTGATTGCATGTTAAGTTGTAGTATCAAAAAAAAACGGTATACTATAAAAAAAATGAAGAAGCTCCTACAATGTGACGAACAGTGTGGCAATTGAAGGAAGATATAGGCAAAAGCACTTTATATTTTTCTAATCAAAGTTATAGTTTTTTCAGTAACCCAAAAATATATCAATCCTCTCTTGGAAAACAGAGAGTAGTTTTCCCTTTTTTATAATTAAATTATTTTATCCCACTGTAACATTGCATTATTAAGACAGGTGACTGATGGAACATGCATTATGTACATTTAGACAATGATTGCACTGATCATGTTTTATAGCATGAAGGTTTTAACTTTGTCACTTTTGTTAAGATGTTGAAATGAAAAAAAAAAAAGATGTAAAAATTTTTATTGTAATTCAACCTTAAAATAAGGAAATTTTGTACAAATCTAAAGTTAAAGGTGATTCTTTTACAAGAAATAAAAAAAATCGAAATACACACTTAAAATTGGTCGCAGTTATTCAATTCAATTGTAGGAAGATATAAAACAAAAGTATGCTTTAAACATTCACCAGGCTCTATGCATGTCGCTCGCGTGCTTTAACTGGGTCTGTCCGTGCACTAAAGAAATATTATAATAAAATTTTTTCCAATTTTTTTTTACTATTTAAAGATTGTTTTATAATCTAATTTTGTTGTGAAATGATTTTAATTAATTTTATTAAATAATCAAAAAAATTTATTAATATTTAACCGGAATAATAAGACTCTCAAGTAGTGTTAAATTTCTTCAAATCTCCGCCAGACCCAGCAAGAGTCTGGTTAACAGTGGTTGCATATGTTGCAATCTCTTGAGATTCTATGCTCGTTGCTTTCACTAAAAAAACTTTGACAGTTACTACATGACAGTAATTTGAGTAACAATCAGTAGTTGTTGTTTTTAACAGTAATTTCAATTGTTTTTCTATGGAAAAATGCAAAACAACTATTTTGACAGTTATTTAAGAACACAATTAACGAAAAGTACTATAATTTTGTAACAGTTGTTTAAAGCAATTATTTTTAATATTATAATAAACAACTACAATAACAGTATTTTTACAGTAAAAAGTTGTTTTTGTTAGTTATTCAAAAAATAAAAATTTCGTTTCATTTCGTTGAATTTTAAAAATTCTTGTTTAGTTTATATTTGTTATTATTGATATACGAGTATCACTAGTTTGCAAATAAAAGGCAGAAACTTGTATTTTATCTGCAATGCATAAAAGCATAGTAACTGGAGAACCGGTCAGAATTTTGACTTCAAATTTTAAATGGACTGAAGTAATTACACATATTTTTGTAATCGAAAGAAAAAAACTCCTAGTCAGAAATTGCCAGTGATACTAAAAATCAAGCACTGGCATATCACTGGGTAGCCGTAGTGTTAAAAATAAATTACTGGCAGAACACTTATTTGGGACGCTTTTCTAGCGTTTGCAAAAAGCATTTGGCCAGTATTTGTTTGACAAAAATTTCGGTGGTTTATAAAAAAACCAATGGCAAGGAATGGGCTTAGAGTGTCAGTTATCCAGGGGTTTGTAGTCAAAAGGTTCCAAGTTCAAATCCGGTTGCAAGCAAAAACAATTTTTTTTTTAGTTAAGTGTCTGTAACCGTTGCATAGGACAATCGTAATTAATATTAGAATTAATTACTAAAGAATTTTTTTCTAGAGTTGATTTTATAGGAAGAAGAAGAAAACATTTTTATTAAAAAATTTAACAGACACAAGGGAATCACCTTGTGTGTGTTAAATTCCCTTGTGCATAAGGATTAAATTAAATTGTGCACAAGGGAATTTAACACACACAAGGTGGAATTTAACACACACAAGGTGATTCCCTTGTGTCTGTTAAATTTTTCAATAAAAATGTTTTCTTCTTCTTCCTATAAAATCAACTCTAGAAAAAAAATTTTTAAATCTAAAAAATTTTTTCTTTTATAAAATCTATTTTTTTGTTTGTGGAAAAGCTCCTTTAAAACCAACTTTTTTTTTGTTTTCCCAACGTTCGCATATTAGTTCCAAAAAACTTTTTGCCAATGATGGCATTTTAGCACAGCCAGTAGTTGTCCAACTGTTATAATTCATTTATGTTTTTAGCTATCAAATATCATATTTCTCGTTAGTACAGTGGGTAGAGCTGTCATCTGCCAAGAAGGCCTCATTTCAAATCACGGCAGGACCAAAAAAATGCTTATGAATTTTTTTTTAATTCCATTTTGGAAAATATATTTCCAGACCACCTATTTATTGATTTTGCCAACGTTGAAAATTTTGTTTCCCCGTGCTTTTCCGGCGCTTTTTGAACACCCGGTCCTTTTGTCTAATGATGTTAACATTTTGAGAATGGGAAAGCACTTTTTGTCAGTACACTCATAAAAAAAGTCCGTACAAATAGGTCAAAATTGTGCTGGCGCAAATACATGTGCTATTTCCTGTTATTTTAGCAGAATTTTTACCTATTTGTACGAACTTTTTTAGAGAAAATAACAGAAAAATTAGTTCAATTTAATCAGAACGCGTTTAGCAGACTTTTGTACTAACTTTTTTTTATTAGTGTACTTGTACCACCTGTTAAAGTGCCTTGCCATCGCTTTGCCGTCTGTATTTTTCTGACTGGGTTGTTTTTTTTTCTCATGAAAATATACTTAGTAGTAAAATTTACCTATTTTGTCAGTTGTTTTAAAATGTTTGTAGTAAATATTTTGAATGTATTTGTTAGTCACTTTTAACAGTTAAAAATAACAACATTTATAGTTATTTTAAAGGAAAATATCTTTGTCGCTTTTTTAACTGCATACACCTTTTGTTTTAACTATCATTTTCAGTATATTTTACCGACAAACTCTTTTTAGTGTATATTAAAGAAAATACCAAAAATAATATAAAATCTGTTGCACGTCGTTTGCGAGGCTACCCGCTGAAATTCAAATTATCTAAAGCAACAACACTTTACACGCAAACGTGACAAAAAAAAGCTTTTTGGTAAAATGATAACGTCCCGGTGAAAAATGTCCATATATGAACATTTATGGTTCAACCATATATGTATGGATCCGAAAAATGAGGTAACACCTAAGTATATGTTCATATATGGACATATATGAACATATACATTTATTAAATATATGCGAATACATGCGAACGTTGCTGTCCTTTATTATAAGGTTGTACGATAGATATAAATTTATGTATGACATTCAAATTAGACGCTACATATGTTCCTTTTTTTATTCATGGCATTAAATATAATTCCATATTTACCCAAATATGAGTTCCTTTTACATATATAGAAAAATGTATTCTGCGAAATATGTTCATATACAAGTCCCTTTTGCATAAATTGAATAACATATACTTTCATATTTGTCCATATATGAGTGCCATTTCCATATATGAAATAACAGATGCTTCCATATATGTCTGTATATGAAATTTTTTCCATATATGGAATCACATATACTTCCATATACAGTTGTGGCCAAGCATTTAAGTCAATTCAAGTTTTCTTCTATTTTTATTGTTGTTGCCTTTATTTTTAAAGATCAAAATAGTGGCTAAATTCGCCACGAAAGGCAAGGAGATGCTTCAGAAAATTGTACAGAATTTTAACGTAATGTTTGTTTTTTCAATTTGTCACTTGTTTTAAGTGGGCGTTGCTTTTAACGAAAAATTAGCGATATAAACCTCTTATCAAATTACATAGTAAAATTTAGGTAGTACTGATCGGTTCTGTACAAACTGTATATTTTTGGAAATCCTATAAAATTTCCTTAAGTCTTGCATTATTTTTATCTACAAATAGTCGCCAGACTTAAAAGTGCAGCACTTTAAACATGACCAAATTTTTCTTTGTTTTTAGCGATTTTAAATAAAGTTAACAGCACTGAAATTTTAAAGTGAATAGTTTTATGCTTTTCTTACCACAATATAGCAAATCAGTCAAGATTTTTATTACGTTATAGTAAAAAGCATTTCATGTTAAAATTTCAGTGTTGTTAACTTTCTTTTAAAATCGCTAAAAACAAAGAAAAATTTGGTCATGTTTAAAGTGCTGCACTTTTAAGTCTGGCGACTATTTGTAGATAAAAATAATGCAAGACTTAAGGAAATTTTATAGGATTTCCAAAAATATACAGTTTGTACAGAACCGATCAGTACTGCCTAAATTTTACTATGTAACTTGATAAGAGGTTTATATCGCTAATTTTTCGTTAAAAGCCACGCCCACTTAAAACAAGTGACAAAATGAAAAAACAAACATTACATTAAAATTCTGTACAATTTTCTGTACCATCTCCTTGTCTTTTGTGGCGAATTTAGCCACTATTTTGATCTTTAAAAATAAAAGCAACAACAATAAAAATAGAAGAAAACTTAAATTGACTTAAATGCTTGGCCACAACTGTATGTTCATATAAAATCCATATATGTTCATAAAAAATCCATATTTGTTCATATGTGTCCATATATAAACCATATATGAACATGTTTGAGCGTATATGAACATTTTTCAACGGGGTACGTGAAAGAAATCTACACTCATAGAAATAAATCTGTAGAAATAGCAGAAAAAGTTACTAAAAATTAGTTAAAAATTATGCTGCAGAAAAAACTGCTAAAATTAGCAGATTTTTTTGCTAAATACTAGTAAAATAAGAACAGCAAAATTAAAACTTTTAAATTTACAGAATTTTAGTTATATTTAAGTTTCCCGGTGAAAAATGTCCATATATGAACATTTATGGTTCAACCATATATGTATGGATCCGAAAAATGAGGTAACACCTAAGTATATGTTCATATATGGACATATATGAACATATACATTTATTAAATATATGCGAATACATGCGAACGTTGCTGTCCTTTATTATAAGGTTGTACGATAGATATAAATTTATGTATGACATTCAAATTAGGCGCTACATATGTTCCTTTTTTTATTCACGGCATTAAATATAATTCCATATTTATCCAAATATGAGTTCCTTTTACATATATGGAAAAATGTATTCTTCGAAATATGTTCATATACAAGTCCCTTTTGCATAAATTGAATAACATATACTTTCATATTTGTCCATATATGAGTGCCATTTCCATATATGAAATAACAGATGCTTCCATATATGTCTGTATATGAAATCTTTTTCCATATATGGAATCACATATACTTCCATATATGTTCATATAAAATCCATATATGTTCATAAAAAATCCATATTTGTTCATATGTGTCCATACATAAACCATATATGAACATGTTTGAGCGTATATGAAAATTTTTCACCGGGTTACTTTTAGTTAATTGAAAATAACAAATTGTACTGTAAAATCTGCAGAAAATTTTGCTAAATATTAGTAGACTAAAAATACAAAACTTTTGCTATTTCTAAGATAAATTTAGCTAAATGCAAATAGAAGTCTATCCAGCTAAAATCAACAGAAATATTTACTAAAAAAATTGTGAACTACTGTCTTCAAAAGCCCGGTCAGAAATCGCCAGTGGTACAAAAAATCAAGCACTGGCATACCACTGGGTAACCACGGTATTAAAAATAAATGACTGGCAGAACACTCATTTGGGACGCCTTGCCAGCGTTTGCAAAAAGCGTTTTACCAGTATTTGTTTTACAAAAATTTCGGTGGTTTATAAAAAAAACCACTGGCAAAGAATTGGCTTAGAGTAATATGCCAAGGTTTGCAACCAGTGGTTATCCAGTGCTACTTGGCCAATGCTACCAGGCGTACAAAAATCCATTCACTGGAAAACCATTGATTTTATAAAAATGCTGACGCTTCGTTAAAAAATGTTTGTAGTCGGAAGGTTACGAGTTCAAATCCGGTTGCAAGCAAAAAATTTTTTTTGGATTTTTTTTAATTTAAAATTTTTTTTGTTTTATAAAATCAATTTTTTTGATTGTGGGAAAGCTCCTTCAAGACCAACTTTTTTTTTACCCACCCAACACTGGCATACTAGTTACAAAAATTGTTTGCCAGTACTAGCATTTTGGCACAGCCAGTAGTTGTCCAGCTATTATCACTCATTTATGTGTTTAGCCATCAAATATTATATGTCTCGTTAGCTCAGTGGGTAGAGCAATCGTCTGCCAATCTGACGGCCTGGATTCAAATCACGGCAGGACCTAAAAAAATACATATGAACATTTTTTAAATTTTATTTTGGAAAATATATTTCCAGACCACCTATTTATTGGTTTTGCCAGCGTTTTGCCAACGTTTAAAAATTTAGGTCCTTTTTTGCCAGTACTTGTACCACATGTTAAAGTGCTTTGCCACCGCTTTCCCGTTTGTATTTTTCTGACTGGGAGGCTCGGTTTTTATTTGCTTTAAAAAATAAATCAAAAAAAACTTGGAAAATTTCAGATTTTTTTAGGCTATTAATACTTTAGTAAAGTGTTTTGCTGATTTTAGCAGGTTAATTTGCTATTTTCCATTTACAAAAATTTAACTCAAATATAACTAAAATTCTGTACATTTACCAGTTTTATTTTTGCTGTTCCTATATTAATAATATATAGCAAAAATAATCTGCTAATTTTAGCAGTTTTTTCTGCAGCATCATTTTTAACTAATTTTTAGTAGTTTTAACTAAATTGTTTACGGACTTTTTTTTATTAATGTATAATAACTAAATTTATAAACAATTTACATTAGGTATTTTAAACCACAAAAGCATTTAAAATTTTCCAAACTAAATACATTAGGGGTTTTCATACAAACTCGTATTCTACTCGTAAACTGTGTAAACCTGGTATGTTTATGAGTTTAATGTCAAACTCCATATATAAAAAATATGGTTTGTATTTATACAAGGTTTACAAGGAAATTACGAGTTTATATGAAAACCCATATTATGTTACATAATTATTACTTAGTTTTATTAGTTATTATTTTAACAATATTTTTTTAATTGAAAACTCATTTTTATCTCTTTTTCCAGCTTTAATCTTTTCCTACTAGTCTCCTTGGCATGTTTTGTGGGTCATAGTCAGACGGCCGCCACAACAAGTGTTACTGCATCCGCCACCACCGCTAAGCCACAAGGCTTCCAATCACGTTCAATAGAAGCTAACGATGATGATGATGAATTTGAAACTCAGGCACAAACACATTTAGCCTATAGACAACATCAACAACAGCAACAGCAACAACAACATCCGCTCTATGATTATAGTCAATCAGAGGAAGATCAAGAAGAGCCCCCTAGACAACAATATCAACAACGTAAACAACATCAACAAAGTTATCAAACTCCAAAAGGAGCATCTAAACAAAAACATTCAAGCGAAGAAGAGACTGAAGAGGAAGAAGAAGAACCCGATAGGTTATCACTGCTATTGGCTCAATCGAAATTTGTTTGTAATGGAAAAACTACTGGGTAAGAATTTCATATAAGCATCTGCATATCAAAATATGGAGCAAAAATACCAGGGAATACTTAGATAGTTTTTGTTCGGGAGCATGTCAAAGTCATATATGAAGTTTTGAAATAAAATAATACAAATGTATATTCTGGAGTTGAGCTTTCTTGTAATAGTATTTGGAGTTACCTTGTTCTAATGTACGATAAACTTCAGATGGACAAAATTAACCAAGTTGGTAGTAGTATTCTACTCATGCCATCCCTGTTTTATTACACTCCACTCCGCAGCGATGAATACTCTAGCATTGTGAATCCAGCTGTACATAATATGGTCTAGCATTTCGGATAATGCTATTTATAGTTACCCTGTTACAATATTTTAAATGTAAACCAATTTGAATAATACACTCAAAAAAATAAGTTAGTAGAAAAATTAGTAAAACGTCTTGTATAACAAGTGTACTAGTTTTAAACAATTTTTTTGCTGAAATTCCTTTTTCAGCAAAAGATTTAGTTATATTTTTTTAGCACCAAACTAATTTTGAACTAATGTTTTACTAATATATTTTGCTACAATAATTATGCTGATAACCGCATTTATAGCATGGACGACAACCAGATAGACAATCTGTAGATGTCGCAGCTTGTCTGGATGTAGTACAGACAACGGAAATGATAATTTAAGAAAAAACTACACAATTTCTATATTTAAATTTTCAGCAAATAAATTAACTAAAGTAAAATTTCTCTAAAAAGTTTTTGAGTTTTTTTTGAGTACTAATATTCAGCAAAAAGTTTAGTGATTTTAGCAAGGATTGTTTTCATTTACAATCGACTAAGTGTTAGCAAAAATTTTGCTAAGATTACTATTTTTTTGTAAAAATCAGCACGCTGATTTTCAGCAAACACCATTTTTTGCTGACTTTAATTACTTTTTTTTGAGTGGGGTAACCCAAAACATATATAATGAAATGACAAAATTGAAGGGATTTGCAGAGAGGGACAAATATAAAAAATATATCGATTTCTTTCATTTATTTAGAACATTCTCACCAGCGCTGAAAAATTCAATACTTGAGTACATTTGTTAGTACTTTTTTCACTTGGAAAAGTACCGCAGTACCCCCACTACACGGATTTAGAATTTTTTTAAAGATCAAAACAGAAAATTTCTTTAACATTTTTAATGGACAAAATCCTTAAAAATACAAACGATAAGAAGAGTCCTAGAGTATTTAAAAGTGATATCGTTTAATAAGGAAGAAGTAGTTGTCATATAAAAAAGATCTGAGTGGAATATCGTACAAAATAAGGAAGATAAAGGAAATTAAAATGCCAATTTTTTTAAATTAAATTGATTATAAATGACACAAATATATAAAAAAAAATTTTTGTTCGGGGTACCGATAGAGGATTAAAATACCTTTAATTAAAGGTACATATCATTTAAACGTCCCTAATTCTTATTGGTTTTTCTGAGAAAAAATTAAAAAATTAGTTTTTTTCGATATTAGGTGTGTTTGATTACTTTTCCAGTAAAGTCCAGTAAAAATTACTCAGTAACTAATATACAGAGAGTAAGGCAAAATGTACTCTCAAAAAGAAAAATATCTAAAAATGTACGCAAGCAGAAAAATTGTAAAGCTGCCCACACACTAGGGAGCATTCTTAAAAAAGAGAGCATTTTTTTGTGAACGTGTGAGTGCGTTTGTGTGTGTGTGCGTGTTGAGAGCGTGCAATTCGTGTTTACAAAATTTTTTGATATTTTTTGTTCCGTCAACCATGTTCCCTAGTGTGTGGGCAGCTTAAGAATTAGTAAAATACTGCTGCCAACTTCTTTCCTAAAAATTTCGCTAAATCAAACTAAAAAATCACTAGAAAATATCTAAATTATAGAAAACTTAAAAAAGCGTAAATCGCTAAATTTCACGAACTTTTCAGGTTCTGTTGGAAAATTTCACAAAAAAAACTATATTTTTCAAACTTCTTAAAACTTTCTTAAAAAATTATCAATACATCGCCAAACTTTTAAGTTTTCCATAAAAATTTAGCGATAAATCGCTGAATAATAATGATTCAAAAATTCTGTCAAGTAAATAAATGTAAAAAAATGCTAAGAAAATGTCAAGACTGTCTTAAAAGAAAAATCGCTAGTTTTCCCGCTAATAGCTAAATTATATTTTATCCCGCTAAACGAGTTGAAATATCGCTAGATTTGCCGAGAAAATAGCTAAATTGGCAACAGTTATTAAAATAGCTGATTGCGAAATAAACAGTGTTGCCAACTCTTGAAGGCAAGAAAGCACCGTGAGCATTGTGAAAACGGGTAAAAAGGGTAAAAATTTACCAAAAATGGAGTAAAAAAGCACGATATTAATTTTTTTTTAAATTTGAGTCAAGAATTTAAAAACGCATTTTAGCTTTGTAAAATTGTGTAAAAAAGGTTCAAAAAATAACCAAAAAGGGGTAAAAAAGCACCAAAATAATATTTCAAAATTTTCAAGTTTAAATATAACAAAGTTGCTATTTAAAATTGTACTACAAACATTGTGAAAAAATGTATTTTTTGTATAGTTCGTATAATTTTTTCAACTTTGATAGAATATTGAATAAAATTTGAAAAAAACGAGAACAAATACCAAAAATATAAACTGTACAAAAAGCCCTAAAAGCACTGCCAGAAATCTGAAAAAGCACTGTAAATACCCGCTTTTTTTAAACGGGTATTTGTAAAAAATCAACGGGTATGGGAAGGAAAAAAGCACCAAAATATACCCGAAAAGCACTGAAATGGCAACACTGGAAATAAACCTATTCAAAATACACTGTGAGACAAATGGTAGGGGTCAGTGATCGGGAAGGGTTCAAACTACCGGGGAAAGTTATATCGGTAAAAAAGAAGTTATACGTGTCCCGGCGTTTCGCTGGGTCACCCCTAGGTGATATTTTTACCGGCAAAACTGTTGAGTATATAGAAAAACGTTATATGAACAGAAGAAAGGAATTGTAATTTTTAATTTTTTTAAAATTGTTTGAGCAAAATCGGACTAGTGGTTCTCGAGTTATGTCAAAAAAAAAGATATATCTCCTTTCCTAGGGGTGACCCAGCGAAACGCCGGGACACGTATAACTTGTTTTTGACCGATATAACATTTCCCGTTGGTTTCATCCCATCCCGATTTTGACTGTCGCATAGTGTTATTGGATTAATAAATAAAACCTAATAAAATGATCACTTACTTCTTCCATCGTAAAAAAGCTTATATTTAAATATTTTTCATTTTTACTAAAAATTATTTAAAAATTATTTAGACAAATGTTTTGTTTCTTTAATCATATGTTTTAAATCATGTTTTTTTTTCTTACAAATTCTTACTAGCAAAAATTCATCCCGTAAAAACTTGTAAGTTCTCTGGTATTGAACTGTCACTTTACTCTCTATTTTTCTTCTCTCCTTACTGAGTAATTGTGTAAACAACAGTGTTGCCACTTTTTGAATAATTATCAAAAACCGCGACTTTTTACACATTCTTTGGATAATTTTTGAATAATGACATTTTTGTGTAGTTTTTGTGTAATTTCGCATTTTACTGAAAAACTTACTGAATTTCATGCTTTCAAGTCCCACAGCAGATAAAATTAGTTTATTTGTGTAACATCTATCACAAATTTTCAATTTCTAGTGAATTATTTTTGTAAATTTTTTCAACATGAAACCAAATTTAGTTAGAGGAAGTCAAAAATGTTGTTTTTATTTTATTTGTTCATATTTTGAGAAAATATTTGTCAAACTGCATGCAAACTTAATATTTTTGTCTTGGATGGCAAGACCATTTGATATTAAGCAAAAGAAGTTTGTTATGATTGTGACTTTTTCTTCCCTGATAAAAACTAAGAATTTTCTAAGTTTTTATAACAGCTACTGGCTTTTATCAGACAAAAATATTCTTACAGCAGCACAATGGGGCTGACCAAAATATATTTTAAATAATTCATTAATTCAGTCTTGTTGTAATATGTGAAGGCAGTTTTTACTATAAATTGCACCCTATAATTGATTTATATGACAACCTTAAACTGTGTCTTAAAATATTAACCGATTTTCTCCAAATTTAACACATAATAGTAGACTGTAATTCAAACACCATTTGGCAACATTCTACCAAATGTAGTTTTTTGTTACGTTAAATCTGTTGATAAATTGGGGGAAAAATGGGAAGCTTTCAAAATTTTCACGTTTTAGATGTACCTTTTTTTGGAGCTGAATGGCACATTTCCCCTTGGGTGCATTGGTTTGGACTTCAAAACTTAAGTAGGGCATACACGTTTAATATTATTGATCAATTTTTCAAACATCAACCAATCAGAACATTTTATTTTTAAATACTTTGTTCTGATTGGTTGATTTTGAAAATATTGATCAATAATATTGAACGTGTATGTTTGTCTTTAAGAAATATTTTAGGAACAAATCGATCTTAGTTCTGGCTATAAGAGAAAAATTTCTTGGGTTTAATATTTTTTAAAGGAATAATTAGTTAATATTACACTCATAGAAATAAATCTGTAAAAATAGCAGAAAAAGCAACTAAAAATTTGTTAAAAATGATGCTCCAGAAAGAACTGTTTTTTTTTTTTTTTTTGCTAAATACTAGTAAAATAAGAACAGCAAAAATAAAGCTGCTAAATTTGCAGAATTTTAGTTACATTTAAGTTAACTTTTAGTTAATTGAAAATGACAAATTGTATTGTAAAATCTACAGAAAATTTTGTTTTAGTTGACTAAAAAACAAAATGTTATATCTATAATTTTTTGTTATTTTTAAGCTAAATTTAGTTGAATGGAAACATACATGGGAATTTTTCATTACCATTGAAATTTCATTATTTGATTAGTTCATACTAATGACAATGACAAAAATTTCATGGTAATGAAATATTTTTCATTAGAAAAATCATTACTAATGGTAATGAAATTACACTAATGCATAAAAAAACTAATTACAATTGATTAAAAACCATTTGTTTACAAAAAAATTCAGACAAATGAAAAAGAACAACGGGGTGCCCGGGGAAGTTATAAAACATAATTTTTTAAGGAGGATCCATTCCATTCCGTTAAACTTTACCTGGATACAAATAACAATAGAATGGAAAGTAATATTTAATTTCAAATGAGCATGAACCTAAATGAGCATATTCCATCTTCGATTTCAGCGAGTTTTACTCCATTTTTACGTTTTTCTGGCAATGGCAATTATTTTTTTTAATTTATTCATTATCAATGGTAATGAAATTTAAAATCATTGTCATTAATCAATGAAATTAAAGTTTAGAATCATTACCATTAATTAAAAAAATGGTAATGAAAATAATTTCATTACAATTGATATCAATGCAATGGTAATGAAATCATCAATTAATTAGTCCACCTAATTAATTAGTCCCATGTATGAATGGAAATAGCAGTCTATAATGTTAAATTAGCAGAAATATTTACTAAAAAAATTGTAAAACTGGAAATTTAACAGGTTTATTTTTGCTGTTCTTATTTTATTTGTATTTAGCAAAAAGATCTGCTAATTTAACAGTTCTTCCGCAGCATAATGTTTAACTAATTTTTAGTTACTTTTTCTGCTATTTTTACAGATTTGTTTTTATGAGTTTACTATTTTGCAGAAATTTCAATATGTTGTAGAAGCAAAAATTCGACGATTAAAATATCAGTTTTTGATCACCTCGGTAATTTAAGTGGTCAAAATAAGGGTTAAGAATGGGTTCGTCAGAAGTGGAAGAAAATATGAGACAGGTTGATCTTAGATTTCTTTTCTCCATCAAATATCAAAATTTTGTACTATTCTGAGCGTATAGCATTCCCTGCACGAGGTTTTCTTCAGAGAAAAGGATGCATTTTTCAGAGTTTTCTATAAAAAATATTTGAAAATTTTATCAAAAGGGAGGGAGTTAATTTTAAAAGTCTTTTATTGGGTCATATGAATAAAACTTAGCAATTACTTCGAAGTAATTACTTTGGGCTTAGGAATGGCTTTAAACTCCAAATTTACCAATTGGCTGGTAGAATAGCATGAAATGTAAACGAAAATAAAAAAATTAAATTTCTAGTCTACTCCCAAGCAAGTTGGTAATTTCAGCAAAAGGTTTGCTGAAAATCAGTGAGCTGATTTTTACCAAAAAAATCGTAATCTTCAGCAAAAGTTTTGCTAACACTTAGTCGATTGTAAATGAAAAAAATCCTTGCTAAAATCACTAAACTTTTTGCTGAAGACTGAAAAAAACTCAAAAAACTTGTAGCGAAATTTTACTTTATTTAATTTATTTGCTGAAAATTTAAATATAGAATATGTGTATAGTTGTTTTTCTTTTTTTGTCATTTCCGTTTCCAGACAAGCTGCGACATCTACATCTTGTCTATCTGTTTGTCGTCCACGCTATGCATGCAGTTATCAGGAAAATTTTTGTAGCAAAATAAATTAGTAAAACATTAGTTCAAAATTAGTTTAGTGCTAAAAAAATATAACTAAAATTTTTGCTGAAAACGGAATTTCAGCAAAAAAATTGCTGAAAACTAGTACACTGGTTATACAAGACGTTTTACTAATTTTTCTACTAACTTATTTTTTTGAGTGTAGCAAAAAGATAAAAATATATTTCTATATTATTTTAACACATTGAATTGATTACAGATACGTTTTTTTACTTTACGATTAGACTAATGAAGCCTTAAGGGTCTGAGAATGGGCAAATAAACAGCCTAACAATAATGGGGACCCTGCCCACCCCAGAAAAATGGTCTAGGTACGCCTATGAACGGTGTCGATATTTGCCGACGGAGGAAGAAGTAAAACTCGACTGCTACTTAACTCAAATGTGCCGAACTCGACTATGGCCACTTTAATTCTCAAAACTCATGGGAAATATCTTAAAATCGGTCAAATTCGAGAACATTATAAACAAATTAACTCATACGACGACATCGGTATTTTTTGGTTGCCATTTTGACAAAATTGAAAACAATAATATTTGGGAATTTACACAAAATTCGGCGTAACGATACATTTTTACACTAAAATATTTTTTTTTAAAAATGTGTAAGAATTTTGAATATTTTGGGTTGTTATTTGTAATTCACGTACACTCAAAAAAGTTTGACAGTTACTACATGACAGTTGTTTGTGTAGTAATCAGTAGTTGTTGTTTTTAGCTGTAATTACAGTTGTTTTTCTATGGAAAAATACAAAACAACTTTTATGAAAATAACTTCATTTAAGAAAACAACTAACGAAAAGTACTATAATTTCGAAACAGTTGTTTAAATCAGTTATTTTTAATATCATAATAAACAACTATCAAAACAGTATTTTTACAGTAAACAGTAGTTTCAGTTAGTTATTTAAATAAAAAATTTCGTTGAATTTTAAAAATTCTTGTTTAGTTTACATTTGTTATTATTGATATATTTCTAGTTTGCAAATAAAAATCAGAAACTTGTATTGTATCTCTAATACATAATGCATAGCTGGAGTACAGTTTGGAAATTTTACTTCAAATTTTAAATAGGCTGAAATAATTCCACATATTTTTGTAATCGAAAGAAAAAAAATATTTTTTTTTTTTATTAAAATATACTTTTATAATAACAAAAAAATTAACTGTAAAAACAGTAGTTTTTACCAATTTTGTCAGTTGTTTTAAAATGTTTCTAGTAAAAATTTGTCAGTTAATTTTACGACATTGTTAGTTATTTTTAATGACTATGTTAGTTATTTTTCAACAGTAAAAAATAACAACATATTTCGTAATTTTAAAGGTAAATACCTTTGTCGCCTTGTTAACTGCATATACCTTTGTTTTAACTGCTTTTTCAGTAGATTCTACCGACAAACTTTTATGAGTGTAGAGATCATATAGTAAGCTTGTAAGATCATATAGTAACTATGGCCATATTTCTGTATTTTGAAATTTTATTGTTCTGATTAATGTCAGAATTGACAATAGGTATATGACGACAACTTATTTTTAAACGGCTAACTTCAAACCCCTTGTTATACATATTTACAAAATTATTTCTGACATATGTTTTGAAAAAGTTCAGAAGTTTAAATTATATTGCTTTTTAAAGCTACTGATTTTAGCAGTTTTCTTCGCATGACCCTTTTAAACAAATTTTTTGTAACTGCAGCAAATATTTTTACCGACTTTTTTCTGCACTCACTCATTATATCGTTAAAAACAACCTAGAATACATATTAAATTAATTGAAAACACAATTAAAAACAGGACTACTGAATTTTCATTATATTCAAACCATTTTGATATTTATTTTCAAACATTGTTTAAATATTTTCAAACATTGTTTAAATAATCTATAAAAGAAATAAAAACAGTCTAAAAGTCTGTTAAAACAATGTGCAATATTTAACTGAGAAAACGTTAGAAAAATCGATTTTGTGGTTTGTGTTTTCATATTTGAAAGTTTTTTTATTTGAATTTTCAAAACACTACAAACATAGACAACAAATTTTAGGTTCAAACTTTTATTGGCTATGCTTGGGCGTATGAGTGAAGCATTTCTTGTAATTTTAATTGCAATAATTTATTTTGACCAAAAACAAACCGAAATTATTTAAATTATTTTTCATAAAATATAAAACTAAAAATACAACACTTGATTGAAAATATTAACCGCTACAGACGATACGCATTTTTTTGTAGTTGGCTTTTTATTGACTGATACAAAAAGTTAAACAATAAGTTTCCATGTATTTTAATTGATTCTTCAATTAGAAACAAACTTTACCTATTACTTTTGAAATAAACTTCAATCGGTTATGGAAAACATATTGCGAGTGTATTAGTGTAATTAATAACATTCATTCATTTTCTTCCCATTCCAGTTATTATGCTGATGATACACTCAACTGCGAAATATTTCATTATTGTCAAGAAAATCAACGTCATTCATGGATTTGTCCTGAAGGTTTTACCTTCCATCAAATACATTTAATTTGTATGCCACCATCAAATGATAATAATTGTCAACAATCATCTAAATATCATATTGTCAATGATTATTTATATAAACCTGTTAATTTACAAGAACATCAAAGTAAACCTAATGTAACTTTGCGTTATTCGGAACGTTATTATCCCGAAAGTTATTATGAAAATGATCGTTATGAAGATGAAGAAGAAGCACCCAGACAACGTATTCAACATGCTAGACAACCAGTAGGTGTTAAGAAATAGATAGATATGAATGAAAGATATTAGTTATTAACTTTTATCCGAAATTTTATTCCTTCTAGCTACAGGTTGGTTTCCAACAACAACAACAACAACAGCAACCACAACAACAACAACATCATGTACAACAGCAACAACCACAATATCAACGATCTCAAGTTTTACCCGTACAACAACAAGTACGTCATCAGCCAATTCATCATCAACAACAACAGCAGCAACAACAAATATCTCAACCTCAACAAACTGCAGTTTATCGTAAACCTTTACCCGTTACTACCATACAACCACAAATACAACCCCAAATCCAACATGTACGCACCCAAGCTCCAATTTCGACGGCTACACCATCGCCATATCGTTACTTTACGGCCACTCCCCAATTGCAACATTTACAACAACATCAGCAACAAGTTTACCGAACACCCGAAGAAATTAACATTTCCCTACAACAAAGACGTCCACAAATCTTTATTGCCAGTACAACACCGCGTTATTATGAAGATGAATATTTGTATGAGAGAAAGTAAAGCAACGAAGAAAGGATAGATAGAACAGTAGCAGCTGAATGAATGCCTTGAATCCTTTTTTCTTTGGAACTTTAAAAACTCTCCTTAAGCTATTGTCTAATATTCATAAAATGCATTCAGCAATATTCAGTTTTTACATTTTTTTTTAAATTTTTCTTTGTGTAATCTATGAATTTATGTATTTAATTTTATTTTTTATTTTATATTTTTACTTAGTTTTTTGCTTTATAACTACCACTACTATTCTTTAGTTTTATTAAGTTTAATTTAATTTCTATTAACATAAAAATACTGCGCGCGAATAGTCCCATAAAAAATAAATAAAAACGAGATTTATTTTTAAACTTTTTTAAGCTATAAGTTTTCGACTCTAGTAGATTTGATTTTTTTGTAATAAATACATGTCTTTTTTACATAAAAATTAAAAAAGTGTAATGAAATTACAAATAAAAACTATTTGGTATTTTTTATTGACAGTATAATGAAATTTTGGCGCCCAACGTGTGGCTCTGTGACATTTAAGCTGTAACTATGATTGACATACCCTTTCCTAATTTCCTTATAAAAATCAACAAAATTGGACTTAATTTGTAACTGCAATCGAGTTACCTTATGTTAAAATTTCGATAAAAGTCAACCCATATTTGTGCTTAAAGCCCAAATTAAAGCTTCATTAAGCCCAAATTAGTCTGGAAGTAAAGTACGGCGAAATGAGGTATCGTGAGGTAGAAATCTATTTTCAATAGATTTTCTTACCTCAAATGTACTTCCAAACTAAGTAGTTGTGTATATATATCCGTTAACTTAGAAAAAAACTCAAAGTACACAGAAACGTGTTTGAGACAAAAGCTAATAGCCCAAACCACATAGTGAAAGTGCCAGTGGACAGTGGCAGTGCTGTCAAACTTTGTTCTTGAATTTCGCGAAAACGATTTAATATTTTTAAAAAATTTCTTATTGCGTTTTGTTTAAAAACAGCTCTTTTTTATTTAAAAACTTCTCTAATTTCTTGGCAGTGACAAAAAGGGAAGATACAAAAAACTGCTTTATCGACAAGGCTTAACACATTACTTTTCCTATGCACGTTGACTTTCAACGCGGATAATTATCAACGTTGAAATCTCAAAGTTTATAGATTCTAACATAAACTTATATCTAACATAACTTCTTCGCGTTACTTCCTAAAAAGTTTTGCTGGCGTACGTTCGATTATACCGCAAATATTAGGTCCGTTTGTTTACTTTTCTCAGTCAAGTCCAGTAAGAATTACTCAGCACCAGTGTTGCCAGAAACTTTCGTTCCAAATATGCAAAATCACCGAAAAAAAAATAAGCAAAATTCTGCTAAATTGTGAAAAATGAAAAATATGCCAAACAAAAAATTACAAAATTGGAGAAATATTCATTATGCTAAAAATCTGCTAAATTACCACGTACAAAAGTATGCTAAAAATCTGCTGCATGAAAAATATTGCAATTTTTACTCTACTAGCCGCGTTTTTGTTAAGTTTTCGTATTAGATAAACATTTTTGACAGTTTTTTTAACGTACACGCGTTTAGACATTTAAAAATTTAATGTACCTAATCATTGTTGAAAAAAAAAAATAAAAACTAAATCTTGCGTGGACAAAAATATGCTAAAAATCTGCTTTTGTCAAACGAAATATGCTAAAAAGCATTTAGCATATTTTTCTAAAATAAATATGGAATTTTCAAACTCAATCTGCTAAACTCGAGCAGAAAATATGCTAAAATGGCAATACTGCTCAGCACAAACTTACAGAGAGTAAGACAAGATTTACTCTCATTATAAAATTTTCCCAAACATGTACGCGAACTGAAAATTTGCAACAATTTGCATGTTTGGAGACACTAACACAATACCAAATATACAAATAAATTTTAACTGGTCGCTATGGAAAAGAGAATTTTTGATGTTAAATCTTATACTACATTTATACTTGAGCAAAAACCACAAATTCTTCTGGAAAAAATTTGTCCAGTAAAAATTTGCAAGAAAAAGAAGAAGACTTACACTCAAAAAAATAAGTTAGTAGAAAAATTAGTAAAACATCTTGTATATCAAGTGTACTAGTTTTCAGCAATTTTTTTGCTGAAATTCCGTTTTCAGCTAAAATTTAAGTTATAAGTTTTTAGCACTAAACTAATTTTGAACTAATGTTTTACTAATTTATTTTGCTACAAAAATTGTGCTGATAACCGCATTCATAGCGTGGACGACAACCATATAGAGAAGATGAAGATGTCGCAGCTTGTCTGGAAACGGAAATGACAAAAAAAGAAAAACAACTCGACACATATTCTATATTTAAATTTTCAGCAAATAAATTAACTAAAGTAAAATTTCGCTACAAGTTTTTTGAGTTTTTTTCAGTCTACTAAATTTCAGCAAAAAGTTTGTTGAATTTAGCAAGAATTTTTTTCATTTGCAGTCGACTAAGAGTTAGCAAAACTTTTGCTGAAGATTACTATTTTTTTGGTAAAAATCAGCTCGCTGATTTTCAGCAAACCTTTTGCTGAAATTACCAACTTTTTTGCAAGCACGCTGCTAACTAAAAATTTGCTGACACAGCAACATTTTTTGCTGACTTTACTGACTTTTTTTTTGAGTGTAGCAACTCTCATCATAGAAATGTCACTTTATTTTCTCTTTTTTCTTTCTGTTTACTGAGTATTTGTGTTAACGAACGCCATCCAGTAAAAATTTGTACAAATTATCCAGTAATCGAATGAACCTATTATAAACATTAGCTACTTAAATTGTTTTATAATTTAAGCGGTTAAACGTATATTTGCTTTAAATACTTAACGTTGATAGGTATAACCGAAAATACAACTGTTATTGAAAAGTGTGTTGAATGCCATAAAAATAAATCCGCGACACGTTTTAAGACATTTATTACGACGTTAAAAATATATTGCCCCAGCACTGTAAATCCTGCAAAGACAAAGGCTATTATGTTTAGAACCGGATATCCTAGACTTAAAATAATACATACGTCAGTAGAAAAATCTGTCAAGCCGGTTTCAAATCGATTTGACTAACTTGTAACAAATTTTTAGTTGAGACACTGATTTAAGCAAAGATTTTAGTTATCTTCATTTAACACAATACTAAAAACTAATTTTGAGTGTTAATTTTCAAAATTATTTAAAACTAATTTTAAACAACCAATTCGTTAAATTTTACAAAATTTATTGTTAAAATATAGGGGGTAATTTTCTAAAACACTTCGGTTAAGTGTTGCGTTATTTCTATAGAAATTGTTTTCGTTACAAAAACAATTTACATTGAAAGTTCCCTTCACTTCACCCAAGTGTTTTACGAAATTAGGTAGATAATATTTTCATGTTACTGTTATTACCCGGTAGATGGCGCCACCAATGTATCCGAAGATTTAAAGCTGGCGCTATTTCTTTTCCTCCCGATTTTTTTAAAATGGCCCATATCTCGAAAACTAAGGCCCGATGACTAAATGTCAAATTATATATGGAAAATAACAACAAATGTGTTAGTTAAAGTCCCAGTTAGTAGCTAACTGGATATTCAGTAATCGAACCTAAGAGAGATAGAGCAAAATTTATGAAAATTTCGACTACCCCTAACCATGTAATAATACAGCGAAAGGGGTTATCTCTATCAAAAAATGGACTTTGGCGGGGCCTTAGACCCTCCGAAATTTTTAATAAAAATTTTCCACTTCATAAAATGGCCCATTTCTCGAAAACTAAGCGAGATAGAGCAAAACGGACAAAATGTTTGCTCCATTATGCCCGGAGAGGGTCCCGTGACCCTAAATTTGGATAAATTATAGGGCTCAGATAAAACTGTAGTTTTACAAATTTTTTACTTAAATTTAGATTTGTTAAATTTAACAAAAAAAAGTGTTAAAATCAACAAATTTTATTTTAAGCCAAAAAAAAAGAATAAATTTTGTTAAAGTAAAAACTTTTTCTGTTCAGCCAACAGACTTGCCCCTCAATTCATAAATGCTTTGTAAAGTTATAGCAGGTTTACAAAATGTCATTTTCATACAAAATTTGATCAATAAACCTCCTTTAATTTTACAAAGCGTTTATGAATTTAGGGGTTATTATTTTGAATGTAGAGTTGTTTATTCTGAAATTAAAATTTCAGGTACGAATGTGAATTTTGTTCATTCAATCAAATGTTTACGAGTTATTATTGACGATTGTCAAAATTTTGGTGAACAAATTGAGTCTGTGTCTTCTAGAGTTACTCTGGCTCTTAGGAAGCTATATAGTTGCGGTTTACACCTGCCCTTAAGAGTGAACCAGAAATAGACAAAGTATCCTAATGCCTCATTCATACTGAACCCAAAACTAATACAATAGTTTTCAAATTTATTGTGTTTTCGATTGTCAAATCCCATACAAATTTCAAATCGAAAATTTAAAAAAACGAAAACTTCTAGTTTTGGGTTCAGTATGAATGAGGTTTAAGTTATCACCTATTGTGGAAAGATCATTTTAAGTTAGGGTAGCACGGGCTTACAATGGTTTACCGAATACTTTTGTTGCTCTTTTGTTACATTCAAAAGAAAACTTCTTCTAAATGTTTCAAGTAAATTATAGAATAGTATTTTATTTAA